>CM052137.1:5658318-6297225 GCA_028454255.1 Halictus ligatus
CTCGACGGAAAATTACGAAGAAACAGGAATCTTAGCTGAACGATTCACGAAAAATCCGGGAAAGTCTGAAGGCAAACGATTACCAAAAAGAGATCGCCCGAAAATCGCGAGAGCATTCCGCGTGACAGGTCGCGCTGCCAATAACGCGACGCTCAATAAACGCGGTGACAAATGCGTCGAAGCCGCGATCACAGCGTTCGTCGTTACCGAGGGTCGCTTGACGGTCTCTCTTCGAAAGGGGTTGCCACCGATGCAATGTTCGGACAAGGACGAGAAGGACGAAGGGCAGAAAGGGAGAGCGAACGATCCGGCTCGCGTCGGCTCCAATTTATTTCACTTTAAAGTCCCCGCGTATAGGTGGGCGAAAGTCAGCCGTATAGAAACGTCGCGTATGGGGTGCCGGGGCCACCCTTTTCCAACTGCAATAGCGTGCGACACGTGTGTCCTCGCGACAAGTGGCGCGACACCCTTTTCCTTCACGCATGCTCTCACCCTCTCCGGCCCCCTTTCACCCCCGTTTCTACTTCGTCGTGCTCGTCGTAGCCGACGTTACGCGGTGCGCGATCCCACCCCCGCGCCAACCCCCTGCCGCACGGTCCCTTTATACTTTCGACAATATATTTTAAAGTAGCAATGTCCCGACACGCGGAGTCACCGCCGCGCCTCGAGACAATATCGCGCGCCATCCCCTAACCGTCGCCGAACCCTTCCCAACCCCCCTCGGCCACCCCCTTTTCACACTTTTCCCAGGATCTGCTCTTACTACGCCGCCCACGCGACCCACTCCGTTTCCCTTCTTCCGCGACGAGCAACGTTCGGGAACGGGACAGCTGCCGGCCACCAATATCACGCACGCGTATATCACCGTTGAGGATTTTCAATTTTAATATTTTCCTACATCGGGCCCGCCGTTACGAGCCGCTAAATCACAACGGTTTCGGCGGGTCGGGGATTCCTCGACCGTTTCGTGTTTCGATCACGTCCTGCGATATTGGAACCGGGATCCCGCGGTCCTGCGAGGTCGTAGCTGACACAGTTTTTTAAACAATCGAGGACGCTGTCCATTCTTGACAAAATGTCGTGCTAGAATTTTGTGTCATCTCAGACTTCTTGCAATTAATGAAATACGGTTTCGTTTAACATCTATCTCTTGCTACGGACTCGGAACATTTTTATTTCGCGTAGAATAAGTTCACCTTTTAATAATCGGCATAGAAATTTAAGGAGTATTGCTCGACATTAACTTTTGCGGTTACTGATGTCATAGTAAACGATTGCAGTATTTCTCAACAATTGCAGAATTATATTACAATAAAGCGAGTTCTGAAATAAAAGAGAACAACTCGGACCGCAAAGAGAGTAAAAGAAAAGATTCCTATAGAAAGTTGCAATTGAAAAATTCGCTGAAATAAATACCAGTGAATCACAGATTCGAATTTCGGTCCGAAATAATGTTTCTAACAACACGATACCCTGGCGCATCTATCTGTTACCGTTGTTTCCTAGGTATTCTTGACTAGCCGTGTCTCCGGGTGTCCCTTGATTCCTCGAGGACGTTGTTTGGATTTAGTCCTGCGGTTTCCGGGAAGATCCGGGTTTTAAGGGCACTCGGTGGACCGAGGTGGACTTGTATTGGGTTACTGTGCGAGCGGAGAATGGGATCGTTCGTCTTCCTTCGAGTGTGTCTTGTCGTGGATCCAACGAGTAGTTTTCGGTTTTAATCTGTTGTTAATTGTGTGCTCCCGAAACGACGCAGTCAGCGTCGATTTATACTCTGTCGCAAATAGAATGGCCGCGTAACACCTTCCCCACAGATTTTTCGACTGGAGATTCACTTTAGAGAAACTATGCCAACCCATTTCAATTTTAAAGGGGTAAATTACCAATAAATAACTTGAAGAAAACAGAACATCGTCGGAACCTCTCTATGCTCAGGGGAGCTACAATACATACTAAGATTTTGAGAATTACAGGAAAAATTAAAATTGGTGGAAGGTGGTACCTCCTATAAAAACAAACGGGGGTGGTAATTACAAAAATAATAGGGTAGTACTTTCTATAGAAACAAATTGGGGAGTAGTACGTACTATAAATACAAGGCGAGACGTGTGACCTTTATTTTATTGTGACTCGTATTTAATTAAATCGGGGGAGGTACTATAAAAGCATTATCAGGGGGTGATACCTTCTACAAAAACAAATTAGGGGGATGGTAGCTTCTATAAAATAAAATCGGGGTGCCGTACCTAATTGCCACATATTTTTAAGAAATTCCTAGGGGGATTAAAGCTGTGTTTTTGGCACACCGTTTCGCCACGGATGCTCCAGTTTCGTCTCGGATGCGTTCGAAACGGGTCACCCGATGTACCTGGAACAGATTCCGCCGGTGTCTCGGGGGTCCACCGGCGGGATCGCCATTGTCGTTGGGCTGTCGTACGCCCGGCAAGGATGCAGGCGCCACACGGGCGGCTTACGGTCCCCATGGGGAACGGGCACCGTTTTTTGCGGGGATTAAATGCGAGCCGATGCCGCGATAAGCCGTAGAAAACTACGGTGGAAGCGGTACCGGTGACAGATTACGCTCGTGACTCCGATCCACCGTCTGCGACGTTATACTCTAAGCGTCCTCCGCGAGTCCTTTCCGTCCCTCTTCCCCCCAACCGTACCTTTCTTTACACGAGCGATCTCTAACACCGCCGAAACCCGCCGCAAGAACCGCTCCGCGAGAAGAAACACCGCGACGAATTTCTCCGTGATGTGTCTATCGGCCCGCAAACGAGGCACGCCGATGCAAGCCGGTCCGAGAGAGATGCAACGCGAGGATGCACTTTGTTGCGCCCCTTTCTTGCGCGCCTGGCCTTCAGAAAATCTTCAATTCGGTTCGCGTTGGTTGACACTCGTGGCTTCACAGAGAATCGCTTAATACGATCGTTGAAAAATCGATTTCTATAGCGCAGGTATATATTTCTTTCGAGTTTAAAATCACTGACGGAAGAGATAATTTATTTAACTTTTATTTAAGTTTCTTTTCCGAGTTTACTGAGAGTTGCACCGAGAACATTTCGCGTTTCATCGTTGTCAACGAGGGGAGAGGAGACATTAATTTTTGCGTAAAAGAAACAAATTTTCTTTCTCTTCTAGGACGTTGAATAAATTCTAGTTCGACCGGGTAACGAGTAAATAAACATCCTCGGAGGGCGATTCTGGTGCAGCAGCGACGCGGGACCACCGGATTACAGCGTCGGGACGTTCGTCCGCCCGCGCCGCGCAAAAACCGAGACCGCCCCCAACGATTCGCAACAAAGAGAAGCTCAGGAGCACTTTGTAGTACAAGAAGCCGGTGGTGGGGTGGCGCGAAGAAGCAGCGTGCCGGATGCCGCCGTGTAATTGGCGGGGGAAAAAATATCGGGGCGCGGGATTCTTTTCGATTCGGGACGGTTACACGGAACGGGCGGATATTACACGGTGTAAAATCGCGGCGTCCGACCGAGAAAGATGCGCGGCAGGACTCTTTGAGCGGGCTCGCGAATGTGATTTTCCTCGCTCCTTTTTCGTTCGACCGACGGGTGGGGGAACGGCATTAACGCGACCGTCGACGTCGACGTCGGCGTCGGCGTCGGTGGCCGACGGATAAGCCGTAGAAAACTATGGCCCGGGAGTGGTGGCTGTGACAGATTACGTCCCACCGTCTGCCCCGGCAAAGCCGCAGCAAGGAAAAAAACGCCGAGAGAGAGAGAGAGAGAGAGAGAGAGAGAGAGAGAGAGAGAGAGAGAGAGGATGGATCCGTTCCCGAAGTGGATTAGCCCCCGGCCGCCGTTGTTGGTACCTACACGGATACACGCGTATTTATTAAATCGAGCACTAATCCCCGAAAACAGAGAGTCTGGCGAGTGTCCTGGGGGAACGGGAGCCGTGTTTTAAAAGAATTTAACCTGTCCTCGTGATTCCTGTCCGAGTCGGCTAACTTAGGATTACCCCTCCGCCTCGTTCCGCCCGCTCTATTTATCCCGCGTGCTATCCCGTTTTTCCTCTCGCTTACCGAGAACCGGTGTCCCCCGATCCTGCCACTTGCGCTTTCAGAAATTTCAGAAATTACTGTAATTCGATTTTCCAATTCTTCGGATGTGTGACTTCTCGGTTTGACTACTGTGAAATTGGACTACTGTGGCGCTCGGTCGAACTTACGTCAGTCCGGGAGTCAGCAATTTGACTCCCGCGAGCAGGACATCGTTTTTGGTTGAAATTTAAAAATGTTGTCCTGTCATTATTTATTGACGCAGAGCTAAGGAGAATGGCTAAGGAGAATTTAGATAAATTTTTCTGGAGCGCTACTGTATTTATAGGACTGTGAAAAAGTGTATAATTTTGTTCCAGATCGTAGCTTCCTGTTTCATCTAATCTCCCACTGCAGTCGAAATGTTGCAATTAAAACGGTTTCCTAACAACTCGGACTGATTCTTATGGAAATGCAGAAGATACCTTCATGCATCCGACAAAATTAGAACTTTGTTTCCCACTTCGGGAATTAGATCTGAGCACACGGGCGATGTTCAATCTGCGCAAAGACAACTCGCGAACAAGCATAACCATCATTCTCATTTTTATCGCGACCTATCGTTTATGGTTTCATTGAATTGCACAAGATTCTTCCGTTCGTTACGCGCATCGGAGATCGCAATTAAGGAGA
The DNA here is from genome assembly GCA_028454255.1 of Halictus ligatus. NCBI lineage: Eukaryota > Metazoa > Arthropoda > Insecta > Hymenoptera > Halictidae > Halictus > Halictus ligatus. Next base: position 5,663,006 of record CM052137.1, read on the forward strand.
TTAGAGACTTAATGGCCGCAGATCGGATCTAATCGCGATCATATTCGCCCGGTCGGTGAGTCTTATAAATTTCACGGGGCAGATTCGTGAGCATCCGCCTCGCGTTCTCAGGAACGGCAAGATCGTTTGTCTTCGCGGCGTAACTTGAACCGACCTGTCGTCACCGTGACACCTTTTTCATTTCTCGGGACACCCGGGCTTCGTATATATTTCTTAAAAAACGGAGAGAGAGAGAGAGAGAGGCGTCGCTATTCATTTGAATTTCAGGGAATTATTCATTCGACCCGTTCGCTACCGGCGTTTATTTCGACAACAATTTTCATAATCCCGATATTTCCCAAACGTAGCGACTGTGACCCGTTAGATCAGACTGGGATCTTTACAAAAATTCTGCAACGATTTATTTCGAGATTTTTAGGTGCCCAGGTCGAGGCTATGAAATTCAAATGTTTTAAAGAATTCAAAGAAATGTTCTGCAATCTTTTGGCAATAGAAGCTCATCAAAAATACACCTTATTAACACTAAGATTACGGAGCGCTGAAAGTGACTATTTTGCACTACTGTATAGAAATAACAAGAACGTGACACCCACATTTTTAGCAATATATACACACAAAGAAATAAATTTGCTAAATCATTTCCCATGTACGCATCCTTAGATCTTAATAATTCTAAATTAAAAATACTAGAACCCGTCATTTTGTGCAATATTCGAACATAATCAAATTCAAGAAAAGTATTGGTATCAAGGACGAATGAAGTTTGTTGGAAAGCTCGCGACTGGAATGGAGCCAGCGTTACAGAAACGGTCCCAACGGGGTTTGGTGGGCCGACTTTACTTTTTCCAGCGGCAGGACATCCATCTGTAACGTCCGCGGGTAGTTCAGCGGTGTTTGTCGCGAGCCGCTAACGAGCAAGGTGTCCCCCTCCTCTACCTGTTCGGTTTCCCCCCGCAAGGGCACCACTCCGGCTTATATAAGTCTTATAAAGAGCAAAGCGGCGGACCACACACATCCGATCCTATCTGGGGAGGCTTCTCTCGGCGCGCTGCGCCTACCTTTCCTTCTCTTTTCCTCTTTCCCGCGCCACGAGGACGAGCCACGGGGTCCCCTGCTCGTATGGGAGACGCGCGCGGGCCCACGGGGCCCCGTGGGCCCCGCTTGAATGCGCGTCCTGCGCTCCTTTCGCACGCCGGCCACTTAGAGATTACGCTTGATACCGTCGCGATACTCGCTCGCAATTTATTTTCACCGGTTAAACCCTCTGCCTCGCTTCCAGATTATAGGACCCACCCCCCTCTCCCGTCGCGTCTCGACCACTGTTTGACGTTATTATTCGTTCTTATGGTGGTCAGTGTCCCCCGTGACTCAAATTTCAATTATACCCTGCGTTATTTTGGGGATTACAGAATTTAACCGCGGATTTTGACGAGGGATTTACTTGTAAGTCCGTGTACTGGTCAGTAGTAAAATAGTTCCCACTTAATTTGGGACTTTTTGCAACATTTGAAAAAATTGAGTGTACGAAACACAACGTCATCGCTTTTCAACTGTGGTTTCTTAAAATTTTATAACGGTTTCTAACTAATTCGTGATGTTTGTTTTGACTTGTGATCCGAATAGTACGTAATAGTTGAAATTGTTTCAGTATGTCGACACTTACCCCGTTCTGCGAATCCCAGGATGACAGCGGCACCGGAAAAAAAAGAAGACAAATAAGGTCAGGAGGGGTCGAAATTTTGGTTTATCGAAGGTAGAAACTCAATAAATTTCGAAATATTTGATCGTATATCTGAATCGAGCGGCATTATGCGGGTCGTAAACTTATTCCCTCCTGCGGAGACGGCACCATATGGTGCTAAAAAATCCATGGCCGCTCTCTATACGCCTAACCTTCGCATAATGTATTTGCGAAAAGATATACTGGCTGTGGCAGTTGCGAGTTATACATGGAGCAGACGTCACGGTGAATTGATCTATTCGGTTCGATCTTCGAGAGATACTTTATAGAACTTCGTTGATTTATATATTACTTTTCATGCAGCGAAGCTACAACACAAATGATCTTTCAAAATGAAATACGAATCTTCAATTGAGTTTCGAGACATTTTTCGGTGGAAATGTAAATTTCCAATTTCAATATATTAACACAATACCGATATAGTTAGGCTCTACAGGTTTCCGAAAATTGAAAGTTCATATTCGGGTAGAAAAGATTGAAAAACAAAAGTTTTTGAAGTCGCTCACCGTGGTCTCGTTGACGCTCTTAATGTAGGCCTTGTATGTGCCCGCGATCAGCTTCACGATGTTCTCGTCGCCATGCTTCGCGGCCCAGTGTAGAGCAGTCTGAAACACAAAGTACAACATTCAATGTGACACGTATTGCGAGAGACACTCACAAATTTATTTCCTGACTCAATCATTTTCGTAGGTCGACAGTAACGTATCGATACTCCTCAATTTGTTTAATCTCACTATTTCTTCAAATTGCAACTACTCATTCATGTCACGAATGCACAAAATCCGCAGTTCAGTAACTAATTAATCTCAATCGCCATTCAGACGACAGAAAAATTGATCCGTGGTAGGTAGTACAACGCTTGAAAACATATCTAACATATACCTACTATTCTCGCATGGTATAAGCCCCTGCTACAACTGAATCAACCACGAAAAAACGAAGCTCTGTAAACATACAGGGTGACCGGCCTGAAGCGATCAACATTTTCGTCACTGACATTAAACGACCAGGAGCAAATCAGGAGCAAACAAATCAGTAAAAAGGTGAAGAAAGGGGAAGGGGAAGCGGCGTAAAAATACGCAACGAACGGAAATTTACTGTCTCCGTAGGTTGGTCGCGAATACTTCGGAAAAATCGCGACGGTGGCCCGGTTGTAGACACGACGCGAGCAGCTGTAGCGTATTTTCAGAGAGCCCGGTGAAATATTCGCGAATTAAGCAACGGCACCCGGCTACGTCAACCGGAACGAGCTGGATGAATGGCGACGTCGGACAGCACTCGAGAGGAGGAGCACTTTGAGAGCAGTCGATCACCGGGTGGTGCACCGGACGGGGGATGCAGGGAGAGAGGAGAGAGGAGAGAGAGAGAAACAGAAAGAGAGAGAAAGAGAACGGTTCGCGGTGGAACACGACAGAAAGGCCAAGTCGAGGATCGTCGTCGGAGCTCGAATTACTTGGAGGATCACGCTGAAGTCGTCGGGAGGAAAAAAAAATCTGCACCGGAACTGACGCGGACCGGTAAGATTCTTGGCTCCGGTTCAGATCGACTGTGACGGTTCAAGGATCCCTCAAAAGTCGATCGATCGTACCGAGACTGAATCGCGAGGAGTCGTTCGAAGAGGGAAGAGCGTGAAGCGCGAACTTCTTCAGGATTTTCTGATCCTACTGCGTTTAAGGGTTATTTCCACTGTTTAAGGGTTGTTTAAGAATAGTTGGAAAGCCTATATTAGAAATAAATTCCGTACAGTTACATGCATGGTTTATCGAAATTGAAAAATTATATTAGTATTGCGTAGTATTGAGCCAAAATATATTTCATAAACGTTCAGGAGGAAAGAATAATAGAGGATAGAAAGAATGGAACGCGAGAGAAAGGATTTATCTCGCGAAAGTTTGCAGGAACAGCGCAAAAAGGCGGGATAAATATGTTTTTAATTTTGCTCGATTCGCCGGGCTAATTGTCCGCGTCGGGCGGCAAAGCGGGATAAAAAGTAACGCGAGTAAAATATAAAGACCGCGTTTTTAAAATCCAAAACGCTGTCTCTGCGCGGTTTAAACGTTGAGTTATGCCCGCTGGGCGTGCAGCTTTGACATCGGGCTCTCTTCAAACGCTATTTCCATATAGTGGGTAATGCCATGGACGGATTATTTCGAGCATATCCGTTATTATTCTTTGCAAGTTACCGCGACGGCTCGTAAATTTAATGGCACCGCTGGCCGGCTTTTCGGGAATAATGCGGGACACGCGTACGCTGCCAGTCTCGACGCGCTTAATATCACTTCCCGCGGATACTTTGTGGATGTGTAGTTAACGGTGACGTGTGACGAGGCTTGTTTCGAACCTAATGGACTCCTGTTTCCATGGAACACACCCTGAAGCATGAGCAACGCTCGAAGACGATCAACCGTCCGTATCGATTCGCAAATCTGCCTTCAGAATTATTCTAATTGCGATTTAGACAATTTTTATGGTCTAGTAAAGAGACCTTCCTCTTGACGTCAACATCTCTGTGTGAACCCCCATTTTGTAGATCATTCGACAGAAAGAAAGAAAGAATTTCTTTTGCTGTAAACATAATTCCCTTTGTAAGAACGTTTACACCACCGTTTAGATGACTGAGTGTTTCATATGTTTGTCTATTATATATAATTTTATTGATTTATGCGTTGCGTTAACAAATGTATGTTACGTTTAGATTTAGATAGATAGCCTCCTTACACCTTTGACAAAAGCAACGTAGAAAGCATATATTTCGGTCGTTTAAAGTTCAAGCGAATAGGGCAGATGTCATATCCAAGCCCTTCGTCGCGAGACCGTATCAAGAGCGTCAACGAGTATAAAACAGTAATTTGTTGTTTTCAAAGTCGCAAACGAGGATCGGAGGGCTAATGGAAAATGTGCCGGACACGGTGCGCAACGTGGCCGTCAAACGTAAAGAGAAAAATCTCTGGAACAGTGTAGCAGCCGGTGAAGGACGCGGATTATTTCGCGAGGGCGTAGGGCGGCTCGCTAAGGGAGAAATATACGGTCCGCGTCGGGGATATAAGCAAACGTCCGCGGACATGCATTTTAATTCCGCCAAGTCCGCGTCCCGGGGGAGTAGATTAAAAATAGTGTCCAGGTCTCCAGATTCGCGTGGACGTCATAGGGAAGCCGGAACGCGTCCAGGTGATCCGCTCCGCACCGCTCCGCTTCTCTCCGCTTCTCTCCGCTCCGTTCCGCGCCGGACCGTCTGCACGCCGCGCAGAGACAACTTGCAGGCCACCTCATTAGCGGCGGAAAAACTCATCCTAACGAGGCTACGTACCTAATGACGAGAACCACGCGCGCGCTCTTTCGTGTATGCCTATTTACCGGCGGCCCCGCCGTGCGGCTGCTACGTGGCCACCGTGGGCTCGATGGCGGACCAGACTGTCCCCGTGTTTGTGTACACTGCCGTTCATAAGTCACCGGACACTTTGCTGCTTCGGACGATACTCCAAGTCTCGTAATCCGACCGCGGATTTCGCGTGTTCCTCCCAAAAACTTATTATTCAGACACGAAACCGTAAAAATAGAAGAATTGAACCCTATGCAATTTCCCTGATTTCTCACCGCACGCAATTTTTATAAATAGTCTATTTACAAATTATTAAATTAGTGATCGGACCAGCTCCGACATCGAAATGGAACAGAACATTTACTACGTCGGAAAAGGTCCGATTCGAAAGGCTTAATCCCCTACTGTGGAATCTCATCTTTTAAGTGTACACGTTGTGACTTAAAGTTCGAAAACTGAAATGTCGCTTACATCATGCACACATCATGATCTCTTCCACATCCGTGGATCGTGATAGCGAGTGAAGTATCGAGCCATCGTGGTGGACGAGCAGAATGGGTTTAGGTGAATCGTCGTCGCGAGTGATTCGTTTTGCGAGGGCAAGTATCCCAGTGACTTATGAACGGGAGTGTACGTGTGGCCACGTGTGGGGTGCACCTTGTGCGCCCACTGGCCCTATACGTACTGGCTCTACGGCAAATTAACGAGCGACGCGCAGGGAGGATATACGACCTCCTGGTTGATATTAGAGGCACGTGGCGCCAATGCCGCTGCTGCGCCAGGATGCGCTTGCCAAAGGATTCTGGGAGCGAAGCTCGCCGGATCGTTCCTGGACGACAAATATTGACGCTGATGCGCGCGAACCCCGCCTTCGTCTTTGAGTTTCGGCACGTTCACAGTGGATACAGGAAGTTCCCGAAGGAACTTCGCCACCGGTTGCGGGACCACCTCTCTCATTCTCCCATTACCTGATTCCCCGTGAAATATCCTAATTATTAATCCTTCGAAAATGTTCCTTCAGTTCTAGAAGTTGCTACAGTATCGTATATTGGGAGTATAAATTAATCTGTGGCCCAATGCCTCGCGTATGATCACTTGCAAACAGTTCAGACACATTTTGAAAATAATTTCAATCACTTTCTAGTAGGTCTCTTACTATCCGAATATCTGGAATACTCATTATTACACTGCGGATCTTTAAGCAAAATAAAAAATGTTTGCATTGATTGCAAGATACAGGAAATAAAAATTTCTTTCCTCTTTTAATTATTTTACTAAGCTAAAACCAATACGCTGGTGCCCTTAAATCTTTTTCACTGCTTTAAATTGTGCTTACCCATTTTGTCATTAATGCATAAAATCTGCAGTCTACACATTATAAATTCGATCGCAATCCGAATTTCGAGTTGTAATGAGCAATCCTTTCTGTGCATTTGCTTCTCCTGCAAGTAATTAATCTTCAACGTAACGAGGAAAAGATTCGAATTTTTAAAATTGTGACGGATTCATTTGTACACCTAACAATTCACTTGTATCCTCGCAGAATTAAATTTTTGAAAAATGGGACAGCTGATGGCGTGTCACGTACAAATTGGTAACCGTGTCGTTCGATGCGCTGGGTATACTGTATCTTCAACTATGGACGATTGAAGATAAAACACAGGACACGCGTGAGACGCTATCGTGTCAACGAATCAGTAGATTGGTCGCGATTGTGGCCAGACAGCTATCAGCGACGGAAGTGAAATCAATATTTCTGTACGGAGCAACTGAATACACGAACGAAATATTTGTAGATGTGTTCGATCGAAATCAGCGGGTTGATTTGTTGCTCTGTGACACGAGAGAGAAGCTGAAGATACTTATATGGAGTGCTCGAATGGTTCTTGCCGCTGGCGGCTGGGCCACAGCTGTCTAGAGCGGCATGGTTCAACTGTAACCAGTGTACAAATGTATCACTCTCCCTATTAAGCCAGGTCATATGAGGCATCTAGATTAAAATTTATATCTGTTACTATCTGAAGTTAAATCTATATTAACTATACCGAAGACTTACTACTATTAATCTTTCCATTGTTATTAGTTATTGGTTGATTGTGAGGTTGATATTGAATCTACTCGACCACCTCGACCATATTTTTAATTTACGATCACTGGGACTGTAAAGATGCACCATCGTGGAAATATTCAACAAAATTTCTTTGTTCGCAGATTCTAAAGACAAGGCCAAAAATTAAGACAGACGTGAAATACGTGATCACTTTTGGTGAAATGGAATTTGGTGAAAATGAAAAGTGTCACTTTTGGTGCTCCCCAAACCCAGTGTTAACCTAGCCACGAAGACTAGGTGCATCTACAAGATTGCACGTCCTGTTCGAGGCGTCCAGAGAAGCAAGAATAGGGACACGTTCGAGCAACGCCATGAAATCGCGCGACAACGCGTGTCGGCGTGCAGCATCATCGAGCGAGGAGCAGAAATGGCGCGGAAGATGGGTTTCCGCGAAAGAGGGCGCAATGAATCCCGTTTACCCCGGATAAAGGAGCGCGGCTCACTAATCAAGATTAGGATCTCCTAGGCGACAGGCGAGTCTAGCGGAATGATCCGGCGAGGGTGGGGAGGCGCAGCCAGGGGGAGAAGAGAACATGGTCCGCCTAATACGGTCCGGCAGCGGAAGATGCAAGAATCCAGGGGAAATTACACGAGCGGGTACAAAATGAATTTTTACGGTAGCCCCGCGAGGCCATCAGCGGTTCTAACGCGCGGCCCGGCGAGAGACCGAGCCCCGCCGGACCCGTCTACTTGCCGCGATGCTAACGAAGTTTTATGAAGCGCGATAGCGCCATACCTACGCCGTCCCGTGGACTTTGGCGCTCCTTAATTTGTGAACGCGGTGCGCGCGCTGTGTCGGCCGACGCGGTGCCGCAAAAGAATGGTATGTCGGCCGACAACGTGATATATCTTCGGCCCTGCGTGCCCTGGACCTTCGCCGAGCCCCGCGGACCTGGCACCGTGGGTATACGGTAGCCTCCGTCTTCGCACTCTTTAGCGGATGCTCCTATACACGGTGGCACCGACCGCGGAGCCGACCATCGAATCCTGGAATCGCATCGACGAAATTCGAGCCTCTTCCAGGTCGATCGTGTCACCCTCAAATTAGTCCCTCCCGAACCCATACACTTGCGACGTCTCCACTGTTCTTCAGCTTTTTGCGAAAGCTTTTTGCAGCGGGTAGCTTCCTCTTTCGCGACCCTCGTCGCCAGAGATACTGCTCTGCAGCGAATGCATAAATATTTTAACCCTTTGCACTCGAAGCTATTCTAACTCCAGAAGGAAACATTTCTTCCGACCTAGGATATTTCCCTTCTACATATTTGTTTCCATGTTGCACATACGAGAATGCTGCGATTTACTCGTACAATACTGGAATGTTTAGTAATTTATTGAATAGAAACAAATTTAATAATGCGAAACATATTTTGAATAATAACACAGTCACGATTCGAGTGTCAAGGGTTAAAATTCTTCTAATCTCTCCGCTGTATTAAATTTCCGAGAAAAATCATTCTCCCAGAGTGGTTATCCCAGCTGTCCCAAACGTAACGTCGCGAAAGTTATCATCTCAGCGTTACCCTTCGAACTATAGCAAAACCCAGCCGATGCTCGGGGCTCGCCTGTTCGCAGGGGTGGGCGGTACGTGTTAAGTTATTCAAACCGCGGGTTTCGCGATGAAAGCAGCCGACGCTCGCGCAGATCCGCGCTCCGGGAAAGCTCGCGGCGAAAGGTCGCGTTCCTGATTCCCCGGGGTCGGCAGCTCGCTTGACAAGGATCCCAATTACGCGGGTTTCGAAGTATTGGAGCGCCTATTCGCAGCGCCCGCGGGCCGCGCGCGTCTTTCGCTTCAGCCGGGAGGGGTATCCCTGTATCTGGTCTTCGCGTCTTCGTGTATTCCCGCGGCCGAATAATCCTCCCCGGCTTCCGAGTGGCATCTTAATATGGAAGTTGTCGGATTCCCGGCTCGATGCCGCCGATAGCGCTCCTTAATCAGCCTCGGCGGAATTGACGAGGCTGGGACTCGCTGGCTCGGTTGGACAGAGGTGGAAGGGAAGACAGAAGGGAGAAGAGGGAGGAGAAAGAGGGTGGCTACCGCAGGAGGGAAAAAGTATTTGGGCCGAGAGCCGCGGATTTTAAGGGGAATCGCATACCAGCCGGGCCAAGGAGACAGGGTCCCACGGGAGCCGAAGGGTGGAAAGGGCGAACCAGGCCGGACCGGGAGAGACGGCCACTAAATATTGTGTTCGCGCAGAGAATACAGCTCTCGGGACACGTGTAAGCGGGGCCGCGGGATTCCGTATGAGCAGATCGGCCCGCCGATTATACGCTAATTCAACGCAAATTCCTTCCCGGAGATATCTGTATCGCTCGCATACATCAGAGCCCGCGGTAGCTGGATGCAGTTGCTGCTGGTTGCTGCTGTTCCTCCTCGATGCTCCTGCTCCTGCTTCTGCTGCTAGCTGGGCTGCTTCTGCTCCTGCCCTGGCTGCTGTTCCTGCGGCTGCGGCTGCGGCTGCTGCTGCTTCGAAGCCCGAGCCGCCTCGCCGTGCCTCCGGCTGGCTTAATCAGTACCCACGAGGAGACAACTATATACCCAACGGCTACATAGTTTCGTGCACATATGGCATCCGCAAAGCGACCCCGGGGCCAGATACCGGGACCCGTGAAATCGGCTACTTCTTTTTTTACGCCGACTTTCGGCCCCGCAAAGACGGCCGGAGACGCGCGAGAAACCGCCGCGATGTACTAATTAATCCGCCGGGAGATTCGATTATGATGCCGGGCACCGGATCCAGGAGTCGAGGTCTGTTGTGGTTGGTTTGGGGAGGTTTGAATTGGTTTGTGCGAAGAGAAAAAGGATTCGTGGGATCGTTGCTGGGTTCGATTAGTCGAGTTATAATGCAAGACGAGGTAATTGTGTGTCTGTTTGACGACGTTTGATTTTGATGCGATCTTGATGTTCTTTCTTGAAAAATATCTGACAATAAGTTTGTCCTGTCAAGCTAAATTCTTTTAGGGTTCGACGACGTTTGATGGTGGTGTGATCTTGATGTTCTTTCTTGAAAAATATCTGACAATAAGTTTGTCCTGTCAAGCTAAATTCTTTTAGGGTTCGACGACGTTTGATGTTGGTGTGATCTTGATGTCCTTTCTCGAAAAAGATCTGACAATAAGTTTGTCCTGTCAAGGTAAATTCTCTCAGGGTTCGGCTAGTCGAATCACAATGCAATGGTGTGTCTGTTTGACGAGATTTGGACGTGTTTGTTAAATGTATCTCACCGTTCTGTTAAATGTATTACAATTAGGCAGTCGAGGGCCGTCGTAGTTCGTATATGCAGGTTTGAATTTCCCGGTACGAAGAAGACGTGAATTCGAAGTGTTGTGGTTGATCGGATTTCATTAGTCGAATCACAATGCACTGGTGTGCCAGTTTGAAGGCTCTGTTTGACGAGGTTTGAACGCGTTTGAACATCTAAAAACTAGAACGAATCCAAAAAAGAAACTCGAGCATCCAACAGCTCTATTCCAAGATGAAGCAACAAATCCTTGCGGTTTGAATAATTACGAGCATTCCTATTGGCGTAGCGTGGAATCTAGTAGGACGTAGGTGTAAGCAAGTCGGCCCGCGCCTGCAGTCGTCAAAAGCATCCACAATGCTAGAGTCGAATACAAAAAGGCGATATATCTTCCGGCCGTGTTTAAACCACCAGCCGACAATGCTCGAATGCACCGTTACACGTTCAAAGAATAACCCCTTTAATCCTCGCAGAGACACCAAGGAATGTCCGCAGCACGGCGAAGCCTCTCGTTCTAGCAGGATTAATCGCGATCCACCGAACAAACCCATAAAGAGGAGAATCGTCGATAGGCCACGACCTCGTGCAACATAGTACGCGGAACAAAGGCTCGCACAAATCACTCGATAGTCCGCGGACGATAAAGGTTCTCACGCATGACGAAGGCGAACCTTGGGAGGAGCAGGTAGATACAGGGTGTTCGATTAGTCGCCGATTGTTCGACCCGGTCGCGTGAGTGACAATCGTCCTTGGATACCAAAGCCATAAACTAAAAGCATCCTATTTTCCAAACATTAACACTAGATTTATGGGATCCGTCAAAATGACGGATTCTAATATTCTTAATTCACGAATATTGAGATTGGAAACGTGGATCCACGAGGAATTATATAACAAATTGATTTCTGTAGGTATATATTATTAAAAAAAAATGGCTAGAGATTTTGATAGATATATTCATGTTATTTTTATAAGGAAATGTGAAATAGTTATTTCTCTGCTACGTAAACCTAGTGTTAAAGACTTTTCAGGGTAATATTAGGATTAAAAAAGGGGTGAATATTAATCATTCTATTGCAGGATCTATAATGGAACACAGTAACGTTACGATATTTATATAATCGCTTTTAAGGTTTGGAATTATAACTTCGGAAGTAAATTCTAATTTGAAATTTTACAGAGACACAGTCGCAGCGGAAACTATGTTGACACCTTTCCAAGCGGAGAAACTTTTTTAAAATTGGTCCAAATGACTTGAATCTTTTTTAGATGTTAGATCGACTAGTTTGTTAAAGAATGACTAAAGAAACATTTTTTTAGATTGCAATTGGTTGGAATGATACAAAAATGAAAAAATTATGTTTTTTCAACTTTTTCATCTGATCTTATGACGATAATTTAAAAAATGCGTTTCGTTGATTTCGGTAACTTACATGCGTACTGAAAATTTCATCGAAATCGGTCAACGTTGCAATGAGCTACAAACGGTTCAAGATGATCACATAAGGGCGAAATTCCCTGGCAAGATCGAAAATCTGCGACTTTCACCCTTAAACTCTAATCTTGAAACGTTTGTAGTCGATCTAACATCTAAAAAAGATTCAAGTCATTTGGACCAATTTTAAAAAAGTTACTCCGCTTGGAAAGGTGTCAACATACTTTCCGCTGCGACTGTATTTCTAAATAGTTAGACTAGAAGATCCTCCTAACAAAGATCGATTTTTCGCCAAAAGGAAGAAATTCCTCTCCGGACAAAGGGAAAAACGGTATCAATCGTTATTCCGTCGCGTCCAAGTTTAAACTGAATTTCCCGTCGATCAAAAGAGCATCAACGGGGCCGGATATCTGGTAATCTTAAAAAGAGGCATCCACAGAGGCATCCAATCAGCCCGTTTCAAGAGTATCTCTCCGCAGGCGGGCCGATGCCGATAGCGTGTTTGATCGAATCGTGGTTATCTGTAATCGAGCAGACGGCCCTCGGCCGGCGGCAGATCGACGAAAATGTATAAATCGCCGACGGGGATGAAAAACCGCGCGGGATGAAACAGGAGCGAAAAAAGGTCGCGCGCAGAACGATGACGAGGGGTGGGGGTACACTGTCGTACGTTTCCTCGGACGGGTTCGCGAAGAAAAAGGGAGCCGCGGCTGTTACGTGCGGAGAGATATAGAATCGAAACGCGGCCGATAATTCCTGACGGCGCTATAGGAGGGTGGCAGCGGATCGAACGAAAACGTAAGCCGCGTAATCCCCCGTGAAATACCGGGCCGGATCCCCGAGAACTTTGCCGTACGGCCGAGGACACCGGGGACATCGATTATTCGCGGGAAACCGCCCGCGTTAATCGTTTAAACTCCGAGAAGGACGCGGAGGTTCACTAACGCCGGAATTTACCGAGACTCTCCCAAAAAATCGACTTCCCAACGCGCAACCGTCTCGCGCGAATGGTTAACGCAAGTATCCGGCCGTGTATGCTTGCAATGATCAGCACAAAGAGACGCACGCGTTACGCAGGGTGGTCCAGTGTTGATGGTAAAATCGTGGAACCCGTGATTCCACGTCAGAAAACATGTAGAGAATACGGAATAAATTTTTCTCGTTCGAGAATTCGACGAACACGCGTGTCCAGCATTCGGCAGAAGTAGAATTGGTAGGTCATGATCAGACCTGTTCTCGTTGAACTCGATTTTCTGGGGAACGAGCTACATGCACTCAATTTCCATTCTATTTGTCCCACAATTGCAGAAATAAATCGAACGATTAATGTTGGACAACTTAGCGCATTCATACTACTTCGAAAACATTACTGAGCTAGTATGTCCACCCCCATAAGATTCAGCCTTTTCTCCAATTTAATAAATAAATATTGCACAAGAAGGCGGGAGATTATAACCGTGATCATTACAAGTCATTATGCATGAACAATCGAGAAAGACCTAACAGTTTCGGGTCTAAGCGAGTTAAATGGGTTATTTTTGTAAAAATTGGCGCAGGAAGATGTTCGAGAACGAGTTGTTTAATAGAAACGCGCGAGGTATCTCGAGGGGCAAGCCGAGCGGATTTTCCGTGGCGGAAATTGAAAGTACGACCCGCCGTAACAAGAGTCGCAGGAGTTAATGTCACGCCGCCCGGCGGGGAATAATGGGACGCGATATCTCCGCCATAGATCACCGGAGGAATTAAAGACTCCGACGCGGCCGCCGGATAAAAATCTCTCCGGGCGGCAGTCACAGCTCGTTTGAGCGGATGCCTCAAGTGATTCCAGTTACACCTCGTTTTGCACGATCCGGATACGTATAACGTCGCTTATTATTTCCCCCGATCTAGGAAGCGGTGTTTCAGTCGCGTCGGATTGAAATTGCAGGCTCGATGGCGCCGGATAACATTGTGACCGCGATGTGAAAGAGAATGCTGGTGTCAGATCGGAGTGGCCATACCCCCGAGAGAGCTCCGTTACCTGAACAATCGACCGGCCAATTTCCAGCAATCAGTGCGTATCCCATCGTTCTTTCGTCCAGCCGAGCCGAGAGCCATCGGCCACGTCCGGGAAATAAAGAAACCCGTGCATCAAACTGACTTTTCGAGCCAGTCTACCGGCGAGTATTGTCCGAAGATCTTGCTTCACACTTTATTTCCATCAAGCGTGCTTCTATCAATTCGGATCTTCGTATTTCAGAGGATCAAAGCAAATTCGACATAGCCGACCCAAAAAGTCGGACCTTGTAGTCTTTTCCTCTCCCAGAAATTGCGGAGATTTAATCCAAGCACGCCCACGCGTCGTCCGGAGCAAATATTTGACGCGTCGAGGGTAAACAGCGATTTCTACGGAACAGGTTGATCCGAGGGAAGAGCTAAGCAAATGAAGAGATAGAGAGTCGTGATAGGTCGGCCCGTCGAATCATCTATCGGACGGAAGCCTGTGTTCAAGCAATCAGGCTAAACCACAGGTTCCGGGATCCGTGTTCCGCGAACAATCTCGGGAAACGGAACGGTGACACGAGAGGCCCGGTTCCGCAGGCTCCCCGTGTCATTAGTCCCGCCCGCGGCAGCAAAACACGCGTCCCTTGTCATTCGGTATTACGTTAATATTAGGCGTCGGGTTAACATTAGTTAAGAATAGGCGGCGCAACCGCCTAAACACACATCGCGATAGGAATCGGCGGGGGCTTCTCGACATTAGTCCCGGTGTTAAGTGGCACCTTCGGGGAGGTTGCAGCTGTTGGAAGATCGCAATTGCGAAATACGGATCCGCGGCGATCGGGGCCAGTCGGTAAAGTGAATTTCTCGGATCGTACGGCGATGGATCTACATAGGATTGCGGAGCCGGGGTCGTGTTTACCTGGCGTGCAGCTGGAATTACGAGCGGGAAGGAGGGTCTAACAAGAAGGGGCCGAATAAATCATAAAGCACGGCTCTTCCGCGCTATGCTAATGACACCTCCTGCATCCTGTGTGCATCCGCGACCCGCGAAACTTTCCGAGTGGCACGCCACGCGGTGCTCTTTCTCTCTCTCTTCTCTTCTCTCGCCTCTTCTCCTTTCTACCTGGCTTCCTCGCCATTTTTTCTTCTTTCTCTCGTTTCTTTCTGCAGCAACACACCTCCTTGACGCAATTGCAGGAAATAAAACACTCCTCCTCGACATTTCCCCGCGTTCGCCGGCCGGACAACAGCCCGGGGATCCAAACGGCCGTGCTCGGCCGTGTAACGAGGCCGCCGCGCAAGAAAGAAATATCGCGGCTCGACGGTTTTGTTCGAAAGGGAAATATGGCGCCAATTAAACGCCTCGCGACCTCGACGAGGACCCCGCGACACCTTGACGTGTTAAGCAGCCGGGCTATGTGTAAATTTAATCGCGAAATTTTGAATCTCTCGGACGTGGTTCGCCGACGAAATCCCCGGAAGAGTCTCTCGTAGAACGTTCGAAAGAACTTCGTTCAAGCTGAAAACTACTTTACACGTTCTCTGAAATACTATCTGGACACAATGAAATTTTTACGATCATGATTCTCACGTAATGTATTGTCCTCGGCTTTTTTATTTACCATAGAAATCCGCATTCGACTTGTAATTTATGTATCAAAGTGGACTGGGTCCTGCGAGCAGATCCAGCCAGGGATCAAGCTGCGTTCCCGGCGTTTCCCGAGGATCGTCGAGTTCGTGGAAGGTGCGAGACGGCTCGTTGGAGGATTAATGAGCAATAGGTGTGGTGGAGGTGCCAGGCGATATGCGAGGGGTACAGACAGCCGGCAAAGATGGTGGCTGATCAACAGGCGGGGACACGCGCCATCGAGCACGCGCCGATAGATCTGACATCTCGACGTCCGACGCGGTACACGTGACCGGAGGCTCGTTACCCGTTCATCCCCGTTCCTTTCCACCTCGTCCCTTCCCTCTTTATTCCTCCTGCTTCCTCCCGCGTCCTCGTCGGAAGACACGCGCCCGACGTCTCCCCCGATTTCCCGGAATCGACTCGAGTCCGAGAGATCGAATCGCCGGCAGGATCGGGACGACCCACCGCGAGCACAGCCACGAGGAGGATCGGTCGCCGAACCGGCTTCTTCCTACCCCGAATCTCGATCCTCCGAGATGAACGCACGAGTTAAGGAGCTCTCTCCTTCTCCGTCTATCTCTCTCTGTCTCTCTTCTCGTCCCCCGTACTCTCTCTCTCTTTCTCTATTTTTTTGGCTCCCTCGGCCACCCCCTTACCGGCCCATCGCCGGCCGAATCTGTTAACCCCGACGATTCTCCGGGAAACAAAGACATCTGGCCAACGATTATTCGCGGACGAGCCTGTTAGGGCCCGTTCGATCTACAGGGACGATACTAGGAGACAATTTGTGGGCCCGGATCCTCGCGATCATCTTCGCCGATCCTCGCCCGTGTGCACGGTCTCGGATTTTTCTGGGATTCGTGTTAATTTCATTCTTTACGGTCTTAGAATGCTGTAAAGACTCGAAATAGAAATATTCACTCTCTTTATCTTTTTATTTTTCTGCGTGCATGTGGGTGGACACTTGCATAAAAAGACGATCTTGTGGAAAACGCTTTCGCTTTTGCGTACACATTTATTTTGAGTGTAATCAGAAATTTGATGTGGCGGGAAACGTGATACTACGAAGATGCACGAATGGAGAATAAAAATTTTCTGAATTCCAGCGAACTGGAGTGAAAGTAATTTTCTTTTAAAATAAATAAATGCATAAAATCCGCAGTCTAGCAACGACGTTCTTGAAGAACACAGTTTTGTATTCCGGCTAGTAGTTTCTGCGATAAATCAACAAATAAGAAATGTTTCACTTGCACCAAGAGTAACCTTGTATCGTCGGAAGTAGATACCAGTTTCGAATCACCTCAGAATTAATCAAGCGACGTGCTAAGAGTCTTTTCAATTACGCAATCGTGTTAAGAGATGAACAGGCTAAGCAAGCCGCAACTGGGGCAGTCGGTATAGAGGACACCGGATCGTCGATCTTCGACTTCCGGTCTCCCACGGTCGCACCTGTAAGAAACACTGTGCGTACACGCGTGTCCGTCCGCTAAGCTTGGTACTCAGGAAAATCATTAACCGGCGATGCTCATCGGGACGAGTCGACGACGTTTCCCAGCTAATGGACGAACCTGATGGCAATGTCTTGTCGCGTCGCGGCTCGACGAAGCCACCTGCCCGCGAGAGCCTCGATTTATATTCGCGATTCCGCTTAAACGTTTCTCGTTAGGCTTCTTTCGCTTACATTGTAGCCACGCTGGCATTGTTATATTTCCCGGAAACGAGTCTTCCGAGACGGCAAACCTCGCTGGGAAGGTGACTCATTCCTCGGGAACCGAGACGGGCAACAAATTTCCTCGCAATTTTAATTATTTCTCATATTCCTTGCGGTTTTGAAGACGATTTGAAGACGATTTGAAGGCAATTTCTTCTTTGATATTGACTCTTTCTGGTTTTTACTAGGCGAAGATTGGTTAATGTTAACGTTGTCTTCGAGAATTCAATGATGGCGGACGAGTACCGCCATATTGTCTCCAGCGGAGCTTCTTTTTTCCATTTTAAATCAGTACTTTATGATGTAAGGAATATGTTGTAAGATCAACTGAGATTGTAGATTTAAGAAGGAGCAATTTCGCAGAAACAAACCCGTGGACCAATCTGTACTTTTAAGTACCTGGAGCTAACAAAATTTGTACAACACGATGAAAGTGTAACGAAACGATGCAAAAACTCTCGGATTAATTAATTTCGTCTGTCCTCGTGAAACTGCTATAAGACAGAAGCTCTTCATTTGGAAGAAAAGAAATTCTTGCTCGATATAAAAACGTCTTATTCGCCAAGATTCCGGTGGCGACCGAGGATATCGATTTACCCGAACTGTCCAACACGCAACAGAGTCGAAATAGCCTTTGAAATATGGGTTGCCTAAGCTGTTCTATCGGAAAGTCTGGGTCGGAAGGCTCGGGGGGAACCGGGCGAGTCGGCTCTTTCCTCTTCAGGTACGTCGGCCCGCATGAATCACCGGTCGGAGAGGCCATCAGCACCGGCGAGGAGGCATTGTATACCAATTTGTCGGCGGGACAAATCGTCCGGCCGATGCCAACTGCTCTGGTACGGTATGAATCAACCTCGGAACGACGAAGATGGCGATTCGAGTCTCGAACGGGCTCACCGCGCATGAATTCGCTCGACGAAAATACAGTTTCAACAAGTGCGTCGTCGTCGTCGTCGTTGCCGGCCCCCGGGAACTTTCTCTGCCGCGAGGAGGATCCACGATCGAAGGTGGATCGCGATCTCTCGATCGCAGGTGCACCGTTTCTCGAGCGTTCCCGAATCCCGGGGGTTGGGAAAGGGTAAGCCGCTTTGCGAACCAACGGAATCGCGCGATGCACGGAAGGAGGAAGGGAGCAAGCGATTAGGTAAACCCGGGATTAGTTGGACGCCGGTTCGGCCTTCGTTTCGGATCGGTAACCGGGCTCTCCGGTTCCGAACCGTTCCAAACCACCCCCTCCGACCGACCACTCCTCCTCTATCGCCCTAGGAGAGTTCGATTGCCGCCACTAATAATGCTACCCCTGATTTACATGATTGGATCGCCGTTGCGAAATTGAAACTGCTACCCCGCCGTCCGCCCGCCGCCCCCTGTATCGGCATGCAAATGCTCGAAATTAGCTGGATACTGGATATTGAACGACACCCAGTCTTGTACGAGCCACCGAGTTACGAGACGCGTCCAGAAAGTCGGCACCGATCCGCCGTAGAGCAAAACAGAAATTTTATTTTCCTACGATTCTATCCATTTCAACTTCCACGGCAATAGCCGAAATTTTTCTGCGAGGTTGCAGTGCTAAAAATTAATTTTTGAACCTCCTTTGATGTCCGATGAATTTAACAGCTTTGAATACTACTTTCTACTGTTTTAGATTTGATACACTCGTCTCAGTAAAAAATGCGCAAAGACCCGTACAGACCTGAACAGTGACCGAAACGCAAAATCGACAATAATTTCGGCGAACCGAACGGCGCAATGTTCGTCGAAATGTTCAGGCCTGTACGGGCCTCTAAAATTTACACCCTAACAGTATCAGACGAACACGAATATCCTTCAGATTACAGCTTGAATGGTTCGTTCAATGTACAAAATTTAGTCGAACACAATTTAATGAACAAACTAGGAAGATTTTCCTAGGAAGATTTTTCCACCAATTTTCGCACAAACTTGTTAAAATAGTGAAACGAGTAAGAGAAAGGTCTCGAATGGTACTGTATCAGTCAGGAGGTAGAGTCTCGGAGCATCATTGAAAATTCAGCGTCCTCCTGCAGCGAATTCTCCGGAGGATCACCCGAACGAAGCAAATCATTCGGGACGTCGACGAGGAAGCGTGTTCCCGGTTATGGGACGGCGAAACAGGAGAGAAGAGACAAGAGGAGACGAGAGGAGAGGAGGAGAAGAGGAAGAGCCGTCTCTCGGCCGAGGAAGCGGAGGCGGCCGGAGAAAGAAAGAAAGAAAGACGGAAAGAAAAGAGGAGGAGGACGCTCGCATAAATACGTACGCAACGCAAACAAAAACCCACAAAGGGCCGCGCTCGCGGCAGATACGATCTTGCGGCATGCAGATACGAGCATACTAATCTCTCCGAGAGGTCTCTCCGAGAGAGAGGATACCGTGTCCTTTTGTTGTATCCGTCTATGAAATATATTGGTGGCTCGGCCGACGTCCGACACGAGGGAACGATTCAATATCATTCCGACTTGGAGGATCTGGCAGACACGCATTTTTCCGGGGCGACGATCCTCTAGATCATCGGCCGACCGTACCGGAAAATAGAAACGCACGAGCGCCGGAACGGGAACAAAGGACGGATTTTTTCTCGATGTTGCAGTTTTGCAACGATGCTGTGTCGCCGGGATATATATTATAATGTGGGACCACGCGCTCCAGTCTGCACCTCTTGCTTCCTTCAACCCTTATTGTCAGTAATGTACTATTGAATTTTCTTTTTCCCACAGGAAATTGTTAAGCGCAAGAAACTTAATCTTTGTTGTTGCAAAATAAAATGGCAGAAATAAAACGACGTTAACTCTGTTCGTGCTGAAGTCTTCAAGCTCCGAAAGACATTGTTCGAATGACCATGATCGCCAGGCGGATCCTCATTTTCCGTTCGCGGAAAAGCGGACCGGGGGCCGAGATTTGAATTACAAAGCGTCTAGAAAGAAGCTATCCCCAATTAGAAGAAACAAGGAGACCAAATGATCCGCTCCGGAGGAAGGAACGTAGGTCGGTGGCGGAAAGGGGAGCGAGAGGGGGTGGCAAGCCGGGCGCCCGGACGTCCGTCGCGTTGGCGCAGCCCTAATCCCTACTGTGTACCAATTACCTCGTCCATTTTGGCTGCAGTTCATGCAAATTGGATTTCGGTTGCAGAAGACAGAGAGGAGGGCCGTGAGGGCCCCTTATTCGACCACGGAGGAGACGGGGCTTTGTCGTCGTTCGGGCGAACCGTCAGGATAAATGTGTCGCGCGCCCGCAAAGAGAACCCTCGGCCCTTCGGACCAATTGCGACGGTCAAGCGACCCCGAAGAAAAGACCTGGAAAATCGGTCCGTCTCCGTGCACGGACGTTTCCGTGACAACTGTACCGTGGCGAGGACGCTTCGACGACAATGGGCCCAAGGAGATATCGTTGTCAGCGACGAGAAGCCGACGCGGGGCACAATGGGGCCCCGGCCATGATCGGCTCCATTTTTCCAGAGAGAACCGCAACCGGAGAAAGGTAACCGATAGGCGGCGGCCGCAAGAAGAAAGGTAAATGTTCCCACCAGGGACGGTGAAAGAACGAAAGCAGAACGTTACACGGTTTAGAAGGCGGTCGGGGCTAATCCAATCGAGAGAACGACTTGTGCCGGTTTCCTTTTTGCTCGTGCAACCAAGGACTTTCCTCCTGTGTTCCGGTCTTATCGATCGGGCCGAATCGCCCGCCGAATCGTACCGATTTGCATCGCGGGACCGTTTCGATGACATGGTTATTAGGTCCAGTTCGCGTTCGCGACAGGCCAACCAAGAGGATCCGTTTCATCAGGTAGCGGACGAATCAGACCGTCGATGGTGTCCGATGGGGGATGCAGAGGATAATACGCTCGCTGTGGCCGAACCATGGGAAACGTCGATGATCGTTCCGTATCTCGCTGGGAAAGGAAAAGAACCATTATGTAAAGATGGACTTTTTGTGGCAATCTTTGCGTCAATTAAATTACGGCGATGCGCGTCCGGGCCCTCGGGTTCGATCCAGGCCTACGGTAATGTGCATCGTGCGAGTGAGAATCGTTCCCACGAGAAACATATTAAAGATATAGGCGCCTCTACACGCTCGAGAAAAGTAAATTGGCGGTGCGGCGCGGTAATGCAACGCGCGTGAGCCACCGATAACCGCGGAACAACGTTATGGCGAATTTAGGGGCGAAAATCCCGCCGGAATCCTTCGCGAGACAGTTGTCTCTTGACCGAGCAGCATTTTTACAGAAACAACCCTGGAGACGCTGACAACTGAACTGCGGATCCGTATGCAAAATAAATATTTTCTGCGTCGATTGCACATGGTAGAATTGAAATAAATATTCTTGTTTGCTTTTGATCACCTTTCCAGAGTTAAAATAGGTGTTTTATTTCATTTTTACTTGTGTACTTATTTCAAACAGGGTCTCTAATATCTACATTATTAATATTTTAATCCACTGACGGTTTACACTTGGATCGCTGTAGACCCCAGAAGAACACAACCTATTAAAAATTTATTTCTGAGGACCGTGAAACCTTGTTTAAAATGAACCTTTTAATGCCTATTACCAAGTCGAACGAGAACGGATTACAGAGGGTAAAATACAGGATTAAATAGAGTTCTCTATTTTTTCAGAAAATTTTCCTCCTTCTCCGGTTAGCCGGAATGTTGGTTAAAATTTTAACAAAAGGACACGGCTTGTACCCGAAATCCCCAACAGACAGAACTGTATAACGGTATTATTAAATTTTAGTGGAGTTTTTCTGGCCGATGTTGGAGTCAAGTTGCGCAGCGTGATGAGCACGGATGTACACCATAGAACAGTAGACATTGTCCGACCTCTGTTGTAGATGTTCATACTGAGAACGTGTTTCCTGTTTAGTCGCGCTCTATTGTTGAACTTTACCGGCTGTATAACGCAAAGTTTCGTTGACGAGTGAACTGTTCGTTACAGTCGCTTCCCTAATATTAACTTTTCGGTGATCGCTCTAATTACATCGGTAAAGTTCCAGCAAACTTTAACCGAACAGAGCATTACTCCAGACTTATAATACTTGCTGCACAGAATATTCTGCAGTGTGTAACACCGGTGAAAATTCTTTCTGGAGGCTTCGATTCAGTTGAAAGGGGTTTGAACATGTCTTGATATTCTCAAAATACTTTTACGGACCTCTGAAAGCTACAAACCAACAGCAAAACGTGTCTACGAACAAAATAAAGTTGAAAATTTTCTAGAAACAGCTTCCACCTTAACAAAATTTCATTTGAACGCGTTTGAAGGCGTTCGAGCACACATGAGTATCTGTGAAGACGTTTTGTGCAACAAATTAGTATCCGAATCCCCCGTAAACCCTCTGAGCTCACCAAAAATCTTCAAACTAACGACCACTCTTGTGCCTACGCTCCAAAGAACTGTGCTCCATTGGTAAGCAACAAAAAATCACTGGACAAAATCGCTTTCTCTCTTTTCGTCAATATCTGCAGCACACGGAGCGCAATTAGCAAACCAAATCCGCAGCTCCTTAAGAGTTCCCAGCAGCTTCTCTCCGTCGAAGCAGCATCGGCCTGGAATTCCCTCGTCGAGGAATTCTCGGGCGCGTCGTGTTGCGGTGTCGTGGCAAAAAACAACCGCTTTTCTCATGCGCGCGCGCGCGCGGGAGAGCGTTTCTCGGTGACAAGCGGCGTGCACGAGTGAAATTGAGATTTCACGCACGTCTGCACGGCAGCAAGGTAATTGCGTTAAACGGCGCGGTTGCGTATGCGAGTGCTGCGCCCACCTGTGTTCAGCCCCGCGTCGCTGTCCAAATAATAGAATTCATGACGCGCGCTCGCGCACGACCAAAGGAGAAAGAAAGCGTCGCACCGTCCCGATGCGTTCGATCGCGCCGTCGTCATCGGCCTCGTCATCTCGTCCGTCGGCACAAAACCCTACGGCAGCCGACTGCTAATCAGCCAGCGTGATTCACCTGGTCTTTTCGACGTCGTCCAATCGGCCGCTCTCCTCGAGAATAACATGATCGGCTCTATACGAGAGCCTCACCGATCGTCTTTTTCATATGCGACTTTCTTTTCGGGTTGCACTTCCGAAAACCCGTCGGCGATCTCCCGGGAATTTTAATGATTGTTTACCTTCGCCGACGTTGCCCGGATCCGATATGGTCAAATATTTTCGGTGGTTCCTATCGAGTCGCAAATTGATTATTATGCGCTCTTTATAATGGAACTGTTTGCATACTTTCTTTGTATAATACAGTGATTAAGGAATTTTGTGTTAATGTGTTCAAATACTTTTAGGGGTTATACATTCAGGTGAAGGGAACAAGATTTATTGTTATGGACTTCCTGTGATGGAACTATTGGTACCTAGGTACCATTGGTACACTATTGGTCATCGTTACTGGACCGATTAATATTGTCCGATTACTGTACTGTGGATTCTATGCATTTAACCACTTCGCGACCACGGACGAGTTATCTCGTGACGCAATATCGCTTGCACTATGCCACGGACGTGTTATCTCGCGACCAACCTATAAACGAAACTTGTTCGCCAGATAACTCGTCTGTGGCACGGCGTAAGCGAAATTACGTCGCGAGATAACTCGTCTGTGGTTAAAACAAAAATGTGTAGATCCAAAACGGAAAATATTGAAAGTGCTTGGAAACACTGTTGCACTATTTTCGACGTGAATAAATGACAAAGAGAATTTTCTAGAGTCTACTGATTACTGTTTGGACACAGCTCGCTTGGCGATCGGGTCGTGAAAGCCTTAAATCTCTAATTAGGAGGGAGGGAGGAAGAGATTGGGGTCTGGCGGATGCAGAAGAAGCGTGCGGCGTCGCGGAGGTTTTCGAGGGCGGTCAGGGGGGTTGTCGGAGGGCGTAGAAGGGCGTGGGTTAGGGGTTAGGTGTGCAACAGCATGGGCACGGGCATGGGCACAAGGGTCAGCTACAGATTTTTGCGGGCAGCTCGAGCGGCGTTGGGCAGCTGGCGTGCGGTCAGCCGCTCCGGCCACAGCGCTGCGTCGGTCGTGCATCACCGGCCACCGTATTAACCCCAAGCCCCGACGTACTCGGCCAGCACCACAGGCCGCAGAGTCCACGGTCCACGGTGCCCCATGCCCCATGCCCCATGCCAGTCCTCTCCAAGTATGTACCTGGCTGCACACCCACCCGACTACCATATCGGCCATAATTGTTCACGGTTCCTCGCGCTCCACCCGTACCGCCCTTCGGCTACCTCTTTCTCTCTTTCCCCTCAACCCTCCCTCAGCTGATCCTCCACGGATCAGTATGCTACCGGAAGTGTCTCGATACCTGTACTCGGTCTGCTAGATTAAACGTTCTTCCAAATAACCAATCACTTGGGAAAATAAAGTGTCGATACCGGCGTCCCTTTTATTCGAAGGATGTCGACGAAGGGTTTCGTACGCTTTCTGTAACGGAACTTGTACGTATTTTTTTGTACAATGCTAGTATACATCGATTAATACTACAAAGTGACAATTTGTATTTTAAAAAGAAGAATTTTTTACTCTGTGAAGTTAATCGAGTACGTGAGTGACCCGAATGGCAAAGGTATTCGGACGTTTCTGAAACGGTCCACCCTGTATATGGGAAGCGCGTTTTGCCCGTGTAAAGCGGGGAACGTTTAACGCCGATACGGGAAACGGTCCCGCGGTAAATGGCTCGGTATTTAATGCGCCCGGCGTTGTTCCACTCGATTCGGCCCGTTACGATATTCTGCGGTTACGATCGTTTTTCCACCAACCCCTCGGCCCCGCCCTGGTATTCCCACCCCCGGTCGCCTGCTGCGACACTGATCAACCGTGTACTCGGTGAATAGTTGATCGATTTATTTGTTAGGATGGGATGTGTTCTGGTCGGTATTGGTAGGTTAATTGGGAAGCTTGGTGACCAGACACGGGCATCGGACGGCTCCCGTGTAGAGTTAGCCGGCTATTAGGTTAACACTTATCCGCCCCCCCTCAACCCCTCATGCGGATACTTGCTAGAACAGCCAAGACCCGGCCGCCATAGGAAAACCGCTGGGACTGCGGACGATTGCGCAAACACGCGTTTTTGGAACAAGCCACCAAAAACAGGTCGTCCGATTATGTTTCCAAAGAGATAAGAAAATGTTTCTACAGAATTTTTTCGAATCACGACTTGAGCTATCCTCGTACATTATTTTGAACAAGGATGACGGCGAGTATCGGTTATCGATTCGCGATCAATCTGCGCGGAGGACGGTCGAGCGGGGTCGAAACTTTTACGACGACCATAACCGCGGCTTGCGACGCGTGTTAACATGCGGTCCGGTGCCGCGATTCGTCCGGTTAATCGTCGAATAAGCGTCCGCGGAGAGGACGATCGGTGGCCCGGGCCTGCGAAATTAATAAATCACGTACAGACGAGACGTTTCCAAATGCGAGCGTGTCGCTATACAAGCAATATCCCTGATAATGACAGGTTACGCGCGACGATACACGAACTTCAATGTACCCCGGTTACCAGGAAATGTCCCGCGAAGTTAAGTACCGTGGAACAAGGTCCGGTCGTTTGCTCCGTTATTAGTAGCAGTGGCCGCGTAGTAGAAGCTTGATCAAGGACGGCCCCTTCTACCTTCCGACACGAAACCGAGACGAGATACGATCCCGGGAACGCGTCGAATTAAAACGTCCACGCTTTCTTCGACGAACTTGTAATCGGTGATTACCAGCTACCCTGCGAGAGATGGAGTCATCCAGCTATTTTCCCACCCTCTGCGTCCTTCCCTGCACCCTTCGCTCGACGCCGCGTCTTCCGATCGCGCATCCGAACCTGTTTTCGATTACTTTGACACTCGCCGTCGCTCCTTGTACACGGTGTTCCAATTAAATCACGATCAACCCTTGCATCCATATTACACATTTTCTACAACGTTCAATTGATTGTGGTGTACAAATTAATTCGTGGTCTCCTCAGACTGGTTACTCATTGTCTTCGACTCATTTAGTCCATTTTACAGGCGACTGAAAGAGCTAGCAGCAAATTTTTATTTAAAACCAAGTCACGACTGATCAATCGAGAAGACCACGAATTAATACATACACTTAATAGGTTCTAATGCGTTCTCTAATTGCACAACGGAATGACTTAAATTTTTCAATTCAACGTGAAAAAGCTTTGTTCTTGCTGAACAGAGTGGTATTGAAGACTTTTGTGCAACGGCAGGGACACCGTGTATATGAAACGATTCTCTTGGAACCGATCCAGGAGGTTATTGGTTCTTTTAATATTGGAACTGGCAAGGTTGGTTGATAATTTCCCAGAAGGATTATTTCTGTATTTAGCGCGGCGTGTTTTACAGCGGCGACTTTTATTAAAGCAAACAGTACGGTTAATTCGATCCCGAGCGCTTTTTAAGGGGAACGCTTTCGATTCCGTTTTTAAGCAAGCGTGTACGATAATTCGCGAGCATTCTCACCACGCCCATTCGATCGATTTGTGGAAGCCATTGGGAGCAACGAGATTTTAATCTGTCCCCTGTTTCTTTTTGTAACCAGGAGAGTCTGGTGTTCCTAGTATTGGTTTCTCTGGATTGGTTCGACGAATTTCAGCGATTGCCCGTTTATAGTAATTTCTAGTGACGTCTCAGCGGTTCCAATTAATGAACTGTATGTGTCACGGTAGGTCTGGCCGCATGAAGCGGAGTCTTCTGTCAGTATCGATCTGCAGGAGGATCTCTTCAACCACCCCTTCTTTCGAAGGCCAGCAGCCGAGGGCTGAACTGTCACGACCTCGGTCTGCCCGGTTAACGTAAATTGGCCTTATAACAGCAAGTAATAGAGGCCCGGTGTAGTTTTTCGGCGTTCCTGTAACGCTCCCTTCTCCTCTCAATCCCGGCGTTTCGTATAGTCCCCGGAATCGTCCAATTACGAGCGATCGAGAGCGGGTTTATCGATCGTAAAACCGAACGGCTCGGTGGATTTATCATAAAGCTTGAAAGCCACTCGGTCCGATTTCCCGCGGAGCCAGCGAAACGCGCTTTTTACGGGGCCGGCTATGTCGGCGAGTTTCAATTACGCGGCCGTGTCGGCCTGTCTGATCTCGCTGCCGCACTCATTATGTGGAATATGAGCTCGTGCTCGATGTTCTCTCCCGCCCTCCGACGCTCTGCTACCATTCGATCAACCCCACGATACCGACGCGCCCGACGGACACCTGTGCATGCATCTCGATCGATCGCGCCCGCCTCTCGCGTCGAGATCGAGCCGAAACACCTCGGAACCCGGCCTCGTCGTTATCGATCTCGAGCGGGTTTCCGGTGGCGCCGAAAACGAACCGGTTCGGACACCCGGGTGCTGTCTAATCGATCCGAACGATTTCCAAATGCCGATAAGCGCTGTTACTATCTGCTACGCTCATTGTAAGGACCTTTGTGCTTTCAAATGAAACTGTATGTTCTCATTTAGCAGGGACGTGGTTGAGTGCGTAAAAGAAATTTGGTAGATAGCGAAATCAGTACAGTGAAGAGAATTTCAATTACTTACATACTGATGGTGTACAAGTGTCCATGGCATCGATCAACATGAAACAGAAAATATAGCAAGATTAGTGGTAATCATTGGTTGCGACGTTGAGTTCTTATTTGTCTAAACGTGACATGCTTATACTAAAAATATATACTTTTGACTAAGGCATTCGTTTTTCAAAAGGGGTTCGATAATTTTTCGAGAAAATTTTCTTAACGCTAAACCTACCAAGCATTGACAGTATCTGGTAATTATTGCCTTGTAAAAATGGCAACTCTGAATTTATTGAGATTATCCGTAATTATCAATATAATAAATGCTTGGACAAGGAAAATTCTTCTATTTTCCCGAAATGAATTTTTATAGTTTCAATAATTGTAAAATATAGAACCGGTCATTTTGACCGTGGTAGGTTTAGCGTTAAAGATCACGTTTCTTCACAGATTTCTAAAAACAGGCAGAAGCAATTAAGCAGGAAGAGCATTACTGAAAGTAGTAGAATATATACGTATGCTTTATTTAAAAAACTATCACTGATTTTCCAGAAAGGATTGCTAAATGCCGCGTTTCTTTCGAGATCGTTAACAAGGCAGCCCATGAACGTTCCCCGGCGCGGATCTATGCAGATCATGCGGGAAAAGAGTTGCTGCAAGCAGTACGGGGATATGCATTTGAAATCGAAGCTGTTATTTATAAAAAGCACCATCAATTTTTCGAGAGAAAAAAATTGCTGAATACCAGGTTTCTTTCGAGATCGTTAACAAGGCAGCCCTTAAACGTTCCCCGGCGCAGATCTATCATGGATGTCATTACCGGGCGCGGGGGCGGAAGGGGTGGAAACGGTCGCGACCGCACGGAGGCGAATTATCGTCGAGTGTATACGCGGACGATCGTTGACAGCCGGCAATCAAGTTACGCTCGGCCCTCGGGAATCGCGTATCGGTCTGGCAAATACGGTGTAACTGCTATTAACGTCCGGCGTTTTTTCGCGGCGAGCATGATAGCGCGGTGGCGTGCGGAATAGACCGATCGGCGGCCGCCCCCGCGGCTTCCCCCGGAACCGGTTGCACGGAAAACTGAGGGAATTTCCGAAGCGAGGCGTGCTACTCGGTTCGCCCCGATCCGTCATGATCAAGCCGGGACCTGTGATTTAATTGTCACTCGGCTCTGGAAACGGGGAAACTCCAGGAAAGGGGCTGCCGCACGATTATTACCCCCCTACTTTTTTTCAGCGATCGTTGACGGACCGCGAATAAGAGGATTTCCAACCCCTCGTAATCCCCAACTTCGAAATCACACTCCTCTTATTTGCATTTCTCAAGTCCGGGTTCTGTTTCTTCGTTAAAATTTAATATTCCGTTTTATTGATCCACCCGCTTTCTCAAATGATCTGTTTTCACAATTTCAATTATATTGCGCAGGCTGTTTTCGATCTGATAGTACAGACAGAAAAGGGAGGATTCTATTGGCGAATTTATCTTACTTTTATCGGAATTTTTATTTATATTTTAATCGGTGAAAGAAAGGTTTCTCTCATTCTGGTTTCTAATAAATCTATGGAAATGGGAATTTGCATAAAGATCAGCAGTCTAGGCGTAAACGAATCCAAAATGTAGAATCGCCTTTGAGAATTCATCGGTTTCTCATGCAGTGGTACGTACGTACAAGAAGTAGAATAGGCAAGCCATGATCAGACGTATCTCACAATTCCTATTCAATACTAGAGAAATTGAATAAATACTGGAATAGCAGTAGACAATTTTTAGGAACGTGTTCTCCTGCAGGGGGTTCTGTTTAATTTAGTCAAAAATTCAAATAATTGAGAACAAGATAGCCTCAGTCAACAAAAGTCAGTAGACAAATAAAAACATCGCGCATGACGCGATATGACAAAAATAGAGTTGAAACCAAGTAAAAAATCTATAAAGAGCCAAGGTTTATTAAAAACCTCCCGCGGCAATAAAGATAATCAAAGCAGGCAAGAAACCCTTTCAAAAAATTGAATAAAACTATACAAGACCTCTGCAGACGATTATTATGATCAAGAAGGGGTGGCAAAGGCCAAGGTAGGGCAAGTTACAAGGGTAGCAAGAGGCGACGAGCGTTTCCGTCCCCGGTCGAGGTTTCGCGGGCGGTGTTTCACGAATCCCGCGGAAAACAACCGGCACGATATCCAGTCCGGCAATTATAAAACTGCTGTCGAGAGCCACCGGCACCGCGAACACATGTCGACCGGCCCGCTACCACCCTCTGTCACCTTCTGCCACCCTTAACTACTCTCTTTCTCTCTCTCCCGACGTTCCTCGACGGCGACACGCACGCACGTAGCACGCACGCACCCACGCCACGTACTCGCCGGGTTCGCGAGAACGTTCGGGCCTGCGTGCGTCGCAGTTCTGAATAATTTGACATGTTGTCGTACACGTTATTATTCAGATAGATCTTGAGATACCGCCGGTTGAGCGGACCTTCGCCTCCTTCAGACGAAACGGGCTCCCTCCTCGTTTTCCCTTTTCCTCCCTCTTTCCGTGCCCCTTCCGTTTTCATTCTCTTTGTCCACCTTCGCTGTCATGCGTCTCCAATCCTTTTCCTGGGTTGCACATTTCAGGAAATTCGGTGAACTCTTAACTGTTGACCTTCGAACTAGTGGACAATTTTATTTGGAAGGCGCTTGAGGGAGGAAATTATGATTTCTTAGTTTTTTCCCTCTCCGAGAAATTAAAGGAAGCAGTTTATAGAATGAATACGCCAATGTGAAGAGCAAATAGGTGATCGACGCAGCGTATAGAGTTAGAACGTGGTACAAAGTGAAATCAGGATCTCGGCACCGAGATTGACATTTAGATCGCGGTGCTCACGGATTGTCATGGGGATCGGCGAGCCCCTAATAGGCTCTATTAGCATGGAACGGTGTAATCGGTTCGCTTTCGCATGCGCGTACGAAAAAGAAAACGCTCGAACGGCGTTCCCCTCTCATTATGCCGCGGAGGATACTCGCGACGCGTCATTAGAATAATACAGCCGGTAATGCGCTAAACATCGGGACGCGCATAATAAAGCGGCTGCACCTGCGGCTTGCACGCCGTCTAATTATTCGGCCGATTTTTTAAGTCGCGGCGATTTATATCAAGCAATTAGCTCCGGCTGTAGCGCTAATTGGAGTGGGACCGCGTACGCGCGCCCGGCCATGGCCTAACTGATAAACAGGGTCTATCTCGTTAGTACTACGCGTGGGGTCTGCTTGCATCGCTTATCATCGTCGTCGAACCACCGAACTTTCGAAACGCGTTTCGTAACTCGCAAAATGGGTTCCCGAAGAACGAGGATGCAAGACAGTTTGATCTTTCTGCGAGAAACGTTTCACACCTCATCGTTTAACGCTGCACCGCCGGTTCAATGACCGAAATTGCAAAGAAGGTTTCTTGTTGTTATTCTTAATAGTTAGATCAAGAGATGCAACCCGTTTGATTTTGTTAGGATAGTTCGTTGGTCTCCCAACAGACGGAGATCTCAAGTTTGAATGGGCTGGAATGTTTCCGGAACTTTAGAATATCTACAAGAGCCTTAATAATGCTGAAAAGCTTTGAGCGTCTGAAGTGCCCCGAACGTGTTAGAAGTTTCGTGAATCATGGAAGTCTCGAAAACTTTGAGGTCCCGGCAGTCTTCGACGTTTTAGGAAGCCCTGGATGTTTCGGAGCCCGTGAACAGTTTCGGGCGCCTCGACGTCACCAAAAATCTGGAACACTGAACGCCTCGAAGTCTTCGAAAAGCCATCAAAATCTGGCAGAATAAATAAAATATCCCGAAAATCGTAAAACCCGCATAAATTCGCAATTCTTGAAGCCTCTTGAAGCTAGTTTCCGAATTCCGGAAATTTGTGACTAACCGCTTAAATGCAGGCGACTAAAATTGTATTAGTCGTCTAATAAATCTGACTCAAAAATTAAAATAAATCAAGAACAGCGACGTAGCCTTTTGCCTGTTGAAAATAGAATTTCAGTATATTTCCCACGGGTTGCCAAGAAGAGGGCTTGCAAAAATCCCTAACAGGGAAATCGAAAGGCGAATCCAGGCAAGAAACGGTAACCGCAAATTTTATTCTGAATTGAACGGCGCGATGAATCTTAACGACTGTTGCGTACCGAGGGGGTCCGTCGATGAAGATAGAAAAAAGAAAATTGAAGCGCGAGATTGAACGCGTGTCGGAGGGAAGCGTGAAGATTGCGAGGGGGTATAACGTGACAGGTTTCGGGACGAGGAGCGAAGGAAATCCGCATTCCTCGTGTGAAAACGTAAATTAAAATACACTAGGAACTGCCGGGCCGTATCAATCAATGTCTGGCAGGTAGAGAAGGGTGGCGGCGCGAAGATGCCTCGTCATTAACGGGCAACGGGCCACTTTTCGAGGAACCCTTCTCGCCAGCCCAGAAACGGGCAATTTACTTCCTGCTGGCGAAACTGCTCCTAAACACCTCGCCGAATCCCTCCGATGTTTTCTCGCTCTGTAGACCGCTTGTTAAACTATTTTTCGATCAACATTGTACTCGCCCCCCACCCCCCTTCATCTGCATGCAACCAGAAGAAAACGAACCCGTTCTCGTCGGGTCGATAAACTTCGCTATACCACCGTCTTTTTATAGCACAGCCAGATCCTACTGGATTTTATTTTTTCTCTGTATATGATACTTTGCTTGGATGGCCGAGGAGACTGTGCTTATCAAAATTCATTCGAAACGTACAAAATATTTTCCCGATTGAAAACTAACATTTCATTTCAGAATGTTCGATATTTTTCTCTCCTTCAGAAAGCAAGCAACACACATCCAAGAAATCGACAACGAACGAGGCGCTTCCGCACTTTCGTTGCACGTTCCCAAAAGCTACGGTATCGGAACGATCCACTCTAACTGCGTTCAACGGCATCGTAGCAACACCTGCGTGCATCGGTAACGTTTCAGCCCATGAATGGCCGTGGACGCATCCTCGCCCAGCCATAGTCGAGGGAACAGGGAGGGGGTTGGGGGGCAGCGAAGGGGTCCAGTTGCATCGTCGTAGAGATCCTCCGTGGCAGATATAGCGCCGGACCCTAAACATCCACCATTATATTAAATTGTGTATATTTCCCTTCATAATTACTCGAATTATATGCATTATGTAAATCGGTATGTTAATGCCCGGCGTCCACCCCGTTTCACCCCCCAGCCTATTTCTCCCCCTCGCCGTTCTTCCTATCCGAATCGTCTCGCGGTGCTTTCGACCGCCACTCCGAGGCGGAGGATTACAGCAATTTCGTTTAAGCGCGCGCTAAATGTTCCTTTATGCGCTTCTTATTCAGCCGGCATCCGGTCGCGCGGATACGCTCGCCTCTGGCCTCTCCGAGAGAGCCCCTTTCTCTCTCTCTCTCTCTCTCTCTCTCTTTCTCTTTGGATTTCGAGGAGATCGTGTTTTAACGCGCGCGCCTCTATTTACATAATATTCCACGAGAGGAAAGGGAGATCGGTATCGAGGGGCCCAGAACGTGCTGGCGCAACGCGTTCTCTTAGGTTCGGAGTTCAGAAATCAGAAGCTCGGGTTCCCCGGCTCTCATCTGGTCACGCAGGATGACCAGCGATCGTTTATGGTCGGCTGGGACGCGGTCCGCTGAGCCGGCCTCGACTCCGTTTCTTGGGAAACGTCGCCTTGCGAAACACCGTCGATTTTTCGAGATTCACTTCGGCCAGGTTCAACCAAGCGTTCCGACTTCGTGCCGGCTCTTCTATCAACGCTGATCGAAGACTCCGAGCCAAAATTAGCCTAGTTAGACATGTATGAAAGAGGTCCTAGAAACGGGCTCTCCACTCAACGTAATACATCAACGTGAAAACCAAATAAATCGATGTAATCGGAAAAGAAATGTATAAAACACTAACGAAATTCATTTTGAGTATCAAAAACACCGAATACTCTCTCACGAGAAATTCCAAGCTAACTGACAAAGTTTTGGCCTAACCAAACGCAAAAAATGTGGAGAACATGTTCCTCCAGGATTTATATTACACGCATCAAGCTCGACACCTGCCCGGATTGTATCAGCACAGAAACGATGTTTGCGACATGAAACATCGTCTTTCCGGTGAACAATGTTGCCCCACATGCCGATCGGCCGAGTTTACTGCTCTATTTACATAATATTCCGCGAGATCGGTATCGCGGCACAGATTGCGGCGCCTTAATAAGCCAGCCCCGGTGAAATTAGGAACCCGAAGCTATTCGCGCGGGGACCGACGCGAACGGGGACCAGCAAAATATCAACCGGCGATCGCTGGATAAACCGGCGTTCCTCGTTATTAACGATAGGCATCGGTAAATAAAGCAAATCGACAAGGGAGCGACGGTGATTCGATAAAGGATACGTTACTTCGCGCGTTATTTCGTGTTTTCGGGGCTGCTTTAACATTGTGCCCGTCGTTCGATCGTTGCCGATCGTTAACGATCCCTCACCAAATTCTGCTTAATTGTCGTGAAAAGTACGACTAAAATTTTTAGAGTGACATATATTTTTGTGGAAATTGGGATCGGTAAAAAATATTTTGTTCCACGGATAAGAGATCTCGACAAAAAACCGATCGATCGGGTTACTCGAGGGGAACGTAATTTTTCAACAAAGTACGGAAAATCATTTTTGCGCCGTGCACGATGTACACGTTACATTAAGAGGGATAGAGTGTACGCTGCGCGCAGGTTTTATAGCGGCTACATCGATTGACACGTCATTCCGTGGAGAGATCGGCCGATCTCGCGCGGCAATCAAATCAGGATGTTATTAGCGGGGATCGGGTTGCTGTTTTTCGGCAGTGGACGCGGAACGATTACCAAGTAATCCGTGGTGGCACCACATTACCGGCACCAATTATCGAATGCGCGACTCGATCGGCCGCGGTGGCAAACGATCTACCGATCGGCCGAGGGACACGATCCCCGAGGACGACGATCGAGAGCCGGATGACGATCGACTGCAATTTCGATGATGATACGGAATTATCCAGCGCGAACGGATCACCGGGGCCTGGTCCAAGGTCCGAGGGACCAGGACCCTTCTCCTTCGCACCCTCCGACGATTTCAACAATGTTTTTCGTATGATCGCGACGTGGGGACATGTGGTGGTGTACACTGCCCTCCAAAAGTTTCTCAGCGTCGCCGTTTATGCCAACGATATTTCAGCGAACTCCTCAAAACAAGATTAATCATTCATTTTTCATTCTATGCGCTGTTCAGGCAATTGTTTCCGTTTATAATTTTGTCTAGACGTAAGTTCTAGATTTCGACAAGTGCAAGGTTATTTTAAATTAATTCATACATTACATGAAAGCCAAAATATTAACGGTGATATCTAAACGGGATTTTAAACTAATTTATATGTAGTGTAAAATATATAATTAAAAGTATACGTGCCTTTTTAGGAGAAATTATTTATATCTAGACTACGGGGGTTCGTACAAGATTAACGTGTGATAGGCAAATTCAGAGAAAGTAGATTTGGATATACGTTTAAAAAGGAGGAATATATTCGTGTTCAAGAAATAATAACATATCTCCGCATAAATCGACGGGATTCGGCGCATTTAAATCAGGTTAATAATTTAGAAATGAAGAAAGGTAAGTGTTCAGCACGCGGATTTGAAAATACCGATATCGGTCGGACTCGTACGATCAACGCGAAAGTTGCGGACGACTCGGGGTTATTTTTCTGGATGAAATTGTTTTCGGGGCGGGCGAAACTTCTGCGGAGCAGTGTATGAGCAACGTAGCGAGCGTTCGCGGAGCTTTATTACCACGCGCGGAATGGGGCAGAAGGACGATCACGGATCCGCGGGCGAACTTCGTTACGGACCTGTGTGATTTTCCATGCAAATTGAGTTGTTCGCCTGTCATTATGCTAATAAAAGTAATGACGCGTCGCGTATATACGGGTAATGCAGCTGCTGTAATGAACCACGGCGTATATATATCGGCGTCGGAGGTCCGTCGGTGGATCGTGACGATGCGACATTTCTGCGAGCGGCGGCGGGGAACAGCTGGACACGACCACGGGAGAAAGTCCTACGAATACCACTGATTGTCGCGTGCACCTTACACCTATGCATTATGCTCGCGCTATCTAACGAAACACGTTTGAAAGAACAACGGCGACCGATGACATCTGCCGGCCTAATTAACTGACACCACTGTCGCCGCGACGACGTTCTCGTGACAACCACTCGCGTGGCTGTTCTTCGATGCATTTTGCAAACCGTACAAGACATCTCAAATTTGTGTCCCACAACTGCACACAATTTTTCACATTTTATACGAGAATCGAGACAAACGCGTCAATGGAGAATTTTCTAGGAATGTAAATGAGTTGTTCGCGACCCACATTATCCTGATTACCGTTTCTCAAATGGTTGTATTAAGATCGGAGGATGGCAATTATAAAGTGATACAGAGTTGCCGGAGTCTGAATATAAGATTGCGGTATTGGCTCGACCGGATAAGCATGGAATCGCGACGGCCGCGCGGCTCGCAAAAATAACGAGGCGAAATGATAGTAATTATCGCCGAACGATCGTAACAATTATTTCGTTAGAGCCCTGCCGCCGCCACCACTTTGGCAGCGTTAACACGTTCGCAACGACCGTTTTCTCCTGGAATAACGGACACGCAAGGAATTAGCCGTAATAAAGATATCCCTCCACGTATTTACACACGAGGCTGCGCGCGAACCGCTTGTACAACACGCCGAGGCGTAATTACTTTTTCGAATAAATAAAAGTATTTTTTCAACGCGCCTAATTTCGCGTGGAATGTTGCACGGATAATGACATCGGCGGCAAAAGCATGTTGAAAATCCCACCACCGCGGTTAAAGATGTTATTAGAAAAAGGGGTACGTGCTTCCCGGGATACTTTCTATAATTGATGTAAAATGCTACGTATCTTGTAATCAGTATGTAAATCGCGAACGAGTCGGAAGAAGTAAGAGGGTGCATTTAAAGGAACCGAACGCTATAATCAGAACGGAGTCAATTGGACGCCCAAGGCCGATGTCCCCACTATGCTGCTAGATTATCCCCACTATAGTGTCCCCGGGCGGACCAGTAGAGGTGCAATCTACTTTTCAAACAGAAAGTCGAATCGTCGCAACATGAGACGTTTGCTACCGCGGTGAAAAGCCTCGAGCGGGAAAATAGCTCCTAGTGCAGCCAACGTGCAGTAATTGTTCAAAATGATCACCTACGTCTTTGAATTGCATAATACGACTTCACGGTAGAAGAAATTGCTGCATGCAACAAGCTATTATATCATTATAAAAAACCGTCACTTTGTCGCTCTTTATTTTAAACTGATTTCAATTAATATTACTGCTTTTTAAAGGAAACTTTTCTGGTTCCCTCTCTGGATCCTTTCCTAGGTCCCACCTAGTTCCATTCTCTAGTATATTTCCTTAACCCATTAGCGCTCATTGTACTCGCTTGAGTACAGGATGACAAGATTATATTTGTTTGCTTCTAGCGCCATCAAAGATTGACTAGATGTTTTGTCCATCGTTCTCCAAAATTTAGAAAAATATTCTTGGGCATTAATGGGTTAATTATCTCCCCTAATTCCTATCGCTAATTCTCTCCCTAATTCTCCCTCAATTTCCTTTCTCAGTTACTTCCAAAGACCCTCCCTAGCTCCAGTTCCTTTCTTTCCTAGTCTTTAGCCCTTTCCTAGGTCCCCACCTAGTTCTATTTTCTAGTATATTTTCCTAATTTCCTCCCCTAGTTCCCACCGCTAGTTCCGTCCCGAGTTCTTCCCCAGTTACTTCCCAAGGCCCTCCCTAGATCCAGTTCCTTCCTTTTCTAGTCTTTAGCCCTTTCCTAGGTCTCCACCTGGTTCTATTCTCTAGTATACTTCCCCAGTTACCTCCCCTAATTCCCTCCCTAGTATTCCCCCAGTTTCAGGCCTTAGTTACTTTCCAAGGTCCTCCCTAGCTCCAGTCCCTAACCTTTTCCTAGGTCCCCAACTAGTTCTGTTCTCTAGTATACTTCCCCAGTTACCTCCCCTAATTCCCTCCCTAGTATTCCCCCAGTTTCAGGCCTTAGTTACTTTCCAAGGTCCTCCCTAACTCCAGTCCATTCCACTCCCTAGTCCTTATCCTCTTCCTAGGTCGCCACCTAGTTCTATTCTCTAGTATACTTCCCCAGTTACCTCCCCTAATTCCATCCCCTAGTTCCCTCCCTAGTATTCCCTCAGTTCCCTATCTTAGTTACTTCCCAAGGCCCTCCCAAGCTCCAGTCCCTCCCCTCCCTAGTCCCTAATTCCTTTCCTAGCTTCATAGTTCTTGTCCCTAGTCCCTAGCTCCTGTTTCCTTCCCCAACCCCTTCCAGTTTCCAATGCCCACTCCTCGGTCCCCGCTCCTCTCCTACTTAATTCCTTCTCCTCTTCCTAATCCCCTCTTCCCTCCCTAGTTCCAAAGGAATCACGTGGAGCTCACGGGGTCAACCTGTGCAGATCCACAGTGCGTCCTTCGCAGCCCAGGGAAGAGTCGCTTCGCATGGAAAGGGGAAACTCGAGTGCAAACGCATGTGGCTGGAACATCGATGGATCGTTTCTCACAAAACGACACTCGTCAAAGCCAACTCCCGGTGCATCGTGGGAGTGAGCGCGGAAACGTCTGCCGGCGGTGCCCCCGCGTTACGTGCGTGCATAATGCATATCGCGTGACTTCGTCACGGATCCGGACAGTTACAACGTGTACACGCGTAACAATATTGCGTATCGGGGTGGAATCTCTCCTCCCGGCGTCTGGCATTTTAATCGAACCTTGCGAGGGAGATATGGATTGCCCGCCGAATTGATGTCCCGCGGACCGAACAGCCTGACGAACCCATTATGCGGCTTTCCCTCGTTGTACGCACTCCGGCGGGGACCCGCGCCGAGCTTATAGCGAGGGAGCCGTCGATCGCCTCTTGCTTTCACCCGGCCGAAGAGGAAACTGTCAAAATGAAACTGTACAAGCTCGGTTTCCCTATTTTTATTTCCTATCTGATAGCAGGTGAAACTTTCAAGTAATTAGAAATGCCTTCCGAAATAGGTAAATGAAGTTGAATTAATTTTAGAAACTTGAAAATTTGCACAAATTTCCATAGAACGAAAATAATATTAGTTTCGTAGAAAAATATTTTTGTGGATGCTACCAAATGGATTAATATTTCACGCGCAACGATCACTAACTCTGATAGATGTATCTCGCGGAATTCATTACCCAGGAATTTAAAACTCTTCGTGTTGCACATAAATGTTCCCCTCCTTTTTTTTCCGCAGGGTTATTTGCTTTGACACGGGAAAGTATTTATGTCTAACAATTATGAATTCGTTGTACCTGAATCAAAGAAACGTGTTCTCGGTGAAATTAGCAACACAGATATCGGATAGCTGCGTTGCATGGATACACCGTGACCCAAGTAATAAATATTTCACTGATTCATCAAATCAGCGGGCTAATTGACACAAATGCTAGCTGACGTTTATACAACTTTTGCTCCTCTGGTCGTCCAGCGGAAAACATAAATTATAATTTTTAGTAGGAACGGACGGTGCTATCCTCGCCCGGATCAGTTTTAATAATGCCG
The DNA here is from genome assembly GCA_028454255.1 of Halictus ligatus. NCBI lineage: Eukaryota > Metazoa > Arthropoda > Insecta > Hymenoptera > Halictidae > Halictus > Halictus ligatus. The sequence goes on from CM052137.1 coordinate 5,702,324, forward strand.
CCAGGGAAACGCTTGTTATCCGAATAAGTTTTCGCAAGTCACCCTCCGCGGTTTCTCGCGAATCTTTCTCTCTCTTTCTCTCTCTCTCTCTCGTACTCTCCCGGGCAACGATGGATACACGCGTTTCCGGGTTCCGGGCAACGTTATCGCGTTTTCCCTGAATGTTTTCCGGCCGTCGCACCAGCTATATGCCATTTCGAATGCGAGCGATTTACGATCGCGATTAATTTACTGCCTCCTCGCAGTTGAAACGGACTTCCTAATTATATCGTGAATGTTTATCAACGCCGGCGTATCGCGTCTATTCGTCTCGCGTGTTAGGCAGCATTAATTAAGCCTCTCGTTATACCGTTCGCCGATGATCTTTCGCTGGCCGAAGCCAGGGTCGTGAGATTTCGTGAGGAAAAACCGATTCGATGCGACGCAGCTTGCTTCGAACCCCCAACTGAATAATCAAACCATTACTTATTAGCGCGTTAATTGAAATCATCGTTGTTACAGTCCCAAGAACTACGAATTAACAAATATGAAACACCCTCTACGTATAATACACTCTCTAACGTACTCTCCTACGTCTTCTTCCGCAACTGTGTTAATCACTCCAATTTTCTCTCCAATAGTTTCCTAGAAAACAAATTCCGCTTCTGGAATTTTTATGCTCCTTTTACGAGTTCTATCGATTTTAACGATCCGTCTTGACAGTGCGCTTTTGAAAGTTTTTTTTTACTAATCAACCGAACAACGTATCTTTATGAAATCTGGCTGACTTGGCTCACATACTCGTGGATCACGTTCACGATTTTTTATACATCGTTAGCATTCAAATTATGGCAGTTATTCACCGGAGAAGCCGACCATTCCCTTTGAGAGACTCGCGCCAGATTTTATGGACGACCCAACAAGTTCTTAATTTTACGAACTAATTTAAGAGTCTGAAGGTATCGCAATGCATACTTAATTGACTCTCGATGTTCGAATATTGATAATTTTTTGGGAATCAGAAATGCAGTGTTCGGATACGTTTTGGGTCCATTATGACCCGTGGGTGTTCGAAACGAGCAAACCGAGGGTGCCCAGGATTGCTATGATCGAGGGGGTCAGGTGCTATTCGAAAATCCAGCGAAAGTCGCGTTGTTCGACACGGTTTGGGCCCGATTGCGAGCGGAAAAACTGCGGCCGGGCAGGCACGCCCGCTGTTTTACGAGCTGCAGGTTCAGCACGTCGGCCAATTACACCTTCCACGGTTAGGTGGTTCTTCCGTCTTAACGGGCAGTTAGTGCCAACATAAATGTCCCCGTTGCACGCTTTTAATTGCCCGCTTATAGCGCCGGTTCGCGATACACCGGCGCGATGGCGTCGGAAGAAAAGAAGTAAAAATCGAGAAGAAAAATAAAAGCGCGGGGGCGGAACGTGGGGGGCGACACAACGTGTGCGTGCCGTGTTTCGCGAGTGTGCCGATGTAAAGGCGAGCGAGGCCGATGAATCGTGTTTTACAAATTGCTCCGAGTCGCGCTTCGGCCGTATCATATGAAAACGCCGCTTGCGCGATTATCAACGGCGGGATATTTATATGTCCGCGGTAATTGTCTCGAGACGCTTGATCGTTACCTTTCTTAATCGAAGTGCCGGGGGCGTGGATCAAGTGGCACCGCGGAGATCAAACGAGACTTTCATTGCTTGTTCGACGATTTACAGCGAATTGATTTGTCGCTGAGAACTTTTGCTCACTTTGATTGGAGTGGGGTCAGTTGGTTAGTCACCCTGCGGAAGTTATGTAGTTTTAGAATGGTGCACAATATTGAGGTTATGTCTGAAGGTCCCAGTTTCAACTTGGGGGTTGTAGGAAAGGGGGATAAGGACCCTGAATAAAAATGTTAACCGCGGGTCCTTCTTAGTTTGCGAGATAAAATAATTTCTTTGGTTAGCATAAATCGCAACTAAATTGCAAAAATCGTACCCAGCGAAGCAGCGGACGCCCTCCGCGTTGCAACGAGTAGGGAAAGGACAAGGTGGAGGGTTCTTTAACCCCCCAATTTCTTTAAATTCCGCGATCGATATCGAGGCGCGTTTCACGCGTCGGAGATGGAAACTCGGCTCGCGGCTCGGCACGGCGCGCACAAAAGCGTGGGCCCGTGGGCCCCGGGGCCCTCGGAGCGAGGCCACGAATACGAAATGACGGGACGGATATCTGACGTCTCTATAGCAGTAAAACGGCGGGCATGCGTGGCCGTCGGCCTCGACGGGGGTCCGGGAGACGTCGTCGGAGACATCGGGCACCGCGGGCGGCCATTGTCTCAAGGGAGTACCAAGGGAGTCTCAAGGGCGAGGCCTGGAAGGGCCCAACCCCGAGCTGACACGCACGAGGGGGTCGCTGCGCCCCGCCGCGGGCCCCCCGAACCAAATTAATAACCGAATCTCGAGTTATTCCTATTTCGGGCGAGAGGAGTTATCGGTCCGGCGGCCACCTGAGCCCCGGGCCCGACCAGGCCCGACCTGGACCGCGGACGTCACACCCACGCCGCGCCGGGCCCCGAAAACGAATGTTTGGACGCGGGGCCCCCGGTCCCCGGTGACTTACGACGCCGATAAACGATATTTACGGCGTAATCGTTAATTAAAATATATCGGCGGCGGACGGCCGCCGGAAACCGATTCGCGGGGAACGCGCGAACGCGTGTCCGACGGGATGTTAATGAGCTCGGATACGTCTCTGTTAAGTTTTTTCCTTTTACTCGGACCCCTGGAAACGCCGCGTACTCTGCGACTCGGGAATTGGCTGATTTATCGGGCCTCGATTGGCGGTTTTTATTTGCGTGTTTTCTAGCAACGGGCTAGGGAGCGTGATTAACACGTTGACTGCTGTGTCGGTCACGTATGGGCGACACTATGTATACCCCAGGTTCAGAAATGAATTTCGATTAGGTTTCAAGAATGCAGAAGGATCAAAGGAACCACCGCTACGACGAATCTTACCTAGAGAATTTTGGTTTCATTAACTGTTGAATCTTAACCGAAAAAATGTCAACAAAAACCACCTAAATGAAATTTTTAGGAGACAGATTTTTGACAAAAATAAAAGGAATTACATACAAAAATACCATAACGAAGGAGCGGATTTTGAATGGCATAAATTTCCAAGTTCAGTAGATCGTCCAATTCAAACTTCAACTTCTAGAATCAGAATTGGGCACTCAGAAATAACCCATTAATTTTTGTTAAACAAGAAAGAAAACACGATCTGCGATATATGTAAAGTACCAGTTAACATAAATCATCTAATAATAGAATGCAAAAAGTATGAGAATGAAAGGAAAAATGCTAAGCTGCCTAGATCGTTGCCCATTCTGTTAAGTTCTGAGGACGGTCTTGCCAAGTATATCAAGGATACAAATATGTATAATATACTGTAAGAAAATGTACCGTGTTGCTAATGACCTTTGATGTTGAAGCAACATTAAACAAATAAATAATAAATAATAAATAAATAAAATTAAAGCAATTTATCCCGTAGACTATAATCGTTTCTAAGGTACTTTATAGTTTAATTCCTTTTTTAATTTCTCACTATGAACATTGGTTCTTCGTTACGTTTCGCCAACGATCTTCCTGAAAAGCAGTTGTATATCTTTTGCGAAAATCCGAATCTTTTAATGGTACAAAAGAGCAGCACTCTTTGGGAAGTTTTCTAATGAGGACGCCCCCTCGGGACGATTCACTTTTCCGCATTAAATCACCGGTTTTTCGCTCGCATTGCGCCAGTTACACGACACGCTGTACGCGCATCATACATCATACACGGCAGAGAAAACACGCGAATCGTTATCCCGTTCGTTTCCCACAGCTATTCACAGCCGGTATCCCGATGCGTCACGATAAATCGGACGAGTTCCTTTTTCGTGCGCTTCCGATCCGCTCGCTCGCCTTGTGTCGTACAGGATGAGGGATCGGAGCTGCGTCGAGCCGAGTCGAGCCGAACGCGCGTGTCTTCTCGTGCACGGCTCGCAATCGCGAGATCGGGGCCCGCGGTTAGGTCTCAATTAACCGGTAGATCTCTATCGAACCGGCGCTTCCTTCCTCTCGCGATTATCGGCCGATTGTCAAGCGTCTACGCCCCCCAAATTATGAACGCCGAGAGATCGTCGCGATTCCGTCCTGGATCGATGACGTGACGATGGATCTCGTTTTCCTCCCTGATCATCGCCGATACCGGTTTTCGTAGCTAGCGAATGCTGCGGGGACGCGATCAATTCTCGGTGATAACGGCACGGAGATGATCTAGAGAACCGATATACGGAATTGGAGGATATCGATCCTGTAGAATCTACGGCGGAGATTGTCTGAAGGTCGAGGAAGATTGCACCCTTCGGACTTCAACGATGCTACCGTGCTTCTGTACTCTTTGTATTTACTTCGAAGCGGCCTCTAAAAGAGTGCTCTAAAGAAAAAGTCCTATATATTTTCGCAATTGAAATCGATATTCCGAATAGTTTCTGTTTTAAAAATTCCTGAGACACACAGTAACCCGGTCCGTTTGTTGAATCTCAAACGTTCAAGAGAACATGAGCAACAACCGCGGTCCGAAGCACTTTCAGCTTGTAGAGACGCCGGCGGACGGTTCGAGCAGACGTCGGGGGCCGTTTTTTAAACAATTTAAACACGGTTTTCGCAATGGTGCCGAGGGATCCGTCGGTACACGCGATCGGTTTCGCGTGCTGGTTTTCCTCGCGATTCGGAGCGCCGGGGGAGTAAGCCACCTCGCGATAAATTCCAGGGAAAGATCGTCGCTCCCTCGCCCGGAGGATTATCATTACCGAGTAATTAGTCGGCTTTCCAGCGGCGTGGCTGGTTACGCGCGGCCAGGGGATTCAATAAGTAGCCGTGTTCACGCGATGCCATCGGGGCCAAGAGCTGGAGAACGTTTCGAAAATTATCGATTCGTGCGTGTAAACGCTCGCGCGCCCCCCTCGTTCCCGTGCCCCGTCCCTCTACGGCGATCGTGCCTCGCTGTTACCTTTCCTTCTCGATCGCAACAAAGTAATCGTCCGCTTGTCAGACTCGTCCGAGACGCAGGTATACACTCTGTTTGCATTCCTGCCAGACCGGGGCCAGTCCGAGGGAAAGCGATGTTTAACGGCGCGCGTTTTGTACGCGACCTCGTTCGAGGCGCAACGATAACGTGCTATTACATCGACGCTGCTATCTAAATGCTACTTACGCCCTGAATTCGGTGCGGTTCCATCGGCGGAGCGGCGATCATGCATGGGTAACGCATGGTTCGGCGCACGAGGGAATATGAAACAGAAAGCACACGATTAAAAGTCCGCTCGAGGAGCGGCTCCGGGGGTCGAATTAACCCCTTGACGACCACCGAAACCACCGACTTCGCGATGATCCTTCGTTTATTTTATTTTCAGTCGCATCATCGCGCACCGCCGGGATCGAGGGATGATGCTTGTGTGCACCTCGGATCGCTCCAATAATTGGGGTACCAGAACGTAAAGAACAAGTTTTTTTGGTAATTCGAACACACTGCAGGCATTTTACCATTGTAAGCACATTTCAATGATCCAATTTGTATTTGTCGAAAACATTGGTAAGCTTAAAATCGTGTGGGAATTTAGTTGAGTTTCATAGAAATATTATAGTAGCCACACTTTGTGCTGCAAGTCAATTTCATATTTATAATATAGTGCATTATTAGTTTAGATAGCTTTACAGCGTTCTCGTGGACATTTGTCGTCAAGGAGTTAACATCGACAATGATGAAATAAAACTTTTAATAAAAACTGCCCTATTTTAACACGTATACGACCGTACGACTGAAATTGGTCATTTCACTGTCAATTATCCACGAATTTTAGTCAACTGTCACTTGTGCCTTGCAAAATTAACTAAAATAGTCTATGAATAAACGGAAGGTAAAGACTCATATTTTATTAGACAATATAAGGAAGAATAAAAAGATGCACAGAGAAGAAATACTGATTATATGCTAACTGTTCCTTGAAATAAGATCATAAAATTATAGTGGCTTTTTGTCACAGATATGGAAATTGTAAAATACTTTTCGTAAGAAGTATACGAATGAATTTTTCTGTCAGAGCGTTTAAGTAAAAATTGTATGTAAAATAGAGTAAACGCATTCCTGTCGTCATCCAGCACTGTAAATCAGTCACGTTGAGTGCTCGGTACTTCTGGCGGATAATTAAACGCCAAAAATACTCGCAGAGCGGCGAAATTCGGTCGTTCCACTTTCGATGCGTCGAGATCGAACGACGAGAGGCTCTGCGGCGGTCGCAAATAAGAAACGCGATACTCGCGAGACTTTTTTCGGCGACGAGAATCGAGTCCGCGACTGGAAAGAAACCCGTTCGCTCGCGCTAACTTTCCGTCTTTCTCTCTCGCTCTCTCTCTCTCTCTCTCTTTCTCCGATTCTCTGTTTCGCCTGCTCGATCCTCGCAGCCGATACTTTGCAACATTTCGTGATACTTAATAACCCATACTCACGGACGTCGGATCCTGCGAAGAGATGATGCCCGGCCAGCACATGAAACAGAAAAAGGCATCCTTGGTTAGACCCTGCATAGTAGCCGCGAAACGTTCAATTTTCAATTTCGCGGACCATCTACCCCTGGATCTCCTTGATCATACACGAAACGCGACAATTCCGGGGATCCTCGGGGCGGGGCTATGCAACCTTCACCTTCTTTTATTAACCCTTGCCTCTCGTATGGAAATTCAACCACTTTGTGCTGCTATTGGCTCGCTGCACGAGTTCTTACGGTTTCTACACAATTTTGTCTTGGAAACAAATTTTTGGTGCACACGCTTTGTACATGATTTTACAGTTCCATTTCACTCTTTGACCTTGAATTTTTCAATTACTTGTTAAAAAGAGACTTCATTGAAAAGCACAAAAATCGCATGCCTACTTATGGTAGCATCTAATGTAGTGGCTAATGTGATTGTACAGACGAATGTTTGACATTCATTTGAAGGTTAATTGAAGGTCACCTTCAGTTAAGTAGTGGCTAATGTGATTGTACAGACGAATGTTTGACATTCTTTTGAAGGTTAATTGAAGATCACCTTCAGTTAAGTAGTGGCTAATGTGATTGTACAGACGAATGTTTGACATTCTTTTGAAGGTTAATTGAAGGTCACCACAATTTTTGAAGTTGATTTTTCTATTTTGTTACTGTGCATTGTTGCAGTTTACTTATTGTTGCCGGTTTACTCTTAAATTATTAGCATTCCAGTGGACGGACACTGAATTTTTATATTCAAACTTTTATTTTTTGGAAGGTGTAATGACTAAACATAAGTGTCGCATTGTTACATGAATTACGTTATAAGAAAAACTGTTTCCACCGAAGAATACTCTGCAATTATCGATGGACCGAATATATCAATAGCAGCAAAACCAAGTAGACAAACGTTTGCAAACGACGTCAAACGTCATCAAAAATGCGCGTCTACGTGTACGCAAAGCAAAGCTGCTTGGATTCTGCGCGCACTAAGAAACGAGCCGAAAGGGGTGAAGAATCGAGATTCCGGATAGCCGTGCAAACGTTTAATTTTCAATTTCGCGGACACCCTATGGCCAACGGGCAGATCCTCGGCCACTCTATCCACAGTCTCATTATCCTGCGAGAACGCGACCGATCAGGCTGCTTACCTCCCCCCTAGCCGTCCCGGATTCATAGGCAGGTGAGTACACGCGGCCCCGGCGAACAATCAAGCCGGGGGTTTGGGGTATTATGCAGGAATAATAATTGGATTGTAATCGTCGACGGGACGGAAACAGCCGTCTCTTCTGCCCCCGTGCTACGTGCCTAACGACCCCGGGTCCGGCATCAAAATATAAAGACGTTCGTCGAGAGTCGAGAGTCGACAATTTGTTATGCATACCTCGCATGGACGAAAATTGCGTTTAATTCGGCCGGTGCTTACGCGGTCCACGGGACCGGGCCCCGCGTATGGAATGGGTCCTACCCGGGGCCCGGGGATTGCGCGACCGTGGCCCCGCGCCGCATAAATGTAGATGTTCCATTTAAAAAGCCATTTTCGCGTGTTTAGCATAATATGTAATCGCGCGAATCGTCGGGCCGGAGAGACCCGGCCCCGGCGAATTATTCCGAAAAGTCCGTGGACGTCGAGGGCGGTTATGTTCCGGGCGTCGGGCGTCGTTAAGCCTCGAACGATCGAGAAAAAAAAAAAACAAAAACGGGCGGGATCGATCTCGATCGCGTTCCCAGAACAATTTTGTAGCCCTCGCAAACGAGCCGAGGAAAAAATCGTCGGCCCGACAAATTATTGGGCCGCGGTATGCCCGCAACGCAGAACCGATCTCGAAGACGGTAGCCGGCCCGAGTGTCGTACACGTGTACCTTTAGTGAATTAGATGTCGAGCCATCGAGCTTTGTCGCCTCTCGGTCCTTTGCGCGACGCGAAATCCCGCGAAACGTTACGACGGTGCCGAGGTAATTTCAATTTCAGCCCTGGTACGTGCAATTTTGAAGCGTCGTTAAGATGTTTCGACTGTTCGGGGAGATATTTATACGCGTGTGAAGCCCGTGGAGGGTCGGTTTGTTTACGAAGAAAAAAAAACCGCAAAACGATCCGGGGACCTATGCGACACGGGCCAGCGCAGCGAATGAGGAAACTAGCTGCGGTTTTCTGCGGGCGACTCCTGTCCCGCTTAAATATTCCATCGCGGAGAACGCCGTTTCCGGCGCGTTTTCAATCACTCCTACGAGTAAATGGGTATTCGGGCCGCGCGTAACTCGCACCCCCTCCGATATCCGTTTCAACCCTCTCGCCGGACAGTTTTACCGCCTTTCGGCAATTCCGGTTGCCAGCCGGCGATGTACGCGTCCCGGGGAAAAATCGTCGCTCGAACGAGCAACCGGATCCTCTCTGCGCCGCGAGCTTTTATTGCTCGACCCTACAGTGCCGGTGGAAAAATCCTGATTGTAGCCGCTGCTGCTCTATTTTCGGATTAAACGTGCGCGATTCAATTATCATAGTCCGCAGAAAAATTCTGGTAAATTACCACCGCGAGACTGTCAGGTTAGACAGCGAGGCATTGCCAAGTCTCGAACATGTAACTTTGTTAAATTTTTCGTGACGTTACTGTAAAAGATATTCGAATGATTCTTGCGACAGATGATTCCGTAGACTGTACCGAGTAAAATGATATATAATTTTACATTAAAAATTTGTTAACTTGTCAGGTTGCGCTGATGGGTTTTATTTGTGAAATTGAAAACAGAATTTTTATCGGAGACTATTCCTATAATTTCTCTTCGAGAAACATCCGCTTACGGCACGCTTGAATTTACTCTGGAACCACTTCGGATGAAATAAGAACTATTTGAAGGATGAATATGATCCGATCGTTGTAGCCCTGATGAAAATCGTGCGGCAACGGGTTCACAAAGTAGCACGTATCCGCGGAGGATCAAGCAAAAATACGACGGCGAAAAGGTTTCACCAAAAATTCCGAGGCTCGGCGAGCTCGTCGACCTCCTTAACCAGGACGTCAGTCAAAATGGCAGTGGCAGGGGGCAGACAGGTGAGCAGCAAGGTAGACGCGAGCGGGTCGGGAGGTTCGCCGCAAGATCGGCCCGGCTCCCAGCGGAATTTCAACTTTTAATAATAAAGCGAGGGAGTCTCGAGCTGTTAGGTTATGATAGGGAGCTGCCGCGGAAGGAACGAGCGGACGAGCGGGGGAAAGGAAAAGAGGCGAATTAAAGGCGGTAGGAGGCCTCTTTGGTTGTCCTCGTCCCACCTGGCCCGGGCAAACCTAACCGCAGCACAGGCACCGCCGCCACCGCGTAATTGCCCCGGCTCTCTCGGTTCCCGGTCGTTCGATTGATTATTATTTTTGCAACGGCTGACCCAGCTGACCCGTTGCCACGGATCGACGCCGTTCATCCCGCGATTTCATCATTAGTGGGAACCACGAAACCGTTCGCGGGGGGACTTAGAAACACATCGACACGCGAATCGCTGCGATGTCCGACGAACTTTTACCTTTTTCGCGAGAGCCGCTGCGCGTTCATCTGGCGAAAACCGTTTCCCTTCATCGCCGAACGATTTTATAAACGTTTCTGTTCCCTAACCCCTCGCAACACGCTTTCTGTTACGGTGGCAACGATTAGGATTCCTGCGGCGTTCATAATTTCATGAAACAAGATGGATATTTACATACGTTATTATGTATCGACAAAATAGAATTTTCAATAGGTCCCTTAGAAATAGGTTCTGTTCGAAATCTTCGTCGCGAGACTGACTCGGCAAGGGGTTAACTGTGAAAGCTGTACAAATGCTTCAGGCGGTAGATAATTCTACAGACATGTCTTTACGAATACTAGAATCCTTATATTACAACAGTTTCTAGAGAATTTTTCTAAAATCATACATTCGAACACTTTCCGAAGCCACTGTACGTAAGAACCGCAAGTGCACATTCCAATATCCTCTCATATGTACAATCAAAATTAACGTCAGTGCCGAACATCAAACAGGTCCATCAAGAAACCGAGCGAATCAATTTTCTAATACCCACTGACCAGTACAATTAAAGTGAACACCACCGCCAATTCTTTTAACAAGCAACGCCTCCTAACGAGAGACAACGGGAATGCGCGGCGCGACTGACAATTAGCGCAAACGATTCCCGTTCGCGGCGAGCTGCCAGTCACGAGAGGATAGGTACGGTTTAATCACGCAAATGTCAGGGGCCCCGCGATATACGTTTCCCAAAGTTGGACGCCGATGCAACGTTAATGAATCTCTCACGCGCGTTACATACTTGGACACGAGAAGAGAACTTATTCGCCGGTTCGGTTCGGTTCGGTTCGGCCGGCAAGAGATCGGCCGGTCGGTCGGTGGCTGGGCTATTATCTTTATACACCTCGACCCAGCTGACCTTAATGCGCCGATCGCTGCCGCTCCTTGAATCATGTTATTAAACCGGCCGATCTCATGGACAAAGGTTGCCTCTCGCGACGTGGGTAACTGCGAAATCCGGCGGGAACAAGAATGTAATAGACAGGCATCGCGCGAAAGTAAAAGCATCGAACCACCGTCTAATGGATCGGCTTCATTTCGCTAATGGGACGCAGACCGCAGGATCTTTGCCGATTTTCCTGCTGGCACAATGGAACGATCTTTCTTTTTATCGACTCGCCTCGATCGGATTCTTTAATCAGCGCCAGAAGAAAGGATGCAAGTAGGTGCGCCCACTAATAATAACCGACGATACAGTTTTTGTCAATAGAGACTCCGCACAAAACGATCGACGTAATATGTATATTACGTTTTGTAGTAAGCGTGTACATTAATTATCAGGACGCGACGATGTTCATCGTGTATTGATTTTTCGTATACTCTACCGTTCGTATCATTACGGTACATTAAATTGGTGAATTATTTAATATTAATTCATTTCAACGAAACTCTACGGTATACTCCAAGAATATTATCATACATTAACAGTTTTTAATTCTTTACGTTCTCTTATGGGCGGTTTTGTTCAAGAGAAAATGGACATTGTTCCCTAGCCCTTGCGTTATCTGATTTTAATCCCACCTCGTCTCATTTTATCCTTGTTATTTTCAAAAGGACGCAGTTTTCGGTCACTCATTTTTCTATTCGTGGGAAAAATTCTAGGGACTCAATTTCGATTGTTAAAAAATTGTGGGTTACTTGAACGAAATTGGAGTCGAAGATTTCGTGCATCGATTGAAGGTGTCGTTAGGACCTAAACGATTGAATAAAAAATGAACGGAGCCGCGAATAAGACATCGTGTCGGGTGGATGCGAGGCGGAACAAGTTGGCAAGTAGTCCAGGAGCGCAAATGCGTTTCGAAGGACCGAAGAAAGGTCAGAATATCAGACGGTTCCGGATATCGGGGGCGCGGTCCCCGGAGAAATTCGCGCAGTTTGTACATTAACAGCGGCGGAAACGCAATTATCATTCGGCGCCGCGCCGCTCGAGGAGGAAGTTCTCCCCGGGATGGGACCGGGAGCGAATTCCATGCAGCTAACCGCTCTCCCGTCCCGTTCAGTTTTTATTTATACGGTGTTCCGCCGGCGAAGCTACCCAGGTTTTCCCGCTCGTTACTCGAGTACCTCCCTCGTGAATCGAATTATCCTCTGTTCCACCCGAGGAGAAAAAGAGGAGGAGAGGCGTGCCGTTTATGACCGCTTCTCCCGATTATTGCCACTTCTCGGAGCTTTCGTCTTATTAGCGTATTCACGAGCTTTTTTCCCGCGATCCTCCCAGCACCGGTTTTTCTCAGCCTCGGTGGTTTTAATGTCGCGGAAGAAAGATGTCAATTTATTCGGTAAACTTTCTCCCGTCTCCCTGCTTTCGTTCTTTGAGCGATTGGACAGCTTGTGACAAACTTCAGCTACGCCTAAGCTGCCTAACACCGTGGAGCATCAGGAGCTGGATGTACGGACGCGTTCCCTCTCGAAAAATCGTAAACGGCGTCGGGAACGTTCGAGCATCCAAGCAATTTAATGGTAACATAAAACTATGAGGCACGCAGCAGCAGCAACAGCAGCAACAGCAGCGGCGGCGGATCGCAATCAACCGGAGTCGACAAGGAACAATTTATCGGGAAGGATCTAGCGCCCGAGGATCCAGGGAAGAGGCTCTCTCTCTGTGTGTGTGTGTGTAGGCAGGTCGTTCGTAAGTAAATTATTCGTAATAAATGAGCGCGCGTCCTCGAGTGTCTACATCCCGGAGACATTCGTTTACTCTTAATTAATGATCCGCCGGCAAGACGGCGGGATTAATTGCGCGCAATCAGATCGCGGTAATTAATTGGCCGGAGTGTTCCCGGCCACTTTATTTCGCGTTTCTCGGGGATGGATGTTTAATACTAAGCGTGCGCGAGCGCGAGTACGATCGCGCACGAAACAAAAATTATTCCCGGCGAGCGTTTACGCGCGGAACGCTCGTAAAACCGCCCGTATCCGCCGCCGTGGCCGCCGACGGCCCACTATGTTCAACTCTCGAACAGTCTCGATTAATCGGGCCCCTGGTCGCCGGCAATCAGAGCCTTCCTTCTCCGATTGGCTGGCCTCGTTAACCGGTTCCGGACAAACGCAGATAGAGACGCTACAAATTACAATGGTGTCGGCGTAATTGATCGAATCGCCAAGGCGAAAATCCAGATTGCGCGGTCTCTGGGCCCGTGGCAGTCCCAATTCAACGGCCCAATCACAACCGGCTCGGTCCGCGAACGATAGTCTGGTGAAACGTCCGTCGAAGAATACTTGGGAACCAGTAGTTTCTATGTTCCCAATTGTAGACAATTTCAGATCAGATTATGTTCGATTAGTAGCTAAAATTTCATTCGAAATTAACATTTCGATTTATTTCTATAATTTTTTTAATATTTCATGTTCAAACGTTCGGTTTTTGCTGGTCAGTGAACATTTTGGAAGGCGATCTGAATTGTAAATAATTGTTGAGAATTTTTACTTTGCACAAAGATCAGCAGTCTACTCATCACAAAAGTGCAGGCTAACAAACAAGAACAGAAAATATTATATATGTTAACCCTTTGCACTCGAAGCTATTTTCACTCCAAAACGAAACATTTCTTCCGACCTAGAATATTTCCCTTCTATATATATAATTTTCATGTTATACATACGAAAATGGTGCAATTTACTCGTGCAATACTGAAATGTTTAGTAATTTATGAAATTTAATAATGTGAAAAATATTTTGAATAATGATACATCAATTTTTAGTAGCGGCTTACAGTCACCATTCGAGTGCTAAGGGTTAAATCCTTGCAGCAATCGTTTGGAATTAGATACGGGGGTGTGGCGAACGCGATTACGCGACGCAATTACTATGGAATCGCAGAGCCGTTAGCAGAGATTAGACAACAAGTGGATATTATGTTGAAAATTTCGATGCATCGCGTTTCTTTCGCGGCACCTTTCTCCGGGTTCCATACGGGGCATCGTGCACCAAGAGAAGCGATATATTACGCAACGCGATGGCATCGCGGTAATAACGTCAGATCGTATTCACCGTCTAGGCGAGAGGAACTCCGCGAAGATGCTTTATGACACGCGAGAGAGCAAGGAGAAGGTGGAAAAGTCTTTACGAGCTCGGCTCGCTTCTACGAAAACCGTCTCACCCTCCCACCCATTATTCCGACGACGAGGACGGAGCCGTGGGTAAACTTCCTACGTAAGAGCAGTCGTTCTCATATCGTCGTGACTCTTCCTCCTCCGGCGGCCATCCCCTTTGCTCATTGCGCGGAAAAACAGAGAACATTTTCACGGGAAACCTGGGAAACGGTGTCTGCCACCTTTGGCTCGCAATCAGACGTCCTTGGGTAAATCCTTCTCCGCTTGGATTAATCCTTTGGCGATCAAGTGAATTTTAAAAGGACACTTTTAGGGATTATAAGACACTGTACGATTTATTTCTGAACACTTGGGTGCGTTTCTTTCAGGACTGCATTACTTTTCTGAGGCGATGCAGACATTTTCCTTGGAATTTCTGGTTAAAAATAATTATGGATCGCAATTTTATGCAAGTGTTCAGTGTTTGAAGTACACAGGGGTGGATTTTATGCAATCGAATTTTATGCAAGAGTTCACGCAGCGCGGAGATCGGGAATCGCGTGCATCCCGGGTGCAGGGACGCCCGATGCGGGGAAAAGAAAATATTTCAGCGTCCGCGGAGCGACATTCGCCGGGTACAAGAGCCGCAGGAGACATAACTCGGTAAAGAGGCGAAGAGGCGAAGAAAACACAGCCCGGTTGCCGTAGTTACAACTCGTACATTATTCTGGAAGTCGTTACCGTCGATCGGACACGTACGATAGGGCGCCGCTATTAAGAACGAAAGCGTGAGATTCGTATTTACTCCTGATCCTTCTTTCTCCCTCTCTCCTCCTCTCTTTCTCACTCTTTCCATCACTCTACCTCATTTTCTTTCTCACTCTCTGTCACTCTCTCTCTCTCTCTGTTTCGCTCATTCTCTTCCTGCCAGCAATCAGCGAATTGATTGCACCAGAAACCGAGGAAAGTTTTCGTTCGGAGCAGCCGATAGAAATCGCTCGCCATTCTAGCCCGGCATAATTGACGACGTAATTACATCGCGAGTCATTTTCCCCCGGTACCCACGCGAGCTGAAAATGTGCTTCTAATAAGGGGACAGAACAGCACGTTACCTGCCGGGACTAACGCAATTTTCCGTCCCGCCGTAGATCGTCGGTCCCATTCACGGGTTTTCCGAGCGCAATTACCGATCCCGCGTGAAAAGTAATAAGAGAAACGGGACCGACGAGCGTTCGCCGACGGTGTTTCGCACGATTCGGCGAGCGTGGGCGGGGAAGTTCGCGCGCCGATGAACCGTGACCTTTTGCCCGGCGCGGCGTAAACAGTTCCGCTGACTGATAACGCTGCTCGTGTTGCTAAATTGATCGGCGGTTTATCCTTTCGCCGGGTGTACGCGATCTGCGTGATATGGCGAGCCGCGAGAAGGAAATGTAAATATTAACCCCGACGGTTGCGGGGAACGGTGCTCGTGCGCGCTCACCACTCCCAATTGTTGCGACTCCGAACTGTGGGATATCGTTCCGAAGAAACTGATCGCTTCGAATCTAAATCCTCCGACATTGTAGTCGAGCACCTTCTGTCTTACAGTTTTATAGTCGAGGCAATTGAACGAAGGAAAGTTCAATTTTGTTCAGTTATCACTTTCTACGTGCTTTCTATGTATTAAAACGAAATTTATAGGGACATTCACAGATCCGTATCAAATCTAAAGTAAATTTAAAGTTGCAACATATGAAATAAAACCTTCTATCTAATGTTATACATACTAAATCTACATTATGAAATACCAATGTAAAGTGCACTTACACATTATTCAGAGTCATATGTTCCCCCGTCGGATCCACACTACACTATTATTGACTCGGGCGAATACGTCCGAATAATTGGACCACCATCGCTAAACTCTGCACAACACACTTTACAAAATCGTGGCAGCGAACGAGAAGTTGTTACTCCGACCACGATCAAAATAACACTGCGATTTTGACCGCTTCGCTCCCACGGATGTGTTAGGGTCTCAGGTTATACTTAAACGGTAGATACAAAAACAGGGTAACTAAATTCTGCCAAATTCTGAGAATTTGTTTACCCTGTTTTGTACCTGGCGTTTATAGACCCTCGCTTCTGACCTGCCTAGTGCGATCTCGCCCTTATGTCGCGACGCCGGTACTGTTTGTGTAAGGTCATGTCTCCACGCAATGCCGCACAAGTAAATACGCGGCTTATGTTTTTGCTCCATCTGGAGTCCCTTAGCTTGCTTCTATGTTGTGTTGGTCAGTCCCAATTTAGCTGTTCACGCGGGTAGAGATAAAGTAGACATATGTGAGAAAGTGGGTCGGAAAATGTGTCCACATTGAGCCCCGAAGACAATTATTAAAACGTATTCGAGTGAGTACATAATAGTGTGTAAATCCGACGGAGAACAGAAGATTCTGAAAAATTTGTAAGTATACTTTACGTTAGTATTTTATGCTCCAGAATATTTTGCAACTTCAAACATATGATCCCAGAGTGACGAGTGATTTCGAGGTTGATGAAACTCCATTTTATCAAATGATTGTGTTCACGAGGATAGACGGGAGAACAGAAAATATTTTCATAGAAATGTTCGGGATTTCTGCACCCGAGAAACTGAACTCGGTGTACCAACTGGAATCATGCGTGCCGGTATTACTCTTCATAATCTATTCTCACTCATCTGTAATCCCATTCATTCAGCTTTCTCAGACCTGATGTGCATTAGTCCTATTCCCACTTAATCCTTCCCCTCTTCCACCCCCATTCGCTTTGTATTCATTCATGTTCCTCTTAACCTTAGATGGAACTACGTGGTAGGTTTCTCGAGCGGAACAATTACGAAATATCACCTGTTTCTATCGTCTAGAATCTAGAATATACCACTGAAATTACTTATTATCTTGATGTTCCCTATAAAGTAACGTTTTTAATCTCTAAGAAGAATGTGGTATACTCAAGTTGTTACACGGACTTCAGACGTTAATTCCAGGAGTTACAGACAATTGCAATTGTACAAATAATAACACCATCCTCTGTTCCTTACGCTAAAATAAAATTCTATTTCAAACGAAGTTGAATAATACCGTGGTAAGAGTAGTTCTGAACAATTGCAGCTAGCATTTAACAATCGAAAAGTAGCTATGGCGAGGGTGGTTCCGAATGAAGTTAGAAAGGTCCAGTAATTATTACCGATATACAGAGGAAATCATTTTCTATAAGGAAGATAACAGGTACCGAGCTCCATTAAAGCTGTGGCACAACCTATAGACGGTAGATCGAGAAACGTTAACCCCTTGCACTACTTTCACGAGTCTGACTCGTGATGAAGATTCTGAACAGAGCCTAATAAATATGTATGTTATTAGTTTCCTTTGAACCGAAATACAATTCTATTTTGGCATTCTTAATGTACAACTATTGAAGAACATATAGGCATACGATAGACATAAATTTTCTCCCTTCCCTAGGAAATTACGAATTACAAAAAAGTTCTGATCACCGAAAACGTAAAATACATCGTAGCGCAAGGGGTTAATCTCCATTGAGCGATACAATGTCCATCCTTCAAAATTTTCTCTGCAAGAAACCGAGAAACACGAGGAACAGTTCCCGCCCGCAGTAGTTGAAAACACTCGAACAAGAAGTATCGACAAGTTCATCGTGCATTTACAATTGATCGAACATCCCACCCCCATTGTTGCGTTCAGCTATAACACCGTGCATAATCATAGGCAAATAGAAAAGTGGTGGGCGGCCGGGACCGGGCACAGGGCCGGCTATTAAACATTTCCAGCAAATCAGCGACCGGTGTTCCGCCGTTCAGAGATCAATTGGACGGCGCGGCGGTCATATTCCGTGGCGGGGCGCCGATCTCGACGAGGGGGTCCGAACACAGATCGAACCGAGCCGAGCGTAACCGACACGTTTCATCGGGAACGAACCAAAAACACGTTCCTTTGTGCGGATACAATCGGGTGATCGGCCACCCCCGGCGGAATAATTTCAGTTTCGCCGGTCCGTCGGTCCTCGGTGTGTACGTGTACGTATGCCCATCCCTGTGTACCAGGTGTCTACGTGTATGGGTACGCGGCCGCCCCCCTTCATCCCCCGTTCCCCTGATTTCATTCCTCCATCCCGTGGTCCCCCACCTCTACCCTGTTTCTGCCCGTGGGCGGAACCAGGATGGACCTAATAAATTGTTTGTTGTAATTAAATGAGTTCGAGGGAATCGTGTAGGGCGTTTTGGAGGGAACCTGGGCCCCGGGGCGGGGGAGGAGGGGGGATAGGAACTCTATATATAAAGGAATAAAGATGAACGACCTATGGATGGGTCGCTATCTGCGCCGCTGGAACAGAAACACGCTCGTGCCGCGACAGCCCCTGACAAATGACGGCCCGAGCGGGGCTATTGCCGCCGCCCCAGCAACCCCTCCTCCTCCATCACCAACCCCTCTCTCGATTTCACTCACTCTCTCTCTCTCTCTCTCTCCCTCTTCCTCTTTCTCTCTTGGTGTTTTCTACTCGCTCGTTTCGCTCAGCTCATCCTCGCGGCGCGGCGTTACGCTCGCCACGCACCAGAGCCACCCCCCGACCGGCCTCCCCGGACCATGATTAAACAGGGGGAAAACGAAATTGAGCGGCGAATATTCCGCGCCGCGAGAGCTACACCCCCTATAAACTCTCGATTGGCTGCCGACGGCCCGCGGCCCCCCGATCCACCCCCGAATTCTCGCGAGCTGATCTGCGGTTAGGCGCGAATAGGGGTGGATCGGGACTTCTTAGCGATCTCGCGAATACGATGGTGCCCTCGCGGTAGCTACGATTTTCTAGCGACGAGATCTCCTTAGCATCTTCTGCCTTTCACTTTATTGTGCAAACAATGCAAACATTGTTGTGGAATTGCTCAGTTTCAAAATACTTTCCCATGCTTGAGAATTACTTCACGATTTTGCGGTTTTGTACGTTTAAAAGGGTAGAGTGTAAGATGTCGAATTTTTGGGGTGAAAATTTGCGAAAACAATTTTTTGAAGGAAACTAAAAAAAGAATACCAACGATGATTAATGTACCCATGCGCGGGAACAAGAGGCTCATTCCAAGGGAAGATGAATGTGTTTCTGGTGCGAGTGGGTATCGACTGGTATCCGCATTCTGTCCCAGCCGACGCGGAAAATTGGTAGAAAGGAAGAGGAGGTCGAGCGGGGGGTGGGGGACGAATATTCTCGGCGAGTGTTCCACAGGGCACGTTCTATTTGATTTGCAATTCGAATCGGTCGCGTTCACGACCCAGGGAAGGGGAGAGGGGAATCGCACGAACGAGGAGAGAAAACTCGGCAGAAGACGAATCGAAAGTCGCCGAGGTTTCTCGCGACTCGGGGTGAAAACGCGATCCTTGCATCTAGAACTACAAGAACAAATTGGTTCCACTTCGTGCTGTCTTCTCTATTCACGCACATTTTTGCGTTAATAATTACTCTAACCCTCGTGTCACGAATTTTGAATCAAATTATATTATCGTTCGTTAATTGGTTCCTCGTTGCTGAATTACTTTACATCATGAGATTATCTCTGAAGTAACGCGAATTTTCGTTTCGCCCGATAATCCTGATTTCACCCTCGCACCTCACCTTCCAAAAATCGATATAAAAGGAAATTGACAATACTCGACGGATCAACGACTGCAGTCAAAATTGCTTTAAAAAATCACAGCGGCGGGCAAGGTGTATAATCTAAACAGTCCCAGAGTGCCATCCCCGTGTCTCCCAAAAAATCGTGGGACGCGATCCGGAGAGATCGAAGATCGAACCCGATTTCCCGTGACCCTCTCGCAGCTGACACCGCGAGCGGCTCGGAAAATGGTGTCGGAAAACAAAGCGAGGCTAAAAAAAAAAGAAGAGTTGGAAAGGTTACGCGAAAGAGAGATGGATTTATCGGGGTGCGAGTTAGGGGTCGAAGGGGGAGGGGTGGGTATCGCGGCTCGAGTGGGAAATAGAGGAAGAGAGGCAGAACGCGACGACCGATGGATTTGACAGAAAGCTTTACAAAGCGCTGTCGCGCGCTATTTTGTATTTTATTTTCGAGCGGCACGCGGATTGGACACGGACGTTAACAGCACTCGTTGTAATGCTTTATAATGCCCCGGACCTGGCCTCTCTTTCTCTTTTTCTCTCTTTCTATCTCTCTCTCTCTCTCACTTTTTCTCTCTTTTGCCAGTCGCGTTCGTTTCCCTTCGGCGAGTCCGCGCCGCTGGATAACACGGCCGAAAAGGGGGCCAGCAGGCACACACCATCCGTCGGATTTTTCGCAATAAAATATGAGGACCACGCCAGACAGAGTGTACATTCGAGAGCAATTTCTGGCGTGTTCTACCCTGACGGCTTCAATATTCCGCGGGCCTCCTCGGAGATCGCCGATTTCGAAGCGCTACAGTACCCGGAGATCGTCTTCAAGATGTGACAGGGATTTGACTGCTGTCCGCTAAGAGTCAAATAGATTTTGAAGATCCAGTTATACCTAAATAAGTATTGCTCCATAAATTCTTCAATTGTAGCAACTATTTCAATCAAGATTCAACCAGGAAATGTCACAAACGTAATCTAGTAAACTTTGTTTGGAATTAATGTACGAAAGAGGATGTTCATTTGATTCTTGAGAAGATGAGAAAATGTACAAGTCAACCGAAGATCGCAGCAAAGTCCAGTAAACACTTCTTAGATGTACTTCCACCGATCTACGTCAGTGTGACTGTTTGTGTAGACACATTAGACTTTACAAGTAGAATTTAATAGAACTAGACAAACGGTGTACGAACGTAAAGAAATGATAAGTCTATTGATTCGCTTAATGGCTCCTAATGGCACTCAATTTTCAATGTACACACACTTTTAGCTCGGCTGCAGATTTTTCAGATCAAAGACGGAAAAGGACTCCAGAAGTGAAACACCCGACAGCAATTCTCAGGGGGATGAAGTGTCTCATTTGTAACGAACCTGAACACCGAACTCCCCTCAACGAAGAAGAAACAAACTCCGCGAATCTATACCGCTGAAAGCAAGCATTCGCATCGGAGGATCCTCCACGCTTCATCTTTCCATCGACTGCGCCCAGTCCCGAAGAGGCCCGACGGGTGGATAAAAACACACCACCCAGAACCGAGTCGTCGTTTCAGCGTATTTCCACGGTCGGTGGACGGTCACACCTCGGCAACGAGGAGCCGGCCAGCCGGATAGGTATACCCTGGCCGGGTGTAATCCTCGTTTCGCTGGATTCCTGGAGGACTCCGGTGTTCAGGATGCTCGGTAGCGAGCTGAGTCGGCCGGGCTCTGGCAAATAGCGACAGCTAACCGACGTTTCGATACATTTCTATCGGGAGCAATAAAGTCCCGGCGGTTTTTGCCCGTTTCGAAACTCGTTACACGCTCGACTCGTCTCGATGGATACGCTGTATCGACGGACCGCTGAGGAGTCGCCGGATCCGGGGCCCGATGCAACTTTTTCTCGCGCCCAGGACCTTTTTTCCCCCGGTGGCCGTCAGGTTCCGAACGTTGCGCATCGGCGACGGGATCCGCAGGACAGAGGAACAGAGCACACCACGAAGAAAAAGAGAGAGAGAGAGAGACCACGGGAACAGAGAGCACACGCCGAAGAAAAAGAGAGAGAGACCGGAGGAACAGAGTACATCATAATGAAAAAGAGAAGGAGAGAGAGAGATGAGTCGAAGACGAACAGAGGCACCGGTAGAAGAGATACCGCAGCGTTTTCTTCTTCGGTCGGGCTGGGCCGCGTGGTTGCTCGCCGGTGCAACGACGCTCGAGGGACTTGGAATTCCAGCGCGAGATGCCGGTGGCTTGCTTACGTAAGAAAATCTCGGCAAAAGACACCAGCAAGAAAAGGGTTCGCGACCGTGTGCTCGCCTCCTCTTCCTACTCTCTTTTCTCCGTTCGAGGGAACACTGAATTATCATCCTTCTTCCTCCGCCGCGGAGCAGACGCAAGCGCGGATGCTGAACCCTGCACCTGCCCCGACGGTGAATTCCTTTTCTGACTTTCGGTTTGGAGATGTTCCGGAGGGTGGTACAAGATGGCGGAAGTTCTCTGGAATCGTCCGCCATTCGAGCTTCTACGGAATTTTCGGTTCGAAGATGTTCGAGAGGGTAGTTTCAGGTATCAATCTTTTGGGGGAGCTTCCCTAGAATCCCTGCGTAATTTTCGGTTTGGAGATGTTTCATAGGGTGATTTAAGGTGGTGACGGTGTATGCGGGTATCAATTTCTGGGGGTGATTTCTCTAGAATTTCCTGACTCCGGAATACTTGCACAGACCGAGTTAAAAAACCAATGTGACTTTGTTGCAGGTAGATTGGCAATTCACAACAGTGTGCGACAAAGGAAACTCGCAAAGAAGCTAACCGGTGCACCTGCCCTAGCGGTGAAGTTCTTTCTCTGAAGAAAAAGAGACTGAAAAATCTCCCGAGGAGAAAAAGGGAGGAAGAGAGAGAGAGAGAGAGAGAGAGAGAGTCTCTCCTATCTGGCGGCAGGCACGTTTGTCGTCGTCGGCGTCGTCAGGAGTCGTCGCCACCGGCAGCGTCGCCGTTGTCGTCGGCCGCGGGTTGTCTAACTCGGGCTCTAGCTATCCTCGCTGCCGGTAGCTGGTGCTCGCCGGGTCTCCGTACCGGTCATGCGTCGCAACTATAATTTGAAATAATTTATAAATCCTATTCAATTCAAATTAAGGCTCCACTCTGTCGGATGAATAAAAGATGCGCCGGTACCGCGCTGCCTCGCTAGGCGAGCGAGCGAGCGAGCAAGCGAACTCGTTCGCTCGCTCGCTTGCTTGCTTGCTCGCTCACGCGCGCTCCAGACCGCGCAATAATGCGCGCGTGTGCACGCCAGGGCAAATGGTGGGCCCATTATGCTACGGACCGTGAGTTACGCCAGGGGCGGATTGCCTCGGATTCCACGGGAGATTATGATCGGCCCGCGAAATTGGAGAATCGGCGACGCGCAGATTTTTGCGCCTCGCGGTGTCGCATGCTCGCCCCGATTTTTGCGGCGCCGCTGGCCATCGAAATGCTCGAGGATGTCTCGGACTTTATTGTGCCACCCGATTGTTCCATTGTCTTTGTGTACAGACGGAGGTAGTATTTGAGATGTAGAGTCAATCTCTTTACCAGCGAGAGCAGTTTGGAAAATTTTTCTCGTTCTAAATATCAAGCCAATGAATATTGAACTACATCAAAATATGATATACAATATATTTATTTTCCTGTTTCTCAATATTCGTACACAAAATGTAGGCTCGCAGGAAAACTTGCACGCCCGTGAAAATATTTTATAGAAACAATCGGAGCAAAGATTTAATCCTCCAGAAGAATTTTCCCGGAGAAAAGAAGTTTCCAAAGAACAGGAGTTCAACTCGAAAGTTTCGCAATGTTGAACGAGCTTCTGCCAAGGTCCACAGAAATCTTTCCCCAATCGCTCCAAAAGCGAATACAAGAGGAAGATGAGATATCCTGTTGGATCCTGGGAGCGGAACAAAGGCCCCGCGTGCGAGATGTACGCGATGTACGCGCGAGTCCTGCCACGGGGAGGACTCGTCGTAAATATGGTAATCCTAAAGTATCAGCGCTACCCGGCGGGTCGGGAACGATAACGACCATTATGCGAATGCTCGACGAAAAGAGAATTAGGGGAATCATTTGTTAGGCGAGCTGTCCGTCGCAGCTGATATAATCCCCGGATGTCGGCGCCGAAAGACACTCCCTGCAGTCTTCCTACCGTGAAGATCGGCCGGACGTGCAGAGGATCTATCTCGGAACCAGTTTCGACTGTGCTGCATCACCTATCCGAAAAATTGGCCACATCATTTCGAAATTAGCTGATCTATATTAATAGCTCACCCACTCTTGTCAAGCACAACCGATTTCTAAGCGTGCAGGATTCGATCCGGTGAAAAATAAATCGTTTTGTGTGTCAGGATACTGTGACTGGAAACAAGAGCAGGATGACGATGATAAACAGAAGGGTTATGGTAGCAATAACCATAGCATCGTGCAAGCAGTGAGAAATCCGTCGGGTTTTCAGCAGTGTCACATTATTGCGAACAAATTGTACAAACTGTGTGCGAAAATATGTAAGAACAAGATTGGGAAAAATGATTTAATTGTGATTTATTCTCTTAAATCCCTAGGCCACCAACTGGAAAAGCAAAACAATTGGAGCATCCCCACTCTGTAAATTCAGAAACTGATTAAATAATTTTGCTTATATAGAAGGATCTTTGCGGATTATATAGTTTGTGTAAAGGGTTGAAGGAGGGGACCTTTTGGAAAATCGGAGGTGTCCATATATCTGTCAGGAGCACGTTGACGTCGTATTCACGGGCTCGGAAGGAAGAAGCGTCCCGTCGGTTTTGCCGTCGGCCGGGACGTTGACCAGGTCAGGTTTTATTCCCACGGGATGCGACGTGCTGCTCGTCCTTATCCCCCTCCCCCGCCCCCGCGTTCTCCTTGTAGCCGGCGGTCTCCCAGAGCGCGGGTCTCCCGCAAAAACCGCGAGCGTTCGCGTTATGAATTACAGATTGGCCAATGCGTAAGTACTTGCGTATCGGGCCGTCGCACCGCGGGTAACGCATACCTTGCGACAAGAACGGGAGAGAGAGAGAGAGAGGAGAGAAAGGGGGAGAAAGAGGGAGTGGGGAGAGCCGGCAGGTTGCAGGTCGCTCGAAGGGGTGAAAGAACGGCCGCTGTCGGGCTGCGTACTCCTGGCTGTCGTCTTCGTCCTCGGAGTCAGAAGGATAAGAAGGCAGTGAACAGAGAAAGAGACAGAGAAGAGAGAGAGAGATGTAAAAGAAAGAGAGGGAGACGTAAGAAGTTCCGTCGGGTATATACGTATAAATATATATATATACATATATATATACGCACGCTCTCCGGGATACGTCACCCGATTAATTTGTTGTTAGCAAACAGGTTGGCAAACTGCGAGCGGATGCTGGCTCGAGCAAATAAAGGAGCCTCCATTTATTAAGCCGGCAATAAAATAGCGCTCCTCCGCTCTTCGTTGCGCCGTCTCCTTCTCCCTTCTTCCTCGTTCCCTTCTGCGTTTCCCTCTTCGTCGTCCGTGGGTGGAACGCCGGGAAAGAACGAAGGGAGAACGCTCGGCGTATTTCGCGGGAGAGAATGGGACAGGGAGAGAGAGAGAGAGAGAGAGAGAGAGAGAGAGAAAGAGGGAGGATCGCTGGGGGGACACGGTTGATTTATGCGAAAATCGAGGGACTCTCTCGGCCAGGATCCACGGGCTGCGTGGAAGTAATGCCACGGTGGACCGGGTTAATCCACCCCCGAACTCTGCCGAGTAACCGAGCAGCCTACAAGTCTTTTCGGATCGGTAGAATCTCGAGTAGACGCTATTGTTACACCTCCAGATTCATTTCGATCACCCGTTAATTAAATAGCTTCGTTTTCGTGGCCCCGCCGAAATGGATTCCCTAAAACCTTCTAACTTTGAGTGTGGAGCTTGAATTGGGGGTGAGCTTTACCCTGTTGCGTTCTTTGGGCCTTCTGTAACCCACATGACTTTTTATTTATTTAGTACTGCGGTGACTAGTATTTTTTACTAGAGTCCTCGTTCCGTTGAGGGTGGTTTTATATTTTTATCTTCCGGCAATAAAATTGACTTCTCGAGAATGTGACTTTCGGAAAATTCCAGATGTGGTTCCTCTGGCCCTGGATCGTTCGATGGATCAATCGTCGATCCTCGTGCGGTTTCGATCGTCACCCAATTCGGCCGGTCGCGTTCGGAAGAATTTATCTCGGAGAGTAGATCGGGAAAACCGATAAGGTTCGACGAAATAGTCGGCATAATATACTCGTTTCTTTTAATTATGCGGACGCGGATCGAAGGCGGGATCTTCGACGTCTAGGCGACGTTTATCGGTTGGACAGATCGGTTGCCAGCGCCGGGGCAGATCGCTATCTTGCCTGGCGTTAACTCTTCAAGGCTGCTTAACATAATTCGTAAACAGGATCCCGTGAAATTCGCTGGCCTCTCTTATCTCCTCGCCACGCACGATACATTACGCGATTATGTACCACTCATAACGTAGATACATACGATTAGGCTACCCCTGCGCTCTGTCGATACCTCCGCGATCAGGTTGCACCGCGTGACCTAACCGTTAGCTTCGCGGCAGGTAAAAAGGAAATTGACCTTAATCATCTTCTTGCTAACTTTAGAGCATTATATTCGTATTCAAAGATGCAAGCAATGGCAGGAATTTCTGCAAATTACGGTCGCAAATAAATTATTTCAAAGATTGTCTCCTCTAAATCTTTAAGTTAATGTATATTAGATTTCCTATTGATGAGTTTATACAATTTGTAGATTTAACAAATCACGAAAACTGTTAATTTACATTTTCTGTGGTCCACTTGGGGTTTCGATTTTTACAGAACCGATCGACAACGATCGAGATCGTAATCCGACAGCCTCTGGCTGTGAATGGCCTTCAATCGAAGATCTCCGATCAGATCAACAATCTCGGCGACTTTCTCGACTACTGAAATCGAAGTTGAAATTTTGACATCGAAGTTGCCTGGAAGCGAGGCTCGAACAGAAGACGAAAGGGAAACGAAACATTGCTAAACACCCTTATTATAGCACCTGGCGATTGTACTGTAACGCCTTAAGCGTGTTCCCAGAAGGCGGAATATGCGGGTACAAGACAAATAATTCCCCTTTCGTTAGTAGCAGACTTTTAGACAACCTACTATTATCGTCAACGTTGTTTCGGCCATCTATTTCGACGCTAAATGCGCTTAAGAGCCTCGACGCGAACAGGGGCAAATAAAATACGACATCCTAATCACAAACAGTGATAACCACCTGGATCTTCACCTGGACAAAGTACTACATAAACTTACGGAAAACAACAGTACGAGACATGACAGTTTTACCAAGTCGTAGTTTGCAGTAAATCACTGCCAATTTTTCCTCGGAGTCGTCCTAGTATCATTCGAAGCACTGAAGCTCAGTTACAACCCCAATTACGATCCTTCTGTAAGTCAATGGAACCAGCGAGGCTCAGAAGAGGTGTGTACTAAATCAGCAGAGCTTCGAATTTAGGGTTGGGGGATCATTGAAATAACTGCAACAACCCCAGTAGCAATCACAGTTACGATCTTGAAGCGCTACAATGATCGCGTCCTCCAGGTCTACGAAAGGAACGGTGGCATCGAGGCAGAAGAGCTGTCCATTAAATCAGCGGCAGTCGAAGCAGGGGTTAGGGGATCGTTCGAAAACGGTGGTACACGATCCGTCGGGTCCGCGGCCGTTCCACGGTCAGCGTGGAAACGACGTGGCCGGGTCCCATGCTGCGCTAGGAAGCATATATCCTCCGCTATCTAAATAATTATCGCGGCCATTACCATCACGTGGCGTTGTCCGGTGGAACCAACGAGGCGACGTCGCGTCGCGCCCCTCGCCGTAATACGCCCTCCCGGGAATATTATGTATAGTCGTCGTCCTCTCTTCTCGTCGGGGCACACGTGTGCGTGGACCCGTGTGCATCGGTAAGAGAGGAGTAGTACCGCGGGGGCTACCGTGTGTACCGGCGGTGGACGCGGGTACCACCCGACCTACCCGCTGTTCTCGACCCGCTCTCCGTCAAAAGGGAGGAGAGACACGGCGAACAACGGGGAAACGGATTGGCCTCTTTCGATCCCCCGGCTACTTGACTACCCACCGCGCCAAACAGACGATCCTCTTCCTTCCTACGCCCTCCGCGGGCCTTATTGATCGCGCCACTTACGCGGACATGTGTCGCGATACTTATCGTAAGTCGTGTACGCATACCGTGCGCAACCATGTCCCGTCGCTCAACCGACGCTTCGTCCGCCGGGTTCGGCTTGCCCCGGGAACCATAGGCCCGTTTTTACCGACCCCACTAACGGCTGCCACGAGTCTCTTCCGGGTGTCCTCCTTCCTCGGCACGTCGACTCGGCTAGGACGATGCTGATGGACTTTGATAGATCGCTGCCAATTGTGATTGAAAGGTGCACTTTTGATGGGGTACGACTGTGGTACAGGGAAGCTTGAATGTAACCTTGGGAGAGACTCTTCGAAAGACATTTTTGTTGACGAGAATCTTTGGATCTTCAGTCGTCTATATTAATTTTATAAAATATTTTAGTTCTATCTGTATGTCAATAATTCGGCGTTTCACTCAGCTACCCTCCTCTATCGGTTCATTTTTATTTGACTCTGATTCTCCGATCCTCTAAAATCAACTTCTTGAATCAATAGCCACACGAACCGGCAGAAAAACGAGCCGAAGATCAGAGTACCGTCGAGTTCTCCGCTCGGCGAGCAGAGATCACCGGAGGATTCAAACTAGCAACCCCCGGCAGGACCTATAAAGAGGTCGGAGATCGTAAAACAGACGAATTCGTGGTCCCCCCATGGAACGCGCGGGACACGGATACAACATTAGAGGGTATAGAAAATTCCTGTTCACCGTTGGAGGAATATTTAATTCAAAGGTAAGGGGGCACGAGGAGAAAGACGACGAAGGGAGAAGGGACGGTGGTGGAGGAGGAGGAGGATGAGGATGGAGGACGCAAGGCCTGCGGCGAACGCGTAAAAGAGAGGAAGGTCGCTTCTGAAAGTAGCGGAGGTGGCTTCTGGTGGCGCAGGTCGGCCTCGCTGTTCCCTCCCGGCTCGAGGGTAAAGGCACCGCCAATTAGCTCGAAATAATGAACGCATTTCGGCGTCTTTTGTTTTGCTTCCGTTCGCCGCCTAGCTAGCTAACAGAGCGCCCGGAGCGAGAGCGTGGCATTACAATGGAGGAGATTCTGTTTCAGAAATTTACCGCGCACGACGACGACGACGACGACGACGACAACAGAGAGGTACATTACGTCTACCTGCTTGCCACCGTCATCGTCGTCGTCGTCGTTGTCCTCGACGCGGCGTAAAACCCGCCAGCGGAAAAAGAAACGTTCCCGAGACGGCTCGTCTCGTCCGCGTTGTCGGCGAATTAACTTTCGCCTGGCGTAATCAGTCCGCGAATTCGCATCCGCACGGAGCGGTGAAATATTTTCGGTTGTTACGCGATAATTACTGTAACCCTCAAAGGGCCGACTCGCTGGCGCAGCAGAGAAGTCTCGCTCGCCGTGCCCCGAGTTTCAATTTACGAGCACGGCGATAAATGCAAATAGTAACACGCGCTTAAAATCGATGAGTCGGTTTATTAGCGTTTTACGGCTCGGGGAAAATTAATTGACCGCTTGCTGGAGAACGCAACGTAGAACGTACGTAGAACGTGTTCGTACAATAAGGAAGCCGGAAGATAATTTTTGCAGGAAAAATTGGCCAAATTGAAAGAAGGCAGAAATGGAGGTTGATGTCGAAAAAGGTCCTCGTTAAAATTAATCGGTGTTAGAGAACGGTTAGATTTGCGTCGACTCAATTTGTAGAACGTGCGATCAGGATCGTTTAGGACGGCAGGGGGTTAACGTACGGGCGCGAAGATGATCTCGGAAAGAGAGATAGGGCGGTCTGCGAACAAGCGAACGCGAGGATCGCGATTTCGATCGGCACGCATCGCGGCTGGAGGGGGATATTAATCTCGACAAAATGCTACTTTCCTACGTTAATTTTCTAGCTTTTGTTCGGCCGTGGGCGTGCGCGTGGGCGTACAGCCGTGACGAACGAGCACGTGAAGGTACACGAACACAAGCGTGAGAAGCCAAGGTTTTTTTAGCGGTTCTTGCCGAGAGAGCTCGTCGCGGGCCCTGCGAACGCCGAGCCGGCAATCTTATCTCGATAACAACGTGGCCGATGCCGAAAGAAAGAAATCGCGCGGCGTTGTGTCGTGTAATATTCCCGTTAACGGCGCGATTCGCCTTTCACCTCGCGATAAAGAACGCGTTGCTAGCCTCGCCGCGTCAATGACCCGCAATTCCTCACCCTCGAGGGAGCACTCTGCCCTGGAACTCGGAAAAATCGATTTTTTAATCGCATTCTCCTGATGCGTGTTCCTTCAAAAATGTATTTGCGAAAGGGTGTGCTTTAACTCGTAAAAATAATACCTTTGCAGATAAGTACACATATTTTCATCTAACAGGAAAGAACTCGTAGTTGCATGGTAGATTTCCAATTTTGAGAGAATCTTCGACAAACTCGCCACTATCGTATGTACCAAAGTCTTCTCTATGAACCTCGATTTTTCCTAATTTTGTGCCGGTTAAAATTGCTTTAAAGAAATTAAATTTACTTTACAGATTCATATAACATGTTGTACATTGAATAAATTGGCGCTAAAAAATTCATTTTAAAATGCGAACAACACTTCCGTCTTGTGCCGAAAATCGTCGATAAATCTCGAGTTTTTTCTAAATTCGTCACCTTCTTAGAGATTCTGGTCAAATTTTTGTACATTGAATAAATTACCACAAAAATTCATTTGAAATCTCGACGTACGGATCCATCACTCGTTCAAAGTGTTAAACGACGGAGCCATAAATAAACACACAATTAATTAATTATCCTGGGATCGTTTGAGCAATCGTTCCGAGAGAGCGTTAATAGGGAAGGTTTATAAAACGGCATGACGCATACTTCGGAGGTATTGAAAGTCCGGTTACAATCTAATGGGATCGACTAATTATTTATCTATAGAAATCATCGTGCAGGTACACTGAATCACGCGGCTCATCCATCTATGTGATTAATGGCGTCCGTCGTTTGCGCACGGTACAATGTACGCTTCGTGTCAGCACACACAGTCCATATATTCGAGGCGACCGTAACTTCTTGCCCAACGAAGGCACAAGTTTCCTCTCGTCGCCGCGGCACCGAGCCAATAGCAAAAATTCTAATTTCCTCGAGGAGCAAGATCGAGCGATCTCCATCGGCTCTCGGGGCCCGGCTTTCAGATCTACCGATAAAAACGGGTTTCCACACCGCGTCGCCGACACACCACGGCCCGGGGATCATCGTCTAATTCTCGAGCGTGTCGTTCCCGAGGCGATTACACGCGATCACCGGCTAAAAGAAGAATAGTCCTCCCGTCGTCGCACCGGGGTAATAACTTTTGAGGCGACATCGAGCGCCGCGAAATCGTCGCAAGGGCCCACGGATATTTACGAAGCTGCCGACGAATGGCCCCCTCTCGCCGGTTGGCTAACAAGACGTGTTCAAGACGCGAGAACTTTCGTGTCCGGGAACTTTCGTCCTTGCGGTCTAACGTACCGGCGGAGCTTATGAACAAATACGCCGGATTTGTAACTGAAACTTTGAAATTCTAATTCGAATTTAAATTTCGAACAGGCTCGACGTGGAATCAAGGAAACGATTCCGGTTAATTAAAACCGGGCACGCGAGGAGGCGCCGAGCCGAAAGGTCAAGTCGATGTTTCAGACTGGAATAAATAATTGCGATCTTAGTCGGCGTTTAGCGTTTCTTTGTTAGCGTAATTTTGCATATGGATCAGCAGAAAATCTGCGAACTGAGGCTAGGCTGCTAACCTCATCTACTGAATTCTGTATAATAGTACAGTTTATATTAATACAGAGTAATACAACTTGCAGGTGCTCAGCAATTTGCGATCTCCGCGTTAACAGGCTTCTCGGTAATGCAGGACAAAAGTCCCGACGACCCTTGTTCCAAAAATGGTCCGTTGGTCAGTCGCCAATCAGATTTCTTGCAGATATAGGCACTGTTACCTTAATAATTAAGATCCAAGGTAGCAAATCGTGCGAATTCCATGGCGGCCAGGTGCGAGAGGAGGAAGGGAGTCCCGGGGAAGACGGAACGCACAGGGTGAAGGCAGGCGAGGGGGGTTTGGGGGGTTCGAAAAAAGAGGACGCGCGCGGTCGGTCTCGCGCAACCACGATCCCGCGCAGGGGAGAGAAACGGGCCAAGGGGTGGTGCGGGGGCCAGAAACGAAACGGTAGCGGACGGGGAGCGCGGATTAACAATGCCGCAAATACTGGTACCGGCCGTGGAATGCCCGCGAGCGCACACGGCGCATAATTAATACCACGGTTGGCCGGGGGAGCACTCGCCGCGAGCAGCCAGAGGGAGAGAAAGGGAGAGAGAAAGAGAGAGGATCTCCGGCTGCGGCGAGCTGGACCGTGGAATGGCGGAAAGAAAGAAGAAGGGAACCCTGGTGGTACCGGAGGGACCCGACCGGGTTCGGGATGTCCGCGGGGAGGAGATTTATGTGGCTCCTGATTGAATCGTTCTCACTCGATCGCGCCGCTCGCTTTTTGCCCTACCGAGATTCTCTCCGCGCTCTCCCGCCCCCTCCTGCCCCCTATCGCAAACCCCCTTCTAACCCCCACACAACCCCCCTCGGTCCGTGTCGCCTTTCTTCCTCCGGTCGACCTACCTTTCTCTCTTTTTCCGATACCCCACCTCCTGCGAGGTATGACTATGGCCGAAACCGTTCAAGACCGTACGGCTTGCCTACGCCCGAACCTTATCCCCAGGTGGACCCTCCGAGCCCGTTCCCTCTCGTGAACCGACTGGCTCGATGCCTCGTGCGAGCTAACCCTTCAGGGACCACGATTTTTTCGTATACCGACGCTGACCGATTTTAAAGATTTTACCGTAATTTGTTGGCGCATGTGTCCAATTTTTGGTAGATCTCCTAGCTGTCTTCAAGTTCCGGAACGCGAATGATGCATGAAAGTGTACTGCACCTAGTAATCTGGCCACGTGTAATCAATCTTGAAACGTTCGTCAGTCGGCACAGTGCCTAGATGTCGTTCCCAAAAGGTTAAGTGGCTGATGGATCGCATTAACCCTCGCACTCTACCGAGGATACTGTGTGCCCCGCATACATTTTCTTCTGCTAATCAGTTCCAGGATAATTTTGAAGAAATTAATCATTTATTAATGTGGTGTTCTTAAGGATACATTATCGTGAACAAAAAGAAACTTCGAGACAGCTTTTACTCAGGATTTAAAAATTCTAGGGGGACCAATGAAGACCGGACCAAAGGACCATCTTTATTATTACAACGTAATAAGAAGTAGACCTTTATCAGCGAATCGACGTCCCCATAAAGCAATATTCATGATTATACTTTCTACCACCTGGAACCGAATTCTCGTTTCTTCCTTACAACATGAACGACGTGAAAAGACATCAGTAATTCTTTGAAGAAAAATAGCCGACTCGTTCGCACGTCAAAGCTAAATTCATTCCCCTATTTTTCCGTCGAAATTCTTCCTTAAGGCCTACAATCGATTCCAAGATTTCTCGCTCGTTTAAAATTCGATTTGCGCAACCAGATTTTACTATTCTCACGGATTCCCAAGCGGTACAACCACGGACGTCCGAATAATCATACCGTTCGAGGATGTTTGAAAAAATTGTTCGATCGCCGAGGTACATATTCGACAGTGGTTATCTCCGATGATCTCCGGATCGGTTCGGTAATTAATTTTGCGTACGGTCCGGTAAGAATCGACGGCGGCTTTTTCCGTGTTCGGTGTTTGTGGGTCGGCCGTACGTTACCCGGCGGAAGCGATTTGTCCCGGAGATTTAGGTGTCGATTGCTCCAAAATCGACGGAGACGCCGCGTTTCAGCCGCGTTTCACAATCCGTCCGCGGGCTGAGTTATGAAAATGGCGCGCGGCCGATTTTATCTGCCGGCCACAAATAAGCGAGC
Organism: Halictus ligatus; assembly: GCA_028454255.1. Classification (NCBI taxonomy): domain Eukaryota; kingdom Metazoa; phylum Arthropoda; class Insecta; order Hymenoptera; family Halictidae; genus Halictus; species Halictus ligatus. The sequence continues at coordinate 5,736,128 of CM052137.1, forward strand.
CCCCTTTGAGCGAGCGTTTAGGTGTGATCGAGGAGACAGCCCGGGCAACTTTATTGCCGCTAACGGTTCCGAGAGAGCTCTCTGGTGTCGGTTCGTGGTCCCCCCGTCTCTCCCCGTTTACACAGAGAGAAGTTACGAAAGCCGCGTCCCTCGATGGATGTACGTGTTCCCCTCTCGAACGTAATCAACGTCACCTTCGTCCTTCGTACATCACCGGCCGAGCACAATTATGTCAGCGATGACGCGGCCGCGCGGAAAAGAAAAACGATCAGGGGGCCCACGAAACGCGAGAGGCATTAAAGCGTCAGCGGCCGGGGTTCATTTAAATCCCGCGGGATTTTAAATAGGCCCCCCTGACCGTGATTGCAAAAGCATGCATTTTCCCTGAATTTATCGCCCCTTTTGTCCTCCGGTTCGCCAGCAGTCCGAGCCGACTCCACATCGAACTTTGCTCTTCGATTAATTTGTGTTTCCTTCGACCCCCGTTTTTCTTTTCACCTCCATCTGATCCAAAAATCATTCTCAGTTCTATAACTGGTAGAATCGAAAGCCGCGCAAGCCCCGGCGAACCCAGGAAGTAGAAAACCTTGTCCCCGGGCAACGGACCCCGAAAACCTCCCCAGTTCCGCATTTAGCGTCGGCGCTGCTCGAAAGCGATCCATCAGCGCAGCGGTTCGAACGCGTCTCCTTCGGATCTCTAAACATCCTGCCGGCGGCTATTCGTCTTTTCCATAATCGCGCGTAGTCGACGGGAGAGCTGTCGGTCGCATTTGTCCGCGAGAATCGGGCCGGGCCGGGCCGGGCCGGGGATCGGACAAACCAGCCCCGGGGCCAATTAGAAATCCCCGGGCCCGCACGTCGGAGCAAAGTGGAAAGACCGATTAGCGCGACTCGCTGTCAAAACATCCACTCCCGGCCGGGACACGAGAGATACATCCACAACCCCCTGTGTGTCTCTTGGTTCGTTGGTGCAATCGCGCGGAAGAGCGCATCCTCTTTCTCCGGCGGCGCAGCTGTTTTTCTCTGTTCAGAGAATCAGCCACCCGTGCTGCACTCCCGGCAGTCCATCACTCGGGCTCGGACGGCTGGTGCATCGCGGATGCGAGCGGGACAACGGGGCGACGCGCACCCCGACGCATAATATATCGGTTTAAAAGTACCATTTATTTAAATGGCGTTCGTACCCCCGGCCCGCCGCGGAACGAAAAACACAGGGCCCCCGCAGATCCTGGAAATAATAACGGGGTTAGCAGGGTCCTCGACCAGCCAGAGAAACGTCCGCGCGAGAGGACCGCCACGCGGATGCAATTGAATCAATCATCATCCTACAACGGCCGCGACCATGAATTTAACCGGGCCCGAGTGCCTCGACGCTATACCTGTCACCGCGCGGAAAAACGTCGCGAACCGCTTCCGGGTGTTTTTATGGCCGCCGTTCCGAAACTATTTTCGGCTGTTTCGGGAAATTAACGGGGCCACTTCAACGCTTGTTCTACTTTATCCCCCGGGCGTGTACGCTCGCGAATTCCCCGCGTAGATTCAAACCTCCATATTTGTAGTCTGTTACGCGCGCGATGAAGATCCTCGAGGATTTTTAATGCGTCGTTGAACCGGGAATTTTCACGATTTATGGCACGCGGTGCTGGAAACGTACGCTTTTAAACGATTTAATTATAGCGCGGCTGACTGGCTGTGTGTTTTTGCATTTCCATTAGCAAGCCTTTCTCGATGCTCTGAAAATGTGACACCGCCGCGTCGATTTACGATTTCAATGTAAAACAACGGAGCTACGCTTTCGTTTGGATCGATCGAGGAGTTGCGCAGAGAAAAACGAGCGAGTAAAAATTTCTTTTACGTTGACCAAGAACTTTTACTCGACCCATGCAATGGACGCTGAATGGATGCGCTCTTCTCACTGTCAGCTTGTTCCCGAAGCCCCGACCACCTCGTTTCTCTTCGCTGGCAGCGGTGAACAGGCCTCGGGCAAGCTAATTTCAAAACAAACTGAACGCAGGGATCGCCAAAACAGAGTTCGGGGACGAATCCCGGCATAAAACCTCGTAGAAAAACGAGAACCCGAGGAACGCGGGGGTGGTGTACTCTCTCCCTCTCTCTCTCTCGAAGTTCCCGGGTTGATGTGTGGAGGCGACGAGAGGATTACGCGTTAGCCCGCGGAGGATCGTCGTGACGATATGTAAGAAGAAAAGAAAAATCGAGAGACGGGCGGTGGGTGTTCGCGGGGATAGGACCGTAGGGAGGGGGACGAGGGGTGGGAGACGAAGGAATGGAAGAAGACGCTGGTACCGCAAGAATGTTGAGCCCGGAACAGCGAGGAGACACGCGGAGACACGTGTAGGTTGGAAGCAAAATATATAGGGATAGCCGAAAGCACGCGAATGTCCCGGGCACCGGGGACTGTTACTCTCATTCCAGCTCGTTTCTCCCTGTTCCCTCCTTACGGTCTCTCCCCAATCCCCCCACCACCTCCCGGCTCTCTTTTCTCTAAATCTCTCTGTCCGCGAAGTGGCTCGGTTTTCCAGCTGCGCGAGTCTCGTCAACGTGACGGCGGCGGCCACCCTCGGCGAGCGTCGGCATTCCCTGGCAAAAAAGCTCGCTCCCTCGCGCACATAATGGGCCACGCTGGCTCTGGGGACCGTTTTTTGGCCCGGGCGGCAATGCGACCGCCTCAATTTCTCTCTCGTTTCCCTCTCCCTCGTCCCCGTCTTTTTTCCTTTCTTTCGCTCTCCCCGCTCGTTCGTAACCGTTCCAGTATACAGGGTGATTCACTTGGCCAGCGGACCCAAAGCGCCGCCACCAAAACGTGAAACGCGTTCTTTCGGCTACGGTTAAGTGTCAGCGAGGAGACCGATACACCGCCTTCGCTGGAGAAAAAGGCGCAAAGAAACTCTGCACGTATCTACGCCCCACTACCTGATTTCGAAGACTAGAAAAAGAAAGAAGAGAAAAATCAAATAGTCCCAATTTTCTCCAAGGAAAACCCGATATCGCTCCCTGCGCCGACAGTTAACCGTAGCCGAGAGAACGCGTTTCTCGCCGCGATGATGACACTGCTTTCGGGTCCGCTGCCCAGTGAATCGCCCTGTACCTTCTTCAGCCCGGTTTCCGCCTACGAGCGAAATTCCGGGCCGAAGCCAGCTTTGTCTTCCACGCGGTCGTCGGCGAAAGAGAAATTGGCGAGGCCCGTTGTTCCAGATCCTCGAGACGGGCTCCGTTCCGATCCTATCGGCCCGCCACTTCGACAGATTGGACGACCACTCGAAAGGGTTCCACGAGTAAATACCACGGGGATACGAGAGGGCACGACGTCGAACCGAACCCGCTCTCGACGACGATCTAATCGGTGCTATACCGTGGAAAGTAACCGGACGAGGAGGGAGCGAGAGAGAGAGAGACTCGGTAAATTGGAGAGCCAGGAGTACGGGGCAGAGGACAACCGAAACCAGGTTTACTTACTGCGAGGCGATAAAGCGGCACGGAATTATTTCTCGGATACGTTCGTACACCAGACGCTGATCCTGGGGGTGGAAGCGGCGCCATTTTGCTCGGCGGTCTCTGCGGACGCCGGGAAGTTTATGCGAATTTAGGGCTTTGTCGATCGATCCGGTGAAGACCGAAGGAAATTTATTCGGGCGAAACCGGTCCCACGGTATGGTGAGCACAGCGTGAATCTAAATAGTATCAACCCCTTATTGTGCGATATTTAGTCAGACTCGTGAGGAAGATTTTAAACAGGTTCTAGTAATTTGTTTCTTCTAAATGCAATTCTAGTATTTTGTTGTTGTCGATATTTAAGTCTCGATCAATTTTATTTTCTGTCTTTTGGTGGAGAGGGTGTCAAGAACATTAACAAATGGAGCGTTAAGTATAATCGTCAGAAAGGTCTTCCATCAAGGTCCTCTGTCCATTCCTCGAATTTCCCGAAAGGTTCTCCGCGTTTGTACATCGTCGAACGTATCAGCGGTTATTTTCGGCGCCATTTCACCCCCGATTAATCCTCGGGGGTCCAGCTAATTGAACTTGTACATTCGCAAGCGGGTCAAAACGAAGAAGCAGGCTCTAGATCGCGGAGTCCGAAAAGGGAGGTCCGCTAATTGGCGGGTGCCAGGGTGAGGTGTCGCAGGGGGCGAGGGCCGCGAAAGGTCGCAAACTTAGCATCCGCTTGGTGCTGTCTCGACGAAAGAAAGAGGAAGAGAAGGGGAGAGGGAGAAGTCGGGGTAGTCCATCACCGGGCGGATCGTCGGTGTACCGGTCATAGCGTGAATCCCGGCCGTTCTATCACTGCTAAGAGGCGTCGGTGTCCTCTTCTAGGGAGCTTCCTCTTGCTCGAAATCTATCTTCTCCCTGGCGGCCTCTCTCTCCAACTTTCTCTTTCTAAAACTCTCCGTCTCTCCTCCCTTATATCTCGTGACACGGTCTTCTCGCACCCCCTTCGCCTTTGAAAAAATCCCGGCCGCGCTGCCGGTGCTCCTTGCCGCGTATAGACGGCGCGTATACGCTCCGAGAGGACAGGCTGCTTAATGGCGACGATTACTCAACGGATCGAATGAGCCGCGGCCTCGTGCCCGACGTCGCTCGTAACGAAATACCAAAATAACGTCACCAATAAATATACCGAGTGCGGTGTAACCCGTGGCGGTTGGGAAACCGCCTCGTTCATTCTGTGCCCGTTCCCGGCGCAGCTCGAACCCCGATGCCACCCCGGATGGGGGCCAGGCGGGGGGTGGGGGATACCGTCTGACAAACGGCTCCAGAATTAACCGGCGACCGACTCCAAACTCGCCCGCCTTTTACGTCGACGCGACGACGACGGCTCGTCACCGATTTCAACCGAGGACCGATACTATCCCGACATGCCCTGGACCTTCAACCTTCCTCCTCTTTAACCCCGGCGACAAGCCTCGGTACCACCACTTTCTGAACCTTCGGATTCGGGATGCCCTGAGAATGTTCGATTCATAGCGATCTTTGAACTTTGCTTGGAAAGGGAAAGAAAAATATACAAGTCTTCCTCAAGACCTGTATAAGAAATCCCGAGTTTCAACTAGTTCTCTATCTTCATTATTTTGAACCCTGGATAACCATAAAGATGAAAGAAGCACGTCCAACAGAGAACGAAAACTCCGGCCAAATTAACCCTTAACTGTCCGGAAGTAATTCAAGTTTACTTCCCACCAGGTCCAAGATATTTTTCGTACGAAGAGAAACCGTGGACTCAATATTTTTACATCAAGTATAGTGTAGGAAATTAATGATAATGAGATTGTTTGGAATGACTGCGGGCGCGTTTGCATTCAGTATATATGTGTGTAACAGCTCGGTGACAAAAGTACACCGAGAAGACTCGTGTGTTTTATCGTTGCCAGGTGGATTGTTTTATTTTATAAAGAAACGAATCATGTTAATTAGTTACCAACGAACCGGCGACCCAGAAATACGGTATCCGCACACGCGCCTGAATCTTCTTGTAAAATCGAATAAATATAGTTAATAGGAGTTGGAGATAATCCTGACTATTGAATTGCCTCCTTCCCCTATAATAGAAACAAAAATTTTAATTTGAATTTGATTTTTGCCGAATTATACGCGGCATTGGACCCAGTAAGTAAAAGTGCCACGCCACTTATATAAACGATTCACAGCGCAGGATCGGCCGGGCAGGCAGCGAGCCCTATAACTCAAAAATTTCTGTCGAAGCGGGTCCCTCACCTGTCGGAGCTTCCACCCTCGCGTTCCAAATATAATTGCCGTGTATCAATCGGATGACAGACCGGTTTCGTGGCCGCGAGTTCCTGGCCGTCATCGCGACCGCGGACATTAATTCAGTCATAAAGCCGTTCGCGTACAGCGAAACGAGTATAGCGAAACGTCCAGGCGCTTAAATAATACAAACAAGTCACCGGTGGATATCCAACGAGGCGGCGAGTGTCGCGGAGGGATAGGCGCGAGGAACGTGGCCGCGGACGAAAGCGATAGCGCATGGTTCAACATAAATTACTCGGGGCTCTGGGTGCCCGCGGAGAAGTGAGTTATTTGCGTGTGACTGATGGAACGCGCCAGCTGACCCGGGAAAATCGAGAAAATAGAGAAAAGAGAGAGGGAGAGAGAGAGAGAGAGAGAGAGAACCCAAGACTCGGCGAGCACGCATCCCACGACTCGTCATCCCCTATATACCGCTACGTCTTATCGCACCGCGATAATTGTCGAATGCCTCGTTTGGCCGTCGCGTGAGCACACCGACGGCACGCGATTCTTGAAAAGATGATTGGAACCTACCGCGACTTTTCGTACCGAATAGAGGGGACGAATAATGACGAGTTTCGTGGACAGGGTGACATCGCGGCGACGTCGTGTTTCCAGCGAAATGCATTATCGTGTTGTTCGGGGTGAAAGGATCGTAGAATCTTAGCTGCGGAAATTTTTATTCCGCATGAACGCTGTACGTAGTTTGAACAATTTTTACTATGACCTTGAAGAGTAAAGTCTCCCCTATACAACGACCACTTAAAATTAAGAGTACGAGTTTCTTAGACCTTTTTGTTGCACTTTTAGTGCCCCCTTTCAAAAAACTGATCTACTTCTCATTTAACTTGTATAGATTCAATCACAACTACGGGCCTCAAAAAATTTTCCTCGGGACAGCAACTACCGTGTACTCGAAGAGTAAAGTCTCTCCTTAACAAGGACACCGTAAAATCTAGCCCGCGAGTTTTTACCAGAGTTTTATCGAACGGAAGGCGTGTCAGCACTCGACGCCGGATTATCCTGATTAATCGTGGCCGATTACTCGGCTTTCTCCTCACGGAAGTTCTTTCATCAATCCATCCCTTAATGATTTTTCCGCTGCAACGGGATAATTCGCCGGGACGGGTTACCCTCCCACCACTCTCTCTCTCTCTCTCCGCGAAAATCGTCCCGTTTTCGGCGAAGAAACCGCTCCGCTCCTCGGTCTTTCGCTCGGTGGCGCGCGAGAGCGGCCGGGACCGGTTCCACGGAGTTAATGATCCCATTAATTAGTTTCGTTTCGTTAAGCGAGGCACGAAATCTTGTCGTTGCGCGAGAAGGGAATTAAGGGAAATAATTAGACAAATTAGGACAGGCGGCAGGGGTGGCTCGGCTGGCTGAGCGAATCATTTATCATTAGGATCTGCTATTAATTCCTCGTTAATTCCTCCTTTCCTCGTCAAGCAAGATAAACGAGTGGCTCCGGAGACGGTCTTCTCTCGTAACGTTGCATCGCGGCTCATCGGGGGACGGGCCCGATTCCGGCCCGACACGGGAACCTGAATGGACCGTCCCACCCCGCCGCCCACCGGTGGCCGACGGGGCTGGCCGACGCCGGGGCAAAAAGAATCGCGCACGGCGAAAGAGAGATACGAGACCGATAAAACGTTGATTGCATTGAAAAAAAGGATACAATGATAAATGCCGAGGAATATAATGGAGAAAGCGGCACGGCCCGCGCTCCTCGGCGAAGACGAAGTGCGCTCCGGAGGATATAACCTAGGCGCCCATGGTAATTGGCCGATAGGAGAGCTTTGCTTCGTGATATTAAGCACGTCAACTACGGTGTGACCAAAGAGAAATCGAAAGATTCCACAGGATTTCTTGAATTGGTGGGAATTGTGTTCCGCAATTTCAATTTCACTCGTCAATTTATTCATTTTGCGAACATTTAAACTTGATTCAGCTTTGGATTTGTAACCGTCCATTAATTCCTTAACACGTGCAATTTTTTTAATTATATTGTTCAATTTTAGTTACAACTTTTTGTATATGCAGGAAGCCACCTGAAGTGTTTTCGATAAAAAGATCTCTTCTGATTTCTATTTAAAAGGAAGTGATTAAACAGGATATAATAATGAACAGGATAAACCTTTAGGCGTATCTTGCAGCCAGGTCAAAGAGCAGTAGTTTAAGAATGTCGCTTATATTCATTTTATATTCATTTATATTTATTTTTCACGGTACGTTCATTCATATTCACATCTCGCGCTGAATTCATTTAGAATTCTTGCCGAAATCGTTTAAATTCGTTCACTGTTTGTTCAGCGACGTGTATACTGTGTCAACATTCAGGTCGAGTAAAGCGAAGAATATAAAGAAATTTATTGCCAGTAAAAAAGAGAGCTGACGGCAGGGTTACAGCCATGTGTCGGCGCATCGGTGGATATGAAATATCAGTTATTGATAGAACAAACAGCGCGAGGGTCCTTCGTGGAAAACCGCTTTCCCTCGACAATAATGATCGTCTTTAACAGCGAACGTTTCAAAAATACACCCGGTGTTCAAGGGACGCACCAGTGACATCAACTATCACGCGCAGTGTCGCACCGTCTGTTTAACAACTTCCTCCGTCTTAACGCCTGGAAAGCCGTAAACTGCTGCTTCGTTTTATCGTCGGCCTATCAACTTTCGGCGAGAGCTCGAAGAAGAAGAACAAGTAGCCCTCTGATGTCTGTCGTTAAACCGACGACGGCTTTTTTTCTACCGGCGTGATTTCCTAACGCGTCCCTAGTCTGCAAACCCTAACAAACTCACCGGGAAAGCTGGTCCACTATTTTTAAAACATTAAAAACGCAAAATAAAGTTCACCTCAATTTCCCAAAAATCGGTTGTCCCAGTTCACAGTTCTGGACACTGATTCTTGAGAAAAAAATATATTAATTTTATTTTATTTCCCAAAAAATTTATGAAACAATAACGTGATTGAAGTCTGAATCTTTCAGTGTTAGCATCCACTTGAAATAATTGAAGAGTTAATATTATTGCTAAAACTGTTCAGCAGAGTAGATTAATAATAAGATTACAAGACAAACGAATTATGTATAATTTATTAGAAACATTCCTCCGTCGGAGAAGACTTCTGCTCAGCCAGAAAATAAGGAACATAAACGCTAACCCGAACTCGGACCAAAATCGCATTCGCAAATTGTTCGCAGAACCAGCAACCCCCGTGCGTCTCCGAGCGTTCAACAAGAGTGTGAATCATCATGAGCATCCGCAGCCCGATGACTATCATTACCCGGCTGCGGAGCAACCATCGCGAGGACACTAACCACAGTTGCAAAGTTGTGCACGAAAACGATACACTTTGCTAAATATTCCTCGCTCGAGCAAACCCGATTCCGATCCGGCAGCTATTCATTACTCCGATTCCCCGATCCGGCGACCAGGAGAGCGTACGCATCGAGGATCGGTCCCACAGCTACGATCCGCCATTATCCTCGGACAAAAAACGTCTCGCGAACATCGTCGAAAGCAGCCGAGGAATAATAATACAATCAGCCAGCATCGGGACCAGTCCGGCCACTCGTAATCGCGACCAAATTACAAGTTATTCAGTGTTCTGGTAACAACGACAATTACCCGGTTATCAGGCGGGATCAGTTGTCGGTCGCGTGACGGTATCATCGCGCCCTACAGTTCCTAGGGCGACACCTTGGCTCCTGTTCGAACGGTTACCCTCGCGACCGACACGAATGCTCCAAAAACCTCGACGAAATTTCAAATTACCCTCCATTTCGAATCATTAACGGAGATCTCTCCCTTATAATCAACCCTGAAAAATTCCAAACGATTGCTTGATCGTCTACCTACATTCACAATTTGCGTTCGACGATACTATTTGCAAGACAGTTCTCGAACTCACTGAATGTCCCTTTGGTGAACGGTACCATCAGCAAACCGACGATCAACCATTGCAAATGTACAGTTCCCTGATGGACTACTGAAATTGCCCGGTTTGCTCCAGGTTCGCACAGTTCCGAAACCGTCGGGAACGGTATCGTTCATTAACGGTACAGGCCGGTTCGTTCATCCCGAAGTGACCAACGTCAGAGGTGTGTTTCCTCCTAGGGGACACGCATGGAAATCCTTAGAAGGCCATGCATGCAGTGCATCCGTCTACACTCGAGAGTCAGCGATGGTCGTTCTTTTTTTTTTCGGGAATCTCGAGAGGACCGGCAAAACATCAAGGCCTCTCGAGAGTGGCCACGAGCTCTTCAGGGACGTACCGTAGTACAATGGTCCTCGCAGCGAGGAGAAACGAGAGAGAGAAAGAGAGAGACGGAACTATCCGTATCGGGCGTCCCGTGGAGAGCCACTCGAGGACCGTGTTTGAGAAGGTATAGGGGTCTCGGTTTTCTCTCGGAGCTTAAAACAAACAGCTCTCACCTGTGCCATCGATGGCATAATAACCACCTGTGCCGCTTCCCCCACCCATCGGTGATCGGCCTCTTTCAGGCTTTTTGCCCGGTTCCGTGCTGCAAAACCTTTTTGCGATCGCCTTCCGCTTCTCTCTCCCGTCTCTCGCGGCACAGGGGCGCATTATACGGCGCTTATAAAGCTCCCGTGATTATCTGCCTTGCGCAGTGTTTCCGTTTATATCGCTCGGTACGCAGACAGACTCGTAACAGGCTTAATGGTTATTCCCCTACGCCGCGCCAGTCCGACGAGCCTTCCTTTTTTCACCTTTTAATTGCATGCGATGCTACGGCAGGAGACCTTGGCTTGGCGGGGCTGTTCGTGTCCCGCCGGTATAACTTCGGAGCGATGAATGCAACACTTAATGAAGTCATTTCGACGGTGCTTTCACGTGCGGGTTCCTGGAAACACTCCTCGCGCACCGGCTAACGGATCGCGCCGGATCGTGTATGTATTAATTACTCCGACTTCGAAACGAAACGGAACACGGAAGAAGAGAGGAGAGACACCTCTCCCCAGGAGACACGACAGTGTTCGCAAACTCGTCGATTCGACCCGGTGTCCCGTTCGCGAATTTCTATGCCACCTTCGGAATGCACTGTACGAAACAATTTTAGACGCGGCTTCGTAAAACAATTTTAATCGATGAGACAAAACATTGGAAGTACAGCTGGACAATTGTATTTACAGAATTCAGAGTCGTTTAAACAAATTGTGTCGCATACCCAATGAAAAGGAAAACTCTATTCTACTTCCGACTCTGTAATAGAGACTTTCTTCGCATTTATTCTAATCCGAAGATGACTTTTTCTATTCGAACGGTAGCTGAAACACGAGGTTCATGCTGAAGCGGAATAAAATGTGTCGAGACCCGTTCATTCGACATGCCATTAATTCGCGAACAGGAAACTACGAGCCGCGATATCGTTGCAGTAAATGAGAGCTGTGTGCAGCTTTTTTTTTTCTTCTCGTTTTCGAACGAATTCTCGTTTCGTCGTGTTTTTCCAGTAATTTAGAAGTATTCATTAGGGGAACAAAGAATACGCGAGTGTCCCGAGGTGAATAACCAAAGCTTGACGAGGATGGGTAGGATTTTAATAAAGCGGATTGTTACCTTGTAGTTAAAAGAACCAAGCCAGCCTACAGGGTGTTCCATAAGATGTGGGCGTGGCCTGGTGTTTCAGTTACGTCGATATCTTGATCGAGAATTGCAACCGCGTGCCTCGCAACTAGCTTATTTATATAGTCCGCGTGTGCTTTATATTTTAATAGTAGTATTTCCTGTCCGATCTTGCCGATTACTCGTTATCATACATATTTCATGAATGCCGATGTTAGCATCTCATTTTCAATATATCTTCGATAGCATCGGAACCCGGTGGATATCTTCTTCAACATTTTATGCAGCACTGTCAAGGTTGCATTCTACACTTTTTAAAACGCTTTTCCCACATTGTACATTCCTGACAATTCTGAGAGGGATTGAAATCTATTCTCGCAGTCTTAAAAACTTTTTCACGGGTCCAAAAATTTGTTCCTGTATGCCACAATTTTTTAATAGGTTTTAGAATTTTTCCATGAGTTCCAGAATTTTTTCATAGCCCGTGCTTTGTTTCTTTTTCTCATGAAAGCTCGTTTTTATCGCTTATAGTATTGTTTTATAAATCTAAAATTTTTTCAAAGGTCCCAAAATTATTTTATAATCCCCGCAATCTTTTAGGCAGGTTCTACAATTTATTTATAGCCAGTACATACAATTTTTCTCATAAAAGTTTATAGTGCGCCTCAGTTTCGCAGGAACAAAAATTACATGGTGAGCTTAAATTTTTTGTAGGTCTTAAAATTTATGCATAGAGGCTACGGTTTTTTCCAAGGGCCCTAAATACGTACCACGTCCATTGAATAAGACGTTCTCGGGACAATTAACAAGTAATTACACGGTGGTAGGAGAGTTCGTGATCAGAAACAGCAAGGGGTAGAATAAATATAAATATTTTTTGGTGCGTGTGTGTTTATGAAACAGCCTGTACAAGAAGAAGCTATCTTTTTAACGCAACGAGCAAAAGATTTACATCGTCGTGCGCCCGGTAATTACCCCGGCATTATGAACCGCTAACGATCGTAATTAGAACTGTCGTTACTTTTATTAAGTGAGCAACGACGACCGTGACGGCGATAAATCATACCATGAACGCGCATAAATTGCACACGCCGCTACGAAACGGAATAATAACACGCTGGGAACGCGCGCTATTCCCTAGTCGCCATTTCCGTGGACGGCGCCTCTTCTGACGATACAATCGTTCCCTAATGGAACAGGACAATCAAAAAATCGAGCAGCATCCTCAAATCGTGGGAACCTCGACACTGGAACCACCGGCACAATTATTAACCAGGTTTCCGTAACCGTCAATTATTTTTACTCGACTTTCTCGTTTCAAGAAGATGCTCTTCAACTCTCGAAACTGAAATCCGAAGAACATAGCCTTGGAGAACATAGAATTCATAGTCTAACAACCTTAAAAATTCCTCGCACGGACAGTAACTTATAATAAAAATAAAAATTCGAATGCTAAGATATATGGTACTGGATACTCTTCTTACAGGAATCAACAAATCCAAAGCAAGTCCGCAAAGTAAATCGCCACGATTCATCATACCAAAGAAAATGCTTACAAAGCGTGCTCAGAAGGGAGTGTTAAACAAAGTATTCGCAAAGCCCATTTTGACGATCTATTGTAACCCAGGGGCTGACCTGTCAAGCGCCGGACAATCGTGAGGCTCGGAACTAAAAAATTTATAGCCCGTCCGCGTATCAGATAGTCGAAACGACGGGAATTCCGCGAATCGCGCGCTATCTTCAAAATTTTAATTACCGCGGCTGCAATTCCCCGTTCGATCCGACGACGATCCCTCCGCTGATACCTTGATTCAACAGAGCCGCGGTTCATCGTTCGCAAAAAAAAAAAAAAAAGAAAAAAGAAGGAGTTGGATAATTATTCGCAGTGTCCGTGTCGCAATCAGCCCGGGCCTAATGTTCTCCACGGTCACGTAACACGGCAATTAACCCGCGGATTGATCGATCCCGCGGTTCATTCTCGCGAAGAACGCGAATAGGCGATGGAGGATGAGGACGAGGCGGAGGAGGAAGAGGAAGGCGGCTGTCCATTGATAAAATCTGTGGACGGGATGCTCGCGTCGCGCGGCCGTGTCGTCTAGAATTATCGAGCAAATACGAGAGCGGCTCCTCCGCTACCAGGGACATGCGTGCCGTGTAAACGTGCACGCGTATTCCCGATCCGAATGAGAGGAGCTCGTACGTCGGGATCCTGATGTGGCGAGACTAACCGATGCACGGCTCGTTGCCGCTGTCACCCAGGCACTATCTCACTCGTTGGCCCCGCATAAAGCTCGCCTAGTCCGCCCGTGCTCAAGGCGAGCGCCTTCTGCGAGTGTCAGTGGCCCTGGCACGCGTGTGCAATGCGCAGTCACTGTGGCCCGCGATAAAGCTCGATTCAGAGGACGATCGGTTCCGAACACACCGATCCCGCGAAAACTCCGGGCCCGAGATCTCGCTCCCATCGCTAGTACCGCTAGTATCGCGAAAGCTAATATCGAGTATAGAGAGCTAGTATTCGATGTTTTCATTTGTTTGTTTGGGAATATCGTATTAAAAGATTCGCGACATTTTCCCGATTGAAATGAGTCCAAACATGACACAGTTCGGACCATACTTGTTCGTGCAATGCACGATACAGTAGAACCTCGGTTATCCGAACTGGTCAGACTTTCGAATTGCTCCACCAAACTTTTGGCACATACAATGTTTATCCGAAAACACGTTTCACCGATTAGCTCGGAGGCTGAAGTTTAAAGTATGTACGTCATTCTACCTGTTTTGATGAGCTATGCTTGGATTCGTGTCACAGACCCACGGCTTATGGCACTGAATGGGCTGGGAAAAAAGTTTTCCGCCAGAAACGAAGGTCATCCTCGTATTCAGCACATCGAAACGAATAGAATGGCGCGTAATTGGTACCAAAAGTTGAGGGGGCAATTTTAAAGTTCAGCCTCCGAACTAATCGGTGAAATAAGTTATATTAATTTGTCGATTGGTTCAGGAGTTATAAATGATTGAAAATCGTGGGAGGCTGTAATTTTCACTGCTAGGCGCCTCGGTAATTTCTCGATGTAGCGGACGATTGTTGGTGAACGTTGTGGACCGAGCTTAAGGCCCATACCACCCTCGCGAGACGCGTCGCGGGACCGCGTCCCGCCAACAACCGAGTATTTATTAAGCATGGCCCTCGTGCCGACAGTTATGACGCGGTCCGCGTTTATTTGTTCGTGCGTCGGGGCGAGCAGCCGGTGATAACTATACCGTTCGCGTTCCCCGGTCGCGGGACAAGGAAAACAAGACGGAAGACGCGCTTATGGCCGACCGCGGCGCGAATGGCTGCTTGGAAATCCAGCCGCGAACGTGCACACGTCCCCGAGCGGTCGTTCCGTATTGTTTTACGACGGCATTCGAACGTCATATTACTTTGATCGCCGCTTCAATCGCGCCGACCCGGCTCGCGAGAGAGCACTCCGCTCGATCCCTCCCGCTCGACCCCGAAAGGAAATTAGCTGTCTGCCGTTGTACCTCGACGCTGCTCGAGAAACTGTACCTCGCAGCAGATCCGGACACGATTTTCTACGGGATCATGCTCAACATCTTCCAATTCACGTATGATGATTGCTATTTATTGCTCGATGCTCAAACCTCGAGAATCTCCGATTCACGACCGGCACCTTCCTTAACCCTCTCGTAACGCAACTTCTTCCGAAACTATTAGATTCTGCGATTTAAATCGGTCACACGATTTTCTTCTTTAACGTTATGATGCTGTGGGTGTGTAACATTAAGCCTACCACCGCTGGACGACTGACCAGACTTGCAAATTTTTTGTTACCTTTATTTTCATGGAAATTGATTCAACAGATTTTTTTATTCGAGTACGTGTACGGTCAGGGTCAAATTTAAGTGGACACTCATTGAGAACTAGTAATTTTTTAAAAATTGGATCGAACGACTTGAGTTTTTATTGAGATGTTAGATATTTTTACACATTATTTAGTAAACTGGTCCTTCTAATGTCTAAAAGAAAAATTCAATTTGGTCGGTCCAACTTTAACACGCCGACCGCCATGTCATCCATATGACGGAATTATTTGTCCAGGTTTTAAAATGCGTTTTTACGTTAATGTACTCGTTCCACCAAATTTGATTAGGATCTGTAGAATGCAAGAAAGTTGGGGGACTACTCAATATCACACATTTAATTATTTTCCATTTTTATTCCACTAAATAGCTTACTTTGATTTTATGGAATTTTTGAGGTCTCTAGTTTCGCAGTCACGGTGTTAAAAATTTTATAGTTTCTAAAGGGTGTCCACTCAATTTTTTCTCCGATTGTAATTAATTACTAACTCCGTTTCATTTTTGTTCCGGAAGATGTTAAATACTTTACATATCAAGCACGATCAATTTTCACGTCGGCCAAGTCAACGATCAACGTCCGAAACACTGAACCTTCGTATCAGTCACCGAGTTATCGAAGCTTGTCTCGATCATCGCCATCTGCGTCCCGCATCGTTCCAGTGACCGGGACCGAACGAAAGCTTCTATCCGGTCGAACTGCGAACCGGTTCCGCGAAACGCAGGAAACCTGGGGCCCGAAAGTAGTCCACCCTTTCGCGATCGGTAGTTTGTCATACGTCAAGGGTCCCGGTGGTACTTAGAAGGGGTTGCACCTGCCTCGGCGACGTTAGAGCCCGGGCCAAAGATAAACGGGCCGCGTTAAGACTCGGGCATTAATTATCAATTCGTGCCTCGGCCAGGCTTGCCGAGTCGAGTCATAAAGAAAGCCACCGTCGGAGTCGCTTTCCCTCCTCGTCCGATCCAACGCCGACGGAAATTTCCCCTCGGGGACGCGGGCTTCTCGACGAGCTTCTCGGCTCCGCGCCGTTTTCCTCGGCTCTCTGCTCCGGGGCGTTATTATTAGGGCCGCGGCCCCGTCGCTACAAATAATGTCGCCGGTGTTGAGTGACGCGACGCCGCGGCGGGGAAAGGCGCGCGGAAACGTTCAGAATGATCCGCGAGGCTTAGAGTCGCTGTGGTCTACCGGTCTATTTACGGGACGCGTTCTTAACAATGCGACGCGATTTGCCGCCGATCCGACGATCGCGGAAACGCTTGTAAAATCCGATGGCATCGAACCAGAAGAAATTCAAATGGACACGAGGAGCTAATGTCTTGATGATGCGAGTGCTACCGTACCCCCAGAGAATTGATTGCAAAACAGTGCCGGAATCGTAAAATGGGTCACCACGCTCGAAAAGAGAGTTTCGACTGACTTGTGAGAAAAAGAGAAACGCGTACACGCCGCGGGGCCACTCGCTTAGGGCAGCGCATCGAAGAAGAGGGAACTGCGCGCCCCAGGGGTGCCCCGTGTCCCGCAGCTGCGCCCCGCACGAACGCGCACCGATGCGCGCGATGTGTCACGAAATTAATTGGATGCCCGTTAAATCCGAAGGCGTTAACTTTCGCGTATACGTTTCTTTATCACCTTCGTTTATACGTTTTAATAACGCGTCGCTGCGCCGGCTGAAACAAGCCCCCGACCACTCGGCTATTTCTTTTCGGCTGACGTTTAATCGCCGTTTTATCGGGGAGGAGGGGGGATTTTCGGTGCCGCGACTAGGGCGCGGAAGTTATTCAACACCCGTCGCAAAGATGGAGATGTAAGATAGTTCTTTATTTGCCGCGATCGCTTCAAGCTGTTTTCTTTTTCCGCACGGAATTGATGTGCCACGGAACGAGCAACTGGTAGACGCTCGCAGATTCGTGCCGGTGTTATTAATTGTTCTGATGTAATCGCGATTGTCTCGAGGTGTGTGCTAAACAGCGAGAAGAATTAACCCTCCGTTGGTATAATGGATCGTCGTGTTCTCTCGTGTAAATTCTTGGCGAACTTTTATTTCGAACCGCAAGAAGATCCGAACGTTCGGCTGAAATCTAGTTTCTATGTTAAACTCGGGGTTGTAGGAAGTACCTTGGAATTTTTTCAGATTTCTTTAAAGCTCGATGCCATAGAAAATCAAATCATAGAATGAAAGACCTGTTATGCAAATCGCGACGGTGAAAAACCACTGATACTTCCGGGCGGAGAGTTAAGTATTAGTCGCAGCACATGTATGCAGATGCACCGGTTCACGGATTCCATTTCACGGAAGAAATTTCGCCGTGGAATTTTATTCTTTGTAATAAAATTTTTCCGAAGCTATCGCGTTCGTGATATGCTTGCAAACTTGAAGATTTCACGGATGTTTGATTGACTAGTTGCGTCTCGATCGCGCATATATTAAAAATACGCGCACGTTTCTCGTACTTAATTGTCCGAGGAATTAAGCACAACAAAAACAAGGGTACAAGAGATGTCCAATTCATTTCATTAGTAAATTAGCGTCTACATATCAATTAAGTGTTTCCCCGCGAGGCCACCGGCTGCTTCGTACGAAATATCGAAAAAATTGCAACAGTGTGTAGACAACAGTGTGTTTTCTTATCCGATTGCGTCATTAAGAACCTGTATATTACCGTACCGCAGCATCAGGTTAACATCGGACGATTAAAATCGTACAATCGAGGCCGTTTCCTTGTTATTCATTCGCGTTACAGGTACTCGCCGGTGCGTTTAAGTATTCCGTTTGAGATCTTCGTTACGAATCTAACCGGCTATTACGAGGCAAGGGGATTAATAGTCTAATGAGGGCCGGACGCACGGCTAACGTAACTATTAATTCTGTAAACGCGGTTATTGAAATTCTCCGTACGAACCCGTGGATTCGTCGAGGGGGCCGGGGGAGGGGGGGGGGGGAGACGGGGAGCGGTAGAACCAGGTGCCCATCCGTTTGTTAAGCACCGAGTTGGCCACACAGAGGCAGGGGCCCGGGGGCGCAAAAAGATGCGTGTGGCATCCGCGGTGGCTCATTAACCGAGCTGCCTCTAAATTGGCCTCGCGGCAGCTCCGTAGCTACTTCTTAAGCAACCCGTGGAATATTTATGCCCGCCGCGTGGCCAGGCCCGG
The DNA here is from genome assembly GCA_028454255.1 of Halictus ligatus. NCBI lineage: Eukaryota > Metazoa > Arthropoda > Insecta > Hymenoptera > Halictidae > Halictus > Halictus ligatus. Next base: position 5,754,484 of record CM052137.1, read on the forward strand.
CCCGACCCGTCGCATCGGTTTGCTTCGTTTAGCCTATCTGAAACGGAACGATACTTCTCGCACCTTCGACTTTTTCACCGGGTCGTTACGCGGGACGATAATCGCCCTCGGAAAAGCGGGCTGAAATAACTTTATACACCCACGGGGATTGGTCGAAACGGTGGAAACGACCTGCGGAGGAACGAGGCTAAAAAATGCAACGGGGGCCATGAAATGATGCGACGGGGTGACGGTTAAAATACTCGGTTGGGTCATATGTGATCCGGTAATGCACTGCGTGAATTTCTAAGATACAAATTGTTGGTGTACAACGATCGGCACTTCCAGAATCTTAGGTTTAAGTCATTCGGTAACAGTCAGTCGAGCCATCAAGTCGTCACGTAAAGAAGTACACCCACAATTGTAATATAGAGTCTTTAGTCATACAGTTGTACGTACACAGTCATTAATACCTACAACACCGTACACGCGATATTGTACGATCCCACTGTTTTCAATAAACGCTAACACCAATGTTTATCCATTTAGATGAAGTGTTAACCCTCCGCCGGGCGCAACTGATCTAACATTGGCTGTGGCCAATGTTTGTTGTTTACATCAGGCGCTCATACTGCGCCCGACTGAGGGTTAAAAACATAATAAATCGAACTACATCATTTCCTCAGAAAAACATGGAATTAAATTATGACCTTCGCTTAACCCTTCGTCAGGCGCAATATGAGCGCCTGATGTAAACAACAAACATTGACTGTGCTTGTTAGATCAGTTGCACCTGACGGAGGATTAACATTACTTTTTTGACGGGCGCCCTGAATTGTGATCTTCGAAATGAAATAACCCACAGCTTAGACACCTCCTAGAAATACAGCTAAAAAAGGATAGTAGAACTCGACAAGCATTTTTCTGGATGACCTCGCTTTCCCAGGAACCGTTCCAGATAATCTTCCCGAAAACTCGAACCGCACAAAACGTAACCAAGACCGCCTCGACTCCGTCAGCGGCGTATCTCGACAAGATCGGCGAATTCGCGGCTCGCCTTCGAGCCTGTTGCCTCTCTATGCCTGGCAAGGGAGGCGATAACGTTTTGAATGGTGGCGCGAGTCGGTCGAAAGCGTTGTCTACCCGATCGGATGTGTTTCCTCGTTTCCCGTCGTCGTCGCCCGGCTCGTGGAACCGTCGTTGCGTGGACTCGCGAGAGAACCTCTCGCGGCACGGCTAGAGGAAAAAGAGAGGAGACGTTGGCGCGGCAGAGACAGAGAGGAGAGAGGAGAGAATAAAGGGGCGTGCAGGAGAGAGAGTGGTTTACTGCGGTCCCGGCGAATCGTAAATATCGGAGCGGAGAGCCGGCATGCGCGGGATCGGATAGGCAGAGGCATAAGTTACCATCGCCATCGTCTAAGGTAAACGTATCGGGCACGGCAACGAGATGGCGAGTGAGTTTTTCCGCCGTGGCTCGTGTTCCTGATTTACGGAGCGGTGCCGAGGCAGGTAGGTACACAAGGGGATATGTATACGTACCGGCACGGACGCGGAAGGTGCCCTCGCGCGGACCGGAGCCGAGCGGAGTGGAGCGGAGCGGAGACGCCGAGCCCGGGTAACGTTTAATGCGGCTTTAACGGGACACAACCGCGGGGCCGCCTTATGCTAGCCGCGACGCTATACATAATAGCTATCCCTCTTGTAAATCGGCCGGGAATCGGCTCTTAGAATCTCGATCCGCGGGACCCCGCAGCCCGGACAATCTACCGATATCGCTCGTGACCGCTAACGGACCCGCGGCTATTTTCGAGACGAGCCGGGCGAGATCGACGTCGATCCTTCCGGAGGATCCTCTGTGATCGATGCAAAAACGTCTTCCACCATTTTTCGAGTGTTGTCTTGCATCAAACCAATGCCTTGTCAAACAGAATCTGCAAATTCTCGTTTTCAGAGTTAATTGGATGCAAGCGAAAATAAGGAAATTATTTCCTTCTTAATCATGCAGTGACCGGTCGAGGAAATTCGAAGTCCTCGCGAGATAGCTAAGCGTGCAAACAGCTGGACTCGATTTATGATATGTGTGATTACGACAGCTATTTTTTTAGAAAGTGAGAGAGCAAAATCAGAGAGTTTCAAAGAGAGTTTGTGAGAGTTTCAAAGTCTTGCATGGTTTTCGTTTTCGTTAGTCACCTTCGACGAGAGCTTCAAGTGCGTAAGGTCCGAAGGAAACCGGCGATGTTTAGAAAGGATTTTCCCTTCCACTTTGCCCTTTTGGGAAAGGTCAGAAGTCTAAAGTAAAAAGACAGGCCGAGGAGAACTCCGGGTCAGTCTAGGAGCAAAAGTCGATAATTCTCTTGTACGCTATTTCTACAATAAATTCATTAAAACAATCTCGTTGGCACAAGCACAACCCCCGTAAGCAGACTCTGTCTAAAACGTTGCAACTTAAACGACCAAAGCGAAAAACAATTCTCCTGCATTCAACCCTCGTCGAAATCCTCCCCCGCAAATCCTGAACTCAATATCCTACCCCGAAGAACCCCCAGTCCGAAGCGTTCGCGCGGCTAATATCCAGCAACCTATCGCAAAGACATCCGTCAATTCTATCTCGAATCTCGCGCGGTATTTCTCGCGGGAAACAACCCCTATCGCTCTCTCACCCGACGAAAGGTTACGGCAATCGGACAGCGTGGGAAAAATCGCGAAGGAGTGGCGCTCTATCCTATTCGTTAAGTTAGCGCACCGTGAGTTCCGCGTCGGATTGCATCGCCTCCGGCCGGAGCGAGATCGTAGCTGGTGGCTAAGAGGTCGACAGATCGGGTAACCGTTGCAACGCGTCGGTAGGTGGACGAAAAATCGGCTGGGGAACGAACGACACCTTCGTCGGGCCTAGCATTTGAACGTGCTTCACCTCACCTTACGCTTCCTTCTTCAGCTACAACGAGCAAAACTTCTTCCTCGTTAACCCTCGAAGGACAGCAAAAGCTGTCCCCAAAAGGGTAGATCTATTCGAATCTTTTCTCACCAATTTCATTCTAAGTATTTCTCCGTTCATTCTTCAGTTCTCTCTTTTAGATAAATCTTCTTATTGGACCTAATACATAAGTTACTGGAAAGTTGGAGTTCAGATGGAACGCTTCTGATAGGTCAAAAGACCCCAAGCCCAGAGAAATAAAATTAGACTTCGATTTAAAGGAAGAGCCCGCCCCGATATCATAGTGCAAGGGGTCAAACGGTTTCGAATTTGCGCGCGGTAGGCTAGTTATGAAACCAGCCCGGACGTAGCTGATCCGTACAAAGTGATAACGTGGTTTCCACCGATTTCTAATTGCAATATCGCCGGGCTCCGCGGATCCTAGAGCGGACGAGTCACGTAACACGCGTACGAACGGTAAAAGATAGTAAACCGTCGGCTCCCGGAGGGGGTGAAAAATGCCCGACCCCTCGCGAATTATCCTTCGTGTTCGCTGCGAGGAATCGTGCATTCGGATGTAATTGAGCACTATGACTAAATGACCGGCTTGGCGGTCGGGATACGCTTCTCTACCTTCTCCTCGCTGTTGGCTACGAAGTCTCCGATCCGTGCCCTCCCCCCGTCCCACTTTTCGTAGCTCGCCACCGTTCTTCTGCCCTTCCCCCTTGTTTGCAGAGCAGAGCTACTTCGCGAATACTGCGAAGAGGTTTTTCATCGGGGTCGCTCAAGGCGTCGGTGGAAACGATCGTAATCCGGCCCCAATTTGGCAGGAAATCGCGTGCCCGTTGCCCGCACGAAGACGCCCGGCCGGCAAAACAACGTGGAATGTTGTAATTGGCGGCAGGACGTACCACGGGGCCCTCTCCGATGTCGTCGACTGATACCCGACTACTCGTCCCCACGGCCATTTTTCGGGACAACGTGTTATTCCGAGTTTTTGCCCGGGCCTATCGGTGGCCCGCATTTCGCCGAGGGAAGATTTTCGAACGAGATACTCGACTTTGCGCTGGCGCTGTCCTGACCGTCATCCTCTGCGCGCCCTTGCCAAGTCTTCGATGGTTCTGGAAGTGTGCTATTGCTACTTTATCGCATCCCTGTTCTGCCCAGTAATTCACCATTTTTCTAAATATTTTTCTCATTGACCTCACCGATTTACCCTCTCGGTTTAATCTTTCTGTTCTCAACGGGTATCACAATTCCAGACCGTAAAAACTTCCGAGTATTAATTTTACCATTTCCAATTAAATTCCTTTAAATCTTTACGGTAGAATCGCAAAACCTTACCAGCGCAAGAGCACGATCGAGCGCCTGGGACTTGGTAAGAGAAACTTCTCGAGAGAACACCGCCTTCTTAAAAAAATAATTAGTTTATGCCTCGTGCCGGTTGTAACGGGAAAGATATGTCAGCGAGCCGACATTCGAATAAATTGTTTAGGATCAGAATCGACGGTCGCCGGCTGATACGCCTAACGGTAATACCTTTTGCGCGCAATATCGCGTACCGGCAATGGTGTCACGGCAATTGCAGGCTCTCTCGCGACCGAAGGGGGTTAGGGCACTGCAGCTGCGGGTTATCACTGCACGAGTGCAATCTACGACGAACGGCCGAGCGGGAAAGAGGTCGTAACGACGCAGTTTCGCAGTGACTGTCTTAATTACTGGATGCACGCGTTTCGAGCATCGGTGCGTGCACACGATCCGTGTAATGTACCGTGGAAGACCATTACACATCGAGCAGGCATCGACGATGCCTGTATAGGAAGTACATGCGTTTTGGAGATGCGATGAATATTCACGCTGGGGCTCCAACCGAGAGCTCGATCGAGGCTCGAGCTGTATCGGCCAAAAATTACGCAGTTCGCAGCCCTAACAACGTATTATGTTATTACCGGCGGATATTTCATATTTTTTTACCATTTTCGCTAACGATTTCTCGGAGAATCCTTTAACAGCAGTTTTAACCGCGAACCAATAGGTCTCTCTCGGGAACATAATTTCTTTTCGAGGTTGTGAATGCATCTTTGTACTGTAGTTTGTCGTTTTAAATAAAATAGAATCTCGCGAGACAGATTTGCGCAGATGTGGATACAATCCGTCAATCCATTGGCCCAATTAAGAACGACAGAAGTGTACATGTGAATTCAGCTGCATAATCGAAATTGGCGACACCTTTCAATTTATTCGGCTCCCGTCAATAATCATTTCTCAAGCAGTGATCAAACGACTTCCCAGAACCGGAAACGACGCCGTTTTAGCAAGGGACAATCGGAATCGCAGGGAGCCGGCCAATAATTTTTAACCCCGGAATTGAGTTTGGCAGCGACGTGCACAAGCGAGGCTCCAACTAATTGATTTACCCCGCACAATTTCAGCGTGGCTCGGCACTGGGCGGGGGTGCGGAATGGCAGGGGGGGTTGACGAGGGGGGACGTCGTTCTTGCGTTCACGGGGGATGCAGCCTCCGGTGCAGCACACATGCGGGGCACATTGCGCAAATAGGAGGACGCGTATGCGGTTCGGATGCGATCCAGCTCGACGAGTATTGTGCACGCGTTTAAAGGATCTTGCTGGCTAACGCGAATATCTCGATGTCCTGCACGTTGAAACCTTTGATCCTCTTGGATAGTCCACGGTGAAACGTGGAAATGGTATTGTGCAGTCGTTTCACTGTAAAACGTTTTGGCAACTCAATTTGCTCAAATTTATAAGATTGACGACTCGTTGATTCTGTAGTAATGCCATTTCTATCGGGAAAGTGACAATTTTACGTTACTCTGTAAAAATAACAAAAACGCATCTATCCAAATATTTAGACTTTTTATGATAGCCGTGTTATATGATTTGCAGTGCTTTCAAAATTTTTTGCCAACTGCTCCAACTTCCCCCAAAAATCCAAGTAACAAGACAAGACTGTGCTCATTCAGACTTCGTACAACTATTATTGTAATATGAGCTTCAATGAAGAGGTTCGTTAAAGAATTTCCGATGAAAACATTTTTACAATTTCAGTAATTGTGAAAGAAAAAATTAGAAAGCAGACAAAAAGACTTGCTTGGGCACTCTAGTGTTAAGAACAGTATGCCGTTTGAAGGACTGTGTGAATACTTATGGGGGTGACTATATTGCTGCAAATTTTCTGTGCATGTTCGCGTTGGTTTTATGGATCCTCGGAGTGTAGCTGGTTCACGTGGCGCCGCCCTGGTCCCCGGCATGTTTTGATACAAATTAAGCATCCGGGGCCTCGGTGATAGAGTGGCCCGAGGCGCCAGTGCCCCATCGCGGATATATATTTTCTCCGGGCGTGATTAGTTAAACGTCGTTAGGATAACGCGTGACAGCCGTCCCCGCGGACCGGCCGACGAAACCTGGAAGCGATTTATAAGTCCTCCGCACCGACGTCCTCGCCAGTTCTCGGATTGGTAAGGAGACACCCGACCGTCCCCTTCGTCATCCTCCACTTCTCTTTTTTCCTCCAACAACGCTTTTTTCCTTCGAGCTTCCTCCCTCCGGTCTCTGTCTCCCTTCAGCCAAAAGGAAGAGAGTGAGATCCGCCACCCTCGACAACCGAAATATTTCTCGACGAATCACTCGTCGTTCGAGCTCTAATTGACCGTACTCCGAACGACTCCGTAAATTAGCGTCGAATAACACGCGGCTCCCAAAGTCCACGTACTCGGAGAACGGAGACCTGAGTCAATGCAAAGTCTCGAGAATTTTGGAGCGATCGACAATTTCACGATAATTATTTTCCTCGGCCTTAGGCAGTTTGTCTGCTAGCGATTTGGTATGATGGATCTGAATTCTAGAAAGTTTGAACATTAGAAAAATATTTTTATTGAAGAGAGTCTTTAAAAAGAGAGTCCTCAAGGTACTCTAGCATTAAACAATTTTTGATCTATTTCTTTATATTTAAGTTTGTATTTGTCGAGGGATATATATGATAGGAATGGTGTTATATTCTATCATATAGCACAGCGTTAGTGAATAAAGGAACTTTAATATAAAATAAAAACTTGGAATTCTGAACTAATATATACAACAGGTATGTCCTGCCTAAACCGACTCTTGTGTCGAACTTATTACTCGCACCAGGTATGTCCTGCCCAAACCGATTCTTCTATCGAACTGATTCTTGGGTGGACGTGCAGCTAACGTCTTCCCCACTTTCGTCTCGTGTCGATCGTCATTTTTCCTTCGATCGTCATTTCGACGTATGACGCACACTCCATTAGCCTATTTACAAGTTGTTACATTGTAACATCAAAAGCGACGCCACATTCCCGGATGTGAGTTTTACTTACAATGTGACTACATTATTTCAACAGTATTTACCAATTTATATTATTTATATAAGCATATAAAGTGAGAAAGAAATTCCTAAGCAGCTTCTTGCAACAGATGCAGAAGATGTTAATGTTGCATAAAGGTGAACAAGCTAATTCATCAGTAAGATCATTGGCTCTCCAAAATCGCTCGACTAAATTCCCAAAAGAATCGGGAAGAGTACGAGCGAGCTCTAGAATACGATTCCTCACGCGAGGTATAAAGTCATCATTCAGGATAATTGCTATCAGCGATCCTCCGGCACGGCATTACATTCCCAATCAGTTTTCGGATAGGGTGTTCAGCGTTCTCAGAAGGCAGCAATTAATCCGTCCGACATCGGGACGCCTCTGGCAAGCCCCGAATTTCGCGTAGGATCAACGCACGGAACGGTGGTAACCGTGGCAGCGTAGCTCGCGGAAGTAGCAAATTTCCTGCGGCAGGAGACGCAGGGAGGAGCAGGACGACGCCAGCTAGTCGTCGAGGCGTTGCTGCCGATCAATCACGAGGACTCGTCGATCCAGCCCCCTTCGGTCCTTCCCGGTTTCCCTTAGGCAGGATAAATGACAGGACGAGGACGGCGACTGCGCGCGCGGAGAGACTATGTCTCTGCGACGACCTCTCCTGTTCTCACGTATCCCTGGTGCTCGATGTAACGAACCTCGAAACATAACACCGTCCAACGTCAGGGAGGAGCCAGAGAGCCCCGGCTGTGTGGCCAATGTTTAGTTTGACAGCGAGTGTCCTGCGACTTGACCTCTTTTGTTAGTCCTGCCACCGAGAGTCCTGTCGGCTGCCTGCTGTTCTTCCTCTCTTCCTCTCTCTCTCTCTCTTTCTCTCCCTCTTCCTCGCTCCTGGCAATCCGGGCATACAGCTTGCGGAAACATGCGTTCAGCACGTGTTGCGACACGCTTTCTAGCGGCGACACCGCCGCTTGATAGCGGGCACAGACCTAGACCGATCCTGTTTCTCGCAATTCTCGGGATTTTCGTGTTTACCGCGAACCCCGGACGAGCAAGACGCTGCCGGAGAAACAATGACTCCTTGGAACGCTATTGTTCACGGTTCTCCGGAAACGAAAATGTTCGGAGTAGTCTTACAAACTGAAAATGGCTGGGGAGAGGCTAAATTTGAAGTCGGGGGGTTCTTGCGAAATGTAGGAGTTTTCGAAAACGAGGTTGCTCCGGGTGAGCGAGAGGCGCTGAGCACGGCGAAGAGCAGCAGTGGGTTTCGAACAGCCACGAAATTTGTACAATAATTTATAGAGAAAACTTTGAGGTTTAAACTTGTACATTTGTACATTTTTGTGAAATTCAGGAACACGGTTAAACGAGAAATGCCTCGGGTCTAGAGATATGCTCGGATTGAGAACACCGAAGCTTCGATGTGAATATTCGAATAAATTAAACTTCGAGCACCCTGCTCGGACAGTAGCTCGCTTCGACAACTTCGAAGATAACGTTTGACTCGGGGAAATGTTTGTTACAGAGAACCATGGGGTGGGAACACCCTGTTCAAGCTAGCAGCAAGTAGTTTTACGGCGCCACTACATCGTTACACATTTTTTGTCAGCCGGTTTGATAGAGAGTGGCAGAATCCTGTTACACGAAAACATGACCTCCCGATCCCGAGGGCCTAAGCTGCTGGAACCGGGTGACGATAATCTGGCGCTAACCCGCTGGCGTCGGTGTCGGGTAAACATTTAACAGTCCCTCCAGAGTCCAACCCGGATACACCCGTCATCCGACACCGAGCTGTACGTCGTGCTGATAATTAGGAGACGACCGCCTCTGTCCTCGCAGCACGTCGAACCAATTCGTTTGCCATAGTTTCACGAAATCTTGCTGGGCGGAAGCGACCTCTTCTTGGTCTTGGACTCTGGCCTCTTGTAATTGGAGTTTTCTTCAGGATTGAATTACCATTTCCAGCACTGTTATAATTTTATATTATTTACAGTTGTTCCCGTATTTTCATAAAAATAGTTTCAGTAAATTTAACCACCGGTGTACGATGACGACCCCTATGTAAGTTACTACTGTGTTTCTGCAGCTGTTTCTGAATTGATCAAAAAAATTTGAAAATATCTCTTGCATTTCTTACATGGCAGGTATGCTTACTGAATGTATATTTTAACTAAATTTTATTTTATTTGAACAATTCTTGGAGAGTCTGTACCAGAGGACGAGGATACATACTTCCACCGTGGATTGTTTTTAATTTTCCAGAAACCTACATTCATGGTGTCAGTTTACGCGAAGAAGGAGTAGAGAGTATGGTATTTGGGGGACGTTTCGAGAAAGGGAGGCACCGCCGTCGCTAGAAGCGGAATCGAGTAACTAATGTAAGAATGGGTCGCAGGGAGCCCAGGAACGATTCCAGACAACGGAAATGTCTCCCGTAAACTACTAATCACCATAAACCACCGGGATACACGTGTTACGAATTCTCGGTGTAGAGGAATCACCGCGCTTTGCCTACGCTCCACCCTGCATTTGTTGCTCTCCGGGGGAAACCTCAGACATTTACCTCCGCGTTCCTCCGCGTTCCTCTTCCTTCACGGCGACCATCCCGTTCCCGTTTCCCTGTTCCGTCTTTCGTTCCCGTGCGTCGCTTGCACGACGTTAAATAGATCGTTCCGTGCACCATCGTCGAAAAGTTTCGCCCCCCACCGCCGCTACGCGCAACCGACGAGCGCTTAATTACATTTCGGGAGAACTTGAGCAGTTTTCCCGGGAAATTGATAACTATGGCGAGCCTTTCGGCTGGACCGTTCGTTCAGAAAAACGTTCACCATCTCGAGGAATAGGATTCTTAACTGTAGACACTTAATCAGTGGCGACAAGGGCTCGTTCAGATGAAATTGACAGGATAAAAGTTTCTTTGCTATTTCCAATCTTACGATCTCAACTTTTGGATTAGTAAAAATATTCCTGAAGCAGGTAAGACCTTCCTTGTTGGTACAAAAAAGAATCAGCTCAATCGGACGAAGGGTCGTCTTGATAAAAATTAAGTAAGTACTTTTTGTAAGTACGGTCTACTACAGGAATGGGAGAAAATTGCGACATTTGGAGACTTGTACTGTATTAACAAATTTGAAATCAGGAAAATCATGACTTAAACCCCCCTCATTTTGGTACATACTGTGTTGCGTTTCATTTTGAGTACCATCTCTAATACCGAAGACAAGAAACCTCGTCATTTTGGATACTGACTTATCTAACCTCGCGGATTAAAATATATTATTCTGAAATCGCATCGCACGAACCAGTGAAAATCGCAACCCAACAATTAGAGAGCAGTATCTGCAGATACAATGAAGTAGGAACAAAGCAGAGACGCGGCGCGCCGGGACGCAAGCGCAGCACCGCAACACCGTTCACCTGTCCGTATTAAATATTCCGCAACTCGGAATGTCTTCGCGATGGCTGGAATTTACGATCGGCTTCCCGGCCGGCCGAAAAAACCGATCTGCGATGGGGCTCGCGATCGATGGATCGTCGCGGCGCGGCGATCCCCGTCCCTCAGGCTTATCCTCCATAATTCCAGCTAATCTATAGCGCTGTGGTTCGCGGGCGGCGTGTAATAATTTCGAGAGACGTCCGCGCCGGATCTTTCTTTCCGCTTGCCGGCATGTATCCCCGTTTCTTTTTCTGCCGGTCGGGGTGAGCTGTGTGTTGTGTCGGCGCTGGTGTGCGGGCCGGTGCACGCCGAGTGAGAGAGAGAGAGAGAGAGCCTGGTCCCACAGGCCTAGTATCACGATAATTCCGACTAATCTATCGCGGTGTCGATAGGCAATCGATTGCAGAAACGGCCGGGGCCCGGAGAGGGTGAGAGGTTCTGGAACGAGAGGAGCAGGAGAGAGGAGAGGAGAGGAGGAAATCTGTTGCAACTGCAGCCGCCCCGCTGCGGAGAGTTTAGAGGAACAAACACGCCCACGAGGTAACGCATCCTCCTAAGTCGTCGACACACCGTACCCAAGGCACAAGACACCGTCTTTCGGGGGCGAGACGACGAGGAGGGCGCACGGGAGGAGACATTCGTCTCGCATTAGCATATACACGAGGAACCAGAGAATCACGGAGAGAGAGACGGCAGAGAACAGCCAGACGAAGAGAGAGAGAGAGAGATGCTCTATCCGCTTTACGGGTGGATCCTCTTCTCTCCTGCACCTTTCTCTTCATCTCTCCCACTGTCTCGCGCTACCCACGATAAGTCCTATATCTCGGAGCTGCGAGATCGTTATTATTCGCGATTGCGAGATTCCTGCCGCTTTCACATCCACCTGCTGTCAATTGGTCCCCGGTCCCTTTACCGGCCGTGAAACGTTGCGAAAATCGGACCGAGCCGGCCCACGACCACGCTCGAGCTCTTCTTTTAATTAAACGCCTGCCCGAGGACCCGTTGTCTGTCCCGACTTATCTCCGTTGCAATTGATATCCCGGTGACCCTAACTCGACCCGGTTTACGGGACCGCGGCGCGGGATTTTGGGAGAGGCTTTTACTCGCAGCGGAAATGAGCGTATTTTTAAACTGATGGAGTTCCGTGTTCCGAATTGTTCGATATGTCAATTTTAATTCGATCGTAAACACCTTTAGGCGATTCCAAAGTGTCAATCATGAGTAGATTATGGATCTTTACGCGAAATAATAATTGCCTCAATTGTAAGAGGCAGGAGACAAAAATTTAATTCTTCCTTAAATAACTTCTATAAAATGGGACTAATGTTCATGTTCTTAAGGGTTTTTAATATCTTCAATTCTACTGAAAATGCTTAGATGCGTGCAACGGTAATGTGTTACCAACAAAATTTTAACGACATCCTTTATCTTGTAACTCGACGTCGAAAATCCTTCGAACCACATAAGTGGTTTCTTTCAATCCCCCTCGACAAACACTTGAAACTCACAAGCCCACTCGAATGAATTTAGTACGAACGGATCAGGTTCGACTGAACCGAGTTTCCCACCGAAAACGAGGACCACCGTTCAAGAGGCATTTTAACCGATCTCTCTCGAGTTGGTCCGCCATCGCTATCACAGGGTTCGGTGTGAAATAGTCAGCCGAGTCGTAAAAGCGTGTCGGTGAAGCACCGTGGTACAAGAAACTCCGAAAAAAGGATGGCATTACCGCGTGTATCTGGGGACACGTGCTGCGGCCGGAAAATCGTCAGAAAGCTCGACGGGTAAGGACCTCGCGCTATCGTGTCAATAATGTTTACACCCGACGGACAGCCGTTGACGAGATAAACGGCGCAAGCGACACGATAACTAGTCGCCAGGTGCCGTTCGTTTTTTAATTAACACCTTTTGTACCGGAAGATAACGAGAGCCCCGGGCACGATAAGCGAGACGCGGCTCCGCGCGTCCTTGTACAAACGACGCTGGGTCTGTTGACCACTTAACTCGATAATTCGAAAAACGATGAATAAGAAAACCGTCCTTGGCTGGAATCCGTCTCGTGTAGGTTATGGCAGCGAAAATGACTGGGTTGCAGAAGGGGCTGCGAAATAAAACATTTTGTAACTTACCCCTGGAACTGTTAATCCAGATGGACTCTCAATTTAATTCAATGTAAATTCGATGCTGGAACTTCAAAAATTCCGCCAAAAAAGTGGAAGAATCGCCAAGAATTCCAGCTGCCATTTCGAAACGATCCTCCGATCGATATCTCTCGCGGGCCCGGCCAATTCGGCGAGATCTCGGAGATTTTTTATTAATAACACCGTATTAATCGTGCGAGGACCTTTTGCGACCGGCTGAAACGAGGCTGCGCGATCATCTCTTTCTCGTTGTTGGTCCTCTCTCTCTCTCTCTCTCTGTGTTGGTTCGGGGCGCGCGGTGGATATGATAAACCATCGGATAAGGATCGAGAGACGGCGGGGAGGACGAGAGACAGAGCAGAAGAGGCACAGGGTGGCAGGAGGGGGAGGAACGAGAACGTAGTCGACCAAATTAAATCCTCGGACGTCGAAGCTGTAGCGGACCGTTTGCTCCGTAGGATCGGGGAGCAAAAGGATCGAGAAAAAATTTTACGAGGGTCTAACGGGTGGGTTGGGTCGGGCCGGGCCGGTGTATACGAGGAGGTATATCCCGCCGCATCCGGACCCATGGACCGCGTCCGACGATGTACAACGTCCGACGGGTCCCATGGTGCACCGCGGACCTGCGAGAGGAAGGTTTCTGGCGCCGTATTGGGCACAAAGTCACCGGGAACGTTTCCTCTTTATCCGACGACCCGGCCCTCCCGATCTGTCCGTCTCTGTCCCGCTAGTGGCCCGCGCGGTCGGGTCCCGACCGGGCCCCAGTTGTTAAGGTTATATTGCCGGGCGTTAAAGCGACGCAAACGCCGCAAAAACAATACGACTTTATTGCCCGGCACTGAACGACGACCGAGGTGACGAGGGAGGGCCTCGAGAGTGGCTCTGCTCTCACTCGATTGCTATTTACAGAGGCGGCCGTTCGTCAAAAAACGCGTGACACTTTTATGAACGGCCCTGCCGCCACGCCGACAGAGATCTCCCTGATGAATCTTCCTTAATCATTTTGGAAACTCGGTCGCTCGCTCCACGCGAACCGCGATGCTCAGATAGCACTCAAAACTACGGTGATTCGAAACAGTTTTTTACCTTGCTACCCTTGTTCGACATAGAATTTTTCCTGGCGATTTAAAAAATTTGACAGATTCTTGGGATAAACAACCTACTAAGATATTGTAGATTCATCGTGGATATCAACATGAAGTCCTCAACACTATGCTACCCCCAGCACACGGAGGGAATCATAAATATTATGTTAATTTTAATGGATATGTTACCGTATGGAGACTCTTGTTGGTGGTGACTTCTAGGTGAGTAAATTCGAATCGTGCAATTTCGGAGTGGCGATTCACGCGAAACGGGGGTGGCAGGGAAACAAAGCGAGCTGAAAAAAGCCAGAACGTAGGTTCTACCGTATTACTAATGGGCACCTTAGCGAGAGGCGAGAGTTAGGTATCGGTCTCGTGTCTTCCTGCTCACGCCCACGTCCGGGCAAAGGCAGTGGTACCGCAGGCCCCCGAAATATATGAGCCGGCGGACAACGTTGGTACCTTCGAACCGGTATACGCGGTCCCCGGGCCCCGCCGTTTTTGACAACAATTTCCACTTAGTGCCTCCGCGCGACATCCGAGCCCCGACGATTCTGGCCCGGCCCGTCCCGTCACGGCTCCGATGTCCCGGATATATTTCGGTCGGAACAACGAAATTTTTTGAAACGCTGCGCCGCACAGTGCCGTCTAGTCTCTATCTCTCCCTCTCTCACTCTGTCTCTCCTCCACCCTCGATCCCCCAGGGGCCTCTGTACGCCGGCTTTAAACGGTTACATCGTTTCCGAATCGAGACAAGATGGCCATTTGCCGGCCTCGTAGGATATATTACGGTGTCGGACGCGCGAGGGTTCGAGATTTATGGCGACGGAAAAAATCGCTGCCGGTACCGGCTATCCTGCCCGCTGATAAATACCCGCCGGTACCTGCCGATTCGGCCGCTATCGGATAGATAACGCTCGCGTAAGAATTATTCAGTGACAACCGACGCGACGGATTATCCAGCTTCCCTTCTTTTCTTTTTTCAAATGTCGGGGAGAAAGTGTTTTACGAGGCGCGGCGCTCGGACATTTTTATAAATGCACGGAGATTAGCGGTCTAGTGTGACAATTTACCCAACTTCCATCACTGTCTTTGTATACAGTTTTCACGCGTAAAGAGTCCGTGAAGTAATAATAGAAATACTAATTTATTATGAAGAACATTTTACTGTACCCATCTCAAATTTACCAAAATTCGTGAACCAATAATAATAGTTTAGATGCCAATTAGATCAACCTCGCAAGGGAAGGTTCGACAACGTAGATCCAACAAAAAGCTCTAAGGACGACAGAGGTCGTTAGTAGTCAACCTTCAGGAGGTGTCGGTCCGAGGATCAGACCTAACCATCACCATTCACGCTCAGGCTCATTGAGGACGAGCGGTGACGGCGTGAATGGGTGGCTGTGCGCGACGAATTATGCGAGGAGCGGCCAAGATGTTTATCGTCCGAATGAATTCAGCAGCGCAGACCGAGGGGGAGTATGAGGTTGCCGAGCTGCGCCGAGACGAAACCGAGCGGAGCAGAGCGGAGCAGAGCGCTCGGGGGTGCGGCGAGACGGTGGCTAACCGTAGGGTGGCGTGAAGGTTCGTCGAAGGTGTTGACACAAGGGGAACGCCGCGGGTGGAGGCGTCGCTACAAGCCGGGCTCATTCACACCTCCGCCTCTCTCGTTGCCTCTCCTCATTGTGATCTAGAAGAGCTCCGACGAGCTGCGACCGACGACTCTCGCGCGCCGTTGTCCAATCACCATTTACAATTTGCCACTCGTTCGAAACGCCTCGAGCAAAGAATCCGAGAAACTGACCACGACTCCTGTTGAATGGTACTTTGAGATTTTGGGGATGCGGTAGCATTCTGGAAAACTGATAGCGAGGTTGAGGGTCATGTGTATTTACACTTTTATAGCGAAGATTGTAGGAGAGAAGAAGAGACGGTGACTATTATTTTCTGCTGGAATTATTGACACAGAATTCTTTTTCGTATGACTCTTATAATTCTTCCTTTTAGTGGCCCTGTATGCAGTTCCACAGTACGATTTTTAACATTTTAATCAGTTTCAAGGGCACTTCGTTATCCTCTTTCTGCAGAATACTTAATATGAAGAATATGCCAGGCAGAATATGCACGGTCTTCCTAAAACCTCGAGGGAAAGATTGTCTCGCGGAGTGACGAATTTTCGCGAAATCTTGAATATTTTACCACACACAGGAAGCTCTTCTACCACACATCTATCTTCGCAAACAAAGAAGACGTGGAAGTAAGGAAGAAAACTGAACACAATTCCAAATAGTTTCGAGACATTTAAAATGTTTCACAACAAATAATTATAATAAAAATCGAACATCTTCGACGCGATTGCTAATTTTATACAGGTTTACTCGTCGGTGTTTTTACCCCAGAAACGTAAAATACCACTATCTCAAATCTCATCTACGAAAATAGCAATTAGCATTAACGCGCGGACCCGACTAAACAAATTGCAATTACTGTGTAGACGTTTTGTCGTGCGAGGGCCGCAGAAAAACAGCAAAACGTGTCGCGAGATAAGAAGCAGCGTCCGAGAAAAGAGCAAGAGAAATAAATTAGCATAAACACGCGGAGTCTATTGACGATTAACGGACGGATCAGAGGCGAATGCGAAATCCTCGATACAGATCCAGTACGAAGACGAACGATCGAGGACTCGGTCTCGAGCCCGCCGTTGGTCCCATTATCGGGCATTAAGATCGTCCGGGATTCTCGATCGATAAAATTAGTCGTATTTGTATGCACATGCCGGGACGAAGGTGTGGGCCACGTAAAGGGCTGAAAGGGTGAGTAGGTGGAGCGGAATAGGACCACCCAGCCCGTGTCGGCAGCGTTAGTGTTAGCATAACGCGTGGGCGCCATTCTTTCCTCCTTATACCTCTTTACCCTCCTCTTACATCCCTTTCCGGGTCGGCATAAGTCGTGAACGTCACCGCGGCTCTGTCCACGCCGGGGACTACCAGGGCCGGCCATTTCGAAAATGGCGCCCGAGGTGAGATGTCCTTTCTTTTCCGAGCAATAAACCACGCCGGGGACGAGCAACAAGAGATCCCCGGCCTTTTGTACGGCCCCGAACGCCGGAACGACTTCGCCTTCCTTTTCTCCGCACCGAGAATTCCATTACGGGATGGTGTACCGAACAAATCAAGTTTGTTATGTTAATTTTCACTTCGGAGTCCCTGCGCCGATTCCGATGCTTCTCGGGCCCTGTGGCTTTTGGAAATTGCACCTTCGCCTGGCATCGATTCTTTCGACGTTCTTTACGAGGCATTTTCGAAGTCGTTGGTTGGTTTTGCGGTTTTTCTACGAGCGGGAATTGTTTAATCGCATTGCTGGTTTTGTTTATTTTTGCTCTGGTAATTGAAGTGCTGGAAGGTTAGGAAATGTTGAAGGAAACATTTTTCTTAGCAAGTATATCCTCTTGCTATTACGTTTCTTACACAATGATCTACACAAGTAGAAGATGCTCGGAAAAAAATTGAATGGTAGCAACGGTACGACAATGGATTTTTCGGGAAGGTCCAGGCGAAGCCGGCCCTGAAGGTTGGAATCCAAACGAGCCATTAGAAGTGCAGGAAGATTTCCGAGGGATCATTAATAAACGGCCAAGTCACCGTGTAACCGATCCGCCATTGTCTCACCGGATGAATGAATTAACCTCGTTCATCCGGGCGGACGATGGATTCACGGAGACACAGAGGGACGGATAAAGAGAGGGAGAGGTAGAGAGAGAGAGAGAAAAGGGAAGACAGTGTCCCCGTGAGGTACGAGCAGAGTCACGAAAGATCCGACGACGTCTACTTTTCATATCGAACTTCCTCTCGAGGAAGGAACACGCGGTACCCTTCAAAGCTCGAGAGAGCTTATGAATAATTCCAAAGGCCGCGACGAATAATCGATAACTTTGTGAAGAGACGCGTCAGCCTGTCTAGGAAACCAAAATTTCCCACAACGTTATACCGTCCCATGCCAGCTTACAAAACTTTTCCATGCTCGAGACTATTGTTTGGCCCCGCTTTGCGACTTTAACCAGGTTTTAACGCTAGACTTCAGAATATCATTTTTCATAAATATTTCAATCAATTTGTAGAGGCTCAAATCGGAAATTGTTAAAAAAAATTCTAAACTAAAAATTCCGAGGTATATTTGGAATACTCAGTCATTTTGTAATTCTGTAATTGAACAGAAATATCCTACCAATCTGAACGATTTAACCAGGTTCAAAATATACGGTATCCAGTGAACAATTTCTTTTGAGACTTCCTGTAGCGAGGGGAATAATATCGTTAAAAATGTGAAAAAAAGTGGTTACTAGATGCCATTGAGGGTACCAGTGGATGGGGATATTTACAGTGGCATAAATCTCGAAATTGTTGGAGTGTTTTTGGATTTTGAGGGGTGCGATCAATTTTGAGCGGTCCTGTAGCCGTCGCCCCGCAATATTTTCCATCGGAAATATTTTAACGAGAGCAGTGTCGAGTCTGGGATTATATCTGTCCGCTGGAGCGTTCCTGTATTGGATTCCGTGGGAATTACGAAAAATATCAATTAAACATAAAAGCGCGGTGCCGTGTCATCCGATAATGGCGAGATCGAACGGCCCGGGGCGTCGAATAATTGGGAGGATGGCGGCAAAAGGGAAAAAGGGGGAGCACGGCGAAAACAATAGCGCAAATAACACAAAGCAAATTGCAGGTACAACTTATCGTACGCGGCGCGCGGATATAATTGGAGCGCTCGTTTAACGAATAGCCTTACGTGTTTTCGGTGTATCCGAACAATGCGCGTATTCTAGCTGATTAAAATCGCTATTAGGGCTGACAACATCCTGCGACCGATTCGCAAAGCGTTATCGAACGAACGCGATTCCTCGCGAATCGGGAAAATCCGTCGCGCGCTCATTACACTACACGCTGATCGGTTAATCGGAATCATCTCAACATTATTGTAGACACTAATTCCTCTGCGAAACCCTTATTGTCGCTGTTACAATAAGGTGTCCAAGCGACACCGAAACTGCGGCCTCCATCGTCCAGCCGAAAGTTGCGAAGATTTTCAAGTTTTAAAAATATGTTTAAATAACCAAAATCCAAATGAAGGTGTACACAAAGCGCCGATGTTGCAGCTGGTTCGGTCGTCGGAAAAATCGGCTTTATCCGGCGAGTTTTTTCGAAAATGTGATCGGAGCGTCGGCGGTGCGTACAATTCCGGGATATTTCCCTGCGGAACAATTCGGCGGGTCGGAACGGTTTCGCACGAGGTTTCACGCGTAAACGTTCATAATGCCGGTTGCATTTGTTGGAGCTGGAAGACGCTTCGGGCGCAGCCTGTAATCGGCGAACTTTCCTCCGGCGAGCCGCTCGATCATTCAGCCGCGAGGATCAGCGGCAGGAGCAGGAGCAGGAGCAGCGTCGGCAGGAGCAACCGTCTCGTTCATTTGTTTGCTCGTTGATTCGTTTGCCCTCCGGGGTTTCGTGGATTCAAAGACGGAGAATGGCGGGTCTGCGGGACGTGCGGAGGAGAGGAAGGGGTGGGGCGGGAGGTAGAGAGCAGATCGCTGAACCGAACAGAAACGGTTCCCCAGCCCGCGATTCCACCAGGTTCATTAGCGCTCCTGTCCTTTGATTAATGGCCGCCGGAGGATACCTACTCGCCACCGGTTTTCTTACAGATCATTTCACCGTCGCCTATCTAGATGGTCGTTAAGATGATCCTCCTACGAGCACGAGCCTTCTCCCGTTGGCCCGAGAGGGACGAGACAAGCCGCGAACGCGATCGCGCCGGCCACGACGCTTCCTATTACCAGTTTACGCGAGTTATCACCTGCAACGTCGCCACGGGTACCGCTTGTCGTCCGGCTCGGCCCGTCGTCGGCCGACCCGGTGTCGCGACATAAGCCTTTGATGTCCATTAAAGCATTTTCTCCTTTGCGCCCGGCTAATTAATGAATTCAGCCCCGGCGAGACGGGACGGGGATGGGTTACACGCGCTACGCTCCGCGTCGCCACGAGCGTGTGCGAGCCTCTCTACAAGCCGTTTCATAAACGCGGCTGCCGAAGGGGCGTTGCCACCTGTCTCGCTTTTCAGTAAACGCTCGTGACGTCGAACGAGGCCGGCCTCCGTTGCTATTTTTTTAGTAAACTTTTCCTAACAATTCCTGTTCTGTCTACCACGACACATGTTCGAGTAATAAGGACGGTGGAAAATATTTTCGGATATTTTCCAATTTATTTTGAAAACCGAAGGGGTGAGATAATATTTAACATGGTAGGATATAACGATTCTCCTTCGTACAACAATTGCCAAGAAAGAGTGTGCATAGCAAATTTTGTTTCCAATTGACAAAATAAAATTCCTCCATTTCATACAATTCTTGCTGCAACATCTCACAGCAACTCACTGTCTCACAGTCTTCATCAAATATCCAACACATCCTAACGTGTAAAACTGAACACTAACAGTACATTGTATTTTTCTACGAGCAACTACGCTGAGGAACAACAAAAAGTCGTTCCACTTAGGAACAACAAAAAGTACCAGGACCGGGAAGAATAAATACCAAACGACAGAACAGCTTGCTGGTCGCACGACTAATTAGCAAACTTTATTAGCCCATCGTTGTAACATGCGACGTGGGAGTCTGTTGCCGATACGAGATCCATAAAATCCGTGTTTCAAAATTTTTCGGACCACTTTTGCCCCGACGGAGGCCCCAGCCTCCAAGAAGAAGAAGAAACGCAATAAAGTCTGATCTTCTTTCAGTAACGCGGCAATAAATAAGGGCCGCCGTAAAAGCTCGTAAAGCAGATAATATCTCGGGGAAAAAATGTTCGCCCCGAAGCTGTAACCCGCTCGGAACGATGGCGGCGGCGTCTCTTTTCCCGCGCGCTTCTGCCGGACCAACGATGTTTTCCCTCGCGCGGCGGAAGGCGGCTGCATTTTTTCTCTCTCGTTCTCCCCCTGGTCCTCCCCGCGCGCCCCCCGTTCCCCGATTTATCGGAACACGGTGTCCGGAGAGCTACGAGCGGGGCTGCGACGCCGAAAATGTTCCGGCGAAATTAAATGAACAATTCGTTACGGGGACCAACAACGCTCCGCCCCCGTCGGAATGGCCCTTCTCCTCCCTGGTGACCGCGAACCCTGGATTTCGTTCGCTAACTCTATTAATTAATCCGTATTTATTCACCTCTCGAGAGGCATTTGAAAGTTTCTTAACCGATATCGGCTCGCACCCGCGAAACGATAAATCTCGAGATTTTGGCGAACCGCCGCTGAACGTTCCAAATTAATTGTCTGATTCATGTTCTGTGTCATATTGCCGAATGCAACGAAAACGAACAACACACTTAACGTCATTTTTCAAAAGAATTAGCAGACATGAATATACAAAGAATGTATCCACGTAATGTAACATTTTTCTGAGTGATTCTTTCGAATTTTTTAAGGACGCAACAAACGAAAAAGTTAGCGCAGCAAGGGTTAGGAGCCATCCGATAGAATCGACCGGATCAGTTTACAATTTGTTTGATCATCGACGCGAAGCCTGTGCTGTATCGGTCTCGTAAACCCATTCCTTCGAGCACAGCCCTAATCCAGCCTGAGAACCACCCCCGGTGTCGTAAATATCCGAAACGACAGATATTAGTCTCTAATACGGTAGGTATCCCTTGCACCTGCAGCGCAGTCACTGCCCCGGAAAGTATCGTTTTCCGGTAAGCTTTCGCAGACGGTAGATAAGCTGACCGTAGTGTAGTGGTTTGCGTGAATCGCCGGGAAAATTCGTGAAATCGAGTCCTCTGGCCTGGGGTCCCGGAAGACCCGGCGACCGAGATACGATCTGCTGTTAACGATCGTTTAACGACGGGCCCCGGGGCGGGGGCCCGGAGTGGCGCCAAGGCCCCTCGTACCCCGCCGCAGCGTGGCGAGCGTAACACGAGCCCCGGAAAAGTACTAATAAATTTTACCGTGTCGGTATCCGTGCCATGTACTCGGGACTGTTTTAAGCCGACGCGAAAAAATATTAGCAATAAATTTCGTCGGATCTCGACTAGCCCCTTGCGTTTCACCTTTTACGCGTTCTCATTACTGCGCGCCCAAACGGGCGACCTCTATTTCTTTTTAAACCACCCTTGTGGTCGTTTTCTTTTTGCTCACCGAGTTTTTGTGGGATCATTCTGGTGTCCGGTAATGGGCATAAATATTTTCAGTATGCTCCTTCTGTTAGTAAGGTTTAATTGGGGGGTTTAACTGGCGCTAACGGGGTAATTCGAGTTTTCTATCAACTACCACAATAACTGTTCAGTTCTTTTTTAATTCAACGAATAATTTTCTCACTTCGTTTTCTCATAATAGTCATATTGTACTTACGTCGATTGTGGCCAAAATTTTGTTGTGTCAATTTTACTTATCTTCCTTTACGACTCTTAAGTACTCATGATTAAAAAATCACCCAGTTGAGATTAAAAATTGTATGACTTGTTGATCACTTAAGCTCTTGCGATTTCTTATCGTAATGTCTGTATTGCGTTCGATTAAAATCTTCGATTTACAAATGATCTTCGTTTCGGAGGGATCTGGATCCGGCAAATTTTGTCTTGACTTCCAATGATATAAGTACACGTTGCTTCAAGCTGGCAGTATCGATGTGAGAAACGGTAACAAACTAATGAAGGGTTTAAAAATAATTCACCGACTTAATCATGCTACCTCGAGCACTCTCGCCTGATTTATGCCCTCCTCTTAACACAGTTCAATCTGTAATACGTTAAGCTGCTTGATACCTCAGCAAATTAAAGATTTACAATCACACTTATCGCCACGAATTTCTTTCGTGACAGATATCGGCTTTCCGTGACGATACGTATTCCCGGAGAGAGTAAATAATCGATCGGCTATCACCGGGAGATTAACCGGGAACAATTGCAATCCGACAACATTGATTTCGATTCCTATCGACCGTAACACCGATCGAACGTCGATTACACCGGCGTCTTGCGTGTTAACAAGTGTACATCGCGGACAACCTCCTCATATCCGCTAATTGCCGCCGTGCATCTTCGAATGGCCCAATTAAAAATAAGTTATTCGACGTCCGAGGCTAGATGTAATCAACCGGCGATAATCCTCGGTTTACAATGCTCGCTCCTCGATTAGCCGGGGCAATATATTAGCGCCGCTTACAAATTGAGAGCGCACACGGCCGACGACAAGATTTACGGACGCGTTTTTACCCCTGTTGATATAAGCCTGTCCATACTGCCTTCGAAAAACGAGCTCGCCGGTTCGCCGGCTTGTCAAACAAGCGTGGGAACTTATGATTGACTGCTGCTCATTAGACACCGGGCAGACACTCGGCTAACCAATCAACCGTCGAAGCACGACCGGCAAAAGAAAATTGAAACGCTCCTTGCAAATATTGATTTTTCTGTAGTTAAACGCGCTGGGAACGTGATAGCTACTATACACTGATTGACGACGATAATAGTTCACACAGCGTCTTCTTATTAGACTCAATATAAATAGCGAATAATTTCAACTGAAATAAATTAAAATTAAGATGGGACGTTTATAACTCTGGCTCAAAATGAACCAAACTAGAATTAATGATGAGGACTCTGAGGACCTTAATTTGAAGAAAATTCGTCACCTAAAAATTTTAATAAACGTCCCACTTTACCTATTCCTAGAGTTGCCTATTTCATTTGTGTTATCGACCAGAGATAATTATTATCAGTCACTTGATAGTGAAGTTCGAATCTCGCACTACACTTTACTTCATGTCGGAACTAGGGCTAGGAACTTTATGACAATCGTTTTGTTCAGCGCTACCAAAGACATAAGTGATCCGTTGCTTCAATTGCTGAGCAAAGAAGCTGCTTAGTAAATACTGGCAGTCTAAAGTATAGTGGGCATCGATCTGAGACGTTCGGGGGTAAGTCGGAGAGGGTTGCAGTCGAAACTGAGTTTACCTGGGTCCGTCAGTGGAAAAAGCGGAAGCCGGGTCTCCGAAGTGAACCTGGAGAAAACGGTTCGGGACAGGTCCCCCAAGTATGGCGTGGCTCGTTAACGTAAGACAACCGATGCCGATAGCGATCGGCTAATCTTCGTCGAGCGAGTCGTCCGTCCGGCCTTAAGGGTGGCGTTTTTGTGCGTCGGCCGACGTGGCGCGGCTTCGTGAGCAGATTATCCGCCCCGACGGTTCCGAGAAGGGCGCATATGTCGGGACAATTAGAGGCTGGCTGGGACAGAGAGAGAGAGAAAGAGAAAGAGAGAGAGAAAGAGCGGCTAATTCCGTGGGGTTCGATTCAGTTGACGGGCCCCGGGGCCCCGGGGCCTCGAGTGCCCCGCTCTCTCGCGTATACGCACTTCGGCAAGGAATGAAACGTCTCTCGCTCGATAGCGGGCCCCGCGTAATTATCGCGGCAACTGCCGGGCTAATTATGAGCCGCGCGCGTTGCGGTTCCACCGAGCCCCGGTAAAAACCCGGCTGATTGATCGGCTGACACGCCTGTGACTTCGTTAATTCGAGGTTTTAATTACACGGGAATTCCGGAGAACTTTCCGCGGCGGGCGAACCGGACGCACAGTGTGTTCAATGGACGACAAACTACGAAAAAACTACGGGGACGCTTGGCGAAGTCGAAAGAAGCATGAACGCATTAGTTACATGCGGGTATTTAACCGTTTCGGGACGAGAAATTCTTTGGTCGGATTTGTTCAGGCTGGATTCTGTCTGTTTTCTTCGCGAAAGAAAATTGCGCAAAGGGGAAAAGTTGAATTCAGCTGTTGTCTTTATTGGAAATCTGTTTGGCGTTAATTGGGAATCATTTTACCGGTACCGCGACGAGAGATTGAACAGCAATTGTAACTATGGTCGTGAATCAACGAGCCATCCACAGGATCTAATGATTTCTTCCGAATTGTCTGAGTTTGTAAAAATTCGAATTTTTGCAACCACCTGCGTCTGACGCACTATAATCGCTTTTAGCGGATCCGACGACAACTACTTATTATCTACGTTATTCTGCTTCTTGTTCAATGCTGCAGATAAGGAAGATAAAGAGGAGTGTGAATAATAAGCAATTATAAAGAGTAATTACGGTCTGTGCATGTAAATATAGGGCAAACAGGGAGTTTCAGAGGTGAACATAGCAGTTATGTTTAACGAGAGTGCACGTCCGAAGATTTCCTGATTATCTTTGCTTCTTCTCGAGCTGATAAGATCCTTCAAGACACGAGTAGTGTACACTATGGTTCGAGTGCAATTAGTATTCAAATTAACGCGCACGGGCAACGCGCGTTTAATATTATTCCAATTTATATGCTCGGAGAACCGAGGGATGTGTGCAAGCAAACAATAAACACGCGCAAACATGAAGCTCTACGAATTTGCAGAAGTTGAGCTATGCAGATCACTAATTATTGAGAACGCACTACTCGGTACTTAGCTACATATTATCGATTCGCGTAAATACTCGACTAAAAATTAAGGTTTGCAATTACATTGCAATCTTGTGGTCAGGTGGCTCAAAAATTGCATTCCATAAAGCATTCTAGAACAATTCAGCCACTGGTGGAAAAAAAAATTACGACTTCGTAGATAACTATAGGGTCTCTGGAAGCTAATCAAGGGTTAGCGGCACTAAACGCGAGAAATCTATTACACCGAAGAAATCGGAGTCGAATGGCCGACCCGGCGGCGAGACCGTGGCAACCTGTATTTACCGTGAAATGGTTAAAAAGACATTAATTTTTCTGTCGAGCACGATGGGTGCGAAGCTTGTGTCAATGGTTCCCGGTAGTCGGCCACACGCACCCGTGCACCGGGAATCATTAATTCGCGCTCGTCTTCATAAATCAAGCTGTCTTAAGGCCGCGCCGGCGCGAATTACTGGCAAAACGAATGCGCTCGTTGATAGCATCGAACAAAGGGGGCTAAACCGCGTTTAAACGGGCGAAATTTCCGCGCGGCTCGCTAAAACCACGGCCCGTGACCGAGGTAAACGTTCTAAACGGCCGGCAGTGTTTGCCCATTCACGAATTCCTCGAGCCGCAGGACAAAGAACCGGCGGTGGAGAGAAAGAGAGAAATAAAGGCGACGGATCCGAGGAGTTGCACACGTGGCGACGGGGAACGCGACGAAGGGAACCGAGGGCGGCACGAGCTGATGAATTCGTGAGCCGCCGTTGATATTTCAGTGTCAACGTCGCCGGTTTTTGTCATTTGTACCGGCAGCCTTAGGCCAGGATCGCCGTGTGCTCACCGGTGCCGAGCTAAATCCAGTTCAGGTTCTAATTACACGACGAGCACCGTTTCCGAGACGTTCCCAGCACCGTGTTTATCGCCCGAAATAATTGAACCGCGCCGCAAATTGAACACCGTTTTCAACTTTTTACCGTCGACACAAGCCCGCTGTTTATTAAGAATTATGCGCTCGTCCCATCCTTATTCTCGCGATCTCCTACCGCAGTATTGATGATACTCTCTTCGGTATCGTGTCTGTCATCATTTTAAAGGCGAACCACGAGATATTATATTTTATCACAATTTTAGTAGCGTTTTAAGGAAAGAATATTGTGATTATTCTTTTATCTAGAATATTCTTAAGAAATCTACTTTCACAATTGATACAGAACCCCTTAACTCAATACACATTTTACTTTCTCAAAAAATTATCGAATCGAATAACTTCCACCATTTTCAAGTCGGTCTAACAATAATTATTTAGGAAAATAGGATGCCTAAGCTTTTTCACAGTGCATTCACCGCAACAAAGAATGCATCGGCTAGTTTTGCGGACCGAGGCAGTTTTTCCCAGGCCTGTTTTCCCTCAGGTACAACGCCTTGTATTTCGCAAAGGGATATCTGGCCGCTACAAGTGTAGCACAAATTGCAGTACAAAATGTTCCAGGCTAATCTCCATTACCAGGGTCCACGCCCATTGTTTTCCAGGCAGTTCTACCCTTGGGCTTGAGACGCCGACTTTCCATCTTCGAACTGGAACGGTCGCCGTAAGGGATGGTCGTGCCGTGGCAAGCATTTTAACAGGATCACGCGATAACGTTCTTTGTACTTCACGGGAATCTTATCTGCGTTACCTGGTCGCCAGATAGTGGGGAATGTTCGCTATTCGAAGTGGTGTCGATAATAAAACCGACCGAGATTCACTGAAAAGAAGAGAGTGTCCCGTTGTTATCGGTACTAGCTCGGAGAAAATCGTTTCTGAAGACGGTTGTTCTATAACCTCGCAAGATACCATGCCAACAGCCAAATCTATTAAACAAAATCAAATAGCTCAGCGTTCCTTCGTCCACCTCAAATATTCACAAAAATATCAAAATCGAGTTCAAAATAGTAAAAAGAAGAAAAGTTCTGCAGGCAAACCTCAAATTGACCAACTCTTAAAATTTTTCCACACTCAACGAACGAGAGGATTGTTATAAAAAAAAACAGGAGCATTCTTTGAACTTTGCTTGGTCAGGGAAAAATATTTTCCTTCCACAAAATCGTGGAGGTAGTCTTTAAAAAAATGTTTCAATTTGGAAAGAGAGGGTTGAAGAGGTTCTTCGAGTTCCCAATATGCGGTTTCCGCACCCGGCGTTCGCAGCTCCGTGGCAGAATTTCGCGCAGCATAGTTCGCGGTTCGCGCTTCATCCGAGGACCCCACCCGGGGCTTAATTCTCGAAATTACAGCGGGAGAGCGTGTGTGTGCGCGCGCGAGAGAGCCCGTCGCAATTAGCGAGCGGAGCTCATTACGGAGGTTCCCGGCGCGCCTAAAGCGTCTGATACCGTCCCGTCTCGGATTGGCGAGGGACCGAGAAATTTCGAATGGCACACGCTGCCCGCATAGAGCCGACCCTGCGTGGAAGAAGTAACGCCGAGCGTTTTCCTAGGCAAAACGACGCGACGCGAGGCGACGCGACGGGACGCGCGTGAAACGTGGGATCCACGCAGGCGGCGGGCCCTGTGCGTGTGCACGAGCGCCGGACGGGATCGCGTGTCGATCCACGCCGAGATATTTGTTACTTTACAGTTGTATCACGTTTTTCGCGTGGAAACAAAGCCATTGTTTGTAGTGCGTACACGTCACGGCCGCCTGAGCCGATCGACGCGATCGAGGATGCGGAGCGCCCGTCGAACCCAGACCTCTCCTCCTAAAACCTTCTTCTCCCCTCACCGTCGCCGCGCACCCGGGGAAATCTGCCATTTTTACGAGCGTCGCCAAGATGGCTCCGTGCGATTTTGTCAGTGCCTCCGGCGTCAGCCAATCGACCAGACCCATCGGATCTAGTCGCGATTCATTCGGATCCCACTCCGGTCCAAGATCTTCTGAACAGTTTGGTGTCCGCTCTTGTACATTTAGATTTTGTCGATAGACGATTCAGGTATGTGCTGCTTTTCGTGCATCATGCCCGGTGGTCAGAAAAAATGTGAGAGTAACAGGATGTTACTCAAGCATCCCGTTTAGCTTTAAGAATTTTAGTGTTGATCCTTGAAGATTTATTTACAGAAGTCGGTGAAATGTGATGCTCTTCCTTGTTAATTCTTCGAACGTGCCTGATAGTCAAAGTGACGCACGCTGTCTAGCACAAAAGACTTCACATTTTTCACAAACGGGGATCATCAAAATTCAGGCGCTGCTGCCCAGCAAAATTGTGCAAAATATAACGTTTTCTTAATGGCAAATTCTGTGATCATAGCAATCGAGGGAGAACGGCTACCGTCGAACAAAAGCGCAAGAAAACCGGGCCGCAAGAGGGACACCAGCCGATAATCTCGCATGCGAGCATAACGATCAGTGCGGCGGTTTAACACGCGTATTTTATGAATTTTAAAGCGCGGCACAGCTGTTGTCACGCACCGATACGTGTACCCTGAATGCCTTCGTAGGTACTCGCATTTGCAGGTAGTTTGTTTGACATCGTCGCCGCTAACTGATACAACGAGGAGGAACGAAAGTGTGAGAGGGGGGGCAGGGGAGGAACGACGGAGATCGACGTGGCCAGGGGTGCACGCTTACGTGGCGATGGATCCGACCGAGTTTCCGAACGGAAAGGGCGTACCGGATGTTTCAGCTCGCCACTTTAGGGACATGTGGCTCGGGGACAGATAGCCATCGGTCTTGAAGCTAATTAGCGGCGCGCAGTGCGAACAACCAGTCGCCGGACTCGGCTTCGCGACGTATACGTAAACGCGTGTTGCCCGCGAGAGACGGTGAACGCCCTTCCGCACTTGTTCCCCTAAGTTTTTTGCGTAGCACTCGTCTTCCTCGGTATCGCCGATTATTTTTCCTGTTTGTGCTGAGCGGAGCGTTCGGACAGAGAAATATGCGTCGCTATATACATCTATTAAAAATGCAATCGTCGAGTTCAATAGTTTTGTACACTAAAATATTAAATTGTAATCATATCGTCCCGTTTAAGTGTCCCAATACAGTGCTGACCCACCCATAACGCTTATTTTTAGTCCATTATTCTCCTTGCGAATTACACTCTTTTCAGCTCTATTTCTAAATGTTCACCAACCTACAGACGTTCCTTTGTTCGTTCATAAATGAAAATTATAGTCCCCAGAAAGCCTGGTAATATTTCAAAAATTGTCCAGATCGTCGTCCTGTTGAAGTGCCCCAAGGAAGACTATTTTGCATTTCACCGATTATATTCGCATCTATTTTTAGACATTCCCCAACCCTGAAGACGCTACTCTGCTCGTTCGTGGATGAAAACGTGGGTACCTGGAAGGTCTGCGAACTTTGTAAAAATCGTGCAGATGTACCTAGTCGGATTTATGCGTCCCATTGCGAACAGACGGCGATGTAAGTCGAACCAGAGTGGATCTCTAAGTCGAGGATCGACGATCGGCCGTCACGAGCGATTCCGTGGCCAGATACCGGCGACGTTTCGTCGTTATTGCTCGCATAATTTCTCCGAAGCTCAGGGCGCGGTGAAATTACGACTGGACGAGAATCGAGGCCGAGCGTGCGTGCGAGGCCGCGATCCGCGGTGCGCACAAGCACACCTGTACCCGCGACATTAATCACCGGGAGCGTAGCGTATCTGTCACGGCCGAGGGAAATTCTCTTGAATAACCAAACGACCGGCGGTCTTCGGTTAAGTGTACACGACAATCCCTGGTAGGACATTTGTCGATAGCTTGCGTCTTCGATCGACGGCGACGGGAACAAGCGTGCCCTCCTCTGCTGGCTAGAAATTAGGCAAACCCCGGGTATGTGCTCATCAACCGAATTCGCTGGCATCGTTCGAAAATTCTCGAGCGGACCTTTCTAATGCAAAATCGATGCAGGGAGGTCGGACGTTTATCAACGAACATTTTGATGGTATTCATGGCTTGTGTAATAGGATGTGTAAGGAAATACTTCCGCCTGAAAATAAAAACATCATATATAAATAACTATCAACTACGAAATATAACAGAGTTCTGTACGTCTTTCTCGAATAAATATGCTCTCCACAAAGACCCCCTTCAAAATTAGAAAATATAGAAAACAGAAGAAGTTTCTATTTGGATCTACAGTTCTATCCTTCTCCAATAATAAGAAGCTCCAAGGATAGATTTTGGAGAGTTTCACTCGGTCACCGCGAAGGACCAAATGCTAAAAGGAGTTAAACAAAGAACATCGTCGCAACGAGAACTGTCAAACGGAGTATCTGTACCGAAACGGAGCGAGTTTCTGGAGCGGTTGCACCCAGGCTCGAGTAATCGGCTCGAGTTTTCTCGGCCGTCGGAGCTTTCGTAGAGAAGTGGCCAAACGAAATTCGGTTCTTGAGTTTCATGGCCACCGGAAGCCATTGTCTTTCCCGATACTCCATTCCTCTTTACTTGGTCGTTTTTTCGCCAGCCCCGCGACAGAGAGTGCACGCCGATCCTCGCCGTCCACGGAGCGGAGTTTGCCGGGGTGAGCCCGAGCTCGGACTAATTCGAGCGTGAGTAGAGCGGAGTCGAATGCCGGAGCCGCGGCGAAACGAAACGTGAAACTCGAGAAGACTATTAGAGCGAGGAGCGCGGGAAGGTGGGGCCCTCGAAAAGCAAGGAAGAACCGTCGCAAGACCCTTCGGAAAACGAAGAAGACGATGCCACGGGAAGATGACGCCTCCCTGGCGCCCAGATCTGCGACATCCTGCTCCGGAGACTGCCGCCATTGCTGATCCACTATCGGCCGTCTCCGAGACACTACCTCCACTGAGATTACCGAACTTTCCCCCTCGACCGAACGGTCCACCTTTTACCTTCGCTGGACCATTCTCGGCTCGGAAATGCCAAAATCTTAATTATTAAGCATTTCAGCCGGAAACATTCTTTCTTATTTCAACGGGTCAAAAGTAATATGTCCCTACTCTTCAATTCTTTTAACTCATTGTAAATAACCCTTCACATAAAGATCCTTTGCTTCAGTACTCACTCCAATCTTTTCCATCGACCGTTACACATTGTTCCCAAGAATTCGTACATCATGCTTCCCCCAAACGCTACAACAACCCTTAAGGGGGCCGACAGGCATTTGGCCTTGACTGTCACGCTAGGTTACGCTGTGCCCTTTTCTTCTAGACATTTTACGTCTTAAATAAGTAAGTAATCAATTAAAACTGCATACCACCGTGTTTGTACATGTCTTTGCTACGTTTGTATAGAGCCTTTTTTTCGATACGAACACTAAATCTCTCGAATCTAGAGAATCTCTCAGCGGCAGCCATCTTGCGACGTCATACTTGCTTCAGAATTCGAATTTTCTGCCGAATATTACAAATTACTCGACGATGAGGTAGAAATAGATTGGACTTTTAGGAAACACAATTGACCACTTCCAAACTGCTCATTGCAATATTGAAGCGGCAGTTTGTCTAGATTTTGACCCTTGCATATAGATTTCAAACCATGCCGGTCCCCTTAAGAAATAGGAAAAACAAGGTACAACCTGAGTAGATCCGAAAATGATTTCATCCTTGCTCTGAACAATTGGTAATATATAAAAACATATGAATAACCTCCTGCTTTTCGAAGTTGCTTCAGAAAATGGGCACGCGTTGTACCAGGGATTTCGAATGCTCTAACTGTAAGGGGATCGTGGCGGATGATCGGAGCGATCTCCGAAGGAGGAATTCGTTTCCAGAGGCGAGCGTGGTTCGCGCGCTGACGAGGATGATCGATAGGAGCGTCGGCGAGAGGATAAACGCGGTTGTTCTCGCTCGGCGAGGTCCTCGAAAATCTGCCGACGGTAGTTCGTTACCGGTGGGCTATTAGCAGGCGTAACGCACGTCCTGGCAGCGTCGCAGGACTAAGTAAACCCCGGCTAACAAGGAGGCGTATCCGTCGGCCACGAATGATCTACCGATCCGTAGCCGACATTATTCCGTTCCCCGTTTCTCTTGTCAGCTTCTTCGTTCGTTCGTTCGTTCGTTCGTTCGCGGCCCTCGACCGTTCTTTTCTCGCTGGAGTCTCGCGCGCTCATCCCGACGCGGAGAGATACCTGCACCTCCTACCTACGCCCCCGAATATTAACACTCTGATTTATGCGCGTAATTATCTCTAGTTATTTTCTGAGGAAGAAGACCCGGGCCCGGCCCGGTGCCCTTCTCGCAGCTTGTCTTCGTAGCTGCCGGTGCTGCTGATACGCAACAAATTAACTGTTCCTTCTTCCGTCTACCCGAACCACCCTCTTCTTCTTCTTCTTCTTCATCTCCCTCCTCCGCCTCTTCTTCTTACCCCCGTTGTCCTGCGTCCTCGACCGTCTTCCATCGTCGTTTCACGGCAGAGAGTCCGCCTCCTATTTATAGGTGTCTCGTTCCACTTCGTAATTGCGTTCTTATTATCGGAGGACCGTTCCGCTCGCCCGCGGACGGTAGCCGCTGGTCGCAAACGGCGGATTCAGCTCGCGATGATCATTTATCCTCGGCCAGAGACTCGCCAAACGACCTGTCGCCCCTTACGCGGGCCTACGAGCTTGCGAGCTCGCGTATTTTTGGACCGGTCGTTATTAAGCTCGGTCCAGGATCCTGATAATTAGCGGGGAAAGCGGCTACGCCCGAGCGAAACTGTTTTTCTTCTTTGGCCGACCGGTTGTCCACTTACGCGGCTAATGAGTCCTCGCCGAGGTAAATTGAAGCGTTTCGGTCTTTATCATGGCCCTATGTCCGCGAGAACGTCTCCAGATTTTGTTGGCCAACTTGGAAAGTAATTCGTCAATGCGTACTATAACATAACATTGAGCGAAAGAATAATTGTGCTGTGCGAAAAGCTTAAAATTTGTTTTCACAATAATCCCCAGTGAAATTATTCGATTACGATAGAGCAGTGGTTGGTTTGGTTGTTGGAAACAGGTTTACAGTTTCCAAAAGGAGCGTCTGTGCACGCAACCGCTTCGAACTTCAACCTGGAACTTCGGGAATATAATTGAAATACGATTGAGATAAAAGAAGAAATGAATTTTCGAAGTTGATAAAGCAGGCTCCCCGTTGGAGCGTCCAATAGCGAGCCCCTCGGCGTTTTTCGCTGGATAAACGGAGACCTGGAGACAGGTCCAGCCCCCGGACCCCGCGGAGATAAATCGATCGTTTTGCGAGGAGATTGCTCGATGGGAATCGAGCCGATCGCGCCGTATCCTGGCAATTTAATTACGCCGCGGTATTTCACCGACATTTTTTCTCGGCTCGGTATCGGGACGAGATATCAACCGGGAGAGAAATAAAGAAAGAAGCAGGCAGGGAGAAAAAGAGGAATGCGGCACGGTGGCGTTGAAACACTCATAACAGGTGGACCGATGCCCGGACCCGGAGATGCATCTTCGAGGTGGGCGGTCCCACACTCCTTAAATCAGCCCGCAGCCACCATAACATTAAGGCTGACCCTCGCGGGGCCCTCACCTCGCCCCTCGGCCTCGCCTTTATTTGTTTGCTTAGAGCGAGTAATTAGAATCCGATACAAATGGTTATTATTTATCGACGAGCGCCGACGAGGAACTTTTTAGAGGGGCCGGAGGGGGGCGAAGGGGGCGGCGAATGCAGAAGTAGGTAGGAGGGAACACCTTCTGATTGCCTGGCGTTATTAAACCAACCGATACCCGCTGATAAATACACGGACGCACGGTGGAGCCGCGCTCTCGCCACCGGCCAATATATAACGCCATGATCAACCTGCTAACAGCTTTCCCTTCTTGATATCTTGCTGCCTGCAGATTCCTCTCGCGTGCTGTTGCGGCTGCGCCGACGATCCACGGGGTTGTTTGCCAAGGGAACCCGCAAAAACTTCTATCAACCCTTTTCAACCAGCTCCGCCCCTCGTTGACTCTAATTTCGATGGTAAGACTTAACCTTCTCTTTACATTCTTCATACACCCACACTCGCATTTTTATAGATCACATTTTCAGCTGGTTCTATCGATCAAATTCTACTTCCATTTTCTTATTTATACACTCCGGATTTTACGCACTTTTGACGAAAACGAATAGGTTAAATAACATTATTAAAAGAAGCAATAAATGTCCCTTTTCAACCAGCTCCACCCCTCGTTGATTCTAATTTCGATGGTAAGACTTAACCGTCTCTTTACATTCTTCATACACCCACACTCATATTTTTATAGAGCACATTTTCAGCTGGTTCTATCGATCAAATTCTACTTCCATTTTCTTATTTATACACTCCGGATTTCACGCACTTTTGACGAAAACGAATAGGCCAAATAACATTATTAAAAGAACCAATAAATGTCTGTGTAGCTCCTGTGTCTCGTAATTAACACAGACAAGTAGTCCGTAGCCTATTTACTTATGGTTTGGGATTCCACTTTGAATTTTTGACTAGTTCATTTATCATTTAATCTACTTACTGTATTGCCGAGAATTTTGGTACGTGCTTTAGTTTCATATAAATTATTCGCAGGTTTTCGCCATGCTTTATTAGACTAGCGACAGTTTTTTAGCGTACTAGATTAGCGTACGCTATTCCAGTCAGTCGTATTATCGACATCGTTTTCCTTCTTTCTGTATGCGATCAAACAAACCACTTTTATGAAGTCGATTAAATAACCGTTAATATTATTGACATTAAGCTGCGTGCACTCGTCACTCAACTGGAAATATCGCCGGCCGACCGTAAGACTCGTCGATACAAGAGAAAGCGACCATAAGCAATAAATTGGCTGGGTAACAGCACAAAGAAGAATATAGTCTGGAACAGACACACCTGCTTCTCGAAGCAGAAAACGTTTAACGTCGACAAGCCTAGCACAATCCGCGCAACCGGAATCAGATAAACGCTAATGCTCTACTAAAACCTCTGCTCTTCCTCGAATTAACATATCCTCTATCATTAGCGGACCTACTTATGGTGCAATCATTGCATAATTATCTCGACGCCGATATAGGACGAATGCTCGCACACGG
This sequence comes from Halictus ligatus, assembly GCA_028454255.1. NCBI lineage: Eukaryota > Metazoa > Arthropoda > Insecta > Hymenoptera > Halictidae > Halictus > Halictus ligatus. The sequence continues at coordinate 5,789,809 of CM052137.1, forward strand.
TGTCCCGAGGAAATACATATATCAACCCCGAGCCGCATCATACGCAGTCTATTTATTTTATCCATCAAGCTACACGATTATTCATCACTCGAACGAACGTTTGACCCTAGGAACCATGTAAAGTCAAAGTATAGTATTTACAGCAGTCTGTGGTATTTTATCTATCAAGTGACTGGGTTATTCATGACTCTAAAACATTCTTCTCTTCTGGAATTAATCAAATCTTTGAATACTCGCGGATTTGCTTGCATTTGCAACAGAGATTTTCCTGCTGACATGAATAAACAGATCACAGTAAGAGTACACGCATCTTGATGGGCATGCGCTTATAATTTAATATGGAATTGCTAGAACAATTTGCCAAATGTCTTGTTAGACAAATTGAAAGGTATACATGCCTATTAAAATGATAAATATGCATTGATCATCACGGATCAGTCTCGCTAACGAATCTTAACCGTGTTCTTCACTACATTCTCTAGGTAGAGGATAGGTCTACTGAGAACTACTTTAAACACTACTCGAGACTATTTTCCAAATTTTTAGCGATTTTTATCACAAAATAGGTCCACAGAAATAAATGTTAAGGACCTAGTTCTCAATTTTGCTACTCAAAATGGTACAATTCTCGAATATTTTTAAACACCGAATATCAGAGACCACCGGTGACCACTTCAACTATCAACCAAGCAAGAAACACATCTTTGGACATCAGGGATTACAAATTGAAGGGTTCGAACACTCTCGTAAACCGCTCGCCGCATCGAGGCTGATAAGAAACGGATTCTAGAAACTGGTCGGAAATCGATACAGTATTTAACCGGAGACCAGTAGCACCTGTCGGATGGACGAAAAAGGATCCGAGCGATTCCAGGGAAAGGGGTATAATGGCGTCGGGATTGAAGAGAACCGGCCACGTCAGAGCAGCCGCTCCGCGTTTCCGAGAGGACGCGCGGATCGAACAGTCGAATCTATCGCGATGCCAGACGCGTCCGTTAATAAAGTATAATGGGCACACGGCACCCCGGCGACGATGTACACCTGACCCGGCGAATACAATGGCCGTCGAACGACGTTCGGGCACCGATCACGTAGATCGCGCGCGTATGTGTACGTGTGTGCGAGCCTGTGAACGGCTCTTTAATACGGGCTCGTAAACCATCCGCGAGAAAAGGGAAGGTACGCGGAGCGACTGCCGACCGGGAACCGACTAAACAATAATATAAAACTGTAAGACTAATGGCGTCCACCGATTTTTGACCGGAACCGTTGTTCACATAAGTTGGACAGAAAGAAAAATTCATTAGGTATCGTCAGGAGTCAAGGGATATTAATTTTGTAGAAATTAGAATGAGATAGGGTTGCACGAATAAGGTCAAAATTTCGTTCACTAATTTTTTTCCCAACAGCGGATAAAAACCGTAATTAATTTAGAGTGAAAGTATCACAGTTTGTCGCAAATGCAGAAACTCCGCAGCTTGGTATTTTACCGTTCACTCTCTACAGCAGAACCAATCGCAAAAACCATTTGTCTCTGCAGCACTCTATTAAAACAAAAACGCCCCGTTGACACGGGCATAATTTTCGAAGCTCGTCCCGATGCAAATGAGTTAACAAATACATCCGGGTGCGCTTTCAGTCCCCCTCCGTTGCAGTTTACGCTGCCGTTCGAACGATCGAGGGACATAATGAATTTGTTTCAATTATTCAGTGGACATCTTCGCCTCGATCGACCGTGAAATACGATTTTCCGTTCGTTCATCGGGTAATCGGCCGATTTATTTATCCGAGCAAAAATTCAACGGAAAAGGGGGAGGGGGGCTGAGGGAGCAGGGGAAGAGGAGGAGAGCGAGAGGGCATGCGAGTGGGAGTCACGTTGATTAGCTTCCGTGTTGATTTAATTACTGGGGGAATAATTGGAATGCCTACCGACCTGCCCCGTTCCCTTCCCCCGGCGACATCGCCCCGTCGTTTGCTTCACTTTGTCTCCTGCGCCCCGTGCCCCTCGCATTCTCGCGGCCTGACCGTTGCATATTCATCGATGGATTAATATATATATAAGTGTATATATGTATATACATACATATATATCCCATGTGTCGAAGGCTCCGCTGGCAGCGTTACACCCCTCGGGTATCAACGACACCGAATTTTGCGCATTAACAAGCCCCGGAATGATCGACGGGATAACGAGTACGACGAGGAAGACACCTTTGATGGTTTTGCACTTTTTGTTAGACACTCGGAGATTGCTATCTACTGTATCGGCTATTGGAATTTCAAACAAATAAAATGTGCACGTTGGATTTAAGCTCCGAAAATAACTTTCAAGGTACTATAAGATAAAAGTGGTAAATCAGCAAACGACAGGGTTCAAGAAAAGAAGCAGAACGTGCGCAAAGGATCGGGAAACTCTCCAGGTGTCCAACACTCGGATCCTCGTAGACGCGGATCCGCAAAGCAGAGCGGAGCGGCGTCGAATCAATTCCGCGGAAGGATGTTCCGGGGGCGCGCATCGCGGAAGAAACAAATTTCAGAAGACTAAAAGGACTACAAGGCCGGCGGGTGCGCGCGGAAATAAAACAGCGAGCCGCGCGGCGCGCCGTGGAAAAACATTTTCCCGCGGGCGTTACTCGCGGGGGAAACGCGAGCGCAAACCGGTCCGCGTGATAGACGGCGCGTGTAGGACGCCTCTGCGCTCGGAGAGGGCAGACTGGAAAAAGACAACGGAGCGAAGTTCGTTGCCAATTTCCACGAAGCGCGAGTCTCTCGTTGCAAAAACGAGGCCGTGTATGGTTACGTTGGTAGCGGAGCGGCGCGGAGAGCGGCGCGGAGCAGCGCGGCCATAGGCGAGCGTATATCGCGGCGATGTTATCCGCAAACACGCGGGTTCGGCCAATTTATCCCAAGGGATGAGGCCGACGTGGCCTGGAGCCGGGTGTGGGGCAACCTTGTCCAGCGGAATGAATTCAGCACGCAGCCCCTGTGCGGTTGAGCCGCCTCCATCCCCCTTTCACAGACCGCCACCTCCAGCCACTGTGCTACATCCCTCCCTCCGAACAAACCCTTCCCTTCCCTTCTACGCCCTTCCTCCCAACCGCTTTCCATACCCTGCTTCCTTCCTTCCTTCCTTCCTCCACCACCTTTTCCATCGGCGTTCTCCGCGAACGGCCGTTAAGGCCGGTTCAAACTGTTCGGTCGGGAAACGATGCGTGCTAACAACCACCGCGATGTCGTTCGCGGCCGACGCTTTTTCCACTTCATCCCCTACACACCCTCAAACTAATACCGTGATCATCGCTCGATGTGTTCTCATCGCGGAGCTGCTTTCACTCTTTGCAACTTTTGGTCGAAAGACTTGCAGAAAAAGATCCGGACTGTTCGATTTTGATTTTGACAAGCCTTCGAACGGTGGTAGTATACTAGTTGTTACTTGATAGAATTTAATATTATTGGTACGGTTATGTGCAAGCCACTAAAACTATCACGAGAAGAATTTTATGACAGATTTTCATGGAATTTCCCTTTCCCGTAATTTGATGCTGACAATTTTTATTTTGCATAAAAATCCGCAGTCTATTCCTTGTACACTTTAAATGTTCCTTCTACAGAAGCATAGTCATTCTCAGATCAGCGAGAACTTTTTGTTCAGTGGTCGCGTAAAATTTTCGGCTCTTGTAGATAGAGGATTATGACCTAGTAAAAATGTTGGAGGTGCTCCAAGTGGACCAGCCGAGTGGAACAGCTTACAATATTGCACCACCGCAGAACTTTTCACATAATGTACCATTGATACTTGGACTTGAAACCCCAATTTTCAAGCTTTTGGTTCTATAAATCTGTAAAATACTTCCCCGTGATAAGACTATAAGAATATACGGCAGAGTTTTTCGACTTTTTCTCGCGAGGGATAAAAATGCGAACGTTTCACGAAAGAGAAGGGCGAAGAAGTTGGCAGGGTCGGGAATCGTCGCTAAGCCGCGGTTTAGAAAGACTAATTGATTCGAGCGCGGCCGGAAATCTCTCCCGGGGTCGGTTCGATGTCGGCCGGGGGCGGCGGCCCTTACACGCATAACAACGAATATCAATAGTGTGAATAATCCTTAAACTGGTCGGGTATCGGACAACTGGTGATCCGCTCCACATATTGGCGGTTTGGTGTACACCGGCCGCCTGATTGCCACGGGGGCTCTTAGATTTATTGACCTGTCAATGGTGGCGCGCGAAAACGGCGAATTTACAACGCCGCAGGTGTTAAGTTCCGCCGTGCGTGTAATAACGGCCCTGATCCCAGGCCTACGGTAAGCCACACCGTAATTATATTTCCGAACCTCTGGCCCGCCACCTTTGTCATTATCACCGGAGGCGGCGGGGCCGTAACTCAATGAGATCCGTTCCCGCCATGCGCCGCGGTCTGTGTGCGTGGAAACGATAACGGGGCGACGAATCGCGCGCGAATCCACAATTTTTTAACCGGGCCACGCGATTCGACCGGTAATTATTTCAAGTCGAAAGAAATTTACGAGCGATACCGTGCGGCACAGGCTCTCTGTTATCGTGACTTGCTCTCTCTCTCTCTCTCTCTCGTCTCTCTTTCCTCTTATTTTCACCCGCGCGCGCGTGTGCGCGTCCCGAGACGGCGAGATACATCGCCCCGTTCGAGGCCCGCCGAAAAAAACAGATCAAGAAAAATTAAAGATCGTAATTAGACTCACCTTGAGCCCGGTTAGGCGCGGCTCCTCCACTGCCAGCTTCGCCAACGCCTGGTAATCCCCCTGCGCTGCCCTCACCAGCCATTCCCGCGACTTCCCGTCCAGTTGCTGATCCCCAAACCAATAATTGCCGCAATTAACGGGGGTTACTCGCGGTGCCGGTTACCGAACCGACGCGACGAACGGACAGAAGAATTTACCGATTGAGGCAATCAAATTATTTACACTTTTTCCGATATCGGTGATAATAGAGAAAAATGTCATACGTAAATAAATCTATATCAAAGTTGCATAGAAGGTAATACATAATGCGATTAGAAATACTATTTTGCATAGACACAAATTTCAAGATAGTCTCTGTTCTTCTACGTGAAACTTTTTCTGTTAGCAAAAATAACGTCGAAGTGGTAAAATTTATTGCCTCACCGTGTACACAGGATGTTCGACTACGTTGGTGAGTACATTGTGGGGTGAACGGACAACATAAAATGAAACGAAAATCATTAGTCACGATTCGGGCTGTGTTTACAAAATATTGACCACCGTACGAGCAATTAAACTCATATATTTGAATTATTATTAAAGAATTCTAATAGAAAATGAAGAAAATAAAGTCGCACTGTTGCATCTAATCCTTCAAATTTTTTTTTTCTTTCCAAGATCTCCAGGAGAATTTCTGCATTTGGTTCGCAACTCCACGAACGCATCTCTGTCACGCCAGGTGTCGTTCGCAAAAGATCGGGTACCCGGTCGCAGAACCACCAGGTAAATGCTCACCGCGCGTAGCCGAACACCTCGTGCTGATCACGGCTAGATCGGAGAGCGATCGGCGAAAATTTTAATTAAGATCTCGGTACTCGATCGCGTGGCTTTATCCGTCCGTTGGATCGTGGGCCGGACAATTATCTGCGATTCGGAGAGGAGCGTGCGCTCGATCGCGCGATAATCACGGTCCACGGCGGAATGACGATGACGATGATGAACTTACCGAGGCAACGGAAGCGCTGTCATCCTCGTCGGCACCCTGCGGGGAAAAGAAGAAAGTCAGTCACTCAGCCGGTCGCTCGAAAAATCAACGTGGCGCGCTACGTCACGCGCGACGTACGCCCGTGGAACGTCTTGTCGAACCAACAGAGAGAGAACCGGTCGTCCGCGCGAGATCGGGCCCGCTCTATATGGCCCACAACCATAACCGGAGAACTATCTCCGTCCCTTTTACGCGGCGTGCTCGCGGCGAAGAGAGCCCCCGGGCACACGAGGGGGGGAAGAAAATGCGTAAAAGCAGCGGGACGCCGCGTACCACGAACGCGCCACGGTCATCAGATTGATATACGGATCCAATAATTGATTCTCTGACGCAACACCCCGGGAGGGCTGGACCAACTTACGCAACCCCTCGCCCGACCACCACCGGGCCCAGCATCTCCTCCTACGATGGGCCTCGATTGAACGGACTTTGTCCGGCCCGCTGTTTGGCAAGGCCTCTCGAAGCGGACTACAAATTTTGTTCTCGTCAAACTAACCTTGTAGACAGATTGTACTGTGAGACACTGCCCTGGTCTCATCAAAACCTGACGTCTTTTATTTCGGAATTATCATATCAAAGTGCGTTCGTTGCTTGTGCCGTAGTTCTGGTTCCTAGAACCTTTGGAAGATCACTTTTGGATCATTTATAAGTCTTCTACATCGTGCCAAGTTTATACGAAATTGTACATGTATCTGTGCTGCCCTAATTTCCGGAGAAGAATACCAACTGAGATCAAAATATAGGTAAGTGTCGATCACAGCGAAGCGTTCAGAAACGTGGTCGATCGCTCACTGGAAGGAACAATAATTCGATCAATAACTCAAACGAGCCTAATGCTGCATTCGGCCCGTTTCCGGCAGCGCTCGTCCTTATCCCGTAGCTCATTTCGCGCGCTGCGGTAGGAAGGGCGCCGGGCAGAAGTGGAAAAGAAAAAGAATCGAGCGCGAAGGGTGGAGGTGGTGAGGAGCGGCTGATCCCAAGAACGTTAAACGACTACTCATCCCTGTTAAACTGTTTGTATTTTCACTCGTCACGGCTGCATCGTCCGTTCGAGGTGCTCACATCGACACTCGTACCCGAATCAATCGTGACTCCTCGTAAATTACTTGGAACGGGGCGAGGCGAGTGGGCCGAAGAAGGATGCGAGCATCGAATCCGGCCGAGTCATCATTAGCTGGCTCCGATATATCTCTATCGATCGACACCACCTCGCGTGTCCTTAAGTGAAATCGTGATTCCTGCGGACGAGGTCCTGCCAGCTTAGATTCTTCGCGACCGTCTCGATTTCAGTTCGGAAATGCTGTCCTGATTCGACTGCTAAAAATTTACGAAAATGACCTTAACTATTTAAAGCAGCCCGCTAAAATTCGATTAGAATCGTGCGTAGACTGCGGATTTTATGTATTTGTAAGAGAAAGTGGGTGGGGAAATTTAAAACAGTAGAAACATTGAAAGAGAATTTAAGAAAACCAAATTAAAAACAGTAACTGAAGAGTTATTGAAGAATTAATGTGTGTGTGTGTTCCTTGCAGTTGGTGCCAAAAATTTTTATTTAGCATTAAGATCCGCAGTCTAGCATTGAAACCTCAGGATGCCATTGCAGGGTTAAAATTTGATCCTGCCTGGTCCGAGAACGAAAGTTTGCTGTTTTGCTGATTGCCAAGAAACGTTGCGAATATTTTCCACCCCCCGGGCGAATCGAATAGGCTTCCCGATGAGAACCACTGCCCCCCCGTCGCGTCAGGTGGTGCATCGAGGTACGTTCCCAGCTTTCGTGTGCTACGGCCACTCTCTCGCAGCGAGAGACGTCCGTGGCCTCGTCGGGGCGCGTCGATACACACCGACACGGGGGATAGTCTTTATTATGTGCGTCCCCGGGCGCGCGTTATCCGCCATCAGTGATTCGACAATCGTACTTTCAATAAGCGGTTGTTATTGCCTGGCCGGCTGAACAATAACCGCCGCGCGCCTAACCGCAAACAGATTCGGTTTTGCTCTGTTTTCGAGCGAGCCCGACGAAAGCGGACGTGCTCGGCCACCTTCTGATCATCTGCGGCCGACTGCCAGCGGAACGTGATGGTCACAATATTTATACGCAGACTCTTATCCGAAGAGTTCTCAAGCCTCTCGAACAGCCACGACGATCGACAATGACGACAAGTGTGTGGCAAAGTTGACTCTTTGCACTCAGAAGACGTTTCATTTTCTGACCTCTGGATGTTTCGTTGCGACTATTAGACCTCAAAAAGAATATCATAACACTTTCATTTTTGACTGCTCCATGTATGGAGCGCAAATAAATTTAGTAGTGTGAAAGTTGTTTGAATTGTGGAGTGATTATTTTTAAATATTCCAATTATAGAGTAATCACTTTTGGGATCCACAGTGCAAGCCTTTGTCGATTTGTACAACGAATAGCGTTAGAGAATCTGAATTGTCATTGAATTACTCAATTCGAAACGATTCGATTAAACGAATTACAGAAGAAAAATCTACAAGAAGTACCCACGAAACGAGTTTGAAAAACGGAGGAATACAACTGTGAAGGAGTCCTGAGCATCGTCGATCGTATAGTTGTAAGAATGGTCCGCCGTGAGAGGGTTGAATGTAACAAGGGCTTGACGACCGGATGAAATGTCAGCAAATAACTCCCCCCAACGATTCCGCGAGCATCTCGTCCGATTCGCTCGCAAAAAGCCTGTCGCGAGGAGTAGTAAACACGGTGTACACGTCGCCTCGAATCTCGATAAGCGTTAACATTTGCGAACGGTCCTCGAGGCTCGTCGCATTAAAATCCTCGTGTCACCGGCGGGTTCGGTTGATGTTGAAGCGATTCGAAGCCGACGCGACACTTGTTTTCCCGTGGCTCGCCGGAGAAGTATGCAAATGGTTTGCGAATCCAGTTCCGCGGGCGCGACGAGCCCGTGAACGATCGTGAAAACGGGGTCCACAAAACGTTGGAGCCGGGGCCGACCATAATGGCCCGGTTATCAGATAAGCTTCTAGAAGGAGGGTAATCGTAATAGCATCGCAACGATGGCTATACTACGATCGAATCGGAGGCGGACAGATAGAGAGAGGAAGAGAGAGGGAGAGAGAGATCGTGGAACAGAGAGTAGACGGCTCGTCCCGATCCTCATCGGCGCCTGATCCCGTCAGCGGGTCATTGTTTCGCCGTAATTAATATTTTAATTGAGATCACCGGGAATTAATTAATGCAACGGCGTCGTCGGCGAGCCCCTCGGCCCGAACTGTTCGTTCAATCGATCGTAACACGGCGCCTGTCAGAGCTGTACAGGTCGTTCCATGAATTTCGCCGAGCATCGGGACTTCACGCTGCGCGTGCACGCCCCTCAGATATTATCTCCCAGCCGATTTCTTTTTGCTCGTCCTCGTTACTCGCACAACCGTTACGATTAGGGTCAACGGGAGTTCATGCGCCGTTGATACCTTCCGCGGGAAACTACCAATCCGCTGATTCGCGGCGCAAGTGCAATAAGAACCACGAAAAAGAACGAGAATTCTCACGGAGCCGTTCCTATTCAAACGTCTGTCTCCAGTTTTCCGAATTCCCTGAACCATAAACAGCAAATCTTTTGTAAAAAGCTTCTTCCGACCATTCGCGAAGTGAATGTTTACAGACATCTTTACACAAAATTCACATGGCGGAGCCGAAGAAGCAGCTCTGGATATTTTCAGGAAAATGGGAAATCCGGGAAACAAAATAGTTGACTCCGCGAGCAAGAGGTCGCGAACTCCGAAGAACCCAGACACGCACTTAAAACTTCGAGGCCGACATCGTTCTCGGGAGGATGATTCCGGCCGAACTTTCACCCCCTATTATCTTACCCCTTCGTACGAACTGAGAAAGAAAGACGGCGCTCGAGCGAGCGAGTCACGCGAAACTTCGAGGTTGTTATTATCGAGAGGCCGTGGTACATCGATTGTTCGGTCGGCTAATTAAATTAGGCGCGGTTGATTCGTGGCCGAGTGAGAGCACGCGGACACTCGAGGCTGGCGCACGTGCTGGCTCTTTTCCTGGGACAATGGACAGAACGCGTAACCGGGTTACGCGAGTGGGAAAGCGCGCTCGTTGTTTCGGGGTGGAAACGTTTTAATAAACGGACGCTACCCTCCGGACGGGGGTGTATAATATATATTCGGTTGTTGCACGAAGGAGAGAGAAACGGAGCCGGGAGACGAGAGGAGCTGGGAGGGTTGGTTATCGGCGAAACGGAGAAAGGAACCGTCGACGAGTTTCCGGGGAGGAGAACGGGCTGCGGGGGCGGGAACGAGGGAAGGGGGGGGAGAGCGAAACATGTTGCGGCACGAGCTGCCTCAAGAGCACCGCAGAATTAGCTTTATTATAACCTGGGGGCCATCCATACATGCCTAACAGAGCAGCAGGAACATTCGCCGGCCAATAAGCCGAATGCTAACCAAACATTTTCGCGACTCGCCGCACCCTCGAATTTATCCGCGGCCGGCGCAAAGCTATCCCCGTAGGTCGACGGGAGGCCAGGGCGGAGAGGAAGGAGGATCGATTTCACGAATTAAAGCTGGATATCTATTTAATGCGGCCGTTAATGTCCGGCTAGCGCTCGACTATTAATATACCGGCTGTTTGCGGAAACCACTTAAAAGATTACCGACAGTTTAGGGCATTATCGGAAACCGTGGATTAGCCCCGCTGTATTTGCCATCTGGCCACGCCGATTTATCGCGCCACTTTGTCTAATAAGATTTTTTCGCACGGTGGTGCGGAATTGCCGAGCGTCTTCGAGCTTACCGAAACGTTAGTCTGATCTGTGGATCGGATAGACTTTTTGATGTTTCTCCGAATTCCGTAACTAATAAAATATGAAAACACGTTATCGAGTGAAGGGCTGATTTACTAACACCGGTTCCGCCACCGCGACTGTTTAAAGAACAGATTATAAATCGATCCTTCTACGCTCCGGCTAATTACTCACATGTATCACCGATCTATTTATCCTACAATCTTATTCTGCGATCACTGTCTCACTCGAAGAGCCTTACAGAAAGAGACGAAGAAGAGGTCAGAACGAAATAAAGAATCCGTTTCTAAATTGAGCTCTCTGAAGCGGTACCAATACCCTTGATAGTGATCAACGATCTCCATAATCTCTACCCACTTCCTCCGTTAGGCTCTCTCAGGACTGTAGATCAGGATCGTAGCCCGTTCGACGTCAAAGTTCCCGGCTCGGCGTTTCTCTAACGAGCATCGTTAAGGAAGAGGAACTTTTCCTCGGGCCGAGCGCAGAGAGAGCGAACGATTAGGCCCGGATTAGCGGCGGCCGTTCGCGCGCGCGCGCGCGCGCGAGATCGATTATGCGACGCTGCGGATAACGTTGGCCCTGATTTATTCCCCTAATGGGCGTTCGCGCATTCATTTCGTGGCCGTGCGAGGCAATTCCACGGGGCTTCGTCGGATGGCGGGCGGCCGTACTGCCGCTGACAGGAAAACTCTCGCTGGGTGATTCAGCGTTCGGTTCGGCGACGCCTCCCAACGACCACCATAATGCCTACCTAGCTCCGCGCCCACCTACCTAACGCCATTTCCATCGGCCGCTATCGTCGGGGATCATAATCCAAGGTTTAGCCCGGAGCACGACGGAAACCGCGGCCGGACCCGTCCCGCTCCACAGAAATGAACGCGCGGAATGGCAGAAACGCCGCTGACCAACCAGACAACCCATCTGGGGACAACCCTTTGGCTGGACCCCAAAACCGGCCTAAACACTTCACGGTTCCACGCAGAAACGAGAAAATTGCCCCGACGATTTTTTAGCGATTTTTCTTGGAGGTCTAACCGCCTACTGTGCGTCAAATACCCGATAATTTTCCACCGAAAAGTATTCTTCAGGTTTCTGAAGAATTTGCGACGCGTTTTAACGACCGGAACGTCGAGAGGAGACCCGGAAATCGGCAATTTGATCGAGGACGAAACTTTACAAGCCAATAAACGGGGCGACACAGGTTCGATCGGAAGCAGTTTTTCACGTTGAATAGGGGGCGGGTGAGCGGGGGAGGACGGGTTCGGGGTCGCGTTCGACAAGTCGAGCATCGAACGATTACACAACGCCGGAGAAATTCCCGCATAGAGACGATTATTAGCTGAGCCGGCGTTGGTCGGCGTGAGTAATTCATAACCGGCAGCTCGTATTTTCGCGGACGGCACGTCGAATTTGGTTCGGATGGAGAACATGGAGCATCGACGCTGCTGGCTTCACCCAACCCCCGGCCAACCTCCGTTGACAGGATTATATTCGTACGTACCTATCGTGTTCCTCGGTGTACCTCGGTCCCGCAATACGCGTCGCGCGATCATATTCCCGTCGACTAATAAATTTACCATGGTACTCGAGCGCACAGCCATCGTACGACTGTCGTCGGTCGATTGCCCCGCCGGCTATGTCACTGTTTCGAGGACCGTCCGCAATGACAATCGACCGGATAATGGCCGGATAAAGGTCCTGCCAGCTGTAACCATCCTGCTACCATTATTCCGCCTCGTGACAACTCTCCAAGACCTGCTATCCTTCATTTTCTAACCGACTTCGTTCCAAACATTTGAATCTTTCAATCGCCATTATTTTCCAAGATATTCGAAAAGATCCTCAAATTTTTCTGGCAAAGTGTCAGAAATAAAACACTATTTTCCTAGTACCAAAGTCTAACAATCTACACAATGTACACAGTTGGAAAAGATGCGACAAACAGAGGGTTCAGAGCCAAAGTAAGAAAAAGACTCGTTCGTCTAAAAAGCTCCCTACGATAAAAATAATTACAGACACGTCAGCAGAGCAACAATCTCCAAATTCCACTGAGGAATGAGAAAGGAACGTCGAGGAATACTGAACAACTGCGAAGGCGCCTGAACACGTGGGATCCCTTTCATTCACAGATCGGGCCGTACTACGGCCGGCGAACGCGACAGAAAAATGAAGGTCGGCACGTGGGGACGCGGCTTAAGCATCCCCCGCGCGGTTTCGTCTCCTAACGAGTTTATCGCGTCGTCTTTAACGTTATTAACACGGACTAACGAACTGGAATTGCCGAGTCATCGTGGTCCTACGACAAACGCGGTTCCACCAGGTACACGCACCTGTGTGGGTGTGCGCCGATCGGTGGGTGTTTCTGTCGGTGTTGGTACCGTAAGTCCATACACACACGGAGATATGTACACGGTGGTTGTAAGTACAGGGCGAGAGAAGGGCGCTTCGACGGGACAGGTTACGTGTATAAGGTGGGATAAAGGTACGTATAGGCGCAGTCCGGGCTGTCTGTGCGGCCCTGATACCCCAGTCTCTGGGCTAATTCCGAGGTGTAATCTGCGGGTACCATCTCAATGGATTAGCATATAGATAGCGAGGTGGGCTGACCGTATATATACGCGCCTAGACCACGTCGGGGGACGCGGCCATGTCCGTTTTGGTCTCGTGTCCTCCGGACGTAAGGGGGTCAGGTGGTGCTGCAACACCCCCACGATTGCGGGGAATGAACCCCGGGAGCCTTGTGTGCACAGGACGCCCGTGGCTAATTAAGAAAACAGTGGACCAATCGCCTGACAAACTGTTTCCTTCGTTATTACAGGCCCGCGTCGAACCGCGCGCCGAATTACGTCCTAATACGGTTCGATTCCTTTGCTAACTCTAATCCCTGAAGATAGTTTTACTACTAGAACTATCCGGCATTCAAATGAGCAATTTTTCCTTTATACAAGCGACCAGATTGCAGTTGCAAAATACCGTATTCAATCGAATTCAGACACCTGGAAATTTTCGCAGCTAGCGCTAGGGTCGCGAGCGTAGGTCGTAGCGGTGTCTCCCGTGTCCGAAGTGTGATCGACATGAATGGCAGTTCGCCATTGGCGGCGGCCACGTGGGGAGGAGCAGGGCTGGTACGAGGACCGAATATTTCGCTGGAGGTGATTCGGTCGCGAGGTAATTTGTGCTCACAGCGGGGCTGAGCAAACACGCGCGACGGGGGTGCCTCGAAAAATTAAATAACTCGATGACTGGTCACATTCTCCGACACGCGGCATACATAGGACCCTTATCCACACACCGAGGCTCGGAATCACCGTTCCAAGATGTCCGCGAGAGAGGAAGGGCGCCTTCGGTTGAATGACGTGGCCCTCTGCTCCCTCCGCGGAGTCTTCCATTTTCTTCGTTGCGAGGCCCGAGACGGAGAGAGAAAGAGAAAGAGAGAGAGAGAGGATTGTCGGGGCCCCGTATCCCTGGGGAACAGGGCCCCGTGGAAGCTAGGACAGGCCCAGGACGTCCACGGGGCCCAGGGGTCCCAGGGGGGCCCAAAGGGGGCGCAGGGGGAGGCGAGTGCCGGCCTCCCGCGGACTTATGAATACAAATAGCCGCTCACTGCGCGACTCAGATCCCTGATAGGGAACACTCCTGGCTTACCGGTACCACCGTCTAGCATAAAGTACGGACTTAGGCCCTCACCGACACCGACGCACGACCGTTTAACGGAGGATTATCCCCGCGACGGACCCGCAGATTCGCATCGAACGATATCGCCGTTGTATCGGCCCCAGCGAATACCCACGGAATGTTGGACCCGGTGAAATCGAAAGAGCGATCAGTGAAAGCATCGACCCCGCTATCGGTTACCCTATGGGAACCGTGAAAGAGACGTTATTAGCTCGTCGAGGATACGCTTCTTCCGGATCGACGGTCGTTTCACTCGCCTGACGGTGCTTCGCGGTACCACTTGCGTCAACACGCCGCCATTCGCGCAAAATCCTTCGAAACGACACCACATCTGCACACAATAACAGGAATTACATGATACGCTCTACTTTTTCTTCATCGATGCCAAGGTATTTTTCATTTTCGCAGATTAAGAAGAGTCAAGATGCTCACCAGTGTCGTGTATACATTGCACGCACACAATGTCTAATAATTGTAACAGTTGATTGGATTTATCCTGTCCAAGCACACAGATCTTTCATCGAACATGATAAACTGAGAGCTGCATCGTTTAAGGAAGAATAATAGAGCCGTATGAATTGTGCTGGAACTTTGTAGCTCTCGAAACTGATGAATGCACTTGTCGGATAGTAGAGGAGCCTAATTCGATTCTTGGTGGTCCGCGTTCGTCAGCGATCGAGTGAACGGTTCGTAGGCGGCACTGAAACGCGTTGCGAAATAATTACACGATGTTCGCGGATAATTTATAGTAAACAGGACGTACACGAACGGAACCGGATGCTTATTAATTTTCATATATTCAATTTGAGAGGTCCGTATCAACGTCCCGCTAATAGCGCTCGCTGATACTACACGTATGATCGATGGGCTAGATAAAGTATTATGAATATTCCTAGGTGTACGCGCTTGGAAAAATTATTCATGCCGTTTCGGTATTCGCGACGATCTTCCGCAACGATCTTCTCTGTCCCCTCTTTTCTGTATCTCCGTCTTTCCCCTCTGTCTTTCTTTCTTTCTTCCTTTCTTCCTTTCTTTCTTGCTTTGTTTCTCTCCGCCGGCGAGAGAGAGCCCGGTTGGAATGCATTTTACAGTGCCGATAACAAATTACGCGTCTTCATCCATGTTCTGCCTTCCAAGCAGAAAGGAATGCCATCGCTCGATCGGTCATTCCCCGGTTTCATCCGGTCGATCAGTAAGAAGATACCTACGCTCCTGCCGTGCGTTTCAGGATCGGAGACAGTATCTGGCTTTATCTGCGGCTAATGTCGTGTAAGAACTACGCCTCCCTTCGATCCACTGACAACCATTTGTTCGGCCACTCCTGACCGAGAGGTAAGGTGACTCGAAACTTTCTAACGAATTTACAATGTGTCTCCGGGATCAGACGCGGTCGCAAAGACGCGCGATTCCGCGCGCAATTATCAACCGTGACTGACGAGCTGACACCTCTCCGATATCTTTCGCATACTCCAATCGAATTCTAACTTTATTCGATTTCATTTTTACGCTCGCAACCGGTTGATTTCCACAACCTTTTGACCCATTTATTCGTAGACGCGTGAAGAATATGAATACTCGTCTATGGATCATCCGACACGAGGGTTAGTTACGATGTGCTATTCCACGAAAGAAAGCCACAGATTCACGCCATGAAGATGGTTTGGTGTTTAATGAAAATACTTTAATAAGAGTTTTTAACCTATTACCGGCAGAAGACGATTTCAGAAAACGGAGTTATAGTTAGAATTCCGGATTCGATGGCCACGGGCGGCGCTGGAACGCCACGCGTGCAACCATGCAGAAAAGTAACGCTCGTGCATAGTCGGCGCGATACACGGCCCGGTTGAGTGCATTATAGTTTGTCCGGGTTGTTCAGGCACGCCCGTCACGTGGATCGTCAGCAACGCGGTGAAACTTTCTGAATCCCACGAGCAGCGCCGAGGACCACCGAGAACGAACGCGACCCGGAAGGGTGGACGCCTCGTTCGCTATCGTGACAGACGCAATCAGTTTTCGACACTCTCTGTCACTACGGGAGATGGACTCCCGCGGACGAAGGTAGCTCACGGTTGAATAGCGCACGGTAATCTGATTTATTCGGTGCGCCTCACGACTCGGGGAAAAATAGATTTGCTCCACGGTGGATCCGCGGAGCCACATTAATCCTGACGATCACGGTATCTGACAAAGTTGCGCGTTTCGCCGAATAAAAAAAAATATATATATAGTTCCAAAAAAGTCTAGTCAACGAGACTGTGTGCGACCCTCGGAAACGCATAGACCACCTGGAGTCCGATGGGTGACCCTCCGGGAGACTTCGACCTTGGTTGGACCCTCGGATCTCCGGTACTTGAGGGATCAGGGCTCGAGAAGGTCCTTCGAGAACCTAGAAAGGTTCATAGGCTCATAGGGTATTAAAATAGTTTTCGAATCTTCTAAGTCCTTTGAGTAGAGTATTGATGAAGCTTTTTGGATGAATTCTGCAAGAGTCCTCGAAATCCTTTGAATAATATGTTTGGGGATCCTAGAAACTCCTATAAATCATCTAAAATCCCCCGGAACCCTCTAAGAAAGTTGACTTGAGAGCCCCGTGAACTCAGCGATGGATAAAAGTTAAGAGAATAATAATAGTCCTTATATGATTATTCCTACTTCTTCTTTATTATTCTTCTTCTTCTGAATCTTGTCTAGGAGATAGTCGGAGATATGAAATAGTGTTTCCGTGGAGCTGATACCGCGCTAATTATTGTTTACGTTTTCGTATTTACGTATGGAATATGCTCGCTTATAGTCGTTTACGTTCAGTGGGATATCTGATCAAATGCCGGCGGTGACTAAATTACCTCTGTCTCAATAAATCCGTTGCAGCGTCTTCCACGAAATTAACGATTGCTCCCGAAGCGGAACGAAACATTTTATGCGAACAAAGGTTCGTACCACGTTCTCCCTGTCGCTTCCTCCATCAGCGGACGAGACGCTTCCAACATGAAGACATAAAGAATTCCCCGCGGAAGCGAGGGCGGTCCGACACGAGTGTTAAGCAAACAAATTTAATGCGCGTGTATAACGGGCACCAATTTAAATGATAATGCCCGCGGTGTGTATGCGTCCAAGATTAACTCGTAATAGGCCGGAATAAATGTCGGCGGACCTGTTAGGCGTATCTAGCACTGCTACACGGGAGAACAGTAGGTGCTAACTACTCTTGTAGACATGCCTGTTTTATATTGATGCATCGCGTATGTTCATACAACATCGAGGGAGAGAGAGAGAGAGAGAGAGAGAGAGAGAGAGAGAGAGAGGCATGGAACCGTCCGACGCCGAAGAAAATTGGGTCGCGCATCAACGCGATCGACAATCTCTCGACGGTCTTATTATCATAACGGCAATAAATTATTGGACCGGCGAGCCGTACCGACGCGACCTATAATTACCGGGGACCGGTTATTAAACATCGTCCACCGTTTGATTATCATAGAACGAACTGTCAGGTCGGATCTCGTTCGCCGACAAATCATCGACCGAGAGTGGCGGCACGCGGGAATTCAATTTGAACGCCTTCACGCGTCGCTTAATAAACGCTCCGCATTATACTGGGCGTGTTAAGCGTTCCCAGAAGATTTCAAAGACGCTAACTGCGTCTCGCAACAGGTACGACGACGTCAACACCGTTGGATCTGTCGAAACTAATTTTTCCGGCCCGCGAATTCGAAATTTTCTACACATTTAACCGGAAAACCATTGATTTCATTTTTTGCATGAAATTTGCTAAAGATTTTGACAGATCTTTCAAATCGTAAGTACCACCTCCGTTGCTTTGGATATAACAACATAAACCAGAATAAATTCCATTTCTAGAAGCACACGTAAAAACTTTCTGGTACAGTAACTCGTGAAATGCTTGTGAAGGAAAGAACGACAGTAAGGAAAATCGTTTCAGTCGGTATAATATGTAATGTACAAACACTCTTAAAAATATTAATACTGTATATCGATCGAAACATTGGGGTCTCATATTCCTATCCTGTCTTCTATTATAAAAATCGTGTACCTCGTGAAGGCAACAATTATTTACACTTCCAATACTTAGGGGGTGAAATTCTGTATCGAACCACCGCGCGTCAACTCGCCCCAATCTTCGGCCGAAGACACAAGTTTTTCGAGCGTACAAAGTACGTATTCATCGATAGCGTTTTGCGTAATGAAGAGAGTTTAATGAACATCGGAAAAACCATGGCAAAGACAACGATGGCTGCGCGCTGAGGTCGAAGAGTCCTCGAACTATGAAGTAAGTTTGCCTCTGGGGGTGTCTTGTCGGTGTTGTCGCGGATGGGATCATGCAAGCTGTGTGCCCCCGTCCCCCGGTTACCCCCGTCGTTCTGCCGGTGAACCTCTTTGCATATACATTCTGTAAGATTACTTTGTGCGGTTTACACCCTCGGCTCACCCTCCCGGCGCTCGTCCTTCAGCTCGGCGCGCCTCAGCCGTCGACGACCTCGCTCCTTTCGCCAGGAGGCAAACTACCCTGCAAGTTTCACCGGGGGTCCCTAATGTATGCGGAACTATACGAGAGAAATTCCAAGTTCGGCATGGCCGTGTTAGGTGCCTTTACGATGAGTATCTCTAGACCCCCTATCTCCCTCTCTCTCTCTCTCTCCCTCTTACTGCCGTCTCTTCTCTTCTCTTCAGCGCCATACGGAAAGGACGGACTACCGACAAGACTCGGCCGTGGAAGAGGCGAACACGCGTGATCCTAATTAGAACGCGTCCTAGAGGTGTCGAAGTAAAAGCGGGTTTCTTGTTAGGCGTATCGCGATACGCCCCACGGCGTTTTCCCGAGCATTATAAGCGATCTTCAGGACCGGCTTTGTCGGAAAAATCGGGAAGAGGTTCCTGAACTCGTTAGCAATATTCATGAAATTTGGAGCAGACAGTGCTGGAGTCGTTAAACAGATCAAATTTGCTTAGACTCTTAAGAGCAGTGGTAGCAGCGCGCTACATACTCGAAGGGAAGATCGAAACTGGCCAAATCCATTAAATGATATCCAGAATGGAACATTTGAAACAGGAAATCTTACTTTGATTTCTATTTCCCTCTTACTTTGACGATAAAACGATGGAACTCTTTCTAACGTGAAACTTGCTTGACTTTAAGGTATAATCTGGTATAATGGATTTTTGTAATCTTTTTATGAGATTGCAAAAAGTATGATCAGCAAGTCGTGTAGATTGTTGTAGCGTTAATAAGGCTGAGTTCGGAAGAACGGGTAGTTCCCACACAGTTTTCGGAACAGCGTGAAACCCGGTCCTTGAAATTTTTCGGTAGATATTGGTATGTGGGAGACTGCCTCCGTGGAAACGGGGAATGCACGCACGATTACGAAAATTTCTCACGAAGATACAGCTCTTAATAGTATTCTTTGCCACCCACATCTCCGGCGTATTTACATAAAAACGAGCGAGGTCCGTAGCGCCGAAGCGCGATGACTACGAATAACCACATTAACTTCCTGGCATCGTTTTAATATTTCCTTTCGTTAACTCGGGAGGGGGGCACCGAAACTGTCTTGCAATGATTATCGTGGGGAAAATCCTGCGAATTATCCTGACCTTGTCGGAACCTGAGCAATCCAGTCTTTCAATTATTCCTGTTCCTCCAATCCCATACCATAAAAATTACTGTAAAAATTACTCTGGATTGCAGTGTTACATAGTTTATTACATCAAATCTGTTTTCAAATCTAAAAATAAGAAATAAACTAAAGAAATTAGGATTAAAGATACACTAAAACTGATCTAAAGCAGAGGTATCAGAAGGGAAATGCCAAATGTTTTCATGAAACCTAATCAGTAATATTCTTCTACTATTGAATTTGTAGACTTTTGTACAAAATATTGATGGCTTTGAAATGTCAGAAAACAATGATCTTAGAGGAAGGCATTTTCACTCTTCCTCTCAAACGACCGAGCCGCGCAGAATAATTACTTTCCATTTGTGTCGATGAAGTACGCGGATGAAATTTAATTAGAAAAATCGGGACACCGTGGAGGAAACGTTTCCCTCCGATTTTAATGTGAGAGAAAAGGCGTGCGCGTCTGGTCGTCGACTGTTTGTCAAAGCGTGGGTACTTCTCGGATCACGATTCCCAAGTCGCCCCCCTAATTGTCATCGTCACGGTGACGTGATCGCCGATCGACACGTAGCCGCGGCGTGCATTCAATGACCCATAACGAGCGGTTCGACGAAAGCACGCCGGAAAAATTACGTGAAACGTGTTGACGCTGGCGAACGGCGCGGCACGCGACACCGTGTTAGACGAACGGGTCATTTCGGATGCGAGGGGCGGATTCCCGTGGCCACGGTGCATGATAATTACCGGTAAAGAAACCTAAGGGCCCCACCCACCGGCTCCCTCGAGATTACAGGATGTCCGGAGGCGAGAGGATCTCCTCGGAACCCGCGGAACCCTATCCGCAGCTAATCAAAATTAACCAACGATCCCGTCGAATTCGGAGTTGAAAGAGGAACCGCCACAAATAGACGCCGACACGGGAATAATAAATAATTACCGAAGAACCACGCGCCACCCAACGTGACGAAAGATGCCTCGCATTTCCGGCGACTTTTATATTTACCGCGCGTTCAGTATTTTTGGGGACTATCCCTGACACTGATGGGAACATTGCTTAACCCTTGGGCAACCGCGTGGGAGTCCCGAAGGGTAGACACATTTTTAAAGCGCATGGTTTAGGGGAATTTATTGCATACGTGCTAGGTTTGATTTACTGAAAGCAACCGTGAAGAATGAACAATTTTTTTAATGTTTTGTTTCAGATGCCTCACCTTTTCTGCAGGTGGATACTGTTGACGATGCCTGGGAACTTCACGATTTTATTTATCTGTTTTATCAATATTTAACGTATTTTTTAAGGCACTTCTGGGCCTCGTAGCCTAAAAGACCTTGTGACCTAAAAGATCTCATAGTCTCCTGTCTCTACAGAAATGCAAAGAGACATTAGAGACACGTTCCGCAAAGTGATATTCTGTAGAGAGACATTAGAGGGCCATTCGGAGGGGTGAGATTCTACAGTAATGCAGAAAGAGTAGTCTCTGTTCCTCCTCATAACGGTCTTCCTAAGATGTTCGTGTAATTATGTTCGCCAGAAATTAAGTTTCATTAAATGATGATTTTCCAGTAAAGCTATAAATTTGCTGAAACTTCCATTTATATCTCGTATCGATGCCAGACTAAATGGCAGAAAGAATATATAAGCTCGCGAAGAAAAAATTCGAGAGAAACTCCAATAAACAGGAACACACATTAAAATTGTGTTACTCCTTGCAGAACAGCGTGAGCGCCTCCCCGGTAGAAAGTCCCGCAAGCCTCGCCGATGATTTACGCAAGCTCACGGAAGTGTTAATTACTTTCGTATCACGCGTCACATTAAAACTATCAACCTCGACGGAATTACGATGAAAGAATTGCCAAAAAATTGCCCAATAAAAATGTCTCATCTCGAATCCATAAATCATCGTGCCCGAGGATGATAAGCTCTCGTGTGTCATCAATTTCGCAGATGTAGTCCGCAGTTAAGGTAATTAAAATTAAGCGAAAAATAAAGGAACACGGCGTTCCCATTATGGAGGCTCAGAATTTGTTCGGCAGCGAGCAGCTTGAAAGAGGGTCCCGAGGGAAGCGAAGGGCGCTCCTTCCTTCCGATTCCCGCGTAGGGTTACACGTGGCGGGTCCTTTTAATGGTTCGGCACGATAAACATATCGAAATTATGATGGAGGATCGGCGGCGTAAAGGACGAGCGGTGCCGGTGCAGGCTTTTGCGGCGAAAAGGATCCCGTGTCTCCCTATCGTTCTCTCCCTCTCTCTCTCTCTCTCTCCCTCTCGATCTTTCTCTCCACCCGCTGCCTCCTCCACTTTTAATTTTCAGGCGCGGCTAATTATGATTTACGGCAACATCGGCGCAACATCCTGATCGGTACGCGAGATACCGCCCGCAGGATATTCAAATGCGATGAATATTGCTCGCCGCGATGAACGGCGCACGAACAACGACAACGGACGACGGCTGAGAGGAGAGAACGAGAAACAAGGGGGGTGGGGCGGGGGGGGGACAGAGAGGAAGGGAGAAGGAGGAGAGACGCGCGTGTAAAGGATACGAGAAAAGGATTCTTAGTAGTCTATTCGGTATGCAAGATGAGCAGTCAGACCTGTACACACCGAGTCGAGGCCCTTCCACCCTAAAGGATGTATATCCTCGTGGATTATTCGATATATCGAGCCGCTGTCCGCGGAGCGGTTCACTCGAATCCTCCCCGACTTCCTTTTCCTTTTCCCTTCTCCTTTCTCGTTCTCTTTCGTCCTTTTTTTCGCGTTCTGTTCGCGGATAACGCACGTTTCGTCCTGGCTGACGCGTTCCGCAGACGGTGGTTATCATTCGAAACCGTTTACAAAAAGCGGCTGCCGTTATTAGCCGAGATCCTTATCGCGCGTGGAATATAAGATACTTATTTATAGATAGGGAGCTCCTTTACGCGTGTTCTCACATGAATTACATCCGCGTGAAGATCGACGCCAGATAGCAGAAGCTTTCCGCAAGACCCGGGCAATTTGTCGATATTTGTCAGTACGGTGGACGCGATGTTAAGCGACAGGATCCTTCGAGATGACGTGTTAGGATGCCGGCAAATAAATGGCCAATTTATATTCTTTGTTTGTTCCTGATGTTCGCGATACTGAGCACTTGCATCGCTTCGTTTGATGTTTGCGGGAATTTGATCGATTACGATTGCTTGATCGATCGAGACATAATTACTACATTAATGCCATTGGATAAAATTGATTCACCCTGTTAGAGGTTTCGTCGCGTATCAAAAAAGATAGACATCTCCTGAAACTCTTATAAACGCTTCTACGTGTCTGGGTTTATCTGTTTGTATAAATTTATGCATTTATTACAAGCATATGTAGATCGAATGCAAAACATTAAAAACGTTTCAAGAATTTAAAGATACTCTTTTATCGTTCTGATTAAAATTATTAAGACAAGAAACGAGTGTCTATCTAGTTTCTGTATTCTCCAATTAATGCTGACAAGTTTTATTTTGCATAAAAATCTACGGTCTATGTATCAGTATAAATACTGTCCTCTTTATCTCGGCATTTATTTCTTTTCATGACCGGTATGCAGTGAAGACAAATTACGTGCATTTAGAGAACCTGATACTTTTTTGCGCTAAAGGTACAATCCGGTGACTCGATAAAAAAATCTGTAAACCGCAATTACGGCTGATCGTTGTACCTAAATTACGAACAGTATCGTGTCAAGCAAAAGAACGCTGATCGGCCGTTTATTTCACAGCAGTCGAGCCGAGCTCGTTGTTAAATGAGTCGCGAAAAGACACGAACGAGGTGGTTTATTAGGTAGAGTTAATAGGGACCAATGTATGATTGTTGCGATTACCACGCGTCTCTTTCTGTTATTGTTCCCAAGAATTTTTTCGCCGGGGCAACGGGACAGCCGCGACTTTCCCTTTTCGATCGTTTTGCAATCATCCGACTCCGTTATTTCGAGCGAACGACCGATTACCGATCGCGATTAGGCGGTTACAGCCGGCGCGCCTCGCCGCGGAATGTATCGCGAAAGAATGGCAACACAATTTGTTAGTCAATGAATCTGAATAGGTTACCGAGCGTAATCCTGCGGACGACCGGGCCAGAAAACAATTATCCTGACTGCCGTGCGACGACGACGTGAGAAAACGGGTCGACGGTGATAGCCTGCGCGCGTTATGGCAGAAGCGGAACAAAGAATGGTCCCCTGCGTGGCCAACCGTACTTTCAATAATTAATTAAAAAATCGGTCGTCGACTCTTCAGTCCTTGGAGACTGGTAACCCTTAAATAAACTTTCCAAATGGACTACTTGAACGCAACAATTCAATTAACATGGACCAGTTTTATTTTGCATAAAAATCCGCACTCCATTCATCACAATAATTATATCTTTAACCCCGCTAGAAATTTTAATAAAATTTACTTTGCTCACATTTACCAAGATAAGGTGTAAAATAATTAAGCCTGTGTATGTAAATATGATTGATCTGGTAATGAACACAGGCAGGATTAATTGTCCACTTAAGGGTTAAATCGTGCATTTTCAGAATAAAAATTGATACAGTTGGCCACCCAAGGGTGAAGAGAGAAGAGTTATTGGTTACCTTGTCTGATCGCTTTTTAGTAGGTGTGATAGTGCCATTAGGTCTGCCAGGAAGATCGGTCTCGCTAGCCATCCGGTTGAAGCGTTGCATCCGCTCGCGGAAGCTTAATTGCTCGGCCGAGCTAGGATTCCCGGTAACAGCCTCATCTTCCTGCACGTTTAACATCTCGCATTGCCGAATCTCGGAGAGTAAAGTAACACACAAGACTATGGCCAACTACTACAGCGACAGGGGGAACCGACAAGAGGAGGAGGACTTTTTAAGGTGCTCAGGAGCTAAAAGTACGGGTGCTGAGGTGCCTACGGCTTGCTACCATGCATATAAACGTGGTTACCTACTTGTGACTAGTCTACGTGATGCGTGAACATGCTGACTAAGGGAAGTGCAAATTGGACACTTATATCTTGATGAAACTGAATGCAACGTTCAGCTCTTATACCGGATTCTTCCATTTTTAGTAATTTTCATTTTTAAGTAATAAGATACTTAAGATGTTTATAACGTGATCGGGGATACTTAAGATGTTTGCATGTGATCATAGAGGATACAATGTACAGAGTGATTCAGAATGTGGTTCATAGTAAGGCGCTTTAGAACGTGTATCTATCATCGCATCGACGGGCGAGATTCTATCTGATTTAATAAATTCCACGTTACTTTTGAAACAGTCTCTACATTTCTTTGCTATATTCATGAGCAGCTCAACTACCAAGAAGTCTTCTAATGACTGTACTGTAAAACGATCTAATAGTTAATTTTGAAATTAATTCTTCAATAGCATTAGCAATTCCAATCGTGAACCAACGATCCATCCTCGGTAACGTAATCTAATCAGTTCTGTTGGAATGATTATCGAAAAGAAGATTTTTTAACTCGGTTTTGATATAGTACAATCATGGAAAAGTCCTATTAGTAGAAAGTAGATTAAGGGTTGCAAACCCAGATTGCACCGGAAAAACTGTACTTGCAAAAGACGCGTTACGTGACAGAAAGCCAATAACTTCTTTTGAATCACCCTGTACAAGGCCCATTAAGTAGCCAATTATCCGCGAGGGACAGGTGTGACTCAAGTCCGTCAGGATCTTATTAAAACGTCTTACCAGAAGGAGGACAACTGATCCCTGCTAAGTGCGACTAAGTGACAACTGTTTTTGTAAGAAAAGAAAAAGACAAAAAAAAAGAGACCAGAAGAAGTTTGCGCAACAACTGCATCATTAAACGCGGTGCGCAACGTTCTTAGCGGGACAATAGCACACACAGGGTGAGGCACATCGGTTTTCGCATACTACGTCCGCCATTACAGCCGCTTAAGTGACGTTTACTGTAACCATGATCACCTTTCTACATAACCGAACCCTGTACACGCAACAATATCGCCCAATAATGCCCAAATTATCTGGTCGCGAGCGAACTGCGCGATAAAGCATGTACATGTTTCTCCACTCTATCATTTGCACACTTTATTTGCGTGTACTACCACAACCGAGGATTTACAGACAAAACACCGGGTACACAACGTGCATACATAACAACAAATGAACAACAACAACAAAAAAAAAAGAGAAAAAAATACGAACGAAAGGAACGTGAAATTTCATCGAAAGCCGAGCTCCATTATCAGCAAATACGCCGATCAATTTATCGTTCGCAAACGCGCGACAGCACTCGTTTAATCAGTGCGATCTACACGGCATTCAGTTCTCCGAAACATTTAGATTCGTTATCGTCGAGCACGTAAATTTAAAAGTACGGTTTAGCCCACTTTTTCGGCCCATTTAGGAATCCGAGCACGAAAACATGTTTTTAGATATAAAACTATTGTCCAAGCGGGTGTGTGCAATGAACGCCGGTAATTATTCACAAACAGGTACTCCCACTGATTTCGATTACCTTGAAATATGTTCTGAAGATCATTCTGAATTGATCGTTCTCATTATTCTTTTCCTGCATACGTAACAATCAGATTTGAAGAGATACAATAGAAGGCATTAGTCTATTCGGGTGAAGGTCATCTCAAAATCATACTGCGTTTGAAGCGTTCTGATCTTACCTTTTCAATGATCAACAAAAAAATAGGTCATTCGATTAAAAAGAAAATACTGTCGCAAAATCTCGAAAAATATCACCCTGATCCCACAATATCAAAAGATCTGAGTTAAGTATGAATAATACTTAGAGAAGGTGTAATTTTACGATTAAAAATCATGTAGTATAAAGTAAAAGTACAATGGGGAAGATCTTTGACCTTTACCTGCACACTCAGTGCACCTAACGCAAACCTAATCTAAATCAATACAAACGTATCAAAAAGTTTAAAAATGTCATGTATGGTACCAAAACTATTTTTGGTAAACAACCTACTGACCTTGATAACATATTTCAAAGTCACCGAAATCACTGAGGAAGGCCTCTTATTGTTAATCGTAATAGCGACATTGTAAATTAAAATTTTCCGGCGCGCGGGAGCCAACCGAAACAAAATTTCACCTGTAAAACGATCTACATGCAGGGACAACTCACCTTGATCACCGCCTCGGATCCTCCCCTATTTTTGTCGACATTCTCCTTGTTCTCGATCTTGATCTTATCCTGACTTTTGCGACGAGGCGGCACCGGTGGCGACGACGTTGAAAATCCCGCCTCGACACCGTGAACGCCATTTTTCCGCGTGTCGATCGCGGCTCCTTCCTGCGCGAAATTTGAATTTAATTCTTCGGGAACCACGTCTACGTTTGTTGCCGATGGACTGAGGGGTGCTGGGGGCGGCGGTCTGTACGGCGGTGGTGCTCGAAGTGGAGAAACCGGAGTGACAATGTCGGGTGTCGTCAAAGGAGTTCCAACCTCATCGGGAGTAGAAAATTCCAGAATCGTTTGCCGGTACTTCTTCTTCAGGACCAAGTATTTCTCCCCCTGCGTGGAAGAGTTCCGCTTAATCTGCTCTTCAATGGACGCGCTGAACGACGCGACCGGTTTTATCAATTACATTTTCCGTAAATCTACTCATTTGTCAACGATATTACAATTATTCAAATGACATTGTACATGAACATTAGGAAGCAATGTCATAACTTTTTGTGAAGCTGAAATATCGATGATTAAACTAGTATTTACACCGTTATAATTACTGTGCATTTTTACTCAAAATACAATCGGTGTTGTAACCAAAATCTTTCTGATATAAGTCTTAAGGCCTAAAGCAGTCACTAATTTTAATATGCAACATTCAAGTGTAATTCATCTATTAATAGGAGTTGTCTCAATTTTTTCAAATTAAAATCCTCGACAAAGTTTGTAGATTACGTTAGCGAGGCTAATTTGTCCATTCTCAATTTAAAAATTGTTTTAAAAATTCATCATTGTAAGTGAATCATCCTAGAAACCATGAAATATCTATCAGTAGCTAGAGTGTTAAGACAAGTACAAAAGTATCTACCGTACCATGAAGTAGGCTACAGATCGTAGTCATTAAACTCTCCTAGCGTTCTGATTGGTGCACGATCGCGCTCGACCAGTCGATATTCAGAATTCAAACTGACTCGTTCCGAACAGCAGTGAATAACCATCGAGGGTCACTTGTACATGCAGTGCAAAACTCGAGGAAAGTAAAACGAATGGGAAAGGGACATAATCGTGTTTTTAGATAACACGGTTTCCTATCGCGAGGTAAAACCGGCAACGTCGCGTCGCGCGCAACAAGTCGCTTCTGTCAAGGAAGGGAGCTGCATGGATGACGCACCTCTTCGTTCTTTATGGTGGCCAGGGTGTTCACGTACTCCTTGAACCGATTCCGTGCCTCGACTGTAACGTGAAATTCGTGCATTGTTCACTGACCATCGTTCCGCGACTCGCCGGGTGTGACAACGTTATTGGATCCGGTGCTGTGTTTACACACAGCGCACGGTGCAACATCGAGGTCACACCTCGCCGAGACGAGACAGTTAGCCGATCGAATTCCACGCTCGGATTTCGACGTACCTCGGGTTTCCGGGTCCGTTAGGAATCTCTTGAAATGCTTCACCACGTCGTGGTTCCTCGCGGTGCCGCCGTTTTCCAATAAATATTTCCGAATCTCCTCGAGAGACAGCTCGCTGGGCGTCGCCATCTTGTCACTACTGACTGCTACGCTGGCGCCGCTAACGGCTGATCTCGGACGCCGTCGATAAAAACGACCTCTGTCCTACTTTGCACGCACACGCGTGCGTAACGGTCTCGCTACGCTTTTGCAGCATGTTCTACTTACGGACTTATAAATCATGAGGACGTAACACAGTGCTGCACGCTTGTACCACGTTTTTACAGATATTTTTCCTGTCAGTCTTACAAAGAATCTTGATACACAGACGTTAACTGCGACGGCTAGTTCTGTTAGTACTCTGCAGAACTCTGTGCACCTGTAACATATAATACTTTCCAAAAATTATCGATTATATCTAATTGAAATTATATTCACAGCAAAGTTTACCTAAAATATTTCCATTATTTGTAGTGATACAAGGAAATGTTTCAGGAAGAAAATGTTTGAGTCGAAATGGCAATTATTGTGGTAGAAGAGATTTTTTTCTAAGGGTTGTATTTTCTGAATTTTCGAATGACCGTCGCTTTTTTTAATGAGATGATGTGTTTAGAGTACTATATAAATTGGATTGAATCTAATGTATCGTTTCCACGGAATATTTCATAGAGTGTAACACAGTTAAGCAACACTGTACACGCATTAATTTGTCTTCCGTGCGGTAGATAACGTTTTAATTCTAGGATACGGGGTTTTTTCTTATGAAAGACGTAAATAATATACGTAAATGATGTACCGAAGGCATATGTAAATCATACCTGAATTACAACCTGTCGAGCGTAAGACCGTTCCGACATTTATTCCTCTCGAATCTGATCTAAAACAAGAAAAGCGAGTAAACATGATAAAAACTGGTGGTTACTCAAGAGTGCAGAATTAAGTCACGCCCATTAATGCGCTAGAATCCAATGGCTAATTCAATTATTTGCGCGCGGTTGAGGTTTAAAACTAGTGCCTTCACATAATTCAATGAACTCGGGCCCCGGGGAAAATATATACCGAAATTATACAGGTTGAACGGATTTGTAAATAAACATAACGAAATGCAAATAAGTTTTTTTCTTTCCATCGCATCGGAACGGTAGCGGAACAACCGCGCGTTCGATGCGCCGGAAGGAAAAGCTTTCGTAACAAGTGAACGACGTCTAATTGATGGTTAGAAATGCAAATAAAAATTACGTATGCGTGAAAATGCATACACGTACGCAGTCTGTAATTTCGTTCTTAACAATGTACTAACGAGCCGTAATCACATCGAACCGGGCCCGGCAAAAAAGAAATTGTTAACGTCATTAGTAACCGGCGCAATCGTTGCGCCTCATGCATAACGCATAATACGACTCAATTATATTGCATTATAATTGCGACGATGGGCGTGTGCACGAGCCCCGATCCCGTCGGCGTCGCGACGCGATTGAAAATCACCCCGGGAACCGATTTTTCGCTTCTGCGACTGCAGGCCCGTGTTCAACGAGCGACGATCGAGCCTGACATTCGAATCGCTCGTGCAAATAGACGATTCGCAAAACCTTTTAGCCGTCCGACGCGTTTCATTCCATCCATGCGGACGTCCGGCCTCCGAATCCCTCGAATCGACCGGTATTCAAATTTTTATTCCAAACCCGCTTAACTATTACACCCTCAATCGCCCATCACCCCCTACAACCCACTATAAAGATTACAGAGGATCGAGAAAGCCTGGCCGATGTAATAGCGAAAAAAATCATTTACTAATTTTCCTTCAACCAATTGTTATTTTATTAACCTTTCACTATCCTTTAACATTTTATCCGTGCACGAGTTCCTTATAAATTGCGCAACGAATGTCATTCTCTTTCTCATAAAAATCGGGTTCAAGTTGCAGCTAAAAATGTACTGCACTGTTTAATATAGAAATAAAGAAAATTTTAATAACAATTTGGTAACAAGTACTTGAATATCAACGTAAAGATTGATACAGCATATATACAATACTTCGGTATTCCCACGTAACATCTCTGTATTTTTTCCAAGAAAAATAAATAATACGAGTGACTCGACTGTTAATCACCTTTCGTGCTGTTCGTGTTACAGTCACAACAACCTGCGAATCACATGTACACGGCACAGATTACGGTCAGGATAATGTTCGATTAAAGAAAATTGGTACTGCAATTCGATCCGAACCCGTACCGCGTTTTAATTTCCTAGTTCGATATTAGAAAAGGAAGCAAACGTTCGGGCTTTTCATTGATTAAACTTTACGCTGACGGAAGTATGAAAGGCGTACAATTAGCTGCATACACCCCGTAGTATCAGTCTTCGATAAACTCGTTTACAAATGCAAAAGACATCCTGTTACACGAACATAATTGAGTCCCGCTGTCGCGCGATGTTAAGTGGTACGGGTAATGATGTAATCCCTGAGAAATAGTCGATTAGTTTCCAATCAAATGAAGCGGATAAATGTTTGATTTAATCGTGGTACACCGGCCGGTACCGGGAATACTCGATGATTTGCATAATATTTATAATCCGGCGAACGATCCGGATACGGTAACACTCGGGTCGCTCTGGTTATCCCACGTTTAACTGTCGCCTTTCGTCCCCGCAGTTTGACAAGATTGGCTCGACCTCTATTATCGAAACTATTCACAATTTGATGTACTTCGATTCAAGCTTAAGGGAAGAAAAGCATTATTTCTAATCGAATTATTTTTCAATTTTAAATACGAGCGTGTGAGACTAGACAAATAAAATTAATGTGACGAGGGTGAGTGACATAGGGGTTAGCAATTTACAAAAATTGAGAACTCCTCAACATATCCTTTTGAAACTTTGTCGATACATTCATCAACGTCTTAAGAATGCACAGCAATTTTTATTAGTGAAACCATCCATTTAATTTAAAGTTACAGTGGGATGAAGAGAACAGTTTGGAAAAGGTAATAACAAACTCGCCTCCAGAGCAGCTATGTGGGGATCAGTTTCTCGTGAGTTTCTCGCGTCATACCTAATTAAATAGGTATTGTTATTGGCAGTATTTTTGGGGGAAGACAAGAATGTCCACTTGGAAGACGAAAAGAGGGGCGGAAAGGGGCGTGTGTGCGTGCATCACGCACCGGGGCACAGTTATAGGCGCGTGTCCGCGTGGCAGGAAGCGGCCGAGTGGCTTTCATAATTAAACCCCTTCGGTCGACGATATTCTAATGAAACGGCGAGTAATGATTGAGCCGGGCTCGCTCGGAGCGGCTCAACGGTCAAGCGTTTCGCTCCCGAGCGTACTTTAAGCATTCTTAATGGCAGCGATTAATCCCCGCCCCAGAAACAGCTGATAAACCCGCGCGCTCTCTCTCTCTCAACGCTGAGCCCGCGAAAGGCGCGTTCGAGGCGTCTTTTGTAACGCGTGTTACGGGGGTCGTCGCGGGGATCAGAGATCTCGCATCGATTAAAGTAATTACAAGTTACGACTGCGCGCGCGCGGATATATGCCGGTGACTCTAAATAAGAGAAAGAGAAGAAAGAAAAATAAGAAGAAGAAGAGGATGAAGAAGGCGAAAGAGTAGAAGCATAAATACATTTTTGAATGGGAACGGGAGCGTATCAGGCATCTCCGGTATAGATGAGATGGTAATCTCCGGCGGGCTTGGTAGCCGGGACGCTCGCGCGCGCGCAAGACTGTGTTCTTTTGATACGATTCTATATGCCCCGGCCATGCCACAGGATTGATGCACGAGATTGGCCGTGGTATTTCCGCGAACAAAATGCGCTTGGCCAAAGAGGTCGGGGCTCCGGGGGCGAGCAGCGGTCGCAGCAAGAAGAACGAGCGGCCGGGTACGAGGACAAAGGAATCGCGTCGACGCCCCGTGGCCCCGTAGGTGCATCCACGATATCATCTACCCATGTTCCCCTGCGTTATGCTTATGCTCGTGCATACGTAAAAGATCCGCGCGCTGGACTGCAGCCGCCGACGCCGCCGCCGCAAACGCAGCGCGTTGCAACGCTTTATCCGGACCGGTGCAAACTGCAAAAGAGCCCCGTGTGATCTACCGCCCAGTGATATGTCGCCGCTGGGATTCCGAGGAGAGCCCTCCCTTCCCCTCCTCGAGCACCGACGAGCTTCTTTTTCCTCCCGGCCGTTTGTTCTCGCGCCATTTTAATTAATTCTTGGACAATGCAACAGGGGAATGCCTTGTCCCTTTTTTCTCCTCTCTCTCTATCTCCCCCTCTCTCTCTGTCTCTTTCCCTCTGGTCTGTTTCTTTTCTTTTTCTCGCAGTTTTTTCCCGTGCACGGTTATCCGAGCGTGTACAAGAATTCATTATGTAATGTATGGTTTCCGCTGACTTCTCTCACCCTTGGGCCACTTAAAACGCTACCTCGGCGCCGCGAGCAGGCTCGATTTTCAGACGCCTCTTTCGCAACCGCTGCGCGCTGCCTGCCGCGACCGCCTCGCGCTTCGCATGATTTTAGAGGCTCGAGGTTGCTGGAACTGTTGGCTCAGCCTTGATCCTTGCCGTTCGAGACGGTCTTGGATCCTTGGCTCGGCGTGGTGCTGCTGTTTATCCTCCTTAAGCAGTGATCACGAGGACATGTGGTCCGATCAGATTTGGAGCCTAGGACAATTCTCGGATTCTCATTTTGTGACCTGTTGCTCGTCATTACAAAACGTCAAAGAGGACTCGCCTCAATCCGACGTATCCTCTTGAATTCGCTCCACACAATAGTTTCAATTACAAAATCTCGTCGGAAGAGGAACTGGATAGGTTGCTTGCGCGCAACGGCCGATCAAAGCGCGGGCCGTATCTATTTACAGAAGAAAGCAAACAATCAGGTACGGCGGCCACAGCCCCATCTTCTAATTTCCTTATTCGAGCGGAATTATCTACACCCTGCGGTTCGCCAGAACTGTTTAGCGGGATATGCGGAACAAGCATTAGCGCCGGCTCCGTTTTTGCTAGAGCAACGTTAGCGCGCGCGAGTGCACGCATGCAAGACGCCGGAAACTCGGTGCACTCGCGGTCCTGTCGCCGGTGAAGAAAGACGGGATGTGCGCGAGGTGTGATAAAAAATTTGCGTGAATGTGGCCAAAAAGTCTTCTGCAGGTTGTGGAAACAAAGCGTGCAATTAGGAAGCAGTTGCGGAAATGGCGAGGCAAAACGCTGCGGTCGAAAACAGCCTGGCCAATGATAAAAGTAGATCGAAACTGTGTAACGTGATGTACCGAAGAACTAAAATTTTAACTCGGATTTTTCAGGAGACAATGGTCCACGATACGCGCGAACTCTCGGCACGTTTCGATCGCACTTAGATCACGTTGTAAGGATGATGCGGCCGGCGGATTTCCCGCGTTCTATGGTTTACGCCATATAAAGGTTTCGCGACGCGGCCAGCTCCGCCGACTTATATATTCGTCCATAATTGGAACGGCGGCGCGCGCGCTCGAATTGGCCGCGCTATATAAAACGTCCCGCATAAAGAGCGCACTTTGGTGGGTTTCTTGCGCGGTTTTTAGCCGGCGTACCTTCGGTGGTCTCGTTAGAAGGACAGTGGGAGGTCCGTCTGAAAAAGCGGCAATAACGCGTAACAAACCCCGCAGTCGGTTTCTAGTACGAACTCGTAATTCCGAGTGACCAAAAAACGTCACCGGGAAGGACTCGCAAGGACAGGAACAAAAGGAAGCGAAGGGAACGGAGCAAAACGGGACGGGAGACTCGAGGTGAATGAAAGTCCGGGAACGCATCGAGCGCCGCCTGCGTGGCATTATACGTCGCGACATTAAAAGCCCCGATCGTTTCGGAACAGTTATCGCGATTAATGCGTATCGGTAACAAGTTCTCGTTCTGATTGGGAATAAATTTCGCCGGCAACATGAGGGATATACGTCGCATGTTAAAATATACTATATAACCAGAAGAGGAGGAAGAAGAGAACGGAGAGAGAGAGAGTGCGCTTCCTCTACGGTGGCCACGTACACACGGCACCAGCACCACCGAACGTGAAACGTTTCGCTGAACAGAGTTATGGGCTCTAATGAGTCGACGGGGTTAAAAGCGCGAGTCCCGATCTCCTCACGGCAAAAGAAGAGAGCTAAAACCCTATCGGACCGTTCAATCTATCCTGACTACCGTTTACCACGGCGTCGTTTAAAGTGGCCACAGGTGCTCCCGGCCCGTATATACGCTCGTTCCCCGGGTACGAAAACGACCGAGAGGAAAAACAGGGAAAGAATGAGCGAGATGTGTGCGTGGCCGGGTATATATCGACTTTTGTTTGGCTTTCTCATAGTTCGAGAGACCACGGTGATTTTTAGCACTTGTGATCCCGGGAGGAGGAGAGAACCGTTTGCAGCCGCGCGGCCAGTTCGAACTTCAAAGATTCGCGATCGAGCTGCCCCGCCACTATACAGGCATTACATATTATCGTGGTCGGCATTCAACCGAACCCCGTGTCCTCGTCGACTCGCGTCGCAAAGCGGCTTTCCGTGCACACAAAGTCGAGGGCTCGATCAACACTCTACGCTCCACGGGGTCGCGATGTCGTCGAGTCGGTGGCTAGAACCGCGGAAAAGAGCAAAGTATACCTTGCCAAGGCTAATAGCGGGCCGGTGTGCTTCCGAGGATTACACGCGACCTGGAAATTCAACGGTATTTGCTCGGACGTTTGTCATCTGATTTTTGCCGCGGCTCTGCAAACCGCGGTCGAATTGTCCCAATTGCTTCGCTATTATCGCTTGTTTGACATGTTCGATCCATGACGGTATTTCTAGCCATTCTCAGCGGCATACAGTGGTCCCAAATCAGGATTTAGCAGTTCATAATTAATATAAGTAGCATTTTTAAAGGCTTGAAAGAAGTCTCGCTCAAAGATCTCTAAATTTCTGTTAGTAACGTTGGCAGTCAAAATGGCACGTAAAACTAAAGAATATAGACTTAATATACTCTACAAGTAATTTGTACAGATTTTTGATCTAGTCCACACAGTACAAAATGGTCTAGGTAAAAATATTTACTATTCTCTGTTTCGTTGTCGACAAGGAGAAATTTTAAGACAAGTGAATCAGTTTTTCAACATCCTGTGAGAACACAACTAACGAGACGATGAAAACTGATTTCCTAATTTTTTATATGAATTATTTCAGTAGATCAATTATATAGCAAAAGCCAATTATTCCACGAAGTATGGTGGGATTCAATAATTTTTGTACTTGAAAAGTCCTTTCGCTCCCACACGATGACAAGGGTATGTCACTCGATCACTGAAATCTGGTAAACGTACATATGTGTCAAGTACCGCAATTTTCCCACAGGTTATTACTCAGCAATGTTGCAGTGTAATTATTAAAAAAAAGAAAAAAAACACGCAAGTTGAGAAAAACATGCTCGCAT
Organism: Halictus ligatus; assembly: GCA_028454255.1. Lineage (NCBI taxonomy): Eukaryota > Metazoa > Arthropoda > Insecta > Hymenoptera > Halictidae > Halictus > Halictus ligatus. The sequence continues at coordinate 5,825,693 of CM052137.1, forward strand.
ATAAGTAATACCAAGGTACGTTGTTGCAAATGAGTATCAGCTGCAGAAAATTGCAGACTGGAGTAACTATACGCCTTACTGTACGCCGATGATATATGTAGAAATTGTTGCTGACACTTCGAAAAAGAGCCGTACTGATTAATTATGTGTTAAGATCGGAAGAGAAAAACGAACCGAGAACTGCGTATTAAAAACGAAGGCAATACAAATAGAAAAAAAAATGGAGCAAGATACGAGAGAGGAGAGAATTCTGGACCAGCATGCAGATTGAATCTAATTCACAATTCTTAATCAATTAGTACCATTAGTAACACTGCATATATTTTACATTCTGCCTGGGTGTGTTGCTTAACCAAGCCCACGGCACAATTTTTAATCAAGTGAATTCTGAATAAAGAGAAGAACTGTTGCGACAAGCTGATATTAAAATATGCGATAATACGAGTAGTGTGATCAAGGAGGAGTAATAAAACGGGAGAAATTTCGACTGCAACAACAGCAGCTTTTATCAACGCGGATGTCGCAGCGGTCCCAGCGATCAATCTTTGACGCGTCGACCGTTGCCATTTCGGTGTGTGCCGGAGCGATAATAACGACTGCCAAGTGGCGACTATTAGCAGCGTTTTAAGCCAGGTACGCCAGCGTCGACCGGTAGGACAGGGATGAAATTAAAATGCTGGCCAGCTGGTGGGGATGTTGAATCGAGAACGGAGGGTTTGAACGTCGAGGCTTGGAGAGGGCACCGAGCGGAAGAGGGCCGAAAGTACTATCGGCGTATTCGTGTCGCTGTCAGTAACCGCGCATTAACGCATTCATATCGCATTCCGACCCTACGTTCGACCGGTGTCCACGCGTCCGCTTCCACCTCTGTACACGATCATGCGAGTCGTCCCCAGAAAACTGTCCCCGATGCGATCGTGCCGTTTCTCGAGCGCCGAACATCGCGTCCCAGTTTGTAAGCTCGCAAAAACCCTGTCGAACATTCCGCTGCTCGGACGCTGGCTACTTAGGGCCCCGGTGAAAAGTGTGTCAGTAAATACGGAGACCCTTCGTAGTCTCGGCGGTAGGCTGGCATACGGCGGCATTATGCTCGTGGCGCGACACGCGTCCCGCGTCCCTCGTTCTGTCACCTATCGCGTGTCGTTTCTCCTCGCGGCCGCAATTTGTTGCGGCCCCGTGCCGCAAGAACCGGCGGAAAAAGCCGCTGATGATCCACGGTGACAGCATGTAATAAACCCCGAGACCTGCCAGCCGGTAATTTGTACCCTGGAATATATTTGGTCCTCGCGTTTCATGACTTCTCCACGGTGTATCTCTTACAAAGTATACATTCTGCACGACGCTCCGGGGCTGTGTTATTAGCCGCGAAATTACCTTGATTTGCATGAACTTCTTCCTGGAAAACGTGCCGGAAGACGATCAGGATCAATCAGTGGCGCGTTATTCGCGTTTCGACGCGGAGCGTCTAGATTTTCGTTCTTTCAGAGGTGCCCGAAGAAGAACCTTGAACTTTATGAAATGTACACGTACATACAACGAGCGCGTCGCGCGAAATTCGGTTGAACCACGATCGCCCGAAACTTCGCGTGCAAGAAAAGAGAACGCGATGCCGACGGCACTGGATGACGAGTCAGTCTTCCGGGCGACATGGTGGCAAATCGCAGTCATTCGCGACGGTTCCGTTCGAGCGGAAAGGAAGATCCGGATCGGCGATCGTCCGTCGATGCCGAGGGGGCTTTGCAAGTTCGCGCACGAGGTCCGCGTCGTCCCGGAGAGGCCGGCACGCCGCCCACGTCGTCGCCGATTATCGGGAGGTGTACGTGAAAGGTAAGGGCAGCCCCGATCGAGGATAACGATCGTTTATCGGCGCCAACGCGCGAGACCGCGCTATCGTTTCCCCTCGGCCCTCCTTGTCGACAGATCGATTCAAGGAAATGGAGAATTGCGGTAATTGCGATAAGTGAACGCGATAGAACGTTCACCTGGGACGACGATCGCCACCTTCTCGCCGGAAAGGTGTTAATCCCGCGAGCCGCGGAGATTTACGACGCGAGCCGATATCGCGACCGAGAGCACCGCTCGAAACGAAGCGAATGAAATATATACCGGCGGTGCCGCGCGAGAACCGCGAGGGCTCATCGTCGTTTACATTTCCTCGGGGTGCGTTTACAACGCCGCGGAGATCGTCCTGGTACTCGATTTGCTTCGATTACGGGAGAGCGCCGCTCCGAAGTTCGCGATCTTGATCGGAACCGTGTTGATCGCGGTTTCTAGGTCCGCGATTCACGGGGCGATTTGTATTCGAGGTTGTTCGCGAAGCCTAGACTGAGAAGTTGAAACTGATCTTAATCAGTTAGTTCAATTACTCTTTTAAACTCCGGATCCTATCCAGCTTAGGGAACAGGAAGAGAATTCATTCTCAACCAAATGAACAGTTTAATCAAGCGGTGTTAAACCAACATCGACAACGAATTAAATAAAATTTCGGTTTCAAGGGAATTAGTAACATGCATATTTAGTGGATTCTGTTCGAAATCTTTACCGCGAGTCTGACTCGACGTTGTAGTGCAAGAGGTTAATGTGGAATCATACGCCGCGGCCATTTTACAACGACGTCAAGATGGAAATCGGTCTCTTCCAAAGGGTCCGCGGCCCTTATCAACCGTCCTCGAGTACCCGAGCAGCTCCCACAGCAAGCTAGCAAATACAATTAACCCGCCGGCCAAGATTCCAGGATTGCACTCCAGAAAACGGTGGTCTTTGCCGAGCGGCGAGTCCGCCGTTTGCAAACCGCGGTTCCGATCGGTCCTCGGAACCGTTTGAACAGTGTTCGGCAACAAAGTGTCCCGGCTATGGGAACGCGCCCCCGAGCGTCGCGGCCCCGCCGGCAAAGCGGAGGACCCTTGCGCTGAAGAGTGGCAAGGTATGTTTCCGCGGACGGGTTCGCGGAAAAAGAGTGTCGCCGTGCGGGGGGCGAGCAAACGGGTTACGCGAGAGCAGCGTGTAGGATGGAATATAAGTGAAATCGCAATAATTACCGGCGGCACGGATCAGAAATCCTACAATACGGTAGTCGGGTAGGCGGTATGGGCTACGAACAGGCGCATACAGGTATACGCAAGCTCTTTGTCGGACGGAGGTGGAGTACGGGTTATATTGGCGCCACCTCCTGCACGGTTAAGCGAGCGACTAGGGCAGACTTACGCCTTACGCCTCTCTCTCTCTACCCCACCCTCCGTCTCGCACCCGTGCACACTCTCTCGCTCGTGCTCTCTCGCGGTCTTTCCCTTTGTCTCTCTCGGTTGCTCGTCTCTCCCCTTTCTCCCTGTCCTCTTTGTCTCTCGCTGGTCTCCCCCCTTCGTGCTCCCCTCGCGACACCTCTCGCTCGCTCGCGCCGGCACGTTCTGTTCCGTTCTCTCTCTCTCTCTCTCTCCTCTCTCCTACCTCTTCCACGTTTCGGTTGCTCGCACGCTCGCTCGCTCGCTCGCACTCACGCACGCTAGCTCGCACGCTGGCTGGCTCGGCTCTCGGCTCGGCTCGGTTTGCTCGCTCGCTCACTCGCTCAGCCGCGAGCGCTCTCTGCCCTCCCTCCCCGCCTGATGCTGCAACTCCGGCTCGGCTAACCCAACCTAACCCGCGGGCCAACTTCATTCCACGCCGACTGACCACCACCGACGGCCGTCGTCGTCCTCGACGCCGTCGTCGTCGTCATAGAACGCGGGTCACGCGACACGCTGCGTCGACACGGTTCCCCCTTGTGTGCTCGTGCCCGTGCCCGTGCCCGTGCTCGTGTTCGTGCGTCCTCTGCGCCCCGCTTTTTTTCGCGCGCGCGCCACCCCCGCCGACTCGCGAGAGACCCTCTCCAAGAGAGACCATCGGGATTTCCGATCACAGTGACAGCTCGGAACGCCACGGACAAAACCCGCCGGGTGCGACAGAGATAGTGAGTGACTACCAACCAACCAGTTCGCGTTTCTTTCATCCCCTTCTCGGAGAACCGACTTCCGCTTCCGGGTGGCAGAGGCCTGCTTCCTGGCACCGACCCTCCCGAAGACGTTCGCCGTTCCGACACCGTCATGGACATGTCCGAGGATTGCTGGGACCACGTGGGACTCCTCCAAGAGGTCTCCGGCGCGGAACCACCCCCGCAACCACCCGCACCCGACTTCCTAATCCAGCAACAGGAGGTGAGCAGCCGATTTCTTTTCCCTCGACGCGACGCTGCACTCGAGGAACAGGTCGGTACATGGCTCTTGGCAAAAGCGCGGGAGAGTGTGTGGTAGTTTTTACAGGTTTGCGGATCGATGTCGGCCGTTTTCGGCCCTTGCGTGCCCGGTTCTTTTTAATTGGCTGTGGGACCACGTGGTGGTCGCACAACTGCCGCTCGAGTATGTTCGGTTTGTGTGGGGACTGGCGATGACGCTGTCGTACTTTAGAAAGGGTGCTTTATGAAATTCATTTTGATGTTGAATCTTTTCTTTTCGCTTTTACATGTTGATAAAAATTCGGTGACCACTTGTTCGAAAATTCTGCTCCCTTTTCAATCCTGGATGTCGTCCGAAGTGGGACCGCGAGTCTAGGATGCTTCTGGTAATCCTAATGATTCTTATCAGATAACGATGTGCCACGAAGAAGAAACGAAACAAATCAATTTCTTTTGACATTTCGTTTATCATAGTTCGCCCACGAGAATTGGAATTCGCGTAAACATCCGCGGTTCGCTGATAAGATATGTAGATCCCTAGAACTGTAATCTAAACTACTTCAGTTCATATTGCCTGTTCTCATGAACGTTACATACTCACAAAATATCACGATTTTTAATATTTCGGAAGAATCGATCTTTCAGCAATTGTAACAAGTTTTGCGTAATGTACTATTTATAATGACCGTAGTTTATTAGTAGATGACATATTCGCAATGCACCGTACAGAATATTTTATAGCCATAAGTGAACATTGAACTCGATCTGGAAAAATATAGTTTTCCAGAATATTCCAGCGAGTATTCCTCTGGATACAGAAAACATCTAGAGAGCGTCGTTTAGAGCAGTGATCTTCGAGCTAATCTAGGATGCGCAGGTGGAAGCATGCAACGGTGTTACGCGTTATCATTTCGTACTTCGCATCGCGAAACGTTTTTCCCGCTCTGCACGCGACACGGTGAAATCATGGGTGGTTTAAAAATTTTCCGCCTCCCCTGAAATTTATAGGGACTCGCTTCCTCGACGGCAGACTTTCACCGCGATCGATTCCCGCCGAATCGATACTCGATTCGCGTCCGCGAAAGGATCGGCGAAAAGCTTTCGAGCGTGTCTATTCTTGGAGAACAGCGGTTTACATAACGGGCATCCGCTAACGAAGTTCGGTTACAGATATGAAATGAAATCCCAGCTCGCCTCTAATTGGCACATTATAAATTAAAACCACTTTGCCGTGCACGCGATCACCGAGGCTAATTTATCCGACGTCTCGATGCATCGACATTCCGCCGCTCCGCGTTCAATAAGCCCCGCCGGGGGAACGACATTGAGCCAATTTGACGGAATTAATCGTTACCGAATTCTTCGAGATCGCGGAATATGCGAGTCCGCTTTCGCGAGTCCGAGGGATCGCGTGTAACGACTTCCGAGCGCATTCTTTCGGCCTCGAACCGGCCTAATGGAACTCGCTCGGTGGCCGATCTAAACATCTCGAGATGTAATCGGATAGAGTAATTACCGACTCTGCATACAACGTGGGAAGTTATAAAAAAATAGTTTCATAGTTGCTTCTCCTGTTTCGTATCGCTTGTTTAGTTTAATAAGTGCGGGAGCGCCGCGCCGAGGCGATCGCGTTGCAAAGCTGATTGAATGCGCGTTTACCTTAGCCGAGGAAGCCGTTCCAATTATGTAATCTGATTGGGAACCTTTCTAACGAACTTCCCTTCGACTGGCTGCAAATTATTACCGTCGCATTCTGATGGCTGCTTCTCATTTTAAGACCGACCTGCCAAAATTTCTTTACACGGTGAAACGTTCACCTTTTCCTCAATCCTCAGTTTAAGCAAACTTGCAGGCTTCAAGATTAAAATATTCGACGTCGTGACAAATTAATTTCTAGCGAGTACAGACCAATTACCATTAGCATAAAAAATTCGCTACGGCTTCCGAGATTCTATAGCTGGGAGGTAGACAGCGCAGGGTACAATCATTTTCTACTTTGTGCAACAACCCCTCGAGCGAACTGGTCAGCAGGTAGCATCGCGGCTCGACTTCCCAGGTGTATCAATTAGGTAAACTCCTCGGCGAAGCACCTAACGCTTTCCATATTCCATGGGTTGTCATTATCTAGTCGATCCTCCGAAACCATGGTATTTCCAGCCGTTGGACGTGACGGGAGTGCAGAAATCCCTGTGGCCAGCTGTCCTTCTCAATTTCACTGTTTGCCCAAGCAAAACCGACGATCGGAACGATCGAGCCCGATCGAGGATCGCCAAACACCGTTCTCTCGGCTGTTGAATGATGAACGGGGAAAAGTGCGTAGGGAGTGGGAGAGAATGGTGTAGAAGGGGTGCGTAGAGGGGGGGAACGGAAGAAGAGGCAGCCCATTCCGTTTCAATTTCGTGGATCCCACGTAACGAGCCCTGGCGGACGAAGAGCGTGGGTCCATGGGCCTGTTCGTTACGGTGCCCTGTAATCAGACCGGAAATTATAGGCATTTAGTCGAGCATGAATGAGCGGATAGGAAAGTTTAAGAAGATATCGGTGGCATCGGGGCGTCCGAGGCGCGTGCACTCGGTCCCGGCCCCTCTTCGTGGCCTTTCCTACTCGTTTCTGTCCCGCCGCCAATTTCTACAGGCACCTGCAGCTGCGATCCAGCCCCGAGATCAAGGCCCAGATTCACCTCCGATATACAGGGTGTTTCGCCCAATTTTTATCGCCCCGAACAACGCTCCTGCCATGCAGGAGAGACGAAGACGTTCGAACTTCGAACGCTGAAAGATCACCAGAGGGTGCAATCGCAAATTCACTTGAAGAACTGGCTCATAACACTAGACTAGCATCTTTATGCGAACGAAAAATGTTCTACACTGATCGCACGGAACACAAGCTCAACGACAATGTATTTCTTCTTTTCGTAATTTTCGTCTAGCATTTTAAAAATGTCAAAAAAATTATTTTTCTTGATACGTGGTTGGAAATGTTAATTTTCAAGCATGCCAGAGGAATCGTATCGATCATATGAGATTGGTGCTGCAGTCAAAGTGTTAAACTCTTTCGGATAATCAGAAAATGGTGTACTTCTTGGACATAGTTCTTCTCTATGAATTTTCTGTCGGAGAGATAGAACAGTTTGGAAGAAGCGGAAGCAAGACTCGGTGTGACAGACTTGATGAAACACCGTGTATGAAGTACAATGTATCCGGGCATCTTTTCACGAGAGCAAACGTTTCGGCGCGACGCGGTGGTCGGGCGGAGATGCGGCCGGGGATTCTGGGACACGAAACTGTATCGACGTTAATTCGTCTTGGCGGGTACGAGACGGTAATAACCACGGCAACATAAGTTGCAATCAGCTGTCTATCCGTATGGGTGTGTTGGACCGCGGCGGCACGCACACTCGCCCCGAGCATTATTATGATAAACGATTATACGCGTGCGTGTACACGGACACGTTGATTGCACGCGGTGCCCTGTAGAATCCGCGTTCCCGCTGTTATTATTATTAAATTGCTTCCTTAGTGCACGCGAAGAATTACAAACAACCGATCGAGCGTGGACAAGGGGGCGCGGCGGCGCGGCGGGACGCGCACTCTGCAGACCGCACTCCTCTGCAACGCTGCACCTCCCCGCGCTGCACCGGCCGCCATGGAAATTTCCTTGCGGGGATTTTAATACGCGACCGAATTAAAACATTAAAAGGCTCGCCGGACTGGCGACGCGCACTCAAATTGCCCCCGAAACGAGCACGGACAGATTACGGTGCAAATTGCGGCGAGTCGCGAGTCCGTTCCACCGGGCTTGCAAATGAGTACCGTTTTAGATGAGTCTGCCGATCGATCTCCGAGTCAGTGTCATCAATTTTTTCTGCCACGCCATGCTCCCAGCCCGAGTTGTAGAATCTCGCAAGACGATCCCTCATTGGCGCTGTTGAACCTTAATTGTTCAAGAATGCCTGAAAGATAAATTGAAGACGTTTTTCTTAGCAGTCGTCACAGATCACGCTTGAGCATTTATTCTTCTACATTGATGCAATATGCATAGATTTTTCTAAAAGCATCTACATTTTCCTGTAAAAATTTCCCTCTTCTCAGTTCAACGCTGAAACAGAAAATATTCTTATTACTTTTAACGATACGACGAAATGTTTCGAGAAATCTATACATCTATCTGTGTCTCACAAGACCCGTTGTTTCATTGCGTGCCTGTGCGTGTTCGTTATATGTAAAAATCATCAGATACAGTTTCAAACAGGCGAAACGCACAGTGTCAATATCTTTTGATTGATAGGTGAAAACGAAAGAAAATAAAACAATAGGCTTCGAAAGAATGATTTTCCCTAGAAAATTTTCTCACGTCATTCAAAATAACCTGGATGTCTTACTCGCCACTCTTAGTTAACCCCGTAGACACTGTTTTTTAACGCACACCGATAAAGATCGCACCGCACCGAAGCAAATAAGGCCACGCTAAAAATGGCATAACCAGTTCACTCCCGTCCGTCTTCCTTACAGAAAAACGCTTGTCCTGGATCGGAGATAACCGGAGCACATTTCGTACCTCGCCGAAGTGTTTATTCTATTAAAACTGTATAAATAACTTCGGGGTACCGATAAAAAAATCGACGCGGGCCACTCGAGCCAGCGTCGCAGATATAAATCGTCCGTGAAGCGTCCCGATAAAGGTTTTCGCTGAATCGCGCGAAGAAATCGAGCCGATCGGCGGTTACGATAAAGCAAATGACCGGTATCGAAGCCGATGTGAGTAACGAGCTCAATTAGAACGGCTCGCGATGCTTCTTCTGGTTTGATCGGGGACAAACATCGGTCCCAGCTGCGCGCGAAGAATACCGGCTCGCGAACGATGCCGATCGAATCCGCACCTGCGGCGGCCGAAATAGAGTTCGCCTCGGAAGGCCACGGTCGTCCCCATGGCTCGCTATACTCGCGTTGCATACTCGCCTCGCTATACCCGGCTCGCTCACGTATGAGTTTCCCACGGCGGGCCAGGATGGGCCCGCGCGCGGGCCCGTGTGGGAATATCGGGGCTTATTACTCGCGCATAGGTAACACGTTCGATCGGCGATCGGCCGTCGATTTTCGTATTCCTTCCTCGTGTGCGTTTTCTCCTCGCTTTACCCGCCCCCTTTCTTCGAGCAACCCCCCTCTCTCCCCCTTCTCTTCTCACTCGAGCTATCTTTTTTACGCAGTTTCTCCTTTTTATCTTGTCCGACTTCCTTGGGATTTATCGCGTTGGTCACCGAGCCTTCTTATTTTCTGTATCGTGATGCTATTATGTGCAAAGAAATACTGTAAATTAACTTACATTTTAGATTTATACATTTAATTCAGATATTTTCTCGTATACCATCAGTCAACAGGAATGGCCAATAACTAGACTGCGGATCTTGCAAAATAAAAACTTTCCTGAGCGAGTTACACGAAACAGAAATTAGCTAAAAATATGTTCGTCCTTTCAGTAAAGTTAGTAAGTGAAAAATGGTGTAGGAATGTTGTCAAATTCTGGTAATATAATCCGCAGTCCTTTAATAACATGGCTGGTCCAAAAGAGTGCAAGGGCGCCGCAGCACAAGGATATTAATAGTTTAAGCCCCGTTCACACCGAAATCCGGAGCCAGGAGGAAGTCTCGGGGCTCCGGATCACGTACGCGCGTTCGTGAGAGAAGTCGGCCGATTCGTACGATAACGACGGCGTACGAGCTGCTTCCGAATTGCTGTTTTCGCTCGGACACCGGCCGGGCATCGTCGTGAAAATGAAATGAGAAGTGGAACGAGGCTGGGCTGGCAGGCCTGCACGGAATTCCACGCGGCTCCCAGGACGAACGCGAGCGACAGGGCGACGCGCGAGGCTTCTGATCCTTGATGCGAAGCGTCCTGCGTCGCGAGCGTCAACCCAACTCGCCTCTCCTTCCCCCCAACCCTGTCCTCAAAAATAGGGTACGTCACTGCCAACACCGCCGTTTCCCATATAAATCCGTGCACGCTTCACAAACAATTACAATCTGGAGATACGCGCCGCTTAATTTTGTTCAAACTGTAACTCTACTATGCTTTATTTTCCCAAAGCTTGGTGGCTGAGGTTCCAAATTAAAGAATACTTTTGGAAAGAAAACAGGCATACAGCCTCGGTGAAAAATTTTATAATCATCTTGGCTTCTTTGAAAGTAGAATAGAAATAGAAATCAGAGAGTTTGTTATCAATAAATAATAGAATGAGGATCTTTCTGTCCCAATAGTACGTAAACAGTTTCGTTGACATATAGAATAAAAATACCGTCATCCAGAAATAAACGATGTTAAAATAAACGTGTTCATCTTGTTCATCTGTCACCCTGTCAAACTGTATTTTATTCTCGTCATTTTCTAGCATAAACGACGACAAACGCGTCACACGAGTCACATGATCGTTCGACGCAATTGCTACCTCTCTCACTGCAAATAACAACGTTCCCAATCGATAGTTTAACGGAAAAAACTAAGATTTCGAAGTCGGGACTTCGAGCCCCACCTCGGGCAACACCGTCGCCCGATTGGAATTCACCGAGAGCCCCACCGTCGAGTGTTCATTGTCGGGAAAATGAGAAACGATAATCGAGCCTCCGGCTGTTCCCTGACGGCCGCGGGATTTATGTGCTCGTCCGGGATCCAGATGGGCTGTCTCGTACGCTAGATACTGCTCGACTGCGCGAAGATACCGGCCACTTATAAATGAAAATCGTACGGCCGAGTGAATGTAAACGCGAAACAGCTCGCATTAATGTCCCCTGGAACAAGCGTTCTTCTTTCCGGTGATTGATCGCGGCTCTAACGGTTTCCTTTTTATTGAATAGTTGTCCCACAACGATCCACGGCACTCTGCTCACCTCTGGCTCTCGATCTCGCGATCGCAGGGTGCAACGAACACTATCCCAGAGTCTTCGTCCTGTAATTGAGACGTTGCGAAATGTTCTACTTCGCTGACAAAATGGAGTTTCGAACGCGCAAGTGATCAAAGAATTGTCTTAACTTCGTCACACGTTGAACGTTGAAATTAGCGTTCAGATGCATAGCATTTGCATAGAATCGAGCAAGATTTTTCAAGAGACACGTCCAACAGTGAGTGCAGCCTTGGACGAACAAATTTACGATGCACCGTGTTCTCAACGGTCGACCAACTCCAGCGAGTATATTATACTATGAACGATTGCGAAAATCGCGGAGGGTGAGATTTACGCTTGGGGCGGCAGTGACGTATGAAAACGGTCCGGTGGAACGCGGTTCCGGTCAAAGCGTCAACGAAAGTTGTTTTTCTGAGCGGCGATCGCCGCGATAAACATAATTTAAGCGACGACGACCAGCAATGGCCGTCGGAGCCGACGCGACGCGACGCGGCGGCGGCGGCGGCGGCGGTTCATCGGGCGGTTTCTCGGCCCCGCGAAATGTAGGCGTAGCCGGCAGATCGGCAGCGTATATCAGGTAATCGCGGCTATCCCGACGGTAGACCATTAATGCATTTCATCCTTATCAATGGCGGCCGTTCGTGACAATTATTTTTCCCTTAATGTCGCCTCTAAATATCTCCGGGGACAGTTTATGTCCTCGCATTAGAACTGGCGCGCAACCGCTCTCGACGATACGACACCAGATTCGAGCGTAAACCAACCGACAAGATTCCCGGAGCTGAAATTTATTAGGTAGCCATAAATTATGGCGTGGTACACCTGTGCTTTACCCGCGTGAGCGCGGACTTGTCTCGGGCCCGATCACTCTCGAACCGTCTCTTTATAGCCCCCGACTTCTACTTCCGGCCGAGAAACCCCCTCGACCACTCTTCTTCTTTGATATCAGTGCTCGAATCCTCACGGTACTTTCGAATAGCGACGAAGAAGCGGCGGAGGCCCCGTTATCAACGGCTGATCTTGACGTCTCGGCCGCAGTCCATGGGATACGTCGCACCTTTAGTTCTTTAAACCACGCCAGCTGTATGCTGCCGGCTCTCTTAATTCCTTTAGGACCAGATCTCATCGGTGTATTAATTAAGGGTGATTAACAGCGAGCCGGATAGGGCCCGATCGGTCCTCGTGCTCTCGTAGGTCCGCGGTGATCCTTTGACCCACGTCTCTCTCTCTCTCTCTCGAATACACCTGTCCCCTATCTCCAAAAACTGGACCTGAAGTGTCCCTAGACCTTGCACGGGAAGCTGGCTTCACGATTGTATCGCCTCGAACAATTCGTTTAACACTGGATCTACCGACCTCTAAACTAGACTCGTATATATACCTTTATAATTATAACGGGGATTTTTATGGTAACGCGTACTTCAAAATTTATCAAGAGAACATTTCTAACCTCACAAATCGCGAAAGCAAAAATCTGAAATCCGTAATTTGGCCGGTGCGATAATTCTAGTGTGAAAATGAAAATTTTCTTGTCAAAGATACAGTTCTTACACTTTCAAACTAAAAGCGTTTCGAATTGATACAAGGGCTGATTGTAGATGAGGCAAGACCACTTTCTTAAAACGTCTCCGATTTTTATGTCTTCATCCTACAACCATATAAATAAGAAGAAGAAGAATCTCTGTGGACATCAAAGTTTCCAAGAATTACAGTTTCAACAGAGTAAAGAGATTTCGAGATTAACAAGCGGCGAGAATGAACGAATGAAGTTCCAAAAGCCATAAAACCGTTCTCTTATTTTAGCAGCAGTATTCCGATCGGCACAGTTCTCTGCCGCGCGAAGGTGTTTCGTACGAATTCCGCGGCGAGTACACCTGTTACCCGTGTACGCTATCTCTCGAAACGAAGTAACAGTTTCGTAGCTCCTTGGAAATTCCGGAATCCGATTAATCACGGCCCGTTGATTGCATTCGAACCCGACGAAACTCTTCGGTGGATCGTATTCCGTGAGACGTCGGCCTGTACACAAGTTCGCCCCGGTGTGCCACCGTGTACGTCTCTGAACGTATTTAACCGCCATCATTTGCCAGCTTCGAAGGTCGTTGGAACCAGACAGATAATGCCTGTCTCGCTTAATACCGGCTGTCTTGCTAAGTGACCTATTTCGTGGATTCCTTGGAGTGTAATGTCTCAGTGCGCGCTATTGTCTGTTAAACTCGGATGGACGACAGTGTAATGGCGCGCTTTACGATTCACAGATTTAATATTCTCGGGGTGAGCGCCTCCGCCGAACCGGTTTACACGCGCTGAACAGATTCGCCATTTATGGCTCCATATTTACTGGTCCGATTTGCCAAAAATACAAATTAATCGATTCGAGAATTGGTCCATCTACGAACGCAATGATACTATTTTCGTGTCAACTACAGAATTACTGCCCCCTATTTCCAACAATCACTATTGAAGTAGGTGCATACTTGGAAATTTTCTCCGGGAATTACAGGATTGGTCAATCTATACACTCGATAGAAACACACTTCTAAGCTACAGAGTTATTATCGTCCCCTATTTCAATAAAGGAGGTGTTAGTCTTAATCATTTATTCATTAATAATTAATCATTTGATATCTTCAAAATTCCGCAACATTGAACAATCAATAACAATTATATATTCCTCTCTAATTCAAATTAAAGTTTTGCGCGCCAACTGGGAAAATAAGGAATCCGTTACCCCAGAAGTACCGTTTCTCCCCAAAAATTATGCTCGAGCGAATCCTACGGGCACAGTCCCGACGGAGATCAGTGAATGCACAATCCCCGAACCGCTGGTAGAAACATCGCGATCCCGCTGCAAGATCCAGTTTTCTGGCCTCGCATCAGCGTCCACAGATGTCCGTAATTACAACCCCCTTATAGTATAAAATATGAGCGCAGTTAATCAGGCTCGCCGTATGCGTCCCCGAGGAAAGAAATTACACGGCGGATCCCGGGGCATCAATCTCGACGGAATCGGGCAGAATGATCGCGAGGAGCTCGCGCGAGATCCACGGCCACGATACGATACATCGTCCTCTCTGTTGATGTTGAATTTCGTACCGCGCCGCGATACTATCTTCCCACAATCTGGCGTCCCACGCAGAGAGCTCCCATGGCGCGGAGGAACGAAGGGGCGAGTGGCGAGGGGGGATGAGGGGGGGGGGGGGAGAAGGGTGTAAGGATGAGAAGATGTCGCTAGACGGGACGGTCCATCGAGGGCCGTTTCGCCACGATGATATCTCCTTTTCGGAACGGGAGGCGCGTTGCTTCGGTTCACACGGATGTAACAGCCCGGTATTCCGCGTTCGCAAGTGCGCACGGTACGCACTTGTCGCCACGGCCTCGGCCACTTGCCGACCCTTCCTGCTTCCAGCCCTGCAACCCCTACTGCGAGCTCGCCCGCCTCGGATCGAGGCTTTCTTCGACTGGAAACACGTGACACGTGCATCCCGTATCGACTGGACACGTGCAATGCACCGTACGAGCGGTTCCACGCTCGGCCCAACCCCCATGCTTGATGGTCCTCTCGACGTCGTCGTTCAAGTAGATCGCGTTTTCCGCTGTAATAACAACGGCTCGAACAGCTGAAAGCGAACGTCCGCGTCCATAACCGCGGGAAATTGCTCGTCGCCTCTTCCTTTTCGACGTTCTTTGTTCTGTGCACACCGTCGATCCACGAGTGCACTTCAATCATCGAGGGCTATCGAAGCTTTGCATCGATGAGCGGAACGAGCTAAATGTTGCCATTTTGAAAATACTTCTGAAAGCGGTAAGCCTTAGCAGGAGAGCTCACGTTCGGAAACATGGTCCACAAGCGACCATTTATCCCGATACCCATTTTCGAACTAAACTGGGAGACCACTATTCGAATGACTGAATATATTACCGCCTCATCGAATCATTACCGTTTGTACGCATCCTTACCAAAGTTATAGTCGAAGGAAATCGGAAATGTGATTTTCTCTAACTCAATCGAAACTATCGGCTGTAACAGAAAGGCTGTCTTTATCGATTTAGCTCAGAAGTTACGTGTTGTAAATGTTCATGTTCACGTGTCTACAACGATGCCTGCGTGTAGACTTTTATAGCCGGTATTTTATAGAGATCATTGAACCTTTCAGGTTCTGTGGAAGTATTCAGTGGATGTAGCAAGGGTTCGATAAATGTCAGGATGCTTCACTTCTGAAGCAACGTTCTAGAAAGTAGAAAAATCACGTTGCTCCCTCGGGGCGAATGAGGAAAGAAAATGGAGACAGAAATATTTAGTGCGCCACGGACCGCCAGGGCCCGTTTTTAGTCGTCGGAAGCGATCTTTCGAAACTCGAACCACCGCCGAGCGAAATGAATTTTTGTTTTTCTGTGTGTACGGAGCGCAGTTTTAAGAACCCCGGGCGACCACTTGTTGCTAAAAAAGATCGCGGCGGCGGCGGCGTCGACGGGAGAATGAACCGTAAGACCCGCAACAAGAAACAGGATATCGGCATTGGGAAGAAGAGTCGATTCCCGGAGCGGAGTCGGGCTAGGTACAAGAGAGCCGTACGCCGCTCCGCGCCGGTGCGATGAAGCAATCGACGAATGATTATAGCACCGGTCCGGCCGGGCCCGTCCGGATGTACCTTTATCGCCGGTAATCGTAACTCTTTTAAAACTCGTCGACAGAACGGGCACACGCAAGCGCGCGCTCGACGAGCCGTGACACGGGGCAGTTCGATCTTTCCAGCGAGCAGTAAAAATCTTTTCTGTGTCGTTGCGGCGGTATCACGCACGCCGTGTCCCGGAGCTCTGCCTCACTATTTTCCGACAAGCTCGCTTTCTCCCCTTCCGCGTCGCTTTCTTTTTTTTCTCTCTTATCTTCTTCTCTCTCGCCCCTCTCCTCCAGCTTCGTTCCTCTTTCGCTTCCGTTCCCTTTGACTTCTGGAGTTCCCACAGCAGCGGGAGCCCTTCCCCGTGTCGCTCCTTTAAAAGTTTCCGACCCTTGGCGTAAACTGCGAGAGCCGCATCGGGGTTCCCCCGTTCTAATTGAACGAACCCTCCATCGCCAGCCACGCTCCGCTCCGGAGAGGGTGAGTTTATCTCGACGGGTTAACGCGCCGCCACCTAGAAGTGGGAGTACGTAGAAAGCAACTCCGCCTTTATCCCTGCGTGCACGGCTCTCTATCGTCTACTCTCCGCTCCGGTTCTCTTCCGTTCTCGTCTCTCTCTTCTAGCCGGCTGGCAGGCCGCGTTTATTAAGCGGGAGGCGCCGCACGCGGCCCTCGAGTATTTTAACGCAACAGTTTGCGGTCCAGCCCCCGTGCCCGAAAACCCCACCGGCCTCGTCCCCGATGGGACGGATCTACGCTGCCGGCAGCCAATTTTCCTTCTGCAGACACTCCCGTGCAACGTCACGCGAGAATTTCGCGACATTCTTGCACGAGATTGCGCGGTTTCGATGCCCGGGGACGTATGAGACATACGAGATCGCCGGGCGAAGGAGCTGTCTGTCAAACGGACGTCGGAACGATTTTTCTGGAATCCGGAGACTCATTCTTGGACTTTGCTTTGACACCAGGGTCTTGCTGAGATCCGAGAAATCGGTCGTAAGGATCAGAAGACAGCTGAATGAGCATTCGAATGAGAATAAGACTGTCAGACGGTCGTCGGAATAATTTTTTGGAACGAATATTCTTTTCACGCTACACGCAACACTACTCCTAGCATCGCTTTAATGAACCACCACAGTTTATGCATTTACAGCGCGCCATAACACACAGCCAGCAATAAAACAAAGATTTCAATAAAACGCACACAACTTTACAAGCGCAATAAAGCCGGAGGCGCAGGAAATAAAAGCCACTTTCCCATTTCGTAAACCAATATCCGAGCCATCAAACATGCCTAAGGATACAGTTAATAAAATGTAATTATTAAGCCGGGTACTAGAGAACGCTCTTATCTGAATCTCGTTTCGAGCAAGATCGAACCGTGTTCCGCGTGAAACGTGGCAACGCTCGAACGGTGTACTCGTCAATGAAGCTCCCTGCTATGCATGAAAATTACTTGAAGCGGATACCGTCGACAAAACTCGGGTGTGATACGCGGGCCACGCTGCTGCCACGGGGTTAAAAGGGATCCGGACAGGTGACGGCGATCGAGAGTGCTCGGCATGTGAAAGAGAAGAAGAGAGAAAGAGAGAGAGAGAGAGGAGAGGCTGGCGAACCGAATTAAAGGAACGACTTGTTGGTTAGTCGACTCCATCCTCCGGTCTCAGTTTTTCTCTGACGGGTCTCGGTGGCGAAACGAAGCGAAAGAGGGTGGAAGGAGGTCGTTCAGGGGTTGGGGCCGAATGCGGAGTGAATGCCAGGCAATCTGTTTTCAGCGCGGGGGATAACTTGGCGTCCCTTCTAGCTTCGGCCCCCCGCAGCCACCCCCCTCGGCTGTCATCCCCCTATTCTCCGTTCCCCTTTTCGGTTAGCTAGACTGCAACCGCGACTCGGTTACCTCCCACCGACGCTATCGACGACGCTGCCGGGCGTAAAAAGCACATCCGAATTGAATCATTGCTGAATAAGCGGGAAAGTGGCTGGCTAGGAGCCGAGGAGCGAACCAAGGAAACGCCGGGGAACCGGCTAACCCCCACGGACGAGGGTCGTTTTCCATCCGACTCATTGGTACACCTCCTCTGTCATGTCGACCGTTCCACCTTGCTCCTCCATCCACCCTCGCTTTTTCCCTATCCACCACTATCTACATCTCTCCCCCTTTCTCTCTCTCTCCCTTTCTCTCTCTCTCTCTCTCGTTCTTTCACGCTTTGCTCGAAATGATCGTGCGAGTGTGCCGAGGCAGAAGCACTTCGATCCGGAAGCCCTTAGAAATCGTAAAGAGCTTTAGCAACCTGGAACAGTGTTTTCTAGGTTGCGACCGACACCGGCGAAACAGGTTGACTCCGCGCGAAGCTACGGGGTTGGGATCAATGGGATTCGTTGATCCGGTTGATATTTTTGACGACTGACGGAATGCCGATTAGCTTTTGGCGAAGCTTCGGGCAATTTTAGACTCGATCACCCGGAGATATTCAGATGTTTAACCCTTGTGCAGCCAAGTGGGTAAGCACCCCCATTTACAGCGGTTCTTCCAACCATTTTTTAATGTTCTTCTAATGACAGCCCAGAACTGCTCTGAATGTCCATTCTTTGTCCGCTATTATATCAATTTATAGCTCGAAAACAAGAATTAGTGCAGAAAATGTTGGATACTACACTTTTACATTATCTATACGTTTCGGTTATCCAGGCAGGGATTAAGGAAAAAATCTCAGTATTGTTCGAAACTGAATGCAGGAAAAACATTACTCAGATTTTGTGAAATACAGTAGAACTACAGTAAATACAGTAATTCATTGAAGTACAGTAATGGAGCCTCAGTAAATACAGTACACAGACAGTGCCGTTTATAAAATCCGTACTTAAATCATCGGATAAGGATTTACAAAATTGTTTGAACGTCCAGAATATCATATTAGAACCCAAACTCGCTATAAAAATAATCACTATATCTATTCGGAATTGAATACAGAGTAGAAGTGCACCGTTTTCGGCTGGCATTTCGCGAACGAAGGACGAAACTGCAAACAAGGTGCCATTTCGCAGAAAGCCCGCCCCGAGCTGTCGATTTAATTAAAAACTCGGCTGTTCTCGTGCTAAAACGGTGTCCCCTCTCCGATAGAGGTATCGCGCGGGCCTCTGTCGGCGGTCGGTCCCCGAATGAAAAAGCACCCTTTCTCGAGGTAACCATAATGACGGGGCCGAACACCGGGCCCGCTCGAGCGCGTTTAATGCCCTTTGCTCGACAGCGCATATCGCGGAGACCGCTCTGCTGCGCAAAATCCGGCAGACATTCGCCGGCGGGCCAATCTCTAACACGCGTGGACACCAATCGGCCGAGCTATAAAAACCGGCGAATCTTTTGTCCCGCCTAGCAATTACTGCAACGTCGTTTGTGACCGAATTACAGTGGGCTCGGGGACCTAACAAGTTCTGCGACGGTATTCAAAGTGTACAGGTTTCGATTGCTGCTTCGGGAGTTGCGGAGCGTCGTGGCTCGACGATAGTGAGTTCCGTTAATGAAGGTTTTCGGACGTTCGGTGTCTGTGTCTCTGTGTTGCGTGATCAGATTGGATTTTCGACAATGTTGAAGTGCTCGAGACGCTGGTTGATGTTAAAATTAAAATTTCTGACAGCGGAACGTTGGTGTGGGTGTCGGAATGGTATGCACTGATATGATCGCCTAACTTCTAGAAGATAGTTTAAAGTATCAGCTAGGTTAAACATTGGGATGAAAGAGAATTGAAAGTAATTTCACGTTTGCAACTTTCGAGTTTATAGTTACCGCGCAAAATTGATCGGTCAAGGTTATCACTTCCTTAAACTGCATATCATGATCTGTAACTCCCCTTCAGTTTTTTTGTCTCGGCGATCAATGTCTAAAAGCAAGCCGGCCAGACACAAAAACCATTTTTTCCATCGGGATCGTTTCGGAGGGGAGTGGCCTTGGGCTGTCAATCAGGCTCCTCCCAACTGCAAACTGTACCGGGCTGCAAAAAGAGGCTTCCGAATATCTCAATCGGATCTCTTATCTTTAATACGCTATAAAAAAGCCTGAGTTTTATAGTAACAGTGTGTCCCGTCTGCGGAGGTAGCTGGAAGGGTACGCGTCAAGGAGGATCGCACCTGCGCGCAAAATCACGCGAAGGCCCGACGTCGATAATGAGCCATTTTACGGCTCCGAGGAACCGAGAGAGTAATGCGATCGTGGCTGCGGGTCAAAAGACGATTTCGAAAAAACGATAATGGAGTTGTCGGGAATGCTTAATCCTAGAAACACGATGCCTCCTGGCTGAGCTGTCTCCTCTCGTCTCCGACAGTCTTTGAGCACTTTAGAGGAGGTTGGCGGCGAGAAAGAATTTTTGAAAATATTTTATGTGCGCCCAGTCGACGATGAAATTGATTATCCGAACACATCGGTGAAAACTTGACTACAGATCTCATGCACTTCTGGCAACAATGAATAGATCGAATGCAAAACAGGAAAAACATTCGAGGAATCCAAAAAGTTCTATTATTATTAAGCTGATTTCAAAAAGAAACATATATTGCAACATCCGCAGTCTACTAATAACTGTCATAAATACAAGTCACTATAGGATAAATGTCTTCAGCTCTTATCCAGTAGTCAGCCCTCCTGGAAACAAATTGCTTAAAAATAACTAGCTTTCAACGCACAGCCTCTAAATACATATTTGGAAAATATGATTATGATAAAAACGCTTCCAGAACACTTGGCCTACACGAATTATTAAAAAAGTCCGAAACTTTTACATACGTACAGCATTTCCGTCGATTCGTTCAGCAACTCCTTGATAGAGAAAATGGAGTTTTTGGGAACAGTGAGGATAATAGTCGATGCGTGCAGATTTTCCCGACGTTATCACTCGGCAACGATCGCGCGGTGGGCCACACTATCTGGCACACCGTTGGCAGGGCTCGGTTGCGAAGGGCTCGCAAAATCAAAGGGTGTCGGGAGGGCTGGCGTGCGCTCGATTGACGTGACGTAATACGATGGCTCTCACATGTAACAACGAAAGCATCGGTCCCACTCGGTCAGTCGCATATTAATACCTGGGACCGTGTAGCCAGAAGCGGGCAGCTGCCGGCTCGTTTGCAGCACGCGATACTCGCGCTCTCACCTGTAACGTATATCTCGAGCCCCTCTTCCCCAACTCCTCCTCGTCCCATCCACCTCGATCCGACTAACCCCAACGTGCTGTCCCTTTTCCTTTCTCGTTGCTTCTCTCTCTCTCTTTCTCTCTCTCGCTCGATCTTCGTCTCCTCCTCTCGTTCGTGCTCGTATCTATCTCCGCGACGAGCACTCGAAATTATTATTCCCGTTCGCCGGCTAAAGGGCCCCGTATCTCGCTCGCTTAATGTGTACAGGGTGTTCCGATATTCGAGCACACGACGCAGGCGATCTCCTATATTCCGAGACGGGTCCTCGTGAAATAAGCAAGCTCAGGCGAGACACGATTATTGCTCGTCTTCTGCTGGCCGTTCCCACGACGAATCGCTGAAAATTTGTTCGGCAGGCACCGATCTTTTTTACCCCTTGCGAGCGGAAGTATTTTCTTTCTTTTATTCTAGAACTTGCTCCAGAGTCATACAATTAACAATTGTACGACCGGAGCAGTCGACATGACTGCTTCCCAATTTTTTTCTTTCACAATTACTGAAATTGTGAAAATGTTTTCATCGGAAATTTTTTAATGAACCTCTTTATTAAAGCTCATATTAGAATAGAAGTTGTACGAAGTCGAATGGGCACAGTCTTGTCACTGTTACGAAGCAATACACGTCAGTCGCATTTATTGCTCGGTCGTTCTAGTGTTAAATTATACTTCCATATGTAGCCTATGTAGAACAGCTGAGAAATACCAGAATTATTCTCGCATACCATGGAATTGTGGAATTATTGATGAATGCACTGTAAGTGAACAAAATAGATAACTATTGGTGCAAAAGTTAATGTCGAGACTGGCTCGAAATAGAATTAACCCCTCAAGGACGACGTGAGAACCTGACTCTGGCAAGGAGAGTGCATAATCATCGGTCATCGATTTAGTTGAAACTCTGAGCACTTCTAACGAACTAGAGTTTACCTCTAAACGTTGAAACATCTGAAAAGACTGTCTGATAGATTCGGTAGATTTCACCGACTAATTTTTGTTCTCATGGGACACATGCAGATGGGAACGACGATGTTCGTAGCATGAATTTCCCGTCTCACGGCTGGTTCGTTCGTTTTTCCGTTGGTAGACCGTTAAGCCCTCGCACGCAACATCGCATCGCATCGCCTAGCCTGTTATCGCGCGCCAAAGCCGCAGGAAGCTGCGCGCCGCCTGTATTAAGCGGTATTAATTTATCATCGAGAATAATAATTACCCGCGGCCGGGCCGGTTCGAAGCGATCGACGACGATGACTCGATCAAGAGAGGCAATACAAATTATCTCGGTGGACCGAGGCAGCGCGCGCGCGCGCGCGCACACACCGGGTTCCTGCCTTTCCCTTTGTTTCTTTTCCTTTCCCCCCCACCGGTTCGGTTGGTCAGCAACGTTTTGTTTTTTCGTTCGGACGATCGAGGCTCGCGACGAGCGGAGCATCATGATGGATCGATCCGGCAGCTTTTATCAATCGTTTAAGCACGATCGTGCCTCGATTGTCGAGGAGACCGGGACCGCGCCACCGCTCGATTTCGCGACGGCCGTCGATATTCTTTGTGAATGGGGGCCGGATACTGAAAACGTTCCCAGAGTCGCCTCGCGACGATCATCGATCACCGGGCCTCGGTGCGTGATCGAAATCGCTACGACGCGCTGATGCGACCGCGCCGAGCGCCGAGTCGCGTCGCCGTGCCGCCTGCGAGCTTCTCCTTTTATCGAGAAAATCACCTCTATTTATAGAAAGAATCCACCCCGGGCAAATTACCCTTCGCCGCGAACCGGCCGAGAAACTGGCCCCTCCGGGCCCCCGTCGTCCTCCGGGGTTCGAGAGTCCGCGATTACCGGGAACCATCCTCGATCGATTTAAACGATCGACTTTTGCGCCCCTGTCTCGCGTAGAAAAACTGTTGTGCAAGCTAAAAGTAGATTAGACTCGGCCGTGTACGCTTCGTCTGCTGAACTTGTTCGATGGAAGTTCGCGAGGACGTTAGGACTATAGTGAAACACCACTTGCGAAGTACTGTTTATCTATTCATGAGCTTCTGGGTTCGGTGTGTGAACTGTGAACAAGTCGGCGGGGTTCGGCTATTCATAAGCTACCAGATTTGATGTATGAATGCTAAACAAAGTTGTTAGTTGTATGTGACTACCAGGACATGGTCGAGCAAGATTAGGATTCATGTGTTCGTTCGAGCTTCGAATTTGAACGTTAAACAGAATTGTGTACTTGTATATACATTTATGATGGAACATTCGAAGACGGAGACAAATCATTATTTGTAAGGCTGTCTTCAAATACAGGAAGAAAATTAAGCTTTCAGATTGGCTACGTTGAACTGGAAGAAAGAAATTAAAGCTGGTCTATCTACAAAAATTCCAAAAAGTGCAAAAATTGTATTTAATCGTAGGGTTCGTCTGTCTACAGACGTCTGAATCTACTGTACGAGAGTTCACAGAATCATTGCTAGCATTTTGTATGCAAGATCAAATAATTGTTTGCATCGATTATAATGAAAAGGAGCCGAACAGATATTTCTTACTCCTTTTAACAATATGGAGTATCTGGAACTGATACAATGAAGCTTTCTGTTTCAATTTCTTTTAATCAATCTGCTTCAAATTGAGCCCACTCACTTTTACCGTAAATGCATAAAATCTAGTCTGATCTAGTTATTATTCGACTTGCTTTTGGAACGTGAAGTAAAAGTCAACTTGCAATAGCAACAGTGCAAAATAGAAGATCGCGCAGCGTTTGCAGAGCATCGTGATCAAAGGGCTAAACGTACAAAATAGGATAGGGAGAGCTAGAAATAGAGAATCGAGCAGGATTCTCGCGACGAGAGGAGACGAAAACGAAGGTTCCGTTGCGGGCGTAGCAGAATGCCACGAGATATGCAAAAGAAGCAACGGAAGCCGATCCACAATGCAGTCCCGAAGAAAGGAGGCCGTACTCCCGGTGCTCGTCTTGCCGATTCTTCACGGTGACCCGATATCAGCTCTTGGTACGCGTGTATGTACTCGGTACCGAACATAATGCCTGTTCGGGGCCACGCCGGCACGATAAATTATCGTAAACGCATGTTAACCGCCCGCCTTGGATATTTGTTAACAGGTTAGAGTAGGCGGCGCGTGTGTACTCTCGTTCCGTCGTTACACGTACGTTTATACGCGCATAAAACGTGCTCGGTTATGGCCGGGGCTGCTCCTCGCCGCTCCGCTCAGCTCCGCTCGGCTCTTCGCCGCGTTCCATCGCGTTCCTTCCGTTTGAGAAAGGCGAACCGGTGTGTGCGTATGTGCGTGTGTATGTCGCAGCCGCCTTTTCATCCCCGATACCCAAAGGATAAGCCTCCCGCGGCTACGTGTTGCTAATCGAGGCAAAAACTGCAACTCCGCAACCTGATATTTTCCCGACATGCACCCGAGCAACGTGCCAAATAGATGCTACTCTCACTCTTTCTCTCTCTATCTCCTCTCTCCTCTCCTCTGTTTGCGCCCGGCGCACTCCGAGATTTCATTTGATAGTTTTCAACGACTGTTTCCACTTTTCGACACGAGCTTTTCTCCCTCGTTATTGGCACTCGCGCTTTTTCATGGTGTTCGCCACTCGTAACGTCCTCGAGCTCTTATTTGGACACTTGTCTTCAAGAACACACAGCGAGCTGCGAAATTGAACCAACGCGGGTGCTTCTTGTTGAAAATGACGTTTATTATTGCTACATTCCGCGACGGTTTGTCGCTGACGGATTTCTCGCCGGATGCTTTCGCCATTGCTGTCGATTCTACTACCATCTATGGTCGTCGTCACGGAGGTCTCAGACATATGTCCACGATACTTAATGCTCCCTTATTACATGCTAACACAACTTTTAATTCAAAAATCTTACCGCGAGAGTAGACTTCCTGCTGTCTGAAGTATGTTAATTGCAAATCCTCTACCGATTCATTTTTCCATCCTCGAATATCCTCCGCCGTTTCTGTGTACAGTTAACCAAGGTTCGATAAAACCATGCTCGCTCCGCTGTCAATAATCTACCCGGGATCTAAGTAAGCCCCAGTTTCCTTCCCGTTTACGGTACATTGAAGTTCAGTAGATGGCGTCGCGGTAGATTGATATTCCATTGGTAATTACAACGGCCGGGAAGATGAAGAAGAAAAAAAAAACTTTGTAACCGGAGGATGAACTGCTGTCGGGGCGATACGAGATCCCTTATCACCCCTCCGTATTACTTTATTTTGTTCCAACTGATGCAACGTCGCTCCGGAATACGTCAGACTTCCTGGCAGGCCATTATGTAAAGCAGCCGGACCGCAAAGAATTGCACAAGGAACTACAGGCAAGAACACGATAATAGCTATCAGATTCAATAGCGCCACGGAGGCCTGATGAAGCCCCCAACTTCCACCGTGTTCGCACGCAACCGCTCGAATCGCGAAAACTTCGAAGATCCTCTCCGGCCGAGGCCCCTTTGCACGGAAACGTCAAATGGACGCCGATCTCTCTTCTCATTGGCTGCTACGTGGGCCATTTTTCTACGTCTGTACTTTCCCGAATAACCTTTGTCTTCTTTTAAACCCGTCTCAAGATCGGGATCTTCGCAATTTCTTTTAATAAGTTCATTACCATGCCTGCAAGTATAACAGTCTTCAGACTTCGTAATGGCTGCTTCCTAATGTTTTCTTTCACAATTACTGAAATTGTAAAAATGTTTTCATCGGAAATTTTTTGATGAACCTCTTCATCGAAGCAGATATTACAAGTTGTAAGAACAAGAAAGTTGTATGAAGTCTGAACGGGCACATTCTCGTCACTGTTACAAAGCAATATACGTCAGCCGCGTTTATTGCTCGGTCGTTCTACTGTTAATGTTAACAGGAACTGCACAGTCAAGATTTATTACAGTTACTAGGATTTTAATCTGTGTGCGATTCGTAGATCTGAATAAAATTTTGGTATACTCTACGTGTCTATCTGTATTCAATGTTCAGTTAGTCGTGTCTATTTTATAATTAGTCTTGTTAACCGAGCACTCGTGTCCACGTGTCAGAGTGTTGATACAAACGGACCGTCGAAGTAACAACTACCCGGGCACTACCGTACAAGCCCGACACCGATTCGACGTTCGATTAGTCCGTATCTTTTTCTTCGGTTTTCGTCTTTCTCGCGAGCCAAGCACCGATTTCCACGTATCAAACGCCGGTTGCAAACAAATCATCGAAGCCGCAACTACCGAGATACTACCGTGCAAGTCCGATCCTCGGCTAGTCCCATTGCTCGGGCAATAAATCAAAAACCGATGCGATTTCCGCGTGGCGAGTCTTAACCCCCGGAGACCCCGGGATCCCCGGGCGTAGGGAAAAAATCGGCTAGCATGATGTATACCGTTTGGAAGAGATGTCGTCTATCCGTATTATGTATGATATCGGTCCGCGGAACGATCGGCGGATATGTACGCGGAAACGGAGGCCTGGTAGCGGGAGACCGTAACTCCCTGCTTAACCGAAGTTATCGCCGCGCGGCTGATTATTAATGTTGCCACTATTAATAACCGCAGGTTACGCGGATCGTGCACCGGTGAAATATTATACGGTGCAGCTGAATAAGTAACTCGGGGGTACGCCGCCGCGGGGTAGGAAAAAGGAGCGGCGAGGAGAGGGGCGGGGGGACGGGAGAAAAATGGCCGGGGCGTTTTGCATTCGACAGCCAGGAGGTAAGATTCACCGAGGCACCTGGGACACCGCGGCTTCCGGTCAACGGTGATCGTTAACGCGGGAAATTCCACGGCAAGATAGACCGGGTCGCGCCGCGTCTCCCGCGATTTTAACGCATTCTAGGAGGTAATGGTCGTTCCTTGTAAAGAAGTTAATTGGTTCCTGCGACAAGCCACTGTGCATACAAGCGTAGACAACGCTTCTGCCCCGGCGATTTCCATTCGCCGCGACTCCCTCGCTCTCCCCCTCCCACGCAACGGGATTACGTCTAAATTATTCGGTTTCCTTTCGTTTCTGCGAGCCGGCTCGTGAGAAGAATCGTTATCGAAGTAAAACACTACTCAGAAAAGCAATTTCGAGTCGTCTTCCTGGACTTTTCTAAGTGCTGCGCGCTGCCTTCCAGTCATTTCTAAGAGTGATGCGCTGTTGGGCCTTCCCGGGAAACCGGGCTCCGATGGGAAACATATTCTCCTGCCGGGCACGATACTCCTCGCAACCGATTGTTTTCGCACGGGGACAATGGGTTTGTAGGTTGCTACGAAAGAATCATCACTAAACTGCTTATCTTTAGGCAAAATAAAAATATTCTTCATCAATTGCTACGCACGGAAACCGTACAAAAATAATCTTTAACCATTTTAATTCTCACTGTTTCAAATTACTCCCGGTCTAGCGATCACAGATTAATTTATGTTTGATCTTTGAGTATCGTAGAAAATTTTCGTTGTCGAAATTAGGGTTAACACTAGAACTACAGGACCAGTCAAAATGATTGGTTCCTAATTTTTTTCTTTTGCAATTACTGGAATCGTAAAAATGTTTTCATCGGAAATTTTTTAATGAACCTCTTCATTGAAGCACATATTACAATAAAAGTTGTATTCGCTCGTATTCGTCATTCGCATTTATTCCTTGGTGGTTCTACTGTTAAAGACGAAAGGTCACGCAGAAGCAATACAAGTATGGTCACAATGGTGAACAGTCTAATTTACAGAATCGCTGGATACAATCGTCAAGTTCAAAATAGTAGAACGATTAGAATGAAGTTATCCATAAAAATCCAGTAAAATCTCCATAAGAAGGATCTAACGTCTTTTAAAGAAACGAGCGCAATCGATATCTGACGAGAGACACGTACACCTAAAACTCGACAGCGCAAGGACTGACTGTACACCGAATTTCAAGATCGGCATCGGGTCGCGAATGACAGGAGACAACGAAGGAACAGCGAAACTTTCCGCAACGGCCGGCAATCGCTCGGTTCGATCTACCGGCGCGATTACCCGCTCCGGAGACCCATTTTCCGCTCTCTGCAGGCCACCGACACTTTCCTTACCTCGTTGTGCAGGTCAGGGTGCAACGATTTTCCATTGCATCGGACGGATCGCGTGGCAAAGCCCGACCCAGCCCCCGCGAGCGTGTTTGTGTGTACGCGACAAAGTAAAAGCGGCGGCGGCAATGCCGCAGGTTGGCGGAGTCGCCGCGGGGATAATGATCGCCGGAAGTTTTCGTGCTAAAATATGCAGATCCGGCTGAAATTACCGGAGGAGTAGCGCACACCTAGTCGACCGGCCAACGGCCGATGCCGGCAGTGTGCGTCGTCTGCGTTTACAAGGAACGACGCACGGTGCCTGTGCGTGCCGACGCGATTTTCCGACAGCGATTCGTTTCAGAACTTTGATAGCTGCTAACATCTTTTTGACACGCCCTGCCAGTTTTTCTCCAGCCCTGCAATCCACTTTGCGGGTCTGAGAATCTTCTGGAAAATCCCAGAATATTCTACAAATTTTTCGCAGGATCGGGTGGCAGGTCCTAGAATCTTTATCTTCCTTTTAGTTTTGCAATTTTCTGACCAGCTCGGCAATATTTTCACAGGCATTGTTTTCATAATTTGTTCCATGGTTCGGTCATGGCCTGTTTGTGCCAGCAAGACATTCTCCCACAGGAAGGGTATCATTCTGTTCTATCTACACCTTCGCACCTAGCCGATCTCTAAGCGAAACTATCTAGACCCGAGTCACCGTTATAAAAACCTCACCGGCCGCGAACGCCGCGGTTAATTATAATAACTATAATTAGCAGCACTTATCCGTCCGATAAGGAACTAAAAGCGACAGGTACAATGGGTGGGGAGGCCCGGGCTCGGCCCGACTGTTCATCTAGCGAATCGCGAGCGTGGCCGCTAGTGACGAGGCTGCTTGAAAAATGCACGAGGCATTGTGGCCACGGAGAGGAGAAGGGAGAGAGATTCAGCCAACGATTTAACTATTCGTGCCGTGAAGTTTAACGGTCCTTGCGGCCAATTATCGGCAATCGAGCCGAGTTAATCTGCTGGTTTACCGGAAAACGCTGCTGGACTGTCGAGTGAAGTATTTGAGAGGCTATCGGTGTTTATTGGCGGTTCGACGAGACTCTTACAGACTGTCGATCTTGAACTGGCAAGAATGGTACTACAATAGTCAGTTGATTGTGCAGTCTGAAAAAGCGGGACAGCGGAAAAGATTAGTGGAACGTAAAAAGTGGAGTTGAAGGAACTTTCTTCGGAATCGCGTGGTTACTGGCCGTTTTAGGCAATAAAAATCCTCGGAAATTTTTCTTACCGTTGCTAATGGTTCCCTCAATCGAATCTTGCATTTAATTTCTTTTAAAAATTTTATCAACATTCCAAATGCGTAAGAGTTGGCAGTCTAATTGTGACTGAGTATTGCTACAAAGGGTTAGACCTTTCTTCACGATTAAACTACGAATTTGCAGTTCCACAAATCAATTTAACGGCAAAGACCTTTCTTCATAATGAAATTACGAATTTGCAGTTCCACAGATCAATTTTACGGTCCGGAGCGAAAATAGGTGGATCGAAGGTCGCGTATAACTGTCTTAATAAATACCGGCGAGTTTTCCCGAGCGCTAGGATTTATAAACGCGCGGGACCCAGCGAGCGAGCGAGCGAGCGAGGGCCCGCGGCTCGGAGAGGTCCGCTCGGACGATTCTAATCGGCCTGACGCGCAATAAAGTACAATTAAAAAACCGCCCGGTTCTAAGAGCAACGCACGATCTCAGCGTTTCGTGCCGGAGATACTTACGGCCGCAAGAAAGACGTCCGAACAAGAGCAAGATAAGGCGCAGTCCGCGGAGCAAAAAAGAAACGTCCGCGAATGAATTTCAACGAGCACCGGCTCTCTCGCGCGCGCGCGAGCGTTCGCGATTTGACTTTCCTCTCCGGGCGATGCTATTATATCCGCGTAGGCTGCGAGAGAGCCTAGTTTGCGGCCCCGTGATCCTTTGCACGGAGAGCCCTTTCCGAGAACCGGGCTCGATCGTCGCGCTCCACCATGCCAACTACCATGGCCGTGTCTGCCTGCATTATGGATGCGTTATAATTACCTATTCATTTTCCATGGGCACGTAACATCGGGCCGCTCATGCGATGCACCGGTGCCCTGCACCTGATTGCAGATAGAGGACGGGGAGGGCGACCTGGAGACACCGTCACAAGTTGCTCGTCGTGTTCGGCGCTATACTAACCTTCCTGGAAGAATATCCGCTCGAAAAACCCTGCGCAAAATCTAATAGACCAAGCAAAAATTTGTCCTCCGTTTTAAGTGAGCTCTGTGCGAGTGCATCGAGAGGCTAACACATAATGGTACTTTTATGGTCAACAAATTCTAGTGGAAACAGTTACAAGATGGTTCAGGAAAATGGGAACTAATATGGAACACGTTTAAAGAAATTTAATAATTATTCAAGTATATTTGTTTTTTGGCACTTATAGCAGCCTTCTACTTCATGCTAGGCACTTGCATAATGTCTGAAACAGAACACTCTACACCATCGTCACAATCCTAAATGCTCAGACATATTTTATATTGTCTACACGCATGTTCCAACCGTCGACACGATAATTAATTGCTCTGGAACATCGCTATGCGCAGTCATCTTTAAAATTTGTTGTCATATTATCTCAGTTTACTTGACAGCATCTGCCAAGTTTTAAAATGAAGTTTCTCGCCTAAACGCGTAAATTAGGATTGAAACGCAACACAGTTCGGTTGACATCGGGCGACTCAACAGCCGACTGGCACAAGATCTCAATACTAATTAATCTCGAGCCGGGATCTTGATTCGCTTTACACAGTTGTCGTTCAAATTCAATTCAGCCGAGACATACTACAAACTCGAGTCATTCTTAATTCGCTCCTAGTCATGTTTAGATCGAAACGATACCGGAGAGCTATAATCTTGATCGAACCCGAACCTAACGCGGATCAAACGGCGTCTAGAACCGCGTGCTGTCCCTCTCTCTCGGGGGCTTGATCGAAATAGAATCGAAATTAGGCTTAATCCCGATCCCGAGCGAAATGCAATTCAGCCGGGTCTAGCGCTACAATAGAATTAAATCAGATTTGCGCGAAATTCGTCCCGATGCAAACTTAATCCGATCCAAACATGGATAAACCTTGACCCGAGGTAGCGCCGACTCACTTATCACTTTAATCCAGACCTAAAGCTAACTCAGACCTAGTCTAACAGCGGTCCAATCCGTGAACTCGGCCGAGGATAGCCCATTTCAGTTCAGCCAGTGCTTCATCGTCGTGTGATCCTCTGATGTGTCGACGAGAATCTGTCTAGTAACGCAATTACGTGTGCACCTGGACATCTAGACCTTTTTTCAACTTCGAGAGATTAAAACACGTAACAATTTGTCCACTTGTTGTTACCGGGAATCGCTCAATTTCGAAACAGAAATTACAGAACTCTTGCAATTATTGTATATTGTCAGAGATAACATCCGAAATGTCTCTCCGTTCTCCGACAAAGAGAATCGCGATTGCGAGAAAATGGAAACGGATTTTCGTGGAGGTTTTCCATAGTAGTAATCATTACAAAACAGTCGAGCCCACCGATGCCAGATACCGGCCGTCCGAATGGGCGTAATTGCGCCGGGGCGCACGTATCGCTGACCATTACAAACTTTTTTTCTAAACAGCGATGAACGCGCCTAATCGCGATACCGTCCGCGAAACACATGCTTCGTTAGGCCGGTGTTTTCTTGCCCCTCCCCCGAGGCGTTCTCGCCGATTCCGCTATCTCTGTTTTTCCGGCGTGCGTGCACCGTTTCCACGTTGGGAAACCGTGGCGTGCGTACCGCGAGTCTCGAACCCTGACGAGACACAATGAGGATGATGGCCGCTGGTGGTCAGGTGTAGGAGGATCACCCGGCGCTGATCTGCACGGCATATTCGTTGCCGCGACGTTATGAAAGCCGTCTGGCAATTAGCCGACGATATTTCCGCGTTGCGTCACACCCAGAATTACGTCGACGCTTTTGTACGACTGTTTCCTCGCGTCATGCGATTGCACAGTGTTCCCGATGCCGAGATCTCGGGCTCTAAAGTTCAGGAGACGTCCATCGGAAAGAGCTACGAGGTGTCGAAGAAATTAAAACGAACCTTCCTTGGCTGACCCTTTGAACTAGGTCTTCTTCTATGGATACAGCAATTAGCAGACTGCGCAGTTAAATCGAATGACAGATAGACGATTGTAACTCGAAGATACGCTAACCTAGACGTCTGTCGAGAGATTTCCAGAATGAGTTTAAGCGGCTGATGTTCACCCGGTTTGCAACGGAGGATATTGTAATTCGCGGAGGAATTAGACGCGCGATCCTCAATTGAGTTGCGAACCGCCTCCGCAGGAAATGTCTTCCGCGTGTCGGCGTTATCTCCGGTCCTGATGTAGATTTTATGTAACTCGGCATTGCGGCGTTAGGTAACCGAAAGAAACCGACGAGTGCTGTAATCTGGCGTTCCTCCGCCGTGTATCCAGAGAAATATTCTTTTGTCCGTTTCGAAATACTGTAACCCTCTGTGTGGCCGTATTCCCTTCGATCAGCCACATTCCAGATTTCAGATCTCCGGTTATCGCGAAGCAACGGCACCTCGTTGTCATTGCCGGCAGCTTAATCGAGAATAATTGCTTTCACCTCGACGAAGTAGGAGAAACTAGGAAGTGCACGGTGACAGAAACAACAGCGAGCAAGAGTGGCAACGATGCAAAAATTACAGAAAGAATAGTTATGCCGTTTTGTTTAGCAGAAAGTATTCAAGGAGCGGCAAGCTGTTCAAGAAGAAACTTAACGAGACAGAAAATTATTTTCGAACCGGACGAAATTAAGAAAAGCCCGAACTGCTAGCCAAGAGGAATTTAATGGTCGTGTTTCTACGCGGCCGCGTCCCATTAATTAACGAAAATAAGGGTCGTTAGGTGCGATGGCCGATCAATCTTCATCGACGCGAGCGACAACAGTCGTCGGGACCACTGGTCGCCATTTTTCGGGTCCAGGCTGTTCGAGGTTGCTTCTAGGAAATCGCTCGCAGCCGGGGCGGACACGGAGATGTCCCCGCAATCTCCGTAGCTATCGACTCTCCTCTTTGTTTATAAATAAAGTTCGGCTAGTACCCGTGGGCGACGATGTAGGTGTCCCCGCATAAAGTATGGGGAGGCACCGCGACGCCCCTCGTCTGCGGGGTAAAATGGAAATGCGTGGCAGCGGGCGGTATAGGCGAAACCCCGCGGTTTCGAGACTGTTCGCAGAGAGAAAGAGAGAAAGAGAGAGAAGGAGAGAGAGAGAGAGCAGGCTCTTTTCGGCGAGGACGCTCCTATACCGGGAAAAAGCCCTCGATTTATTTCCCGCGAAGGGTCCGCTCCCTTCCGGTTGCGGAACGAGTTCTTAACCGAATCCGAAGTGCGTGAAATATGCGTGCCCTCGACGGAGCTGGCTAAAAGACTCGGAAAGTGGATCGTTGTATCGTTATTGGCGCTTAAGGGCTCGTTTCTACGTCTTTTTAACCCCTCTGCGGTCCATTAGTCCCGCCCTTTCACCAAAATTATGCTGATAATCATTTAATTCGCATTGGTGCACGGTTAACCCTCCCATTCTCGTATAAACACATTACTGAATGGCGGCCATTTAATTGATTTCAGACGTCTATATGATTTACTGCTGGGAATTTCTGGAAAAGTTTTCCAACAGCAACTGCAACTTCGATCGTGATCCAAAAAGCAACCCTCAAGAACATAATCCAATCATTTCTTCCAGGATTATTTTTCGGAGGAAGATTTTTCAGTTCTTTCTCGCAGGCTCTCTTTCTAGTACGTTCTAATAAGCTCTCTCTCTCTAATAAGCCTCCAGTAAGTAATGCGTTAATACCTTAATACAGGGTCGGACACGAGAATTTTCAGATAATGCAAAACTCTTTCTTTTCATATTGAATTCTATTTTTATTCAAACCTGAATCCGCAAAATCGAGACGTTTCTCAATGTCAGTGACACTTAGATTCTTTTCACAGCTCGACCTGAATACGTTCTAAAACAATCCGAACCGATCAAATTCAAAGAGAATAGGAAAAAATTAGGTATATTTTCTAATCCGATCATCGTCTGTCCAATTTAGTCGGGCCACGCTCCCCAACCCCGTTGTCCTCGATCGGCCGCAATAAAGTGATCAAAGAATTCCTCGGAATGCCAGAAAAGCGATCGAGCCTAGAGAGCCGCGGAGATCTCCGGCTTGTTAATTTGGAACAATAAAACCCCGGATCCCTTGTCGAGGCCGACAGTTTTCAGGGCAGTGGGCGCAGTCGTCGTCGATCCTTGCTTTCGAATTCTGACCGCAGACGATAGGCGATCGACTCGTACGATGGTTGCCGGGGTTCCGACAAGGCAATCGTTACGTCCTTAATGAAAGTTCGGGCACCGTGTACAGGGGATGGGGGTGGGGATGGGGGGTTTCGTTCCCCGTGTATTCATCCGGCGGGAGCTTGCGGCGCACGGTCCACCGAAAAAACAGGTCGCCTAAAATTCTTCGTTTCGGATTCTAAGCACGGAACGAACGACGGCGAGCGTCTCGAAACCGTTTCGAGGATTCTTTCGTCCGGTGGTCGCTAGTCGGGCGAAGGAAGCCTGGTTTTCGAGGTAACATCGGGGGGAGGGCAGGGGCAGAAGCAGGGCGAGGCGAGGGGTGAATGAAGAAGGCATGAGAGCGGCGCTGAGCGGCGCAGTTTATTTCGGTCGGGTTAATTAGTGTTGCCTCGCGAGGTTTACGGTTGACATTTCGTTGGTCGTTCGTTCGTTCGTCGTTCCACCGTATACGAGCAGAGGACGGGGAAGGTGAGGAGGAGGACAGACAAGGGGAGACCGGCTTTTTTACGGCAACATACTGGTCGGCCATACCGAGAGCGCCGAGGAGGAAGACGAAGTTGCCGCAGAGGAGCGGCCGAGGAGGAGAAGAAGAAGAAGAAGAAGAAAGAGCAGAAGAAGAAGAAGAAGAAGAAGAAGAGGACGAAAGAAGCGGACGAAGAACAAGGACGCACCGGCCAATAAAACTGCAGTGCCCCTCGAAGGTGCACTGAAGGCGCCACGGCAGTCTGGACCTCCCTTATTAGCTCCCCTCTAGCGAACTTTTACCGTCTACCTCGGGGTCCCCGCAACAACCTTTTGTTTTATCCTACGGTGTGAATATCGCACCGTTTTACGGCGTCCAGATTAGACCTGCCTTTGTGATCCCGACAGAGGAAGTCGCCGATACCGTGCCGGAACGAACGCTCGCACAACCGGGCAACCTTGGGGGTTCCACGGACCCAGCATCCGGCTTGAAACTTGCGCGGTGGTCCAAGGCTAATTTTCGCAAACTTATCCTCGAGATCTCCGGCTGCACTCCAGTCCCGCTTAAACACGCCTCGCTCCCAACGCGAACGCTTTCGAGGAGCAAACAAATCGAAGGAGCAGGACATCGAAGGACTAGAGCACGTGAAGAGTCACGAGGAGAAACGACAATGACATAAGTGCAAAAACCAGGTGGCTGAACACTAGCTGGCTAGCTCTCACCGATAGATCAAACTGGGTCCACGTCCTTCGATCTGGAAACTTCGATGGACGTTTTCGTTACCGAGCGAGGAAACCTTGGAACAGTTTTTCAGGCGAGTTCGTTCGGGCTGGGAATAAGCCCGATAAGCTCGTAATTCCGTGTCGGCAGGAGAGTTTACGACCCACGGGCCCCGTGTCTCCCGATTTCCCTGTTTCGCCTCGAATTAGGTAGTTGAAATCTTTCCCTCGTTAGGCCGAGCCCAGGCGTTCGAGAGACAGGGGAAAAAAGGGAGAAAGAGTGAGGAGACCGGGAGAGTAACGAATTACAAGAACCTGGCAGCGGGAGGAGAGATAAAGGAGGACGAGAGAGTGAGAGATAGAGAAAGGTGGTAGGAGACCTTACCTAACTGGGTCGAGGGTGAAACAAAGAGGGAACGGTCAAGGAGGGACGGATGAGATGAACGAGTAGTAAGGTAGGCGGATGGTTTGCTGCCTTATTAAGCAGTCTTATCGCTAGAGACAGACCGGCCCGACACGGCCGTTTAACTTTTACTCGACCTGCAAACAAGTAGTGGACACACTGGCCAGGGAGATAGGACAGTTGGCAAGCCAGGCTGTGAGAGAGGGCTGTGCTACGCGCCACGGACCTTCGTCCTTATCAGAGTTGAAAAACTTGACGGCTGTAAACACGAGACGACGCTGCAACTGGCCCCCAGGTATCCTCGCTCCGCGAGATTTACAATGCGTCTTTAAACGGCGTTAACTACGCACCGGGATATTTAAGCGTCGCTGGTAACAGCAGCCGTTGTAACCGTCTCGCGGACCGTACCGTTTCGGAGAACTTGAACTTGCCCGATCGAGCCGGCCTACGCCATTTCTGCATGATTGCTTTCGCTGCGAGATCGCTTTTCGAATTAAATTCCACGTCGTCGAACAACGCCGATCGAGATTCCCCGTGATCGCGGAATCTCGCCGCTCCCTTTCCGAAGGAGAAACGCTTTCCCAGCTTTGCGATTTCATCGACGGACAATTATCTGAAACCCGCGAACAGACTGCGGCCGTTCGTGTTTCACTCCCGGAAAGACGTCGCGACACTTGCCATCTCTGTCCTTGACACTGTTCGTCGAGAAAATAATCTTCTGTACGACGTCGGTCTCGGGACATTTGTTCTCAAATATACCAGAAATTGTGTAACACTTTCCTAAGCGGACCTCGGCTTTCATTTTTCTCGCAGAAGTACATGAATTAATCGAACATCAACCGTTTGTACGAATTACGAACTAGAATTCCTGTAGAATGTTGTTTACGATGACGTGGACCAATTTTCTGAACAGGGTTAATGATAAAGTTGGATCAGATAGGGGTTTATTCTGTTCGAGCGCGGAATTATAAAACTAGATAAATAATTGCACTGGAGGGCAGAGTGATAAATGTCCGCAAAGTAAGTTAACAGAATAGAGCGTGCTCGTTTCGAGTACGTCCGAAAATGTTAAATTGCCTGTGACAACGGTCCGACCGCTCGAAGGTGGATAACCGGTGAAAACTCGATTTGCATCGAATAATAAGCGAAACTATGATTAATGGATCGAGTAAAATCTCCCGCAACAAGAGGAACCAGCTTTGTTACGCTTTCCCGACCACCAAAGCTCGTGCCCGTGAGTTTACACAATAACAACACGACCGTGTCCGTCGCCTCGCATACTTTCCAGATTTTCTAGCGCGCAAAGCGATCCTCCATTTACGACCTCCGAGCAATTTGCCTCAAACAAATAACGAATGGAACGTCAGAAACCGGGACAGATGGACCCAAAAGTAGTTCAAATAGTGGAGAAAAATATTTTGTAAAAAAGCGTAGAGAACAGACATTCATACAGATCGAACAACCGAGTCGGATCGGTTCCGCGACGATTAGAAAGAGTGCTTCACAGATCTCGTAAGGTGGAAAGCTATACTTTCTGCTCGAGCCGCTCGTTATCCTAACTGAATGATTGTATGTGTTTACTCGCATCCTGTCCGGTAAAAGCGTCAGCGGCTATGGTTTCTAAACTAATCACAGCGGGAACTTCATACGTCGTGGTAAAAATTACTGTGATTACGTCTAATTGGTTTTTCTCTTGCAGGAAAAGTATACTTTTAAGTAATTTTGCAGTGCGCTCCCCGAGCAGAGACCGCTATATTACTTCTCTGACGAGCGCAGAAAAGAATATCAGACAAAATAATATATGAATCGTCATTTTAAAAAGAGGAGGCATGTTTCTAGATATAATTCGGATCTTTGGATCTGTTTTCAAGCTTCGAGTGGATATCAGCCTGAGATCAAGATTGAACGCAATTATAGATGAAATTAGAGAGGATGACGGAGTAGAACATTAAAAAAAAATGTACGCGTTTTCCAAGATCGGTCGAGTCGACCTCGTTCGAGACACTCGGGCCGCTCGCACGTTTTCGGAGTCGACTTTCGCCGCGTTTCCTGCCTGGAGCCGGTCCGTCCGAAAACTCCTCGGCGTCTCGACGCCGCCGGCAAAATATTTGCCCGCGCAAACATGACATCGAGCGGAGTCCTCGAGCCTCCCTTTTTGCAGTAGAACGGCAAACAAAGCGCGAGCGCGCGAGCGCCGACGAGTAGGAGGAACGGGATTAAACAGGTTATTGTGCGGTTTTGACGGGTCGCGGTGACTCCTTGAAAGGGAGTCGTGACACGATACGTCTCTGGAAAGAGGCTACGCCAGGGCCTGCTGAAAACGTGCGCATTATGTCGGCGACTGTTCGTCGAGGGGGCGTGATCGGCAGGTCACTAGGTTTACGCAGGCCAATAAATCATCCGAAGGACCGGTGCTCCCCTCGGTCCCCGCCGGCCGAGGGTCCCCGTGGGTCAGGTACCGAGTCCTCGGAAGGATCTTTATCTCCCAAGGACCTCGTCGACCTGTCAGCTAATCCTATTAGCGGCAGTGAATCTTCGCATTGCGTCGCGACCACTATTTTTACAGTGTTTCCTCGGGGCCTGTTCCGTGTCGCGCGTCTCTCCGTAGTCCGTCGGGCCCTTCTCCTGGGCCCTGTTTCTACCTGGGGCGTCGGTGAGCGCTTCCGGAATCGCGCTATCTTTCTAGGCCACGATGGACGACCGATTCAATATTTTTGACAAGCGTGAGAAACCTCTGTCGTAGAGGCTCAGCTGAACCAGTTAGCGGCAGTAAATTTTCGCTGTTTTCCCAGCGTCTATGCCGGGCCTGTTCCTCGTCGCGCGTCTTTCCCGCCATCTCGGGCCCCGATTCCGCCTGGGGCGTCGGAGACCGCTTCCGGAATCCCGCTATCCCCTATCTTTCTAGTCGACGAAGCGTTTCCCGCTCGCGATGGACGACCGATTCAATTTTCTGACGGGCGATAGAGCCCTGTCAGAACGTTTCACGCGTCCCATAGAATCTCACTCTACCCGCTTGGCGCAGGACGCGGTGCACGCGTATTACGTTTGCAAATTGCTCGGGGGGGCAACGTCGCGGAAAATCGTCCGCCACACGGGGCCGCATTGACACGAATAAGACACATGGCCGGCCAAGCATGATGCCAAGAAAACGCAACCATTCGCGCCGGCCCCGGCTGGCCAGAGGAAGCCGCCTCGCCATTCCGGCCCGGAGCGCTATTATTGCGGTATTTACGCCGGAGACGCGCACGCCGCGCCACGCCGATGACCGACCCCCTCGCCAGCCCCTCCGAACCCCCTCGACACTCTAATTTTCCGGATAAATACTTCTTGACCGGGAACAGACTCAGCCACCGCCTAATAACCCGTGAAATTATTCTAAGTGGCGCGGCAACCGAGCGAGCCCCGTGGCTAATCCTTCCGACGTCCGTCGTTCCTCAGGTTCTCGCATCGGGCGATCGTGAACGCACCGATGCGCTCCCGACGCTGCTACCATCGCTGATTCGATCCGACGCGATCCAAAAGCCGAGACTGCGGATCCTCCTGCAGCCTCGCCCCTCACGAATTCTTAAAACGCGACCAAATTGTGGATTTTTACATACTTTTTTCGCGATTTTGCCGCCTCTTTATCGCAAGCGCATTTCCGCACGGTGAGGTCAATTTTCTGCTCGTTTCATCTTTACTAGCAATCCTCGAATAACACGGTACTTGAATTATACGGGAATTTGAATTTGCATCGATCTTCATCTTTTACTGCTTCCGCTCCATTTTGTGCCCCAACCGATGAATTCAGTTTTGTCTTTATTTCGTCTCAGTGGTGTAAGTGTGGATTCATAAGCTGATATTCACAGTTATTGTAACGGGAGACCAATTTGCGAGTTGCGGTTTCAAAGAATTCCCTCGTTCGATTTTGCAACACCGTGCTAAGGTTTCTTTCGCCGCGGTGCTCATGAACAATCTTCTTCCGCCCGTTTTCGAATGTCGGGCATCATTAACGAACGCACGACGCTCACTCAGGATAATTTGTCTGCGCCTGTTTTGTACGAATCGCATGCTGTTTTAAATTCCTGGTCACAGAAATGCGCCTATCAGTGGACACATCTTATATGCGGTGTTTTATGATTGATAGAGTGTAAAGTATGAATAACTGAGTCGAATGATATGCAACTTACCGTGTGTACCAACAACAGTGTTACTGCAGCGTTGTCACCGCGCTGCGTATTAAATGTTTCTCCTAGAACGATGGTGAGAGGAGGGTAAAGGAAGTAAAGTATGCAATGTCATAGTGATTGCGTTAGTTGTAACTGTTTCACAGTGGAATTGATTCAAACTGGTAGATCGTGCGTAGCGATATACTTACTCCAAAAAATATTTAAGACCATATTCATTAATTATATCAATTTCTACAGATTAAATTAAACTTCGAGTGCATGAAATTGCATATAAAAATCAATTCCTTCGTCCGAACGCAATCTGTTGGAAACAAAAATGATAAGTGTGTCAATAATGGCCACGAAGCTTAGATTGTTCCCATGAATGAACTTGTGTTATCACAGCACAAGTTAACATAACAAAATTGAAACCCTAATGGAGCTTAACAAGACCATACATATAATTCTTCCAGAATGACACAGTCTTTACAGCTCCATCCCTAAAATCGTCATTCCCTCCGAAAAAAAACACCAATCAATATCAAGTACTTTATCATCCACTATCGTTACGCAGTCTGATTCTATAAAAAATTCTGCACCCCCGTGTTCAACTATCTGCGAACATCACTCACCCCCCCAAAAACGATTTACATCTCCAGTACTTCAGAGAACGAACTACCGCTCAAAGAAGCTCGTCCGAAACATCATCAACTCGTTGCCAATTCATGAAATGAAGTTGGCCAGCCTATTCAACACTCCAAAACCCCTGAAGTCGCGATCGTTTCATTCCAGCCGGTAAGGAGCAACCCCCGTCTGCTCGCGGCGTCGAAGGAGGGTGTCCTTGTAACCCAGACATTTTCGCGTTCGTGTCACGTCGCCGTAACAAAGTTCCGAGCCCGGGATGCGTGGAAACGGGCGGCACGACGCCTCGCGTCGCGTCGTCGTCGTCGTCGTCGGCACTCAGCGATTTCACGGGCCGGACAATGGCGCGATATAAGCCGGAAGAAGGTGGCTCGTCTCCGGATAAAGAACGACAGAGAGGGTTGTACGAGTGGGTGGAAGGGGGTTGGACGGAGCGCGAGAGCGTGGCACGAGGGGAGGGGTAAGAGCAGAGTAGAGAACAGGGAGGGTGGGGTGTGGTGGGGAGGGAACCGCGCGAGAGAGGCCGGCAGATTTATTCAAGTCCCTCGCCGTCGGGTTGACAAGAGTAGACTCGCGTAAACATACTCGTTTCTCCTTGTTCCGCCGTGGCCGTTTGTCGGAGCGGCGGGGGCCAGCGAGGCGGGGGCACGGGGAGGGGGATTGTATCGTTTCACGGTTGTTTGCCGGTGGTGGGGGCCGGTGCGGGCGTGGCTCGCGTCGCGGGGGCACGTTCGATTCGAGGGGACGCCCGCGCGCGAAACGACGCTCCAATCGGGTGGGTCGCGCCGGCCCACGTGACACGCCCGCGGGGCAGCTCGGAGCGCGTCGATTCGCCGGTACCTCGACCGACGCCTCCCACGGGACGTCGGTGGGGGAGCAGGCTGCTTTCGGTTTTCGTCCACCAGAGGGGGAACTGGGACGGAGCGGAGTGGAAGGCCGATGAAGTGGTGTGAGTGGTGGCGAGTCAGTCGCAGACTGGAGTGCCCTGTGAGAGCAGGGGACGGACCGAACGAACGAACGAACACTCTCTATAACTAATCGCTCGTGACGCTTCGTCGTCTGTCCGAATGTCCGTCCCAAATCGGCCGAGGCGCCGCACACACAGCACTTCTGTTTTCCGTTCTCTTTTTCGCCTCGTGGTGGTGACGCGAGCCTCTCCGCGGGCCCGGCTTGCCCTCCTGTGAACGCGCGTTTCTTCTCCCGTGCCCGGCTCAGAGAAAGAACCATCCGCCGTCGAGTAACATAGTTTTCGCTCAGTGCCGCACAGTGCCCGCTCGGATGATCATCGTTCCACGCCTCGTGCCTTCCGCCGGACCCGCTTCGACGCTATCGCCGGACTATTGGAGGCCAGTGCACGTCCACGAAACCCGCTGACCAGCGTCTACGACGAGCGTGTGCCACGGGAAAGTCATGTGGTCGCCGCTCGGATCCCCCGGCCAGAACTCAAAGACACCCTGATGGCAGTCACCGTTCCGGCGACAGACCGCGATCGCTCGCCGCCACTAGACACCCCGTCGTTCTTCTTGTCCACGGCGCCGTTTCGTCGATCCCGGGAGTAGTACTAGGCTGACTTTTCAGTGAGAGAGTGAAGTGCGTGCAGGTGCGGTTGGTGACCTAATTCTTTGTTGTTTCTGCCCGCGCGAGACTACTCCGAATCGAGAGAGAGGATCTCTCCGCTGTTGTTCCCTGCTGACCGTCGACGACCGAGTCGAGCCGGCCGAAATGTCAGCGTACGCGCAGTTCGGGTACTCGTATCCGTCGGCCTCCCAGGTGAGTCTCAGACCGCAAGATCTCTAGATCGCTAGCCTTCTCCGCCCTGTCGCCCGACGATCGCAGACGCAGCTCCGAAATGTATCGCGGTTCAATGATCAACGTGTCTGCCCCGGATCGTGTTTTCGATAAAAACTCGAAGCAAGGCAATTACCGACAGACAGGCGAGCATAACGGTGCGCCGATCCATTGTCTGCAAAATCGCGGCTCAATTATTCGCCTAACGATGGTCGCTTACCG
Organism: Halictus ligatus; assembly: GCA_028454255.1. Lineage (NCBI taxonomy): Eukaryota > Metazoa > Arthropoda > Insecta > Hymenoptera > Halictidae > Halictus > Halictus ligatus. The sequence goes on from CM052137.1 coordinate 5,868,373, forward strand.
GGTAGTAATTTCAGGATCATTGTTAATCCGAAGCCGCTGGCGTTCGCGGAGGCTTTCTTTTCGCGAAAGCGAGCACGCCGCAGGTAATTAGGCTCTGCTACCTTGTTAGACCCGAGGTTCCCTCGTTCACGGTTCAAATTCCGTTTCTGCTTTTTACACGTAGCGGGCCTCGGGTCGCCGCGCCAGCCCGACGACCAAATGGTCCCGTTAATTGCTCGCCCGACGCAGTTTACCTAACCGTTCGTTTTCCGAGCACTTGATGTCGCTCGCGATCCATTCCTAGCGACCAAAAAAAAAGATCGTCAAATTGTTTGATCGGTTTGCTCGGACGTTTCAGACGTCGCGCGTTTGAGAGACAACGTCCACTGGCCCTCAGAGCGATGATCAGGTGAGGATCCGTAGATTTTCTCGGCGATCCGCGCACCTGTATCGCGTAAATGTTTACCGACGGCCGTCGCACGCCGCGTCGACGCCTACTTGAACCTCGATCGCTCGTACGTGGCGGAAAAAAATTAGCCGATACTCGCCAATTATGCAACCGAACTGTGGTTCTTGCATATCTTCGTTACGCTCGATTAACCAACAAAATTGCGAGCCGCAAGCCTCGAAGATTCCAGGAATGCTTCCAATCAAGGACTCGCGTAGTGAACTCCAAAAATGAAAAAACTTTATTAGTTATTTAATAATGTTCAAATTGGTCGTTCGATAGAGGATCCAACCGAACCCTCGAGCGGGTACAATTTTCTCGATACTCCATTCGCAAACGGAACCTTAACACTAATTTTAATGTGTAAATAAAATGGCGTGTCCGAAAGTCTCGCTGTTTGGAAATTAATGCCGAAGGGTGGAACGACCCCACGTGCGTTTTTTTCTCAAGGTTGTACAATCGTGTCGATTGACGTTCTTTAATTGGCTGACCCAGTAGGGGTACGTTCGCAAAAATTGGTTAATAGGTCGGCCGAATAGCCGGGTTCTATTTTTACCCGATATTCGGGTTGCTTTTCGTAGTCTTTTAATTTACGCGCGCGCTGCAGTTTTTATATAGACGTGTATTCGAGCTCTAGCGATGCCGCGGCTAGGTATCGGGAAGATTTATCGCGCGCCCCAGTGCCGAGTTAAATTAATTATGAGGTGATTAAAATTCCTGTGACCCCGGCGGCGGCCGCTGCGAGCTCCGCGCGCCGTTCTTTGGAGCCCAGGAAATCCGTGAATGAGCCGGAGATCTAGAAAGTTCGTGAAAACACCGGCGACCTCTTAATTAAAAATTCGAGACGCGATATATTCATCGGTAACGACCGTTTATTGACCATCAACCGATAAGCAGGCTACAAATCTTGAGTGCACTAATCTCGACTAGACTTCAATTTCAGTGAATTAGACGGCCGAGATTGGTATTTGCGTATATTTCCACGATCGGCTGATATAGTGCCTCTCTTTGGGTGCATTTGTCGAGAGTTGCGCCGTTTATTAACTAGTTTATGCTCCAAACGCGCTGCCACATCGACGTAATTCGCCGCGTAAAATACCGGATTTACTTGCGGGTAGATGAACTGGACTAAAGAGAAATATGAATTCATTGAAATCTTTTCGAAAATGTCTCCAAAATCTTATGTAGACATTAGGTATTCTTATAAAGATTTTGGTATGTGAAGCGTTAGTTTAAAAATATACGAAACATCAGTTACTATTTAAAGTATCGTATCCCACGAATATTTATTAGGCGAGCGAACCATTTCAATTTCAAAAGAATCTTAAAAAATTATTGTTTTAATCAATCGTCTACAGCAAACAAATTTTGGAGTGCAAGGTGTTGGCTCAAAAAGAGAAAGAGATACTAAAAACTGTATTTACCACCCTAACAATATTTATTGAAAGGAACAACACTTTCAACTCTAAAAAAATTTTAAAAAGACCTCCAAAATCTGGACTCGTGTTGACAGATTTTTAGGGCACATTGGTTGAAAAAAACCAAGGAACAGCAATATTTATTAAAGAGGACATCTCCTTCGGTTACAAAAGGATGTTAAAAAGATCCAGTCTCCAAATTGATCACCTCCATTAAACGATGTTCGTAGCAGAATGTGACATTTGTGGAAGACGAGAAGCATCGAGATTGCGATTGGAGGAGCGTATCTGCGTATTATTTTCCAATAACAACCCCCATCGAGTCGCGGAAACGAAACAGTAGCGCATACTGGGGCGGACACTTTGTTTTCGCGATTTCGTCACCGGCAAATCCGGGCGTCGAGGGCGAAACGGATCGGCGCAAAAGGGAAAATGAAATTCTGATTTACGAGCGGTTCGGAGCGAGGAGGGGGTTGGAGCGCAGGCGCGTAATCTCTCTCTCTCTCTCTCTCTCTCTCTCACTCTTTCTGATGCCGAAAAAAGGAGAGAGCGCAAACACGAAATAACTGCGAACAGGAACGGGACACGTACGCGCAGGTGCGATCGCGGGGCTAGATGATAATAATACGGGTTAGGTCAGCCCGCATGGTCCGAGAGGAAGGTACGAGGCTGCGTCGAAAGGGCTTTAACGTTCGACCCGAACCGAACCGCTCCGGGCTTTTCCCTCGTCTCGATTAACTCGCCGATAAAAGACCCGCTCCGTTCTTTTTCTGTCGTCGATGGGGTTGAAGTTTGAGGCTTGATGAAGCTGTCCCGCCGAACCACCGGGAAATTGAATTTCGATGCCGAAGAAGTTGCTCGGCTAGACCCCGTGTTCTGCCTCTTTATAGCGCTCCGCTGGAAAATCTGGCTAATTCATGAAACGTGGTATATTTCTATTACAGACGTTCTTGTGAAAGCAATTTATTCCAAGTATTTGTTTGTTAAAGCAGGATTTGTGACAGAGTATTGAGAAAACTCTGTAAATTAATGTTTTCTCAACTCTCAACAAACTGTATGTACTGCGAAAAAAGTTGATAACGTATATGATACGGCTGGAGTTACAAGTGTTGTGAAATTGCACTGAAGAAATTTTTTAGTGACGAATAATTGTTACAATAAGCTGAAACAAGACTTGAAAAATGTTGTAAATAACAAATGACTTCGAAGTTACAAAGGATAATGGATGGTTAAGGACAGTATTATTTGAATCTCTTGTATAATCAAGGTTTTGTGGTTATTTACAGCATTTCTCGAAAAGATGTATCAATTCACTGGTAGATTTTTGGAGCAGTGCAATAAATGTTTCCAGTAATTATATGTATCTGCAACTAGACATGGATTCTCGCTTTCTAGAGGGAACAAATACAAATTTTAACATACAGAATGATTCTTAGAGATCTTGAACAAAAACACAGCAGTAGTTTCGATACACCTGTCGTACGAATGATTAATTTTTCTTGTTGGAGCAAATAACACAGTTACCGCAGTAGTTAAGATTGCCTTTCCACCTGTTTAAACACACCGCGTAATTGTTTAGCATTACAACCCTGCACCCGAACCTTGCATTACTCAATGTTGCTTTTTCCGTTGTAGACATGGAATCAATATGTATTACACTTATTATGTATTGTTGCGAATATAATAAAACGTACGTTCCGCAATGGCGAAGTCTGATGAACAGATATCGGCAGAATCGTAGAAAAAGTATTGCATACATGAGAATAAAGGAATGCGAATACTTTTAATTTGTAGTTAGCTGTTGCAATTAGCGGTCAATTTATGTAACAGTATTTTCTGCGAATCGGAAAACCACCGCGCAAATTCCTGCCGCGTATTCTTCCACGATTAATCAAATTACATTCCTTTCCTGTTGTGCTAGTCGATAGTAAACCGCGGAGCAGACATACTGCTCCGAAATTATATTCCCTTCCGGAGACAATAACAAATATTGTTTAAACTAATGATAATCCGCATTGATTGTAGCTGCTTTTTTCCACGTGTGCACCGAAAATAATGTCGCACTCGTTGGGCTGTAGAAAATTTTGCTATCTCAAACGCCTAACTAAATGCCTATTTAAAATGGAGTTGAATCATTGCATTTTTAAAGTTCATTTTGAGGGTCACTTGAGATATCGTGAAACAAAATATTGTGACAAAAATCGAAAGAGGGGTTAAAAAGTGCGAGTAACGAGCACGAGTGATTAGAAACCAGCGGCGAGAGGGTCAAAGGTGGAGGCTAGGGATTTTCGGGACAAAGTTGTAATGAAAAGGAAGAGGGTTACCGCTCGGTATTCGATTCCGACAAGGAAGCGACATCCCCGGGGACCACCTTAGACGAGTGTCGACAATAAAGCATCGGTTATCGCGGCTGGTATCTGGTTGCACGGCCGATCAGCGAGTCCTCTCGCAGTTCTCTCGCAGGGCTGCCACGGTGAAACGCAGCTTCTCCCGGCCTCGACGAGTAGTATACCGGGAACTGCGGAGAAATAGAGGAAGAAAAGCGACGTCCTCTAATTGCGCCGGCGGGATCGTCTAAACGGCCGTCCGTCTAAATAACGCAGCTAGCCGTGCTCCTCTGGGCTCTCTTTCTCTCTCTCTCTCTCTCCTCTCCCGCGAATGCTTTACGATCGCGTCGCCGAATCCCGTCGCGCTGGATAATAAATATTTTACGCGGATCATTTCCACGGAAACGCGGGTAACGATAATTGGAGTTTATAGCCTACTTACGTGAATTTATAATACTGTCCCGTCGCGGCGACGCGGACCGGCACCGACTCGTAAAATTCGCGATTACAGATTAGGTAGTTAATATATTTACTGCCACCGCCCCGGGGATTCCAGTTGTAATTCCGCTTGTATGCCTATACCCCGCCCCTGGCCCTTCGTTCGCCCTTCCGTTCCCTTTTACCGTCGCGTCGGCCAACCGCGCCCGTTATCGCGCGTTAAACGTCGGTAGCGCTTCATTCTCTTCGCCCCGGCGCGGCGAAAAATCGGAATCGCGACGATCGTCCGCGGATTCGGAGAGCGAATGTAAAAAGGGACACCGCGCCGCGTAAAACCGTCGCCAATTAAGGGACGACCACCGCCGTGATAAACTGTTTTATGAAGTCTCGTACGATATCCTCCCGGGCACACCTGATTTCTGCAGCGGTCCAACCGTGGCCCGCCAATCCTCCGCGATTCGTTTATGCCGGAGCCCCTAAGTAGAATTTTATTTCTGTTCAAAGGGAATTAATATTACGTCTACCGGAAAGTTTTGTCCGATAGTGTCACACCGAGTGACACCACAAGTTGACTTCGGTTGACTATCTCTCTTTATCATTTACACACATGTACTCTCCTAAAACGATGGAAAGTGTATTCTACAATAAATATTATTAAACGCATGAAACTTGTGTTATCTTCTTTCAATTCAAAAACGAACAGAACTTTCCGGTAGGCCTAATAATATATTTGGTATCGTGATTTGTATCTGTAGAGCGATAGTTATGGGAGAGCGTGAACGTATTTTTTATAGTTTTGTTATGTAGGCACTAATGGTAACATTTCGACTGCTCCGGCTTTCAAACAAAGTTGAATTGATGGTAATTGGGAGATTATCGAATATGTCTGAACGGGATAGAATTTGATAGTCTGATAAGAATATGTGAGGAATTGAGAGTTTATGGGATTCAGTGTCACTCCGAGTTCAGATTGTAAGTTACCGTCGTGGATTTAGGATCTGAGTTAGTCACAGCTACAGAAATACGGGAACTACTATTTTTGTATACTTATTTACAGCTTGTTTTATTTCTTGGACGGAATAGAGTCGTTTTATTGGCAGACCACGGTTATTTATAGGAATATAAACTTTTACGAACCGATTTGCCGAGATAGGAAGTAGACAGAAATTTGCTCGACCTCTCATAGCTCTTGTCAGCCTGGAAATAAATTGCTTGACGCATTAAAATGCATAGTCTATATGTCATTATCTTTATTACAATTCGTATTTACCGATCGTTAAGAACAGCGAACGAAAAATTGGAATAACAAACTTTTGTGTCGTTACAATGCAGGTGTCCAACAGAAAATGTATTCTGGTTTTGAAATATGACCGGAGATCATTTCAAAATGGAAAAAGTTTAAGTGCTTTCGAAATAAAATTTCCGAAAAATCGTAGGATGATTAACTACAAGTGCCTGGTCTGTGTTACTCGACAATTTAATCATAGTTCGTGCGAGCATCATTGTAATACCTGTGTCGGAAGTATCTGTAAAATTTCAATAATTGCGAAATAAGAGATTCGAGACTGTTTTTATTTCACGGGCGACGGTAGTGTCGAATGTATAAATTAAAAAAATTTGTTAAGAAAAAGAAAAATGGCGGAGTGCAGTGAAACCGCATTGTTCGAGGGAGCGGTGCACCTCGAGGTGTTTTATTTGCTTGCGGAGGGGGAATAAAGTTCGGAAAATAATAGAATCGTCGGCAGATATACCCGGTGATTTACGTGGCCGGGGTTGGCAATAAAATGGCATTCGAAATGAGTAATGGGCGTTGGGCAGAAGTGGCGAGGAGGGAGCTTAGATAGGCGCAGCCGGCGCGACGTGTCGAGCGAGCCGCGGCGTAGACGACGCCTATGACGACGACGACTCGCCTTTTGTATCCATCGGGCGTAGTATAGGGGCGAGCAAGGTGTTAACATAGATCCAGTTAATATGATGTTAATGATATGCCGGTGTGCACCTGTGAGACGCGTCGCAGAGCGGCGCGCTTACGCCTGTGCGTCGTCGCCGATGCGTTCCTCCGGCTCCGGCTACCAGTCGAACCGAGTCCTAATGACGTTAATTAATTCGCCGAGTCGCAACGAGCCCGCGGTAATCGTTTCGAAACGGCGGGATGCGGTGGGTGTGGTTCGCGAGAGTCGTTAACAAATCGAGGAGACGAACGGTTCTCAGCCCGGGAAAATTAAACGACGCCTCGAAACTTTCACGATCGGAACTTTTCACGATCATCCGAGGAAACGAAGTTCGCATACTCTTTCGGCGCACTTCGCCGCACGAGGTTCGTTAAAGAAGCAGCCGGCAGATTGTTAACTGCCACTTCGGCTCCAGCGACTTTCTACCGATTTTTCTCATGCTCTGCACGCCATTTAGATTATCGCCTACACGCGGGACGGCGCGTTTAACCGCGTGCGTTCCTCGGTTTCTAGCAAAACGCGCATTCCTGGCGGACTTCTAACGAGTTCGACTCGCTTATGGGGCAAAAAGGAAAAACCGGCGGATACTTCGACCGAAGTCCTCCAATTCTGACTTCGTTGTAGACATTATTTCCGCGCGGTGTGATACTCTCTCGAGAAATACTCCGGATCGGGCCGCCGCTGCATTCCCCAAAGTTATCTTCATTAATCGGATAGCTTAAACGGCGAACGGTGTACATGTTATGTAAGTAAAAAATTGTTTTCCCGCTGAGTGATTGGTACTCGGTGTTAATGCCACAACAATTTGTTCCTGTCCTTGGGCCCGAGATTACGGCCGCAGACCGCGAGCATTTCGGCGCCGAGCACTCGAAACAATTAGTTTCTAGTTTCTATTAGAACGCACGCTCGAATAAATCAGTTCAATAATTTCTTGCCGGGTTGAAACTTGAAATGCGATATCAGAAACGTTCCACTTTGATTCCTCTGCTTGTTCTACTATTAAAACGAGTTTTCCGTCAGACAGCTGCGACAGCGCTTCTAGAACTAATTATTCCGTAGATCTTTATGCAAAGTAAAAATTGTTCGCACCAATTAAAAGAAACACATATCGAAGTTTTTTGTTATAATGCTAGAATTACATTCAGTGTCAAGTGGAAACATTGAAAGTAAATGGAGTGTACAAGTGACGAGAGCGAAAATAAATTCGTCATTTTTCGAAACTGTATAATTAGTTATCTGGGGTTAATTGCTCCGGAACAGAGGAACGTATCGAGGATAACGCCCCCCGAAAAAATTCGTCGATAAGGAACGATGTTCGCGTCGCGTTCGAAACATCGAATTCGTTCGTTACGCGTAATGAGAATCACCGATCGGCCGTGGCTCGTTAAGTCCGCCGTGAACGCATCGATCGCGATCCTTCCGTTATTTGTCAGCGGCGGCGAAACACGTCGAACGGGTCGACTTTCGACGCGGCAACATCTGTTCGCCGATTATACATACGCGCGCGCGTAACGACGGTGATTACTTTTTCGTTTGCCGAATAATTAGTATAAAGTTATTACTACCACTGTTCTTGCGTCGCTTATTAGCGGGTGACCGATGTTCCCGCATTAATTGAGCTTTGAACCTGGCAGAGAACAACAGAGAAAGAGAGAGAGGGGGAGAGAGAAAGAGAGAGTACGGTGTACTGTTGGAATATATTCTTTCCAGTCGACTGGAAAATTTCTCGTTACACCTGAGAATTTTTAAACCTACCTGTCGTGAGTATTTAATTCGGTATTTAACTGCTCGGCTTCGTGAACGGAGATTCTGTTTGAGAATTTTTCCACCGTGTTTGCCGGCGCTGTCCCTCCAGGTAGAGAGCGTTAAATCCACCGGTCCGGAGGTAGTTGACTTTATCAATCGTGTTTGCATTCTGATTAGGAGAAGCTTAAGGCACTCTTGTACCAATAATCACTGCCGAACACTGTACACAGTGGAGTTTCGAGATATTTTCTATAGGCCTGACAAAATCACGTTCTCGAAGATCGCTCCGTAGAAATTGGACTCGCTTAGGTCAGTGTAGGTTTTTGTAATTTTTATTTTACTCGATATAGGAACGATTCGTTGCGTACGAGATTAAGATTGGTGGTTAACAAGCGGAATAACATCGTTTCATAACGACAGAATAAATTATAGGAATTGTTCTTGTATTTCTATTACGGTGTTACACTCAATATTCCCTTTCTTCGTTGCCAGAGACATATGGCTCAATACTTCCGGCCAGTAGTGTACCCTTCGGTGCACCGCTTGAACCCCTAACTGATCAGGTGTCTTTACAATGCAGCCTTATTTCTTCATCCAGATGAAAGAATTTTTATATCTTCGTCGATACGAAATGTTCAAGCTACTCGAATATATTTCGAAAAGCACATTACTATAATTGATTCGTAATAAATAGAACCGCGTTATACGTTCGTTCGAAAACATTCATTCAATGGCAAAGATAGTAATAGTATGCAAGGCAGAAGCGAAGCACGTCCAAGACGACGCATCTCAACGAATTGGACACTGATCGAAACATTATAAGTGTAGATTATAAAAGAGACTTGTAAGGTACTGAAGACACTGAAATCAATAGACGGTTAAGGAAAAAAAAAATTAATAAAACAGTGTCCCATGTAGATTCACATAAAACGCCGTGACAAGGAAAATTGCTGTACCATGAATACAGACTAGAAATCACATGGTGTCTCATATGGTGTCGTAGACCTTATCAAACCAACAGAAGATAAAGAAAAAGATATTCTTCCCGAAGATATACGAGCAAAAAGTGTAGTAAGTTCAAGATCTACACCAAGAATGCACCACGAATTAAAAGAGAAATTCATGCTGTGCAGATTTTACCAAACAAATAAGAATTTCTTCGAAATCACCAACAACGTACGGAACAAAAAGTATCGATTTCTACGAAACGCATCGCGAGCAATTAGCCGCTCGCAGCCACATTACAGCTACAAATGAAGCGAACTGGATCCGCGGGTCCGCTCGAATTCTCGTTATCTATCTGTTTACCTATCGAGTTGAGACAGCAGCGTCGAATAGTGTGCCACAGAACCGTAACGAGAGAACCGTCCGGGGTCCGGCTCGAATTCGATCCGAGAAATCACGCTCGTGCAACGCGGAGCGGATGCCATGATCGCGAGCGAGCATGCTCCCGCGGCCATGAGCGACGTCGATTGGCCCGCGAGGATCGCTAAATTTACGAGCGTGTCGCGTTTCGTCGTCGTGCCGATTCCGGAGCGGAGAGAGAAGGCACCGGTCCCTCGATTTCGGTATCGCCGGCCGAGCATCTGTTCGACAGTGGACTCGCATACGCGAGCAGAGTAATGCCAATAACGCGCGAATCGCGCAACGGGCACATCGGCCCGTCGTGTAATTACGGCCCTGGACACGGAAGCGCCTCGATATCTCCGTAATATCGGTTTTCAGGATCGTGGCCTTACGCTCTCTTCGTGTCTCCCTTTCCCTTGTGTTTGTCTCTCTCTCTCTTTTTCTCTCGCTCTCTTTCTCTGTTTATCGCCCGCGCGCTCTCTCTCTCTCTCTCTCTCCCTCTCTTTGGCTTCCTTTCTCTCTCGCCGTGTGCCTCTTTGCTCGGTCCCTCTCCCTCGACCTTTCTCCCCCACCCGCAGCTATATCTTTTTGTTTACCGTGCTCGAACACCGTCGCCGGCTACGTTCCCGGCGCACAGAAGGGTTTTCCGATCTGCATTCGAGACTTTGTCAGGACAGCGCTATGTTTTTAATCATGGCGATCGTACTCGCATTTCTACACGTACTATCTCTCGCAATTTATTCAGTTCTTGAAAATTCGAAATTAGCACTCTAATAGGACGTAAACCGAAGTCTGAAGAGACTACGAAATTTTAATTGCTGGTAAGAATTGTTTCCTTACCAAACGTGTTTCAATAAAAATGCTTACCTGATTTTTTGAGGACACGAAGAACGAATCTTTTTGACTTACAGCCTTCCCGTCGGTCATGCATATTTGTCGGCAATACGTACCATTTTCTACTTAACTCGGACCATCGATTATCGCTGTCCGCGATTATCTTTATCGATGAAAGTGTAATGCGAAGTACATTGGAGTCGCGTTCCTCCGGCGGATCGCATGATCTTTGGGTGGAGCTGGCAACACCGTGGGAGGGGGGGGGGGGGGGGTGTCGGTCGGGGATTTCGCGTTCGGTTCGTTAACTCGGGTTATTATGCCGTCGTTATCCGGCTTATACTTTGTTATTAGCAGCGGTGTGTTTATTCCGGTAACCGCGGCGGTTTCGACGGGGGCCCGGCGCGGCGCGGCGCGGCGCGGTGCGGCGCTGTGCGGCGCGGCTCAACGTTCGGACCCCGATGATTGACGGAATCGGCAATTACGGCACGGATTCTCGCACGTACTTACCTACCGGGGTTCTACACGCAGCTCTCGCGGTAAACCGGTTGGCCCGTTGGCGGTCTTTAAAGGTGCACGTGTCTCGTCTGCCCGCATAGGAACGGCCTCGTTGCGCGCGGCCGCCGAATTCGGAGCTGGCTCTCCTCTCTTTTTCCCAATTTCTCGGCGACCCGAGGCGCAGCGGCCGTGTGATCCGCCAGGAATGCCGTCTCGCAGAAAAACGATCGATATGTATATCGACGTAGATTGAATTTCATTCGGGGCCCCCGGCCCGTCACGGTCCGCGCCATTCCGCTGCGCCTCGGCGCAACATAATAAATAATCAAAGCACCGCGTAGGGAACGCTAAAGTGTTAAGCTTCGAAAATTTGTTTTCCTAGCTCGTGGAATTTTCTAGTCGTGTTCTCGTATAGAATTTCAGTGCAATCCGTTAAACAGTGCCGAAAGATGGTACCATTGGTAGCTCCGATGACGTAGATCCTTTACGGGAAATACTGCCAGGGTCAACGTTAAAAACTTTATTTACTCTTGTCGGGAAATGTTCTGCGTGCTAATGGTCGTATTTTTAATAGAGTTTTAATGAAATTGTGCTTCCGTTAAATAGTACCGAAAGATGGTACCATTGGTAGCTCCGATGACGTAGATGCTTTACGGGGAATACTACCAGGGTCAACGTTAAAAAATTTATTTACTCTTGTCGGGAAATGTTCTGCGTGCTAATGGTCGCATCTTTAATAGAATTTTAGTGAAATTGTGCTTCCGTTAAACAGTGCCGAAAGATGGTACCATTGGTAGCTCCGATGACGTAGATGCTTTACGGGGAATACTACCAGGGTCAACGTTAAAAAATTTATTTACTCTTGTCGGGAAATGTTCTGCGTGCTAATGGTCGCATCTTTAATAGAATTTTAGTGAAATTGTGCTTCCGTTAAACAGTGCCGAAAGATGGTACCATTGGTAGCTCCGATGACGTAGATCCTTTACGGGAAATACTGCCAGCGTCAACGTTAAAAAATTTATTTACTCTTGTCGGGAAATGTTCTGCGTGCTAATGGTCGCATCTTTAATAGAATTTCAGTGCAATCTTGCTTCCGTTAAACAGTGCCGAAAGATGGTACCATTGGTAGCTCCGATGACGTAGATGCTTTACGGGAAATACTGCCAGGGTCAACGTTAAAAAATTTATTTACTCTTGTCGGGAAATGTTCTGCGTGCTAATGGTCGCATCTTTGATAGAATTTTAGTGACATTGTGCTTCCGTGAATAGTTAACAGTGCCAAAGGATGGTACCATTGGTAATTGTGGTATATACCGTTCCATTCAACAGAATAATAAGATCGTTTAAGAATCCATAAGAAAAGTGTTCAGGCACAATAAAAGCGTTATGCAACAGGAAAGAGAAAGTAATAATATGTAAAAGAGCCTATGTTAATCGCCACCCTGCTCACGTTGATTGCACGTCTTAAGTATTATAATTTTATAGAATATTATTTCACTTGTCAGCATACTATTTTCATTCACCTCGTACCTTATTATCAGTATTTAAATATACTCCGGAAAGCAGTAGCTGCATATTAGACACTGATTGCCACTGACCTAACGTACCAGTAAAAAATCTGTCGGGCGATTAAGTAGATTGACGAAATATATCGACAAGCGGACGTTAAATGACTAGCTTGTTATTGTTAACAGGTAAATAATCCGGATAATAGCTGTCGGATAATTAATTGTAAGCGAGCTTATGATGATAAACACTGCGCTTTGATGTGTCATAATAGCTGAAAAAACGTTAATAACATCAACGCGTCGACTGTTACGCGCGTTTTATGAGTTTTTATCAGAGACATGTGTTATTAATAGCAGTTAGTCAGTGTTGGTGAAGTAATTGACGTCATTTTTTGTGTAATCTCTAACTAGTTAGTGATTCTATTGTCTTTAAGTGCTTTTCTAACGGAGGAGTGCTAATTTGGTATTCGGATAATGGAAAAGTGCAAAGCAATGACTCATCTGGCTCGAAGTACATTTTTCGGTGCAATTATAGGTGTTACGGAGGAAGATTCCATTGAATCACTCCATCATGTGTTTACTATATCGATCGAGTATCTGGCAATGTACAATTATGAGTCTAAAAATTGTCTACTGGAGAATCATTCGGAGCAGGGGAGTATAAATTATGTCGTTTCAATAATATTCGAGTTAAACGTTCGCAAAGAGGTAGAAATTCAATTGTACTCGATTATTTTGGAATTATAACTGAAGCGCAATTTTCAGAAAAGGCACAGAGTTGGAAAACGTGGGTTGCGAATCAACCCCGGCAAATAAGCTGAAAAATGTGTCGCGAGATCGATCGAATCTACGCAGCACGATTAATTCAGTTTTTGACCGGTCAGCCATATTTTTTTGCGAGCGTCGACGCGGGGGAGGAGCGACGGTCGAGCTGTCGATGGAGGGGGATCGCGACAGTGGTTTCAGGGCCGAATAAAATCGCGAGCCGGCGTAAATAAAGCTGGAAACTCGGCCTTTCGGAAGATTCGCCGCGCGGCGAGGCGAACGGGGCGCGGAATTCCTCGTAAAAATTTAGTTGGCCGGTGAGAAACGTTTCGGCGGTCCGCATAAAAATACCTCGAGTCCCGTCACTCGTGCCGTTAACGTTCACGCCTTCTTAACGTCGAGTTACTGCCGCTTTAACCGAGTCTTTAGGGCTTCAAATAGATCCCGGTCCCCATCGGCTCTTTCTCTCCTTCTCTCTCTCTCTCTCTCTCTCTCTCTTTCTCGCATCGTTTCCCATCGAGACGTTTTTAAAGCTGGCCGTGTTCACGGGAACGGCCCAACGCCCTTAGCCGGCGGTAATTAACGTTAAATTGTTGCCGTTATTGCTGGCCGATATTTCACCGGCTCCGGCATCTGGTATGTCCGTCGTAGCTCACGAGCCCACCGACAGAAATCGTGCGACTCTTATACTTTCGCCGGTTTACTGCCCCCGAGAATCCGCCGCCCCCGTTCGCCATTGTTACGACCCTGCGTTTTATACGGTCGACGGGGTGGCAAGAGAATCGAGAGTCGGTCGCTATAAATAGGTGTCGTATAAAAATCAAAGCTCCCTTTGATCCTCCACGCAGGCAAGATTTTTACAGTGTGTTTTGTCTTCCCGTCCTTTTCCTCGCGATGTTTATTTTTTAACGAATTATTGGGGCTATCAACCCCTTCCGCGGAAAGCTCTCTGTGCCAAAACCAACTCCCGCAAGCTACGCCCGCTTCGTACTTTGCGACTCGTTCACATTTTCATCCGAAAAGTGTATTTTATATTTTTGTTCCTCATTGTATCGCTACCTGGTAAATCTACGCTGTCCGAAAGAAAACGGTGTCTACGTATTTACAAATGCATTCAATGGAAACCTCTTTAGTATTTTACTGCACGGCGCAGTGATAAAATGAAATTGACAGACACGACTGCTTCAAAGCAGATTGTAAGGCAAGAGGCTAACTTCTTGGGAGATTGTTGCACAAAGGTTTCAAATGTGCTCCACATTGGAGCGATTCAGTGAAACAGCCAGAATCAGGAAGTCTGAAATGTGAAACCCCAGAGCCGGGTAAGTGATCGTTAACCAACTTCCGGAGTAATCGATGTCCTCGTAAAATACTTCCAACATGTGCTCAAAACGGAGAACTGCTTCTATTCCTGTGGATCTGTAATCAAGTGTCTGCTATTCGTGAACATTTCAATTAGAACATTCTCTGTTTTAGATACTGCGAAGCTTGTTGTTTCTCGATTATTGCGAGGCAGTTTGACGCGTTTGATTAAAATACGGAATCACAGGTGAAACAAAGTTGATTGAAATCTACTAGAGCAGTCTTCAGCTTGTCTGAACAGTGCAGACTTAACCCCTTGGTTTACAATTTCTTTCACAACCGCGAGAATTGAAACATCTTGATACCCTCCTAGAAGAGAAAAAGAGATTTGTTCTACCAATACAAGCTTTCTCTAATGAAAATATAAAATTTCAATTCGATTAAACAAAAATAATAGCTCATACATTCAGTAGATTCTACTCAATATCTTTGTCGCAAGACGGATTCGGTATCACAACTCACAGAGTTAAATTTGATAATGATTTTTCCCAATGGTTCTCCGGCCCGTGGACGACGCAGGGAACATTTTTAAGGTTCGATTGAACGTCAGAGAGCCGTGAGAGTCACCGTAACGGTTAATTTGTCGCGAAAAAGAAGGGCGGCCTGTGCTCGGCCCGTAACGCCGTTGTCTTACAAGATCTCGAGTGACGAGGGGAAGGTGAGGGGCTGAAAGGGAGAACCGGAGGGCTCCTTCGTTCCCTGTGTACTCCGGATTTCAGCCTGGAGAAAAAGACACATGGTAGGTGGAAGGAGGGGACAGGGAGGAACGGAAGACGGAGGAGGATCAGTCTAGAGAAGTCGAGAACCGAGAGAAAGAGAGAGAGAGAGAGAGAGACTGTCCATTCGTATCTCCGGGTCCGCCATCTTTTTGGTGCGATTTGCGCGCGCCTGATCTGTCCCTCTTTCGCTATGTTGGGCCACGTTCATGGTGATCCTGCTTCCAACCTTGCTCGATTATTTCCTTTTAGCAAAGGCTCTTGTACTGTTTAATACTTGCATATTGGGAGCCATACTTGTGACAGGATATCTTTATTTAACGTTATTTATTGGAGGTTCTTCATTTCTTAAAATTTAGAAATTACAAGTTTTTCGCTAGAAATTGATTAAAGTTGAGAACTTTGGAGCTCTTCAAATAACAATGGTTCAATAAAATATCCAACGATACTAAAATAAAGCTAGTTAATTTGCCAGTGTATGTCGTTATTCGAAAAGAATTGCTACTGGAAAATGTTCTGAGCACTCTACGGAATGTTTTCACCGAAAAAGATTAGTTGAGACGGCACGTTAACGATTGCAAATTTATCCACGAAAGTGAAATGGCATAGAATTGTTTGCGGTGGAAATTGCACCGGCAGATTTCGGCGATACGGTTTCATAAATCATTCATAAGAGAGCCGAATGTGGGATTGTTTCGAGAAGTGTAGCGGGAGCCGTTCTCTATTCATCAGGTCCAGTTTCAGTTCCATGCTCGATATCGTATCCCGGCGTTTCCCGCAGGCCGACATTAATTTCACGATGGAATCCGCGTATCGTGTAAACGGTTCGGATCTCGTTGCATATTCCAGCATCGCGTGTGAGAGCGGTCTAGGCGCCGCATTGTCAGGTCTCTCCGGTTACTTTGCATGAGCGGCGATAACTCGCGATCAAGTCGCTGTTTAACTCGGGCTGCTTTCCTTCGACACGTGTAATCTCGTTTATGACGAGCCTTTCTTTAATCCTGCTCCTCGAACGGTTCCTGCGGGCCGGTTCCCATCCCGTCTTGATCCTAAAAACTGCAACACGTTGCTCCACGAAATTGAAACGGCGCCGAATTATAATCGAAAAATGTCTCAACTCCTAACCAACAAATTTTCCTGTACAATTCTACGTTCCGTAGGACAGAAATAATGACTCACAAGATTGTCAGATTAAAGATTTTTATCTTTGTTCCGCTTCACCGAAATTGACTCATTTTTGCCTCGCGCTTGTCTGTCCGCGGAACAAAGCCGAAAACCGATTTTCACGGGTTTCATCGTTCCTGGAAGCAATTACTTCTGGGAGATAAATCAATTGGAGTGAAATCGAAGGAGTGACCGAGTTTGTTTTATCGCGTCTGATACTGTGGCTTTTTGGGAGATCCCGGGAACGATAGCCGAACGAAATACGTACAGTGATTTGAAGCGGGCGTTTCCGGCGTCGAGAGCCGATCCAGCTGAGTTTCGCTTTTGATAACGCCGGTCTCCCAAAGATAATTGGCCATCGCCGGTGTTTGCTCGACGGACAATTGTTAATAAAAGGACGATTTATAGGCTCGTTCGCGAGCGGATTATCGGTAGGTTCTCGGGCCCTCGGGCCGGTTCAGGCCCGCCGCGCCGCGCCGGGCAGCGCGGCTCTTGAATCGCTACATTGTAAATTCGTGGCCATAACGAATGAAGGGTTCGAGCACTTACGTCGAAATTACACGTTCCCGCCGGTAAATTATTCCTCATCATCGGCATCGAAAGAAGTGCCTCGCGTTCTCTTTACACCTGCGTCACGCACCGCTACACACCGTGCATCAGATCATCGATAAACTGTACTTAACTCGCGTTTTCCACGAACGCCGGGTATTCTCTCTATCTCTTTCTCTCGTTCTCCGTCTCTCTCTCTCCGCGTCGATCGGCTCCGAGCATCTTCCAATTAAAAGAAATGCCAGTAATCAACCGGTTGCCTCGGCCGCGGCCGTTCCGTGCCGGGATTTGAATTTTATTTCTCAATTCGAGCCCAGCCGCGCTCTAAATGCCGCCGCGATCGAACGAAGAAAGGAACACTTTCACGGAAACGCTGCTCTCGAACCTTTCATCGGGTCCGACTCTAATTGTACGTTTTGCGTTTCTTGCTTCTGTTGCTAACGCCTCTGTTAACGGGAACCACCGCCATTTTCTCGCCGAACGAAGCTACCGTGTTACCTCTCCGCTCTCGGCGGAACGGCATTATTTCGTTCGCGGGTTTTCTGTTTGGAATTTCAGCTGGACCGGATTCTTCGGAAAAACGGGACTCCGTGGTCCGTGACTTGACAAGCCGTCGAAGCCTGGCGAAATTATTTCAGAATTCCGCGGTCTCGGCTGCAATTCAAAATAGATTCGATAATTGGACCCTCGTGATTCCGTGATGTAGAAATTTATGGTCTTCAACCTCTCTGGAAATTGACGGCATGGGAAATTAAACGGAAGCTGTTGATCTAGCTGTTTCAAATTCTAAGTGCTCCTTCCAGTTCTCTGCGTTGCGAGGAATTAAAATCGCCAGTGATCTCGTCATTGATAAAATTCTAAAAGCTTCTACAAAATTTTTTGAGAAATCTCAAGTCACATCTCAGATCACAGGATGCAAAGGATTACAACCTCTGCATTCCCTAGGCACACTATAAGCAACTCAATAATTTTTTGGGACCTCCACAATCCTCTACCTTCAAATATCGATAAAGCTTGTTGAACTCAAGACTGACAAATTAAATTAAATTCCACAAAAGTCTAAATAATTTTTTCAAAGACCCATTCCAATCCGATTCCAACCCTAAAGTCCTCATCTTCGAACAATTCAGAATCCAACGAATCTTGAAACAACCTACCCTCCCAACAAGCGAATCACTGAAATGCCAAACTCAACAAAACCCTCTAAAAATCTAAACAGCATTCAACATCGCTCCAATCAAAACTCTCCAGCTACAAGTTTCTATTCTGCTCCAAAACTCGCAGGATCCTCCAAACCGAGCTCCACGGCAGCATCAAAGCGCATTCTCTTGATATCTGCTCCTTTCATTGTTCGGGTCCTGGAAACCTCGTCCAGAACTCTCGTCGGAAGCCTGGCTAGCCCTCTGGGAGTCGTCGCGACCCTTCCGAGGGGGTTGATTTGCGAACGCGCGAGCTTTGCCGAATCGTCGCGCAGCTATGGGACTCTAAAAGAGACAGAGAGAGAGAGAGAGAGAGGGGGAGAGTGAGTTTGCGGAGGTGGAGTGGCTGAGAATAAGGGTAGCGTGAGGGTTGGTGAGGAGAGGGTGACGTATCCAGTGGGACTCTTCCTGCGGGCCAGGATCCGTAGGGTTTTCGCGGCGGTGGTTGGTGCCGCGGGGGTGAAAGTGGGCTTTTAAAAGGTTCCGATGGGAAACCCAGCAGGGCGTGAATGGCTCCAGACGCGGTTGGAGGAGCCGGAACGTGTTCCGTTCGTCGCGAGAGAGACGGAAAATCCGTCGAGAGACGAACAGAGAGAGAAAGGAAGAGAGAATGGTCTGGGGAGAAAGAAAGGCGAGAGCCGAGAGAGGGACACACGCATACACACGTCGGGCTTTGGTTGCGCGTGCACGGGGACACACAGGGCAGCCGTGCGTGTGTCACGGCCTCGAGGTGTGTTCCTCCACCCCCGCACACCCCTCCTGCTCCCGGCTCTTTGTTCACGAAAGTTCGGTTTACCTCGTTCCCTTCCGAGACCCGGTCCCGGTCGCTGGGTTTCTTTTTTTCTCGTCTATTTTTGCATCAGCCTCGCCGAGCGCGAACGACCGCCGAGCTGAGCAGCCTCTCGCTCTAACTACCCTGTGAAAATAGAGAAATTAACTAGTCAACTTAGTAGTACACTCAGTCGACACCTCGAGTACTCGCATTTTCGATTTTCGTCAGTCGTTTGCGGTAGAGCGATCCAAGAAACCTGGCCAACCTGAAGAAATGCATTCCGTAAATTATAGAATTAACCCTTCTTCAATGCGATGGGATTAACCTTGAGACAGAGCACCTTCTTAACGGCTGCATACTGTTTTATTTATAAATATGCAAGCGTATGTTTTAGGGTACATCTTCTAGACTGACGTTTTTCTGATGTTGCGTCAGGAGGTTGTGGGGAACAAAAACGAAAAAGAATTTGCGACCTATGGAACTCACGAACGAAGCACAGTTTATCGATCTGAAGTGTAAATCACAATCCGCCGAAGAACATGATCCTAGCATCTTTTGTATCATTAGAGGGAAAGATATTGCCGACATTCCCATAGACAGTACTCTCGAAGGCTGCTCGATGGCCCCTCAGGAGCGCGATCCGATGGCCGCGGGGGGCCAAAATCACAGCCGCCGTTGATCGAGACAAATGATCCCGCTCGCACAGAGGGAATGGCGGCCGATCCGTGAACCGAGAGTGGTCCGTATGATCGGCGACAGTCGTCCGATTTCACGGCGGGGCGCTATTTAGGTATCTGCCGGCGATAAATTATCAGGGTGAAATTTATAGTCGGCCGCGTCGCGGGCGTCGAAATATCTTACGACTATTTAGCGCGACATGGAATCCCGTTTTTCGTAAACACGTCCGCGCGTCGCGAGATACGACCCCGCGATACAATAAAAGCGAAAAGAGCGGCGAGAGAATAGAGAGAGAACCGTCACGACGCGACGCCCGACGATCACCGCGCCGACGTCTTTTTCCGGGCGCAGTCGATCGAGCGCGGCGAGAAGAAAACAAAGCGGGGAAAATCGTGCGGGAGAATAATGTTTTCCTTGATCCTATTTATCACGTTCCCTCGTGGGCGTCCCGGCGATTTCGACACCGATCTACGAATAGAAAGGTGCGCGTTTCCGTCGCGATCGTTCCCGCACTCCCTTCTGCTCGAAGGGACCGGAATACGGTAGACGCTTCATCAACGCGACGATACACCGTCCCTCTTCTCTTCTTCCCCTCCACGCCTCTTCAGCCCTCCAGCCGTTTCTCACTCGGAGGCTCGTTCTCTCGAAATAACTCTCCTGCCGTATTAATTACCAGGATTCATTTCATCCTCATTTACCGCGAGCTAATTTACCGCGGTGAAGCCTACGCGATATATGTACGCAACCACTCCCCTCTCAAAACGGATTCTCTCTTTCTTGCTGCCCCCCTCCCCCCGCCCTCTCTCTCTCTCTCGCTCACTAGCTCTGCTGGTGGAACGATGAGGACTCCTTGTGCCCCGAGCCCATGAAGCGATTAATCGCGACGGGGTTGTTACGCTCGGTGGATAACGGCGAGCAGGGAACTTGAAAAAGGAGGGAGGGAAAATTTGCCTGTCCCGGAGGATCACGCGGGGCCCTCGAGTGTTGGGAGGATCCCGGTCGAGAGGATGGAAGCCCAAGGAAATTGGAGTTTGAATTTTTAATCTGGCAAATTCTTCGTTGCCGTTCTGGTTCCCGGGAACACCGACCACCGATTTTTACTTAAACAGAATTTTTATATACTTACCAATACTAAGTATAAATCCAAGAAGCTTAAAATTTTCCGATATAATTTATTCGCGACTGTTTCGAAGCTCGGAACTACAAAGCCGAAAACTACGTTCAGAGGCAGAATGTTTAAAAAAGAGCGAGTGCACGCGGATACGCCCGTGTCGATTATGTTTGTAAATATTTTGTCCACCTGCAGAAGCATCGAAAGATGGTAGCACAACCTATCCCGGGGCCACCGAACTACCTTTCTTGGCAGTTGCCCGCGTGAAAGATGGCTCCCGTCGAAGTCGGCGAGGTCTCGAGAGCACTCGACAGTTTTAGAGTGGCCTCTTGCCCGCCTACAGCAAAAACTGCATCAACTTGCATGCGACCCGAGCGATCTTCTCCTCCTTTTTTTTTCTTCTTCTTCTTCTTGTCCTCCTCGACGAGCATTGTTATTGCGTGCACCCTCGGAACCCCGTTCGAAACTCCCGAGGCCATCTGTATTCATATTAATAGAGGGTTTCCATATTTCCCGGGGAGCAAAAAATTATTTACGGGTACAATACTCGTGAAACCGTCATAAATACAAAGCATGCAAACTGCATAATTATTCAAATGGGGAGCGGAAGTTTTCGGCGTGCTTTCCGAGCGAGACGATCGCCGGAGATCCTCGCCGGCGAGGAAACTATAGGCGGTTGACGAACGATCGATCCTTATGCGAACGATTTTCCGAACGGTCCGCAATTAAAGGACTCCCGGTATATTTATTATCGATTCCGTTGATTGCGGCGCGGCGTTCGTTTATTTTGCGCTATATTTTTATCGACGCGCAACAGGTAACGACGGTTTTGCAAGCGGCATCAGACGGGCACGGCGACGCTGGCTTTTTTCCGGTTGTTTAGCAGTTGTATATCGCGGCAATTATTAAGTTTAATTAAGCGGTAACCGTGGCAATGCTACTGTCTCGTTCTCCTTGCGCGATAATCGATCTCGATCCCGTCGACTCGCGTATGATGCAAATTACGAGCGTGTTCGATTACGTAGACACGATGCACGCCTCGGGCACTAATTATCGATACTTTCCAGCTTGCGCGTTTCGAGTGTGATCATTGGCTGGCTGCTCGCGAGCCAAAAATATCCGGATCTTCTCGTTTCGCAGCGAGAATCCTCGTCGAAGTTATGATCGGACGATGCGTAATATGATCACATACATTATGATAGGCATCGTATTCCGTCGGACTAGACAGAAGTAAAACATTGTTGAGCAACTCTTAATTATTCTGGGTTTTTCATCGACTTTTTATCGATCGTTCTTATAGCATTATAACTCGTCGTTGACACTCGAATCAACAAGCCTAGTAATTGCTGGTTTTTAATCTGTTAAAAAGTGACAAGATTCTATTGATTAAGATCATGCGCAATTTGTATGTGCATGGCAACGGATGAATGAATAAATCATGCAAAGATATTGTCGCGATTTCAGATCAAGAACAGGTTCGATGAGTCTTTGTGATCGTGGTTCTGTTGTGCGTTCCACTTGCATAAAACTCGCTTCAGGGGAGGTGTTCGCTTAATATTAGAACAAACACAAGACCGTGGGTTAATCTCTGCAAAATCCGCAATGCAACAATCGCCTTGTTTAACGATTTCGACGAGTATCGCGCTTTCTGAAGTCGAAACGCCTCCGCAAGAACGTCACACACAGAATCGAAGCATTTCCGTCAGGAAAAAGCCACCTGATAATAGGGTGTCACACTATCAATCACAGAACCACCTTTATCCAGGCCCCGTTAATGAACTGTCGCGCGACGTACAGCGTCGTCGTTTGTCAACGTTTATTTACATTTTGCCGCGGCGGCGTTAGCAACATAATAATCCATTGTTAGAAGCGGCAACCTTTTTTTCTTCCCCCGAGCCGATTCGGCTTGTACCAATTACCCGGGAGTACGTGTACACGACAAGGTATTTGCTATCGTTCCAAGTCGGTCGGTTGTTTCGCGTGTTCGAGTTTCGCGCCGATAGCAGTGACAAATGGTCGAGGTGGGGGGATGGCCATTTTGACGGGGTGTGTTTTTAGGCGTTTCAGAAAGTCAGAGAGAGAGAGAGAGAGAGCGAGAAGAGGGAAGAGGAGAAACGATGGAAACGAGAACGAACGACGACGACGACGACGACGACGACGCGCGTGCGTCCGCTGTCCGCATTAGCATATAACGAGGTTCAATTTCCGAGAGCGGAACGCGCGTGTGTGCGCGGTGGCCGCGGTTCGCAAAAGTGCAAACACGGCTCTCTCCACTGATATATGAACGCTGCCAGCAATTTGACTTGGCCGGCGCTGCCGATAAATTTCCGTTTAATTTATTCGGCCGGCTCTCTGGAAACGGTATTCACGATAATGCCGGTGGCGTCATTACGCGAAATTATGTGACAATTATCGCTATCGAAGCGCCGCGATCTCTCTCGCGACTCCACCTGCGGAGGAAAAAGAAAATAAACGGGAGAGACAGGAGAGTGAATTTTTCGGATTCCGGTATCGATCCGAGAGAAGCTTTTGTCGAGGAGATCGTGCGAGACTCCCGAGAGAAGGAGAGAGACCGAGAGAGAGAGAGAGAGAGAGAGGGAGAGAGAAACCCCCTCTCAGGGAAATTAATAGTCGAGTGTCATCTGTTGTTTAATAACGTCCAGATACCGCTACGCTCTCCTTCCACGATTATCGTCCATTAAAGTAACACGAAATTGCTATCGAGTTATCGAGCACGCATTTATAATCGGATCCGCGGCCGATAAGCGGCCTATCACCTGCTTTCGAAATTACCGTCATTATCGCCATTAACCCTCCGCGATCGAATTATTTTTCGAGAGCTCGTTAGTTATTCTTACCGATCGGTCTTGTTCCTGTAACACGGTTCCGCGCGTTTTTCGCCGTCTCGAACGATGAATAATGGCCGGTGCTCGAACAGGGTTAATTTTGCGAGAACGGTAGATCGGCCGGGCAGCCGGTTGATTTACCGGAGGATTTTTGCGATATTGTTGGATTTTTTTCGAGTTAACCGTTCGAGGCTGTAATAAAAGAGCGATTATGATACTCCAGCTGAATGGGAGGCGATGTTATGTAGGCTTAAGTTAAGCTGCCGCTGCTTCAGGCATACTCGAGCAGCGTTTATTTTTGATTTATCGAACGCGTGCCTCTCAATATCTGTTAAATTAAATTCATTATCTGACTTGTTGCGCAGTTCATCTTACTATCACTTACCGTTCCGGCGACAACATCTCGAACGACGTTATCTCGCTCGAGTGGTCTATTACGTATACTATATCGCGACGTTGCTCGGCCGAGTATAGTGATCTGTGCTCGCTCTGTGAAAACGATTTACCAGAACAATAAGAACACCGCATCTCCGATATCGATAGCAACTATAAGCCACTTTCGAGGGGCACATTATTCAGGTGCAAAAATAGGGGTTGTTAATGGTTCCCATTTTTTGCCGAGCTAGCTATCGCGAAACAGACCAGTTAATATTATAATAACTGGTGGAATGGGTGCGACAACGTCTTGCTTCAAAATTGAATTTGATAGGTATTTTTCAATTTACGTACCTGGGAAAATATCATCTCCGCCGTGTAAATATTAAATTTAGTGAATATGCGCACGACGAATTTTGAATCTGATGACGTAAAAGAAATTGTATTGGAAAAGATTAAGCACGCGATTAAGACTTTCTATTAAATTGAATTTTCATTAGCATGAATCATACCACTGAGATAAATAACGTCTAATTTCCTGCAGAGATTAAAAATTTCAAGTAGCTGAAGATAACGTAACGAAGTGTATTGCTAACTTCCTCTGGACGGTAACATTTTAGTAATTAAATAAACGCGATAAACTGCGAATAATATCGAAGAGTGCTGCAGTTTATGTGAATAGAATTGACAATTTGGAATCTAAGCAAATATTACCCATATTATCCCATTCCTATCACCAAATAGGGGTAGAGAAAGTTTTTGAGCAATTTGGAGCAGGAAAAATCCTGAATAATTGACCGGACCTAACCAGATCTATTTCAGACCGAATGGGGATAGAAAAATTTCTGAAAAAATTTGACAAGGATGTGTTTTCAATGTTTCAGCTGCTGGTGAGCGGCGGGCAGCCGACGACGGCGACGTCGCCGGCGATGTCGTCGGGCGGAGCGTTGAGCCCAGGCGCGTTGTCTCCGTCGTCGTCGACGACGACAGGCGCCGCGGCCGCAGCGGCCTCCGGAGGGGCCAGCACCCCCGTGGGTGGGACCACGGGCCCCGGTTGCTGCGAGAACGGCAGGCCCATGATGACGGACCCGGTCACCGGGCAAACGGTTTGCAGCTGTCAGTATGACAGCGCGGCGAGGCTCGCGTTGGGTGCCTACCCCAGGCTAGCACCCACCGCGACCTCCTACTCTTCGTACCCCACGCCCACGCCATCCACCACCGATCAAGGACCCTACCCTAGCATCAGCATGGACAGCTCAGCGTTCTATCCCCCCTTGGTAAGTTTACTTCCTTGCGTGTACATTAACAAATTCTTATATAACGATTACGAACGGTTATCTTCCGATAGGTCGCAATAGACAGTTCGGAATAATGTCAGTTTTTTTTTTAAACATCATTTGATCGCTCATGTCGTTCCGATCAAAAATAGGACAAGCTGTCCGAAAGATACTATTGCGGACGATATTTCAAATTTTGTACAACATTCGCCGACGTCCACGAACATGAAAATTGTGTTGAACTAGAAGTACAGTGTCACCGTTGGTAAACCAGTGGCGTGATATGATGTTTCAATGTCTGTGCATGCTGTATGAAATTTGAAATATCTCCTGAAATATTAACTGTTTTGATGTTATGCGTCGTACTACTTTCGCGTGCAACAATTCGTGACTGTACCTGTTGAAGCACATATTTTCGAAGATGAACATGTGTAGCTCGCCTTCGACATCGCGAAATTGTACGCGACGAAGCAGGAGAGTGTTCAGATTCGCAATAGGTGCAGTAACATCCACGAAACCTAATTAAGGTGGAAATTACGGATTTATGAATGATGGAATGTTGGTAAAAATGTGCGGTACAGTGTGGAACGATATGTCCTTTTGTGTCCTTTTGGGGAGCATTCGTTTTGTAGCATTCGGGATTAACAGAAGTCATTAAAGTAGCGCAATCATAATGAGAGTACCATGCGCATGTACGGCGTCTGATACAATAGTGGACTTATTACTCGTTCGTGAAAGTTTAAGGGAGCATCCGCAAAGGTTACTTCCATAGGTAAAAAGACGATCTCGGCAATCTTGCATCGATACTTTTTCCACTAATTAATTTCTTCTATTCGCTTGACTCCGGTGGCCTACCTTCTTGTTGCGTCATCGTCCACGCGTTAAATATCAACGCACACGTGACTAGATAATCGCTCCATCTACTCATCTTTGGTTTGCGTAAACAGTGCAGCAAATTATCAGCGGTATTCTCCAAGAAAACAACTTATCGTCGTGCGTGACCACGTAAATATTTCAGAAATAAATCTTACTCTCAAAACGCGAGCCTGACTGAAATGTGAACTTTGTTAGGCCATCCTTTGATGACCGAGTTTCCTGAATCCTGAGCAACTTGGGGAGCTGATGGTTAACAAATCTGTTTTTTCGAAAAAGCTGGAAATTGGAAGCTCGCACTACTCCCTACAAGCAACGACATCGTTCACCGCGGTAAACTAACATATTCGGAGCCACGTGCGATCAGTATCACCGAAAGCAACGCGTCTTGGCACGTCCGCGGGCGGCCACCCCCGCGGAAAATTCGCCGCGTGTTCGAGCGCGGTTCGCCGCGATAAATCAGGCAAATTGCACGTGCCACGGCTAATCGTGAGAGTTACGAGCCGCGGTTGTATTTATAAACGGAATCATTAAACGGTTTATTAGCTGTGGCCGCTTTGGCGGGGGAGGACGGTGTTTGCTCGCGTCGTCCTCTTGTACATACGTTTCTTCTCCTGGCGTCCCCCCGTGGACGGTATCGCCGGTTTCGCAATACGCTTTGTAACGTTTCACTGGTAAAATATGCCGGTTACCGAGTTGCCAGATTGATTGGCCCGTCGCGCTAGGCGTACCGGCCGATTATTACTCGCGTGCTCGCGGCCTCGGCTTAAGACGGATTAGCGAGGCGGTCTTGCCACGAATTAGCTTGGAATCCCGGCGACGGCTTGGTCTGTCTCGGGACGTCTGCTCTCTCGCCGCTGGTCTCGGGGATATCCTCCCGCTTCGGCTTCTCCCGCCTCGCCGCCGTGGTCCTCTTCGTCGGCCGGCTCGAATTATTCACGGCCGTAGCTGTCGCGGGCCGAGCGATAATCTCGTTTCAGTTTCGGTTCGCGGAAGACCGGTTCATCTTCTAACTCCCGGCTCTAACGAGGATCGCGACTGATGGATTCGCGGTTATATTTCAACGGACGGGGGTGGCCGGCAGAGACACCTACTCGCCCGGGAATCTTGTGAAACACAAGTTTCCACCGGCAAACGTTCAGGGAGGAACGAACGGACGTTCCCCAACCCGCCGAAAGAAACCGGCTAATAATAAAGTCCTGGATACGCTGGCTCCTCCTACTCCATTCCGGCCTGCTTCACTGTCTACGCTCGCTTACCCGCGAGGATCCGCTCGCCTGCTACCCGAACGACCCGCCGACAAGCGTAATTAGCGTACCCGCCACCAACCGAATCGGTATCGCGAGCCTCGTACACATAGATAGAGGTCTTGGGAAATTTTTCTGTACATAATATTAGGTTCCATCGGAACTACAGTGGAGACACCTGGGATGGTTATGTGCTTCATTTCTTGACCTTTGCAAGGCTCAACTTATGGTTCACAGGTATCCGCACCCATTTCTTCCAGATCAACTTAAAGTCTTTACTATTCGATATAGTAAAAGTAGTCGCTATATTGTTATATTAGGTAGTCCCATAAATTCTATATGTTTAGATATGTTTACATTATTCACCATTGAAAAGTATTTTATAAAAGTGACGATATGTCTGTGCCAAAAAGGTCAGAAGAGGTTGTGGAATGAAAGGGTGATTACACATATTATTTTTAGAATTTAAATGGCACAAGAGTAAACGGCACGAACTTACGGGACGACCTAATACATTCACCATTTCGGAAGATTGGTGAAGATTGATTAGATTGTCTTCTAAGGTTCTCCTCTAAACTTGTGCCTTGAAGTTATACTCTGCAAGGTCTCGTTAACCATCGCGAAAACGTGCGTACGCTCGCATTCGCACAATCACAACCACGATCGGCTACTTTATCGAGAAAAACCTGCCGCACGCACAAGAGTCGTTCTATCCGTCGCTATTTTCGTTCCGGCATATTTCGCGTCCTGCCCCGAGGCATTTTTCACTATACCTCGTGGTGTGCCCCTTCCTGATCTCGTTGATCGCGGCCGCAATTAATTTACCCAGCACACGGACCGGACATTATTTACATGATTCCATAGTAAAAATTCAATCTGCATTCATACCGTCCGAACATGTTCCAACGTTCCCGGATTTACATATCTCCGTAATTAATCCAAATTGGACACATGTCGCGACAAGATTTTTCATTGGACGTAGCCTCCGCCGATTTACACCGGCGCACATTATCGGCGTTCGCGCTCGGCGAAACATTTTCTCCGGTGTTCCGCGCGTTTATCGCATCGAATTTCGAGAAAGTATCGAAATTACAGATCGTTTAGCGTCGGAGGTCGACCATAAACCTTCAAAGATTAAACGTATCATTATTTGAAATCGTTCGGATCCACGTGTTTTGGAATTGCTGGGACGGTGTGTCGAACATTGCTGCAGCAATCGAACTGAAGTTTTACCTGTGAATATTTTCGGTCCTGGAATCATGAAATAATGTTTTGCTGTTCACGTTCGAATGCCTCAGAAAATCGATGCTACCGAACAATAATTTATCGATACAGAAATTAACTGGGCGATAGAATCAAGTGGAAACGTTTGTTGTCGAGTGTTTAATAGTTGCAACTAACAACGCCGGTCGCTTCTACGAGCGAAACGCAGCTGAGACTCGTGCGGAGCCGCGAGCGGAGCGCTGTCGGTGGGAACTCGTTGGAAAAAGCTCGGCACTTTCTTCCCGTTTGGTTATGGGGGATCGTGTACCGGAGCGAAATGTTGCCTAATCACGGTTACATCGGGCGATACGCTGATAATGCCCGGTTGACGTAGACATATAGGAGTAGACGTGCGCGAGCGCGATCGTATCGCGGCGTTTCGGCCAATTTATATCTGCGCTCGAGCGTGGATAACTCGGCCACCGGGAGGTAGAAACGATAAAAAGGTCGCTGGGAAAACACACGGTCCGCCAGATGTTGTTGCGAGCCACTCGAAGCGACCCGGAGAGCGAGGAGGAGAAAGAGGGCTCCGATAATTAAATTCTGCGTTTGTTCCCCCGACGCGACCCGACGCGATGCAACGCTCTGCACCGCGTTGCACAGCGCAGCGCACTGCACCGCGGCGCATTGCAGCGCGAGCTTTTCCTTCCCGTTACGATCGCGCGCGTGTTGTCCGCCGCGAACGATAACCGCATTAATCCTGGCCGAAGTGAAAGGTCAGTTCGAGGCTGAGCGCGGATAAACGAGACACCGTGCCGTGTACCATTTTTTTATTTTTATTGTTTATTGTTTTCCGGCTTTTTTTACAGTCTAGCTCGTGGAACAATGTTTTCGTGCGAAACGGTTCGTTCTCGGGATGTGTGCACGCCCCGAGATAGTCTCGACCGCTTTATCGTCGTGTATTCGTTTCTAGATTTAACATAACTAATAATAATATGATTCGGTTTCCGGTCATTGCCGAAATCCGTCACTGAGACGCCGAACGCATTATCAACATCGTTAATTTTATTGTTTCGACTCGAGGGATCGCAGAGTCTAGCCGAGCGAGCGGAGCCAATTAAATCAGAATTTATTGACACAATTAGACTAATTGGTTGCTCTTTGAAAAATGCCGATTCATTTATTCCGGGACTCCGGCGAAACACCTCGATACAGATAAGAGGTTTCCAGCGGGGAACAACATCTCGAACGAGAACGAAAAAGTACTAAAAACCTTGTCGTCTTAAATTCAACATTGCCTTGAAATTAATTGAGATGAAACGAGAGGCTGTCGCGGACCTCCTGGATGGAAATATGAATTATAAATTCGGTGTCCACCTCCAGCTCCGATATTCCGAGACGTCACTCTTGTTAACCGACGATTTATTTAATTAGCTCGCAACGTAGCGATTCCACGACTTTCCTCTTATTAATTCGAGCCGCTCCTATATATCATTCTACCAATAGAAACATCATAATCATTCCGCCATCGAAAGAGAAGAAAAGGAAACTTCGTAATCGCTGGATAGTGGATTTTATACATTATTTTCAAGAGTGATTAAAATGAAATATGATTGGGAGAAAATGTTATTAGAGATAAAATTATTAAAGCAGTTCAGGCACGCCCAAACTACAATTGTTTATAAAATAAAATTGTGTTCCCGGACGCAATAAATATTGAGCACGCAGAATTTCGATGGGACAGGTCTCGCGAGTCACGCACGAGGCTCGGCTCGTTATCTCTGTACCGAAAGTTCTGGTTCCTTATCTCGACACTCTTCCGCGGCGCGATTTAATTAACGGGACAGCAGCTGCTCATAAATAGGACAAGGTAATAGCGTGAGGTGAGCAGAGTTCAATGAAGTATCGTACGGCCGGAGATATCGGTTCCTGTATATTTCGCCGACGAGTTTCGTGGCGATCGACGCTGCCAGCCAATCGGCCGCCGTCTCGCGAGATAACAGCTCGGCAGACTCGATTGGCCAAAATTATGCGGTCGACCGACAAATGAACGCATTCGCCTGATAGGTCTCGATAACGGATCTCGGGCCGGCGCAGCGCGGCGCGGCGCGCCGTGACTCACTGTCTCCCGTGCGACATGAAAATTTCACCGTTCGCGTTTCCCGGTCCGGCACATTATGCTTCGATCCTCCGGCTCGAAAGTTATCGCCCGTGTCTCCTCGATCTGTCGATAATATCCGTGTAACATTTTTTTTTTTTTGCCGCGACACGTTGCTCCTCCGGACGTTTGATCTCGCCGCCGCAATCAGTTCCATTCGATAACGATACCGCTCTGGGCCTCTTATCGCCGCCTATTGTCTCTGATCCCTGTCTCTCGAGCAGCACTCTTTCCTCAACAATCGAAAGCAATCTTTTCCGTGGACGATCACACGTTGCGGTTCTACGAAACGTTCGATCGGAAATTGATTCTTGGAATTTATTCTTGAAATGATTTCGGTATGGACTTCTCCTACGAACAACAAAGATTTATTCACCATTTTGAGGACTCCTGCCGGTTCTTTTTGAATCCGCTTTCTGTTCATATTTTTCACAGAATTATTCGGAGAAAATGAGAAGTACGTGTCGTCGACGTTCATAATCTCGTTACATTTGAAATATTTCTCTCCCCTAAGTGACTCGATAGTCCGGTTGATCCATGTCCGTGCAATCGGTTGGATGATTCAGCTCGACATGAATATTCCATGGAAATAGATAATGCACTGTTGCCGCTAACATGATCGGACTTGTATGTTGCAGGAGTCATGAATAGCTATCGCTCCGAATCGTGTAACTGATTTAGCTCTAAACGAGAGGAATCCACGGTTGAATAATAGCTGCAGGATGCTTGCGAATGGTTAACCAGCCATAATACGATTATTCCGAAATTGAATAAAACAGAGACCCTCGAGAATGCTCCGCCGTACGATCAACAGCACGCGAGACGATTTATCGGGTTGAAACCTCCGTGTCGTTGAATAACAAAACTCTGGTTTCGACACGGTTGAGGTGGCCGCGCTAACGCATTAAAAGAAAAACGTTTCCCGAGAACGATCGATTTTTCTGAAACGCCAGAAGTGGGAAGTCCGGTTGCAACGGTCCCGACGCCGCGGTATCGATCCGACAAATTCATTTAGATCGCCGATTTATCGGGAGCCGAGCGCGAGCGAAGCAGGCCGCGGATAGAAGAAATGCAGATTTAATGCCCGGCTTAATTTCTGCCATTTCACAGTTCGTTCAGCGGGTTGACTGCGTTTTCAGCGCCGGTGTTTAATTGCCGGCGGGATATTTTGTGACACGCGGTACCGCCTATTATGTCAACGTCCCGCGATAATGCCATTCATAAACTGCGTTGCCTACGAGCGGACGCGGAGGAGCGAAACGGTGCCGATGCTGGCAAAAAATTCCGCTTTGGTCCAGAAACGGGGCCATTTTTTCCGTATAATGGGGCGTGACATTCGATGAAGCATCTTCCGATCTGATAGCAAGATTTTATATCCGTGCAAATATCATTATAATTCTACGCCCTGTGTTCTTGCTGGTCCTTTCAGATTTTTCAATTCGCTCCGATTCGTAGCTGTAAAGTTTCTAAAGGTCTCCAAGCAGACGTGCAATCAGCACTAAAAAATAATTAGCCCTGTAACCGGGGAGCTTATTGAATCAGCCCGAAGATTCGGGCGAAGAGGCGAATGAAGATGGCTCGCCGAAATGAAATTGATCGGGGCAGCTGCGGCGGCTAGTTATCTGGTGGAAGCGTCGAGTTTTGGGCGAGTTATCTGGTTACAAGGCCGGTAAAGATTTCGCGGCGTAGTTTTAAATGCGACTGTGCCGTGTCGCGGGAGGCTTGCTCCCCGGATCCAGGTTCGCATGACTCGGTTCCACGGGAAAGAGCCCGGGGCACCGCGGGCATTCCGATCCCTGATATCGCGAAATGCGTTACTTTACGGGCCATTGATAAGCGTAACACACGTAGCACTCTTAATCGCGGACCGTTTACGCTCTTATAATTGGCAGTTACGCGCGGCTCGCATGCGATACAATGTGTCTAGAACGGGCTCCGCGCCGGCTCCGCTCGGATCGTGGACGCCGAGCGGAGCGGAGCCGCGCGGCGCTGAGCGGGACAGAGCGGGGCCGAGCGGAGCCGACTTAATGTATGTAAACGCGACGCCGGTAAATACGGGCCGCGTCTTGCGCGCCGATCTTTATTTTCCCCGAGGATCGTTCTGCCGTCTGGCTGAGCCGTGGTAATGCTCGTTGCGCACGACGACTAGCATCCTGCGCATAAACGCAACGGTGAACCTGATATATTGGAGCCGACCCGGCTAAGTCCCGCGAAACTTGCGCGCGGGGATGATGGCGTTTCGGGCTCGCGACTTATACGGAACATTTGAAAACGCGCCGTTTCAGACGCGCGCGGAGAGATGGATCCGCTCGGATGCGCCACTCTTCCGCTCAGCTGCTTGCACACGCTTCGGTAATGCACGCTTAAGGAAATGCGGACTCGGGATTTGTTTGCTGATTGCGATCCGCTCGGCGAAAAACTGCTGCTGATTGTTATCCGCTCGGGAATGTTGCGAGTGGTAACATTGTGTGGCTGGAAATGTTACTTTATCCAGGCATTCTGAATGGTGAAGCATTCGTTAGAATACTTTAAAAACCGACTTGCAATAAAATTGCTGTGCTCTTCTTTCGAGGATACATTATTTTCTTACGGGTTGAAATATTGCTGTTAATTTAAGCATTCCAATTTGTAAAAAGCTCGCTGAAATATTTTCACTACAGTCTTGAGCCCTCGTTTAAGAGTAGAGATATTAATGTCACGAGAAATATTGTATTTAGAGGTTCACGTACAATGAAATGTTCAACTGCATATTTTTATTCAACGAGTTTGTAGGCATCGTGCGGAGTTCTATGGTTGGCGAAAAACATTTCTGGATTGCACCCTGTCCGCTATTATTATTTGACCAGCCCCGGCCTATCGACACTCGAGGAATGCCATTTGTCGTGAGACGGTGCGTCGAACGTCATAGCTTTGCACCTTTATCGCAGTAAATTGCAGCCGGTCGGTCAGCCCTTCGAGGAATTTCAGCGGCCGTCGTGCAATTTCGTGCACGCGACTATC
Source organism: Halictus ligatus (assembly GCA_028454255.1). Taxonomy (NCBI): domain Eukaryota; kingdom Metazoa; phylum Arthropoda; class Insecta; order Hymenoptera; family Halictidae; genus Halictus; species Halictus ligatus. Next base: position 5,902,157 of record CM052137.1, read on the forward strand.
GGCCGCGCTGACCGCGCGACCAGCCACCCTGGAATGTCATAAGCGTCCGGTCACCGAGAATTTTGAGAATTTTGACGAGCCCCTGGAAGCTACCCTCTACCCGGCTCGCTCACGAGGGGGAATGAACTACCCCTCTGGCCAGCCGTTGTTTGATCTTCCTATCAAAACAGGGCTGCGAGTGACAGCGAACTTCGGTCCCTGTTTTCTTCCATAATTTCTTAATTTCTCTCACAATTTCACCCTTTCATTACGTAACCTTTAACCCTGTATTGCTCTTTTTATCAGTTAGACATATTTTTCACTGATCTTGTCTAATCTCAGCACAGTGGTTTTAATTTTTGAAGAAGTGTGCATCTTAATGACTACAACAATATCCCATTACGTAAACTTTTTCGGTTACAATCCCCTTGTCCAAGAATTTCTTTTGCAAGCCGCGAGAGCAACTTCACTATTCCCGAAGAATTTCTCGATTATCTGTTTCCGATATGGTTAAATTTACTGCTTTTCCTAATAGCACGAAATCGCGAATGACACGATAGATTTACGAGAATTTGGAAGTCAGGTTCCAAAGTCCGCGCGCGCGCGGCCGGCCGCAAAGCTACGCGCGATCGTGCGAAAATAGTTGTCGCTCGCCGCGCGAACTAATCTTATCGGCGAGGGTGAAGTTATTAGTAACGTCTATCGAATATAACGTAATCTTATCGTCGCGGAGATATATATTAGCTGGAAAGTGAAATAAAATGTTGTCGACGCTGATAACGAATGGCTGTTTCAATTTCCAGCGTCACGTCGCAGGTGTGCGGCCCGCGACGGCATGTCTTCAACCCTGATCACTTTCACTTAACTTATAATCCATACTTCGGTCGCTATCTCTCCACAAAAATTAATAATTACGCTTAGACATTTAAAAGAGATGAGCTGACACACTGTAGACCCCACTCTCAACCCTTAACTTTGAAGAAAATCGTAACGCACGGAGAATAGAATAAAAAAAAAATGACTGTTCCAAATAGAGGTTCAGAGAGGCTCTCTGAAGGCGCGAGTAAAGCGATCGAACAAAGTTCGCGAGGCGCCGAAGATCGAAGTGGATCGTCGAGCAGTTAGATCGGACACGAATCGCCGATTTCGAGGAGTGGAAGGAAAGTAGTCGAACGAAACAATTTAAGAAAGGTGAGCAAACTCGATTGCTGGGAAACGAGGAGGCGAAGATTCTCGACTGCCAGGGAGCCCCACCCCCGGGGGTTTTCTCGCTGTTGAATTGTTGGGGCCACCCTTTTGTGCCTGGCTGCGGATCGTTAAATAGGAAGCACGTGCTTCCGACGATTCGAGCGGCGGCGCGCCGCCGTCGTTTCGACGAGCATTATAATATAATAAGAATCGGATTAGCATTGAATGAAGTGGGTGGCGCGAGAGATAGCGGGGGAAGAACGATAAAGGGACTAATAAAAAGGCGGAGGCTCTTTAAGGCGAGCACGGTGGTCCTTGTTCAACGAAAAGCCAACCCGTCCGAATAAATAAAAAAAAAAAGAAAAAAGAAAAGAGACCCTAACCCTTGAGGAACGACGACTCGGCTTTCTCTCTCTCGATTCTGCTCGGCGATCTCGAGAACTATGGTTTTCCGACGAGCGCGAGTGCTCTCTACGGCTTCATCATCGCTGCGTCGATACTTACCCCCGCGCCCAACCCCTCGCCAGGCGACGTTAATTAAATTATTACGGGACAACCGGCGGCTGAAGCTTCAAACTTTCGCCCCGAGGAGAGAAGGTCTCCTTTCGACTCGGTCTACTTCAGGGCTCTGTCTTTTGTCGCTGTCCTCTCCCGCGGATCGAGAACGACTTTCCTGCCGGAGAGTTCCGAAGTGTTTGTTTGCCGAAGTTTACGCCGCCGTTGCGCATACTAATTGAGCATCCACGGGCTCTGGCCCGCCTCGGGGAAACTCGGCCGCTTGTTTAGAATTATTTTCCAGAAACGCACGGGCAACTTCCGCCCGGCCCGGATGCGGCCCTATCTTAGGGGTGGGTCGCGCTATGCACTACAGATACGTTAATGAACCCGTGAACGCGTGCAGCCGTCGTTTCGCGGCGAACTTGTTGTTTCTTACGAACGAACAAAAATGTACACGATGTCTCCGTCAATTTTCATTTCCCCGTTCTTCACGTTTGATTCTCCGTGATTTTTTATTATTAATCGAACAACCTCTAAATGTAGCTGTGCAAGAAATCTGCCAAATCGCAGATTCTAAAATAATCGATTTAAAGCTAAATATACAATATTTGAAATGGGGAGATTCCTCTAATGAATAATAAAAACCCTGGAAAGCACGCGATTGAATATGAATAAAATAGGAAGATAAAATTTGAAATTCTCGATTATCTGATTTGATGCTCGCAAATGGAGTGGACTTTTTTACAGCGAGTACATTCGTGGAATTCAACCCGTTCAGTGTGTTGCCCTGATTACTATTCTCACGGCAATTTTATAAAATTGAATCTGAAATAAGAACGTAATTGAAAAATATATCAATCCACAAATGCATTTCAATATATAAAAGAAAGTTGGACGAAATTTATTTAAAAGATCATGCAAGGGTTAATTAACTCCCTCCCGTATAATTTTCTTTAAAGCGGCAATAACCTTTATCTTTCAATAACTTCCTAATAATGTAGAAAAAGAAGTTGCTTCAATGTTTAAATATTGACAACACAAGAACACATTTAGCAGATTCTGTTTTGAATTTCCATCGCGAGCCTAGCTCTTTACAAAAAGAGATCAAAGTATGAAAAATGTTATATTTCATATGTCGGATTTTATGCATTTATGACAAAAATGTGTAAGCACAATTTAAACCAGTATTGGTTTCAGCTCACTAAAATAATTAGAAGAAGAAAGAAATGTTTATTTCGCTGCCGTGCCTTGCAATCAATGCAAACCTTTTTTATTTTGCATAAACTAAAAGACTACGGAAGCGCTAGCCAGCTTCTAAACGATGACGTTCTCCCATGAAAACTGCCAGGCTAAAATAAAAATTCGCAACATACGCGCGAGTATCGCGACTGCAGTCACTCCCTCCCCTAACCGAGGGTTTCGCACCCCTCCACGAGCATCCACGCGAAATAACGATCGCGGCGTCGCGAGTGTCGAATCGTTCCGCTGAAAAAAAAGAGAGAATGCAACGAGAGACAGAGGGAAAGAGAGAGAGGGAGGGAAACAGGGGCGGTATCGTTTTATTTGAGAAGAGAGCGGTTATTCGCCCTCGAATCTACCGTTAATCGAATTGATACCAGTCCAGCCTACTCGTTTAATAATTTCGCGTGTCGTCACGTATCCGACGGCGTGCGTGCCGGCCACAAAGCCCCGAGCCCGATCCGACGATACGTGCCCACGTGCTCGTCTAATAATCAGTCTGCGACATCTTCGTCCGATAGATACACCTGTGACGTCGCAGTGCCAGCCACGGCAAAAGTCGGCCGATAACGTCGCGGCAATTTCCGGAAATTCGAATCTCTAATTCCCGGCCAGCTTGATATTGCAACAAATGCTTTACCTCAGGCCTGTTCGCGGAACCCGGGAGCACGAAAACAGAAATGCCGAACTATACCCGCGTACTGCCCGTGTCACGATCGATAGATAACCCCCGGGGTTTCATTTTTTAATCGTAATTGTACTGTGTACAGTTTTATGTCGTTGTTTAGCCGTGAAATTGCCGGAATCGCCACGGTTTATCTCGGTTTAATGAGTCTTTGGAAAGTGTGGTGTTAACGCTTTATCTACCAGAAACATTTTAATACGATTCTCCATCGCGGAGTTACTGAACTATAGAAATGGCTTGTTAAGAACATTTTATAAAAATTAGAACGGTAGACTGACGGAGAATTTGTTCGATTCGATGTGCTCGCGGTGAAACGAATTTATTTAGTAATTTCTTTTATATAAGTGTACAAGAACATGCTATTTCGACTTCTCCCGTAGCTTTGCGAAAGTTCAATTCAATCTTTAATTTTTATTAGATTGATTAGAACCGAAGTAAATTCCAACGAACCCGGAATTTCAGCGAAATTAGGCAAGTTCAATCACCGTGTCATTATTTATATTTCCCGGTCGTTTCGCTGGCAGTATTCATTACTAAATACCAATCTAACATTTATATCCGTTTCAATTTTAACCTTCCCACTCTTTCAATCCTCGCGATCCAAAATAAACTATCAGTTAAGTAACACACAACTCTGAGCTCTGTAAATGTGTGCCCAATTGGCAGTGGATTATAAAAATTTCATTGTTCCGAGGATCAGGTCACTGTGACCCGGAACAAAAGCTTAAAAAATCTCTATTAGCTCTTGCGCGTTATTATTTTCGCAGCTGCGATTAAAGTTTCTTTGTCCGGATAGGAAAAACACAATCGCTGCATTTACATTAATGCTTCATCGTTGATAATAGAAGAGCGGAATTTGATTTCGAGTTAACAGAAACGAATGACACTCGTGTTTAGCAGATTCTGTTTGAAAAATTCGCCGCGAGTCTAACTAGATAGTACGAGGCAAAGGGGTTAACAAAAAGCTTATTTATGTCACAACCCAATACGTACATACCAAATTCGAAATTACCATAGACATTCAGAAGCTCTCTCGTCCCACCGCGCATTCCAAAATTCGTCATCGGTTCAATCCCCTGGGCTCGAGGTCGTCGCAGCGAGGAGGGGCATAGCGTTCGGCAAGCTCGAGGCGCACGCTTATTGCTACCTTAATGCACCCCGGCTCGCATAATCGGCTGCTGACCGAGCCGCGTTCTGCAGTCGTAACAATAGTCCGAGGCGTCGACGCTGGACCACCCGTGGCTCGCCATTAAAGTCGCTGCCGGGTAAAGGGCACTCGAGGAGGAATCAAGTTGGGAAAAGAGACCGAAGAGGTCCTCCTTCTCTCTTCTCTGCTACAACGAAAAAACCTGGCGGAAAAAAGGCAAAAATAAAAAGGGAAAGAAATAGAGGGGTCCGTGGAGAGGGGGTCATTCGGAAATCGAACCTAGGGGATGGGCCCCGAAGGGAATTAGGAGTCGAGGGGCACCGGAGTCGACGCCGATCTCTGTAATGCGAAACTTCCTGGCGCCAAACGCCTCTAAGCCTTCGCTCTAATAATATCCCATTGTGCTACCATTAGCCACCGAGGGCACGCCGCCTAGTGGCTTTTCCCTCCTCGTCTTTCTCTCTTTCCTCCTCTAGTCTCTCTCTCTCTCTATCCTTATCTTTCTCTTTCTTCCGCCCCCGCGCAACGCGTCTTTACGATGCGCTTTGTAGCGACACCTCGAAACATCGACTGACTCGACGCCTCGGCGTGCACATCCGGCCGAGACTGTGCTCTGTCTGCGTTCCCTCGTTAGCAGAGGACTCCTGCGATCCTTCTTTTGCTCCGCGTCATCCTCTTCAGCAAAAGTGTCCTTCGGGACGGACCCTCGCAACTAAAAGAATCGAAGATACTCCTTACAAGAAGATTTTTAACCTACCGCAAGCCTATTAACGGGCTTCCTCAAAATTTGTTGTACAATTTTGAGTCAAGGTAAACAGGACACGCATTCGTATAAACTCTTTCTCCAGCTATCTTCTCGTATATTTGTGGGTTCGCAACTTCTTCTTCTTCCTCTTCTTTCTTCAAGTTCTTGTATCTTCTGGTTCTTCACTGCCTCTCTGTAAACGGATTCCAAGAAAGTTTGCCCGGAAGTTAAGCACGCTTCATGTTTGGTTTCAAACTTTCTACTTTGCATTAATTGCCATGAATATTCTGCTTCAAGCAGCGGCTCGGTTTACCCGGATTATGCGGCCGCATTTTAAATTATTTAGTACGAGCTCTAACACTTTGTTAGCCTGAAACCTATTTTTATTATCGCAGCACGCCTTTTTATACAGCGATAAATAAAACACATAATAATTTTCTTCTAATCGGAGGATCTTCATTTTTACTCGGATGGAACATTATTCGGCAAAATCTGGAACGTTAAAAGCGACTCTTTTGCTGAAAAGTGAAACAACAATTCTTGTAATCCTAGATACAGACTCTCGTTAATTATTTGCAACAACTCAGAGTTACACTCCGAGGTCCAAAGCATACATAGCTCGCAGCAAAGCCTCCCAGCAGTATTATACCTCTTTCCTCGCAAGGATACTTGCCCGGCACAAAAGGATAGCGTTTGACACTTTCGATCGTCGTTCTTTCGGAGCGCGTTTGTCCCGGGGCTCGTGGGTGTAGCTCGATTAACGAATCGTCAGTCATTCGCCCGATGGGTTGATTGATCCGCGCATTCCTGACCCCGTTGCGCGTTCAGGTCGCCGAGAGATCGCCGTTTCAGATGATGGATCGGCCGATTTTAATTCGACAGGGTATTTGCATAAATTGCGTCACGGCTGCGAGTGGGACGCGTTCGGGTTTGAGGTACGGCTCTGGCAACCTCGAATCGCGTGGGACTGTGTCTTACAAATTGTACAGGTCGTTACACATACCATTAACTTCCAGCCGAAGCAATTTAAACTTGATTACTCGTAAACCTTATCCGTGAATCACCGGATCGTACTCTTTTTTCCTGGTTGTAATTCGCGTTTGCTCGATCCTTACACGAGATCCGATCATCAGTTTGCAGAAAGGATGCCTGAAAATGTTAAGCAAGTGGTGCGCGTGCGGGGACGTTGCATCAGAGTTTAAATTTCGACCAGCGATGGCAAGTTTAGTGTTCAAATCTCCCGGGGCATAAGCCGGTTGTCCTCTCGCAATTGTCAACGTCCCCAGAGCCTAGCGTAAACAACAAAATCGGCGTTCTCGTTTTTTCAGTCGTGGATTGGCTTGTAGAATCGCACCTTAAAATACATTCGGTCGTAAAAGTCCTCCTCGGCTGCCAAATTTCGCCTACTTGATCCGAGAGAGCAGATGTTTCGTGCTCCGGTAGGAAAATTCGCGACTCGGCGGACGGTTCTAGACTCGCATGAGCGATCGCACGACTGACTATCGACACCGTTTTCTGGCAGGGATCCCGACAGCGATTTTTCCGTTGTCTAAGACGCGCGCTCGGTATCGGGAACGTTTCGCGCGTAGAATTCTAAACGAACGGGCGCGCATTCTTGCGCCCCGGCGTTGTACATATCCGCGGAGGATGTACAGCTGTAGGATCGTGTTAGCAGGCGATTAGGCGATGTCGCAGCAGGAGCTACATTCTTGGTGACGGTCGTCGTTCGCGGTCGGGCCCGGCGTCGTTGTTCGAAATCTTGTTCTTAGCGAAATCCGTGCCGCGAACACGCGATCCGACGGAATTAGATAGAACACCGGAATACCGAGTATTTTTGTCGCCGATCGTGACGAGATGCTGGCTGTAGAAACATCCTCGGAGACACGGATCGTGTCGCCCGACGTGTTCGATGCCGTTTCTCATCTTCCGAGTTTTACATTCGGCACGACTGTTCGGAGGCGCTATCAAAATAACGCGTCTTCGCGTCTGTTTTAAATTTTATACACGATTTTACATGGTTTTACGCTTTTTCTAATAGGCGGCGACGAGACATAAGAATAGAAATTCTTTGTAGATAGAGAGGTATTTGTAAGATAGGGGTTGGAGAAATTTTTACTTGGCAATTCTACTAACAAAACTTTCTAACACGTCGTCGGAACTGGCTAAGGATTCGATCAACCCCTATATGTATGAATAAGCTCTGTATAGACTGAAATTGGGGTGAATACAATATTTGGTACAATGTTCAATGTTTATATCTTGTGAAGCTTCTAGATATGAAAATAAATGGAATATAATAAAATTGAACGAGGGTGGTATTCGGTATCACGTTAAATTTCTGCATTTTATACAGTTCATGCTTGAAAATGAGTGGAAGAACGTCAGAAAATTGAGTGAAATGGGGAATGAGAATGGTATATTAGATAACGCAATTTGATTGTTGTGTCTCGCGGAGCTTAGACTTGAAAGCGAACGGAATAACATAATAAAATTGATTGAGCTTGGGGTGAATATTCGGCAGGCCAATTAATTTCTTCGCAGCGAGTAAGGCAACTGTTAGCGCGCAACCCTCGCGGATGCGGTAGAACGCGATGATAAGTAACTTTTCGAATTAGAGGGTGGCGCGTTATACAATTTTCACCCTCGCCCATAATAATCAATCGGTCGATCGCGTTGCAGGGAAATCCGTACGGATTGAAGGACACGACGGGGATGGGCATGACGGCGGATATGGGTGCTGCATGGGGCACGGCCGCCCTTCAACCTGCTGCCACGGGTTACTACCCCTACGATCCAACCCTGGCCGCCTACGGGTAAGTTTATCACCAGGTTTCATGGTCTCTCGGCTCCATTAGATTAAACCACCACCATCCGCGCGCTCTCCACTCCACCTCTCTCTCTCTCTCTCTCTCTCTGACTCTCTTCCTCGTATATACATGCTCACACATACACACACTTATCCCTTAGCCCGTCGACGGTGCTGTTCAGTGCCGCCATTAAAACAAGAGTCACGATCCCGTACTCGCTACACATATCCCGTCAGGAATGGTTATCGTTATCGCGAATCCGCAATATCTTCTATCCCGGGCCGCGTAAACCGAGTGCCACACAATTTTAGCCTGTTGAAGCTTATATGGGAAAGACGATTGCCGTTTCTGGCTGATGGCCGCGTTCCGAACGACCTGTAAAAGAGAAATATTCCTATTTAGCCTGATCGCTCCTTCAGGATGTCCGTTTTCGCGCCGAGGTTGCGTTCCGACACCAATTCCTCTTCCGATGGAGATGTAAGGGACATTCCATCCCTCACAGCGAAAGCACATTCTGTAATATTTTCCATTCGTGCGATAGTTAGCGTTACACATCGTTAGCATTTCTAATATCTAGACTACACAGGCGAAGGTTTACATAAAGTGGCATAAAAGTTACCAGTTGCCGAGTTTAAAAAATATCTATGAAATATCTTCTAAAGAGAACGTATTTCATGTGGCAGTCACAGCACATGTACGAAGGATTGTTTAAAAATATCGTACACTTACTACCACGAAAGATACATATAAGCAGTCTTTCTTAAACAATTTTCTGTACGGGAGTCAACTGTATGTGAAATGAAAACTAAAACAGAAGGATTAAAAAGTGCTGTAACATTATTTCCAACTTATCGAATACTCCGAGCGAACAAATACATTTCCATTCCACTGGTTCCTGTTAAAATCGAGATAGAACATTTTCCTGAAGATCCTCGGTCCAGTTTATCAATCATCGTGAATCACCGCGGCGATAAAAATTCCGAGTAGCGCCGAACGTCGCGAGTGAAATAAACCCGTGTAGCCGAAAAATAGTGTGTCGAGGGCATCTGGGACCAGGGAAACAATGTGTATAAAAGTGATACAGTGATCGCCTCCGGAGACACGCGCGCGGTGTCCGCTTAATCTCATTCGTTCCCGTCAGGCTTTAAAACTGCGCGACGCGACGAGCGCTCAGTCAAGGTAGGCGACAATTAATCCGTAAGAAGGGTGACGAGCAAACCGGATGCTCGTTCTTCCTGCCCGTGGATAAGAGTTACGAGGGTGCTGTCAACACGAGGATCCTTGTACTTCATCTTGCCGGAGGGGGTGGCCGCTTCGGGGACGGGGGTGCGGAAAAGGCGACGGTGCGGGGGCGTATCGACGCGGTTGAAGAGCTCGTCACTTAGGACGTTACGCACACGCGCGTGCACGCACCCACACGCACGCACACGGATCCCCGTAAACATTGTATCCGGGGGCCCCCGGTAAGTGATTCCCGTGGCTATATTCCGCGGCGCGCGTATTTTCGTTACGGATCCCGGTCTGTTTTGATTAATAATGGCAGCGCGGACAAAAAAGCTGACGGCCGAATTTACGACGGGAATTTATTTCCGTGGCGCTGGACGCCCGACAAGCTGGATCGCGATACGCCGGCGATATATCAAAATCTGCCAGGACAAGGGAACGATCGTTTATCGAGACGGAATTAAAATTTTAAAAAAGAAAAAAGGAAACACCGCTCGCCGCTTCGCCCCGAACGATTTGCCTGCGTTCTTTCGCAATCCTCCGAAGAGATAGCTCGAGTGTCTGGTTTTTTGATGTTCAGAAGCGACGAGTGTGGCTCGAAAATGTTCCATAAAATGAAATGTAGTCGTGAATGGCTAATTCTGAGGAATTCAGATTCTGTGAAATTTAACGACCGTATCATAAAAGAAAAATGATCGGGACATTTGAACCTTGCGACAAGAGACAAATATTTCACTGAATATTTCACTGTATTAAAATCTTGCAAGATTATAGGAAAGGAGAACGATTTATGAAATATTTCGAAAAATATACTAATACAGAATTCTAAGGGAAGACACATTGAACGAAGTAGCCAGATAATATTCCAGCAACTCGGAACAAAAGTGGAATTGTGAAAAACATCAAAGACAACGTTTTACTAATTCCGAAAGGTTTCCAAACGCACAGTTTCCCTCGCAATAAATATTTCCACGGCTAAATCTCGTCTGCGGTTGCAAAGGGGTGGATTCGCCGGCGAAACGAGCGGTTCTCCCGTGATTGCGAGAAAACCGGGCAGCCCTCTCGCGAAATAATAAACCAGAAAAACCACGGATCGTCGGGCTAGAACCGCGGCGATACCTAATTGGAAACCCGGCGCCGGGTCTGTTCGAAACCGCGGCTCTGGTTCGTGGGAAAGGGTCTATTTTCGAGGACCATGTGTCGCGTGCCGTTGACAAAATGAGACATTGACACAGATTTTCGACGCCGGTCGTAATTGGAAACACTTGGCTCGCCTCGATTTTTCTTCGTCCCTCGTAAATCTCGGTATCCCTTCCTCCCTAGCATTTTTTTCCCTCCCCGTCCAGGCTTGTCCGGTATTTTCATATCGCGTTTCACACGCGATGCTCATAGACCGTTTCCAATCTCGGGATCGCCGATTGGATAAAGAAAAGGAGGACTGCTATAGGATAAAAATCGCTAAACGGCAGACGGGGAATTCAATATCGGGAAGAAACGCGCGGCGACGTTGCCTCTCGGATTCTCCTTTGATCTCGCCGCTGCTTCTCTCTGTTTCACTCCGTCTCACGCACACGTACACGCACACACACACACATACTCTCTCTGTCTTTCTCGTCATCGAACGAGAGAATCGGTCTCTCTCCCCGATTCCTCGGGGTCCCGAGGGGGATGAGAGAAGAGGGCACCTCTTCGAGCGAGATTCGAGAGAAACCGTGCACGGCGAACGGTTACAAAATGGCTGTAGGCAGAGCCGGAGTGGGCGTACGTAATGGAGGCTTCCAGGTTGCGTATATATAGTCGCATCGCGAGCGTAGGGAGAGCAGTAGGTCTCTCTCCGTAGGAGAGCGAGTGAGTGAGTTTATTGATTGGCTTCCTCCCGGGGTTGGCTCGCCTGTTCGCCAGGCCTCTGCACTCTCTCTTCCTCTGGCTCCCTCTGCCTGCCCTCTCCCCTCTGGCTCTCCTTCTATCTATCTCTCTCTCTCTCTTTCTCTCCTCGTCTCCATCTCATTCTCTCTTCCACGTCCCGACCTGCTCTCTCCACGTCCTCGGCAACCTCCTTCCACCCTCGAAAGCGAGCCAGCTCCCACAGGTGCTTTACTTACTTTGCTTAGCAACCCTCGTGTCCACACAAACACGCTCGAAGCCAGGTTCGCGCGCACCTACGTGCGGCCTGCTCACGCACGGACTTTGATTCTCCACCGTTTCACCCTCCACCCGTAGACACCCCCGCAACACCCCCGCAGCACCCCATCAAACCAGCCCCGTCCTCCTCCCCGCAACGGACAGATCCTCCCTCGCAGTCGCGGGGAAACGCGTGTGCGCCCGGCCGCGTACAAAACTCCGGACTGTAGGCATTGTTTATCGTGGAATCCACCCTCTCTGGCGTGCTCGCCCCTCGCCATTCTATCCGAGCCTCTATTAATTTACTTGCTTAATAATACGACAGCCCTCTCTCGGCCTCTTCATCCCTGCCTGTTTGCCTCGCATCCGGCCTCCTCTTCTCTTCTCTTCTCTTCTCTTCTCTTCTCTTCGTTTCGTTTCGTCTCGTTTCTCTTCACGTCTGTCGACGTCGCAGCCTCTGTGCCGTCACTTTCGTCGACGACTGGTCGGCCAGCGACGAGACAATGGTCTGCATCGAGTCCTGAACGCCGGGGGATGGTTATAAAACCGTAGTGTGTTCGAACCGACCGGTCTGATTACGGGAAATGAGAAATACGTCGTTAGCCGCGCACGGTGACAGACTCCTTTGGGAATCGTGGCGTGCTCGTTCTCTCTTTCTCTCTCCCTCTCCCCCCCCCTCTCTCTCTGCTTCTCTCGCTCTGGCTCCTTTCTTCCGTGACGCTGACTGTCCTGACAAACACCGTTCTTTTCGAACCCGGTCAATCTTAATTGCTCGTCGATGCAACGCGACGGTGTGGGCCGGCCGGTTTTGTTCGGGTCTATGGGAAATTGTGAACGACGATGATGCCTTAGGCGAACGACGGCCCAACTATAAAGGATATCCCTGGATTTATGACGGTTTTGGTTCTTCAAAATTAATTGGACAAGATGTTAGAGAATCTAGTGGACCTTTTGTGTCTCCGGAGCGGGGCCGAGTCTTTGATAAAAGATAGACACTTTTATTTTCTGTTTTTAAAAACGATTTCACAATAAGCTAGCTATAATTGGACTGCCGGATACTTCGTGCCCCATTCAGAGCATTTTTTACAGAAAACAAAGTTCACAAAAATGCAATTTAAAAGAAAAACGGCCCTCCCAACCATGCACTCGGGAAAATCTTTCGAAACCAATCACCGCTAATTCGCGTTTAAACAACGCCATCACTCCGCAATTTCCACCCGGACCGTTCCGCAGAATAATTCGCCGTAAAACGAGCGGAACCGTCGCAGATGCGGACACGGTAAAAATCTCTTTCCACCGAAAGTTCCCCATTCGCCCGCGCCATTTTTCACGAAGATCCACACCGACACCCCTCGTGCCGCCCCCCGTGCCAGGGGTTTTTTCGCCCTCGCTGGCTGCTCGAGAGCGTCCGGGATGTTACGCGTTGAATAAAGAATCGCCGTCCTCGTGGACTGGAAAAGCGTCGATCTTCTTCGGCGAACACCTTGAGGAGGAACGGCCACGGAATCTCGACGAGCCGCGGAACGATGAATATTTATACGGTGGCACGTTAATTGCCTCAAAGTCAATTACCACTTTTCCTTCGGCGGAGCCTACGAGCTTCGCCGATCGATAAGTGTAGTTCCCGAGCGTTAAACGTCGAGCACGTTCTTCTAAGTTCTGCAAAATCGGATTCTAATTTGTCTTCGTAGTCGCAGCCTCGATACTGCTCTTTTATGTTGACTAAGCCTCGAAGGAAAGTAATAGATTAAAATATATCAGGCTCAGCTGTTCCAACAACAGATTCTTGCAAAGACTCGACCGTTCAGAAAAATGATTTTTTCCGTTAAACCGCTGCGCGACGCGAGATTCGAACGCCATGCTCCCGAGCTAACTCAATTCTGGCCCAAATGCGGCGATACTGCTTTTTCGCGTACCGTCATCGATACAGACGTCTGCTATGGGTACGTGAAACTCGCCGCGCGGTCTTTTTCCACGGATCGCCGGTCGACCGGTTGCCGGCGCGGATTTTTCTGCTGCCATCCGTGGCTGTCGCGGCAGCCTCGGGTCGATCGGTGCCGGTGCAATGGTAGAGTACCGGTAGTACGAATAGTATGGATCGGCGCAGCGTGTATCGGCAAGAAAAATCTCGCGGGCCCCCCTCCGATCGTACGGTGCCCCAGGAACAGGAAAAACCGAGATCGACGGCTAATGGGCCATTCTCGCCGGCCACATTTTTATCGGTGCGTCGACCGCCGGACACGTGTCGCCCCGGATAGAGTATATTCTATATACGCCGGGCACAAAGCGCCCGCGAATAAATTAAAAGCGCGAGCGCGCTTTCCCTGTCAATCTTGATAGCGCGCCGAGACCTTGGCGCTAGACAGCGGGTCGCATTCCGGCGATTCATGGCTCGGACCATCGCTTTGTTCGAGGGAAACCGTGTGGAAAATTGTGAAGCGGCGAGAACTTGGACGCTTTAGTGTCATTGTCATAGTTTTGAATCCGTCGAATACCAGAATATATCAAAATGTAATTTCTATTAGAGAATTATTATTCTGTAACGGAATAGGGGACGGTGTCCTAATATGGATCTGTAACTATACTGAACCCCCATGTGTCTTTACAAACAAAAATAGAGCTGTTAGTGATATCAACTAATTATGAGTTATACTTTGAGTGTGATTTAGCTGTGGAGAAGAAAAATATTTACAGTACTACCAGCGGCGGCTGAATTAGTTATACACTCAAATTATTTGTTTGCAGCATCATGTTCGTCCGAGAAGGATTAATTCTTTCGTTCCTGTAGGTTTTTTGATGATTAGAAAAGAACTCTTTTCACGTCGAGAACAGAAAAAGAAAGAACAGGGAATAGTAAAAAGGGAAAACGAATAATGTTAATAGTTTACTATACGACGCAGTGCTAGCTATGCAACGATACGCTGGTTCAATTAAAACGAACGTAATTGCCTACGTACAGAGACATCATACAAACATGGACCGCACTTTCCGTTCGATACCATAAATAGCATGCATGGACCTTAAATGGAAGTGTCTGCAGATTGGAGAAATTTATATCTCAATTTTTCATTTCGATTCATGAGAAACGAGACTCCGGAAAATATGTTGCGAACGTTCATTCGTAACAGAGTGTTGTAAGAACGCTTGTTTACCCACTACTAGAATGAACATTTTCATACAAATTCCTGTTTCCATAACCAATCCATTAGAGAACACAGGTCAATTAAAAACATTCGTCTCTGTAATTTTTGCAGACGTTTTCTCATATCTCGTGTGGAATTAAAAAATTTGGCTGCACTGTGAATTATTGTGCAACCGTCGGGTTCCATTGTGGTTCTCGCGTCTCCTCCGTGATTGACACAGTCGTAAAAATGATTTAGCGCGTGGTTGGCTCGGAAATATTCGTCGAATGGACGCCGACAACGCGCGAAGTCTTGAAACTGTCGTCTTAGGTACAGCCTTTGGTGATTCGATTACACGGTAAAGGTCAGCGTGGGCATAGTCGGTTTTCTCGACAGAGTACCGGCGACAGAAGCGTGGACAGGAGAGCGGCGGAGTAGCGGCCGGGTTCTGTGCCAAAAGTTCAAAGGCGAATTGATTTAACTGCTCGGGTACGAAAGGAATTTCGTCGCGATGACGTTCGATTTGTTAGAGAGACGTGTGGCAGTGTAGCTCTTAAATCTTTCGTCGTAGTATCGCCGAGCTTTTCCGAGCCTTGTTATTGTACCATCGAACAAAATGATTCTCTTAGAAACTGACCCATCAGAAAGACTGACCTTGTCAATATTATTGGAGAAATCATAGTTCCGTGGAACCACCTGTGAAAGGGATGAAAGCTATAATAAATGACACAGAGAGCTTTTAAAGCTCTGAATATGCGATACTCGTGAGAACAGTCAGCACTGGAACAAAGAAAAGAATATTTCTATACGAGTTACAAGTTACAGAAAATTGAGAAAAGTTAAAGAATTTGAAAAACTGAAAAAGTTAGAAGCTTGCACAGTAAAGATTGCTCAGAGAAAACGAGAAGAATTTGTTTTTAATAATTGTTAGAGGTAACTGGACTTCGGCTTTGGAAACCAGGTATCTAGATCACTAGGAAAGCTGCACAGCCTCCCGCCACTTTGCAGTTACGATCGCATTCCTCGGGATTATACTGTTTAGAAGACCACCTTGTGCAAGTCGGCAAGGTAATCCGGCGCTAAGAGCGGATAAGTCTGTTTTTCAAAATCCCCGAAGGACTCCAGCAACGCGGAAGTCCTCAGGTAATGCCGGAAGGTACAACGCCGCCCGCGACAAACACACCGTCCAAACGAGATAGTAATCTTGACGAGAAAATCGGCTGGAACGTTGCTCGATTTCTATCGTCGTCTCCGATCTCCGAGGAAAAACAATGCTGGACCAGGTAGAGCCTCGGAGAGTCTGTGTAATTAGAACGAAAACAATATCCTTCGACAGGCACCGCCATAAACCGCTGCCTCTCTGGAGGTTAGGGGGACGACTGCGTTTCTCGTTCTATCTTGAAAAGGAATCCGTTTCGGGGCACAATGCGGCCAAATTCTGCCGACAATATTTCTTGGATAATTACTGGGACGGGAGATGTAATGGTTGTAAAGTATGCGATGTTTTTATCGATTTTTTAAAGATACTGAACTACTGCTCTCCCTCACACTCTGGGTCCCTATTTTCTCATCTTTCTCATAAATCTCTAAATCCACCGAATTTCTGGCACACGTGATGCATAGAAACACAATGGACACCTTTTGTGACAATCGAATATTTCAAAGCTTTTTCTTTAAGAAGAAACAGAGATTTGCAGTCACCGCGAGATCCAGAAAGAATGAAATTTGACCTAGAGAAGTCTGTCTACCCTTGAAAGCTACAGAAGCATAAAAATCAGCAGTCTACGTGCGAGGTTCCACTTTTGTTTCTTGAGACACGATTTCTTCATATTCCGCGTACTCTAATTAACAAGTCTACGTGGAAGACTGCCAAGAAACCCGAGAATCTTTAATCACAGAGGGTTCTACACTCGATGACTCGTAGGTTGATAGGTATAGGTGGCAAAAATCTTGAATCGTCATTGAACTGTCATTGGCGAGGAAGAGAAGCAACGCAGCTGGAGGGAAATTAGCGAAGGATAGTGTCGAACGGTGTTTGGAGCCGACGGGAAGGATCAAGGGGCGTGAAGCAGCGAGTGTCGCAGGGTTTGGGGTTGCAATCAGCGGGAAGAAGCGTCGACGGCGGCGGATTAGATAAGAGGTGGCGAGTTGTCGTTCGAATGCAGCCAGGGAGTCGAATGCAGCAGTTACACGGAGGGGGCGGGTCAGTTGGATGCAGCAGCATCGGAGCAGACTCGGCGCGCCGCGGTAGGTTGCGTGGTGCGAGCAAGGTAGGTTGGCTGGTTGGGTTGGTCGGTCGGTTGGTAGGTTGGTTGGTAGGTAGGTAGGTAGGAAACGTTTGCACATCCGGGACCGGGCGTAACTATTCGAGCTATATACACGGCTATACGAGGCCGGAGGACGTAATTACGCGCGTTCTGCCAATATTGGTTAACCTTTCGAGGTTGACGCCACCATATGCAAAGCCCCTAATGAGTCGCTCGAGTGGCCCCGGTGTCTAGTATTACGCGCTCGTCTCTGCCCTCCCCCTATACGCTCGCTCTCGTTATTACCTCGACCGGAGATATTCGACGATCCTCTCTTTTCTCCACTATTTTCCCACCCTCTTTCTGTCCCCCCCTCTCTCTCTCTCTCTCTCTCTCTCCCCCGCCATCTCGTTCTTTCTGTCTGTCTTCCCTGCGATGCGAGCTCTCCCCCGGCTTCGAAATTTGCGTACGTTTTCGTCTCCGGCACCGACGACGCTCAAATGCACCGCGAACGGTCCACGATCGCCCGAGAGCGAATATTTGTTGGCTGATTCGGGCTGTGCTACTCGGGGAAATTGCGACTCGTGGCCCCTACGATGCTGCAGGGCTTGTTTCCCGTTGGATTGGCTCAAACGTGTGCATTCGCAATTTTTTAGAACACTACCGTGTTCATTTTTAACCGTAGGGTCCATTCTATTTTAGAGCGTACGCTTTACTTCCACTTAACTAGTAATTATAGTAGTAGTAGTAGCAGTTTATTATTGATCCCCTCAGGGTTACAATTTTTGCAACAATTTGCCTCCACCTTCTATCCTCGCTCCGCTCTTATCCTACCTTATCCTAAACGCACAACAAACACGAAAAACCGCAAAAACTCGCCTCGCAAAAGAGAGAGAGAGAGAGAGAGAGAGAGATAAGGTCGTCCCTATCAACTAGTAATTATAGTAAGAATCATATAAATTCAGTAGCAGAAAATTAATATTGTACTCTACCTTCTTCAACGAACGAATTTAACCCTACAATTGATGGCCTCAAAAGTCTCACGATATCGAACGCGCCCTGAGATTTACAATTCCTCGTGAAATGACAATGGTGGATCCCGAACCGAGGAGCTACAGTCTCGATTTCGCGGATCGATGGCGCCGTAGCCCACGCAGCCGGGATTCCAGGCGATCCCGAGTCTGTGGATCGTCTTGCGCATCGAGTTCCCGGTGGATCTCGACGTGCTCGTCCGCGATAAGGCCGTGTCGCGGAGTTTTATGAACGTTGCGAGATCGTGGCAACGAGGATCTAAGCGGTCCCCGGTTACACGGGCCGAGGGGGTGGTTGCGAGCTTTCGCCGTTGCAACCGCGGTCGCATCTGCATTGCATCTCCGGCTTGCACACACGGGAGTTTAGACGATCGGGCGCCGATACATCGGAGCAGCGAGCGATTCTCCGGCACGCAACGGCACACTTAGTATGCAAATCGCGGCAGTTCGCCGGCTCGCGTCGCCTCGCGTCGCGTCGCCTCGTCTCGCGTCGCCTCGCCTCGCGCCCTCGTGTGTGCGGATAATTGCGCGGCCCCCGCGACCGTGTGGGAGGCAGTCGAAATTGCGCATATCAATGAACCCACGGGGGACGGGGCGTCGATTAAATCTGGAGGCAAGCCCGGCCCGACCTGCCGACTGTCAATTTCTAACTTCCGACGGGATTCGCGGACGGAACGAGTTCCGTTTTCGCCGGCCCTTACAACTTTATATTGACTCGCGCGAACAAAGAGACAGCGCGTCGGTGTAGCCGATGGTCCTCGTGCGATTTTGATTTATTGCCGGCCGGAGTTTCGCACAGGGAACGTGTCGAGCGCCGGCGAAACAGTCGGACTTATTGCCGAGAGGTTCTGCAGCGAAGCGATTATTCACTGAATAGTTTTACAACGGATTTCAATTTTTCTGTAGCTATAATTTATTCGACGGTTCCAGCGATTACAACTTTTTCATCGAAGCTTTACGAAGAAATCGATACCTATTGTGTGTCTATATTTTAGTGATTCAATAACGATGACAGAAAAATAATATTTTATTCCGATTTAAAGAAAGTTAATAAGACACCTGTTTCATTCAGGTTGTTTTAATTCTCCATCACGAGTCCAACTCGATGTTGGACGACTTTCATTTAACACTTGTATGCATTATTTTTCACTTTCCGGAATATGAAGAATAAACCAATCACCAATAAATTGTATAAAAATGGAATATTCGAAGAGGTTTGTCTAGTATCAGATATACAACATTTTCGTCCCCGTTATTCGAGGTTTACTATGACCCCAGGTCCTCGTACTCGACGGTTCACGTGTGATTTTGATACATTACGACCCGGAGTTTCGTCGAGGGAACGTATCGGGACAGTGCTCGGGCTCGAGTGTGTTTTCGTTTGACGGATAACTACCCCAACTACCCCTCGGTCGCTAATAAACCAAGGGGACGGACGGTGGGGCTATTCGAGGGCTGTGCGATGAATTCGATACACGCGTCCCGAGAAGAGCAGGCATTTTATTTCGCCTGTGTCTCTCCGATTTTCTTTAATTTGATGACCCTCTATACGGTCCTATTTCTGAATCAAGCAGTTAGAAAGTATTAGCTTGGAGAAAAAATAAGATTTAAATTTTCGTACAATTTTTCTACAATCTTTCAAAATTGCCACACAGATTCGGCTATTATTTCTGTGTTAACCTAACAACTGCCAGGCTCCAATCCAATTTAACAGCACAAATCAACGCATCAGAGTCCCAGAAAAACTAACCTCTAAAATCGCGATTCGCAGTCCAGTTTTTTAATTCCTTGCTCCGTGGAAGCAGACGTTATTTCCTTTCAGCGGCAGGAATCTCTCAAGAAAGGATCGATCAGGCTCGCGGCCCCGCTGAAACCGACCTGTTCCAAAGCTGGAACCGGCTAAACCCGTCATTAGATACAAACAATCCAGATCGAACGGTGATTTTCCACGGGGTTAGGGGAGGAGGGGAAAGAAAGCGGCGGGCAAGAAAGAAAAGAGGTACAAGCAAAAAGAGGCTGATTTTATTGGCGAGGTACGAGAACCACCGGCGGCCGCCTTTCCCTTGTCCGAGGGGGTTTAATAGAGGGTGAAACGTCCTCGAACTTCCACGAGTCTGCTTCCTTCGGATTGCTGGCTTCTTCATCCCCATCGACGCGGTCATCAGCAATCTTGGATGTGGATCCCAGTAACGACGGGGTCGCCGGGGGTCGGCCGGGGATTCCGAGAGGAGAATTACGCGATCCTCTGTTCGACCGGCGAAAGCAGAAACCTAATCGTTCGCTTTTCCTTCGATTTACCTTCCATTCGCGTTTTCCCACCCCCAATCTGTAATTCGCCCCCTTGTCTCCGAATCGCCCTGCATCAAGAATTTCCATGCACTGTCCCCGAACACGAACAGTGCCGAGTTTAATCGTCAAAATGAGTGGTCGTAACAAATGCGACGAACGAAATTTGCAATTATTAGACTGATAATCTCCAGAGTAAAATTTGAAGCGAAAGGGGTAGAAGTTTCTTCACTTCGGGACAAAATATTTACGAATACATCGTAGATCTTTTGTAGATCTTTCTTTCAGTCCTTTTCACATGTCTGTCTTCTGAAACTTTTCTAATACATTTTCCAAAATGTCGATAAGATCGTAAATTCTTGGCAGTTTCGTGTTTCATTGATCCATTTTTGTTGTAATCGCATAAAGTCCGCAGTCTATTCACGAACGTTCCCGTACCTTGTATTCTCCGCGGAAGATATTATCATTCTCGAGGCATCAGCAGGCCTCAGAATGATTTCTTAACGCCCGGAACGCGGCGCCGTGAACGTCAGCCGAGCATCAGAGTCGGAGAAACCGGTGCCGGTTTGATGTAGCACAATATAGCGAGAAAGGGAACATTTTAAAAGCGTAAGCAACCCTCGATAAAGCCGAACGCCGTGGAGGGGTATCCTTCCTGACACCGCGCGCGAAGATTATTAAAAGCGACAGTGGCCGGGAACGGGTGTGGATCCCGAACAAAAGGGGAACGTCGCGTTTTATCGCGGTCCATAAATTGGCGAAATAACGCGTCGTAATTTGGCGGTCGCGGGTCCCGGAGATAAATAAACCGCGCGGTCCGCGTCCTTTCTCCCCCGAAAGCGACGGTGGTCAATACCGTTGAAAATTTTACGGCCAGGTTTCTCGATTTGCACGTCGCGTCAGGGTGTGGGGGTGGGGTCGGGGAGGGGAGAATCTATCGTGTTTTACGTCCTCGCCGGACGAGATCATCAAAAAGGAATCCTTTTTTTTTTTGTAACACTGGGCACGAGAGTTTATTCAAATGGAGACGTTTTCCGCTTCTAAATCGCGCTTTACGATCGCGGGGGCCATCGGAGGGCCCCCGATTCTCTCTGTTCGGCCGCAACAAATGGCCCGATGAAATCTTCCGTCTCGGGCTATAAGTTTAGACGTGATCTAATCTCGGCGTTTCACCGCCGCGGAACGACCCAACTATCCCCGAAAATATCGCCGGGCGTTATGTCGACAATGCCACTCAATTTGGAGCTCGGAGATTCCGCCGGGGACACGGCATTGTCGCAACACGGCCCCCCTGACTCGCCTAAACGCTCGCCTTCGGCCGGCCACCGCCTTTTTCCAACAAAACTCGAAAACAAGCGCTCCGAAGATCCTCCAGATACTTCGCCGCTTTTTTCACTCTATGCTCGCTCAACTTGGAGTTTCACCGGCGATTACGAGAGCGTTACACTAATTCAAGATGGGCTAGTTACGAGCGAGATAATCCTAAATGACAATTGACGATCGCGGAAATCGTACCGGGCGGTTACATTGTTAGACCGCGGATCTTCATGCAAATATTAAAACGTTCCCTGTCAATTGCGACAGGCAGGAGCCAAACGAAACGAGCCTTCACTTCTTCGATAATTCGAATAAGTTGCGAACGGTACATCGGAAGTTCCTAAATTCTTGTAATATTTTTACTGTTTCGAATTCCAGTTACTGATTGTTATCGTACATGCATAAAATCAGCAGTCTGTTCATCGTACATCCTGAGGTAGCTGCGCCGAGGTCGAGGCATCGACAAGCGAGGAGTGATGGAAATGCGGGACTGACTCGTGTAAAATCAGAGCAGATTTTATTTAAATTTAACCGAGCGCTGGCCCCGCATCTTCAACTTCATCCAATAAGTCTACTCGGTAAAGGCGAACTGCGCTTGACTGTAAGAGAGTTGAAGTTACATTTCCGAGATAGTTATCAAATGACGCACGCTGATTCTGCGCCGCTTCGTTGGATCGAGTATATAGGAAACCGTCCCGAAGCACGGTTTTCATTAGTCCGTTGTTGCTCGTCCGTGACAGGCTGGACGATTCGAGTACCCGACAGGTCTCGCGTCACGGTGCGGGTACAATGTCGCCGGTAACCGCCGCCTCGAACACTGGTACCACTACCACTAGCACTGCCAATAGAGCAGCAGCAGCAGCAGCAGCAGCACCCTTCCACGGCCGATGGATCGTCGATAGGTATTTTAGGCTTCGGTATATAATAGTACATACCTATAACACCCTCGCGTGGGGTTCTCCAATGGGGAGGAAGCGGGACACCCTGGCGAAGAATAGGCGAGCGAGAAAGACCCCGTTCGGGCGACGGGGGTGGAAAGGAGAGAGAGAGAGTGAGAAGGGGGTGGTAGGGGATCGATCGAATCGCCATTACGGCGAGTGAGTGCCGGGGGTTGCTCGATGGAATCACGCCGCCGCTGGGGGTTTATTCTCCGTATATATTTGCCGGAGTATCACCCTCGACCCAGTAGGATGTCGCCCCTTATCCCGGAGGGTTCGATGCTCCGGCGAGCAGGTTTTCCCTGGGTGGGGGTTCACGGATCTAGGAGGCCGGGGCCCTCGCGACGAGCACTTCGGACTCGCCGAAATCTGCGGGGAATTCGCACCCTCGACAGGATACCACTTTTCGAGTGGAGTGCCCCCGGACCGACAAATGTTCAACAATGATTACGTTTTTCGTCGCTCCGACCTAATCTCCGCTCTCCCGTCTCGTCCATCGGCCCGCGATTCAAATGTCTCTCTGGTGAGGAACTTTGCCGTTTCACTGCCAGCGAGATTAGGTATTTTCTCCCAACAAATTTCTCCTCTCTTTCCTACTGAAACGCGAGGAGATTGTTAGGAAAATTTTACTGTCTCTAATGTTTACTGGAGAGAATTTGACGAAGATTGAAAAGCGTGCGTTGGAAACGCGGAGAAAATAACAGAGATTGCCGTGGAATATTCATAAAAATGTACCCTGAGAATTAAGTCTAATCAGGACTTCGAGTAAAATATTAATGAACAACGATCCACCGAAAAGACGCCTGACCAGAGTTGCAACCTTTTCCACGAGAAGGTGTCAAGTATTGTTCCAACAGGCCAGTTAATAAATTCGACAGCCCTCCTCCCCCTAGTAGTTTCCACTTCTGTCGAAAGCAATGCGCAGGATGAATAATGCATATTGCCACTGTCGTTTCAGATATGGCGCCGGATACGACCTGGCAGCGCGGCGG
The DNA here is from genome assembly GCA_028454255.1 of Halictus ligatus. Classification (NCBI taxonomy): domain Eukaryota; kingdom Metazoa; phylum Arthropoda; class Insecta; order Hymenoptera; family Halictidae; genus Halictus; species Halictus ligatus. Next base: position 5,925,722 of record CM052137.1, read on the forward strand.
AAGAACGCGACGAGGGAGTCGACGGCGACCTTGAAGGCCTGGCTGAACGAGCACAAGAAGAACCCGTACCCGACGAAGGGCGAGAAAATCATGCTGGCGATCATCACGAAGATGACGCTGACGCAGGTCTCGACTTGGTTCGCGAACGCGCGACGGCGCCTCAAGAAAGAGAACAAGATGACTTGGGAGCCGAAGAACAAGACGGACGACGACGACGACGCGGTTCTCACGGACTCGGAGGATAACAAGGAGAAGGACGATCTAGCGGGGGACAATCAGGGCGACAGGGTTGGCGAGGAGGCGAGGAGAGGCCTCGAAGAGAATGGTAAGTGAAATTCTCACACTCTCCTCGACACGTTCGATGACGTACGATTTTATTCAAATCCCTGATGGTCGAAACGCGCGCTAGACGACGTTGTTCGGAGTCTCTTGAACAAACTTAGCGTATCCGGGCGTATCTTAGCGTATCTCGGCGTATCTTTCTTTTGTACGATACCTTTGTTAACTCTAATTCGTTTCCTGTTTATTTGTTTCTTGGCCGGTGGCTGTTCGTTCTATGTAATTATTATTATTGGTACGCTGGTCTGTCATGATCGTGACACGACTCTTATCGCAATAAAAAGATCGTTTTTCTCATAAAAACATTCTTTCGTTTATTTTTTATTTGTAACTTCGTTAGAACACACCTCCCAACCTTTTCGAAACAAATACTTGTAGCAAGTCAGAAACAGATTCGTTTTTCGTCGGAACGAGGAATTGAATTTGATATTGCACAAACCATTCGTAGTCTTTATTCTCAGTTTTGTCTATAATAGTTACGAATAGGGTACGAAATTTACTGTGTGTGTGTGTGCTTGTCGTACTCCAGACCATCATAAATTCATCAAATCCGCAGTCCAACCAGAATCCGGATATCGCAGAGACACTGCCGTGCGCCGGCTTAATTACCTCGGAGAACGACGAAGTCATTCTCGTAAACGGTCCCTAATTATTCGAAGCAGCTCCCCTATCCCAGTAACCCCTCGGCTTGCGGAGCTCGAATGAGAACTATGTCTCAATCGGAGCCGCGTGACGGCCGAAGTTTAGTCAATAAGCAGCCACGCGTGTAGCAATTATGCGTGATATAATACCGTTACCAATCCATTCGCGTGCATGTATGCGTTTCCCTTGGCAAGAATGCTCGAAAGATCGCGCAAAAGAATTTGTATTCTAGTCGCCACGCGTTCGAACAAAATTATAAAACTGTAGTAATCAGTAGGATTTTCAGCACAGTTCCACGTAAGTCTCCAAAATCGAAATATAATCATACATAGAAAATTAATTAACAGCGGGGAGCACCTTTCGCACATGTCTGTTTATCCTCTGTGTCGCAACTTAAAATTTTGCGTTCCGTTCAGCTAGCACCATTCGAAACGCTATGCCGGTAGCGTGTACAGTTCGCGTGACCAGCTTCACCGATATCTAGTGGCCATCGAACAGCGTTTCTGATATTGCGCAAGCATCCATTCCGCTGACAGTGTAAGCCCGAACCGTGCGACCTCACCCTACAAGGATCGGCCAAGCCGATCGCGAGATCCCCAAGACGCATAAACAATTCCACGGAGGCAGAACCGTCTGCAGGAACGGCGAACAACGGATTTTACAACTCTTTCCGCGATTTTCAATAAATGTCTCTTCATCCGGGCGCGTTGAACCCGAGCATCGGGCTGCTTCAGCGCTCGAGAAGACTCCATCGATTTTTCTCTCGCGGAGACAAATATTTGGGGTGGCTGACGGCTCAGGCTCTTCCCCGCGAGTGATTTTTTCAACCCTCCGAGGATCTGCACGGTTTCACGAAGATATGGCGGCTTTGTCTTTTGTTGTACTTCTTCTCGTTTCGAACACTCGTGACGGAGTAATTGGTGTGTTGAACTCTTCGGGAGCGAATGAAATCGGTTCAAGTCGTTCCAGAAATAATATAGATTTTGTTCATACAGTGTGCATTAATGGGAACGTTTCAGGAAGGCGTACCTACATCTTTTGTTGCAGATTCTTGCGTTTAACCCTTGTGATGGGTTAATTGTTAGGTCCAACTCTTCAGAGATGAACGAAATTGTTTAAATCCGTTTTAGAAGTGATGTAGACTTTGTTAATATTCCGTGGTTCAACAGAAAGGTGTTAGCTTTTGTCTTTTGTCCAGGTAGAAATTGTTTATCTCCTGAGAGGCGAATAAATGTCTACAACTTCGGGAAGAAGCGACGGCGGAATGTAAAAATTGAATCTTATCAGTTCGAATGTGTCCATCAGTGATAATTCATTCTAGTGATAATAGATAAAAGTTTATTTCTAACTGAATCGTTGGTACAAAATAAACTTGCTCGTTTCTGTAGCCGGGAAATATAATTAGAAGTGTAGGTTCCCGTTCGGGGGTAAAATTGACCAGAATATTGTTTATGGAGGTTGTTAAAACGGAGTGTGAGAAGTGCATGGAGCACCCTGTATAGTCACGGGAATCTTTCAATGGCCGGGCGCAGCTGCACAAATCGTTCGTCGAGGGCGAGGCAAAACAATCTGGGACTATCCAAACATCGTCAACTTTTCTTCGTTTCCGAGCCGCCTCGGCTTGTTTCATCCCTCACATAAATTTCACCCCTTCGCGCGTCGAATCTTTATAGACCGTCGGGAACATTTTAGAGTCACTGATATCGGTGGAAGCTGAAATGTTTGTCTTGGCACGGATACCGGTTAGAATATTATAGTCGGGGCACGAGCGTCAGCTAATCCTACATCGTGCTCGAATCGTCTCCATCGGAGATACCGAAACCCTGCGAACCGAAGGATTCTCTCACAATAAAAGAAATCTGAAGCCACATATTCCCCGATATAAGACAGTTAACAGAATGCATTTCAACTCGCGAGTCTACATTCGTACGCTTCTCAAAAATGGTCATTCGTAAAAATTCTATTCCCAAATTCTTCACAAAAATATTCTCCTGTGACGATCCATTTTATGCTTCAATTTAACACTTTGACTGCCAAACTGGAAACCTGAAAAAATTCCGTAAAATCAAAGTAAGTTATTCAATGAAATAAGAATGGAAAATATTAAATGTATGTTATTGAGTAGTCCTCGAACTTTACTTTCAATTTAACACTTTGACTGCCAAACTAGAAACCTGAAAAATTCCGTAAAATCAAAGTAAGTTATTTAATGAAATAAGAATTTAAAATATTAAATGTATGTTATTGAGTAGTCCTCGAACTTTACTTTCAATTTAACACTTTGACTGCCAAACTAGAAACCTGAAAAATTCCGTAAAACCAAAGTAAGTTATTTAATGAAATAGGAATTGAAAATATTAAATGTATGTTATTAACGATAAGTCCTCGAACTTTCTTTTACTAATCAAATTAGGTACGACGAATGTATTAACGTAAAAATTCATTTTATAACCTGGACAAATAATTCGTTCACCCGCATATGGGTGACGTGGCAGTCAACGTGTTGACGAAGTGTCTTTTTATCAATTCGCTAGAATTGAGGGATTGACTCTGCATTAGAAAATAAGTCGAAACGGTGGAAGTAATATTAAATGTATTTAGCTCTCTTTGAAACCACTCCGAGAAACGGATAGGTAGAAGGGATCCGGCACGATCCTGGAAATTTGTCGGTGCAAATTCGATCACTTCCGGCCAGCGCGCGCGGGCAAGCGTCGCTCGGCTGTCGCCAGCGCCCCGGTGTCGTCGACTGGGCTACTTATTCAGGCATTTTGGCGAGCGGCCGGAAACGGCGAGTTAGAAATTCGCTAGCCGGTGCGGGACTGCGTGTGTCGGAGTCTATATCGCGGAGGCGGACATAATGGTTCACATGTGGGTAAACACAGTGACGGGTTGCGGGTTGCCGCGCGAAGAGATTAATGGCCTTCGGTTTGGTCCCCCGGTGGACCTGGCCGGTTCATGGGTATTGGTACGTGGCCTCTCGCGTCCACACGCTCTCCGGCACGACGACGCTTTCACCGAGAGCTCTCTCTCTCTCTCTCTCCGCTGCTCTCTCCCTAAGCGTGTCTCTCTGTGGGCGAGAGGCAGAGGGTGCGCCCGGGCTGAGTAGCCATCCGTAGGACCATATACACTCGGTGCCACGGGCTCCACGTATATATACAAATACATGGACGTCTATATACATATAGTATATCGTGTGTATATACATATGCGGATGTACATAGACACAGAGCGAGAGAGAGAAGGAGAGAGCCAGTGCGGTGGTTCGAGGTACGGTGATGTATCGGCGCCCGCGGCGAGACGAATGGTACGGACCCTCCTATGGCCACCATTACCCCACCGCACATTGGCCAATATCGTTCCTCTTCGTCGCTCCTCTTCCTCCATGCTACGATCCTCCCTCTCGTTCTCTTCCTCCTCTGTCATTCTCGCTCGCCACCCTAGCCAGGGCCCCTTCGATTCCGGACATTTAGGTGTTGCGAGCAGGCTGCGTGACGCGGCCCGCGATGGCCCCACTCGTAATTTTAAAGGACCGCCAGAGGAAGTAAAGTCCTGCGCGGAATACCGCGCCAGACCGATTTGTTTTCTATTCGACGCTGGTCCCAGGACACGCGTGATTTGTGACCGAGTATGAATATCTGGGCTGGTGGTCCTGGCTCTTAACCACGGCACCGTCTTGGGGACGCTGCCATCTCTGTATCCCTGGGACCGGGATTTTGCAAAATAAAGTGGAGGGGAGGCTCATCGAAATTTTTGGAGATGTCTCTATTTTGTTCTTGGAAAGACTCCAGGCATAAAGATCAGAATATACGCGCTTTAAACTATTTTGTACACTGTGATACACACTGTTCTACTTCTTGGTAGACACTGAACAAGCTGTCAGACCTAGCTCCCAGAAGTGGAGAACCTAACTGTCCAACATCGGACCCAGATGAACGAAAGTGTAAACGGAACTTGGTCGAGAACTCTTCGATCTTCGTATTTACTTCCAGCTTGCTATTTCATATTTACCCCATTACGCAACGATCCATTCAAGCATCGGAGCCATTCATCACGGGAGTCGCTGCGAATAATGGTTCCCGGGGAACAGCACTCGTAATAAAGCGGTCGGTTCGGCCGGAGGTTTGCCAAATTCAAGAGCTTTCTTAACCCTCATGAATTTCCATGTTGACCGCCTCCGCTCTGGCCCTCGACGGTCACTTCAGACGGCCAGGAGTGCGGCCAGGGGTTGCCGTCGTGGTGAGATACACTCGACCATTCAGGTTTTTCCGTTGTTCGGTTCCGGTAACCTTGAATACGAACAGGAACACCTCCGTTGGGCATGTATCGGCCGGCGAGTCTCCGAAATTCCGGAATTTAATCCTCGCAATTCGCGTCGTTAGCGGAGATACGGGGCCAGCGCGAAGATTATGAGATTAACGTCTGATAAAAGGGGGTCAAAAGTTAAAGAGCCACTTGTGGACTCGACGGTGGTATCTATTTAGTTGGCCCATAAGGTTCCCTTTATAGGGGGGTTGCGCGCACCCTAAACCTAAACTCTCTGTTTCCCTGTGGCTCTCTCTTTCCCTGGTCTCGTCCATCCCTATTCCCTTCTCTTTCTCTCTGTTTGACGGCGGGGGTTGGCCGCCCCTTCTAGCTTGGGAATTATCGCTTGACGACCCATCAAGTAAACCCTCTGCCGACTCATTCGAACCTCTTAATGAAATTCTCACCCCTGACTGACTGGCTGGCTGGCTGGCTGGCTGGCTGGCTGGCTGGCTAGCTGGCAGACGCTTGGGACGATCCTAGAGTGCCCCGAGAGACTCGCCCAGAGAGAAAGAGAGACCAGGAGAGACGAGGGCGCGTCGGTGGAACAGGGATAGAGGACACAGCTTCCCTATTCCATCCCGACCGGCTCTTTTCCCGGCCCGAGGGGGAGCTAAAATCTCTCGCGCCTCAAAGTGGTTGAAGGCTCCGCTCCCTTTTTTTCACAGCATCCCTTACAGCTTAACTGCGTAAGGGCGCGCGGAAGGGAGGAGTCGCCTTCCTACCGCTTCCAGGGCTCGATCCCTCGCAGACTCCGATACACACTGACTCTCCCGTGAATCTCACTTTCACACCAGGGATTATAAACCATTAATTCTGACATCGCGCTCCGGGCAAGGGGGGGCGCGACACCCCGTAACACGCAACGCGCCCCCTGACCGTACTGAATTTTCTATTAGTTTCGCGGAAAACGCTCGCCATCGCGTTCCGGGAGCTATTAGGCTTCCGTTTGCTGACTGTCGAGCTCCGTGCGACACGGTCTGTGATTGGTCTCAAATATTAACTTGGCTTTCGTCGATGCCATCTTTTCGTCGCTATAGCGGATCGATTGTTGTTCTCGCATCGAAAAAAAGTTGCATAATATACATACGCTATGGCGATCTTTTTTACTGCCTCCGAACTCGCGAGAGTCCATAACACTAAATAGTATCGAATATTGTCCGTTCTTGCGCACGTCATCTCCAGTCAGCTGTGCTCCCTCTATCGATGCTGAAAAGACATGATTAAATTCGAATAAAACAATCTTCGATGTAGGAACCGGTTGAGAGAGCGTACGCGCGTAGTGGTTGTGGACTGAAGAAGGTATGGTACTACCTTTCGCATTTCCGTACCGCCTCCGTGGCATCTGCATGCGCGGTAATAAGCGGCGGCCGCACGAGGACTGGTCAATTTACTAAATTAGCGGCGCCGGTGTGTTTGCAGAGCCGATGAGGCACGTGAAGGCGGAGCACTTGCAGCACGACAAGGACCTGGACGACGAGGACGACCTCGACTTGGAGGAGGACCCGCGGCGGGGCGAGCATCCGTTTCACCACGCGATGCAGCATCACCACCACCACCACCAAGGCTACGCCGGTGAGGACCACCTGAAGGACGAGGGCATAAAGTCGGACTGCAGCGCGGCCGGGGTACCGATCCCGGCTACCAAACCGAAGATCTGGTCGCTGGCGGACACGGCGGCTTGCAAAACGCCGCCTCCGCCGTCGCATCCCCATCACCAACAGTACCACCACCTGCACCATCAGCAGCACTACGGCCAGCAGCAACACCACCTGGCGAACCAAGGCCACCACCATCATTCCCAGCAACCCTGGCTCGGCTCCGGAGGCGGCGGCGGCAACACCGGCGCCGGCGGCGGCGGCGGCAACCTAAGCTCGTTCGCGTTGCCCTCCTCGGCGTCCATGAGCCCCTCGGCGGCTGCCACCGCGCCCTATTCGAGCGCCGCGACGAGGTACGGGGGATTCCTGTCGTCCTCATCCGGCGGACAACTCCACTACAACCCCAACTCCTCGTCCGGGTCCAGTTCTTCGGCATCCTCCTCGGCGGCGGCGGGGTTTCCCGAGGTTGGTACGGACACTCCACCCCAGACACCGCCCAACATGAAGGTGGCTACACCGAATGGAGTGATCCAGGCACCACCGCAAGGTTACTGCACCACTGGCAACGGCAACACCACGACCAACGGTAATCCCAACCCGTACGCAGCTAGCCACCCGGCCACCGGCTACCTGTCCACGAGCTCCGGCTCCGCGAGCAGCGCGTCCTCCTTCAGCTCCAGGCTGCAGGCGTCCCCGCACAAGGACTTCTCGCCGGCGGGACAGAACTCGATCCTACATCAGCATCAGACCACTGCCAGTCTGCCGCCCACGGAGGCCACCACTGCGTTCAAGCCGTTCTACAAGGGGTGAGTGGACTTGATGTATTGTCCGGGGATGGTTGAGTTATTAACCCTTGCGGCGATGCCCGACGATCTCTGGGATGTACAGTAAATTCGTGTCTCGTGGCTTAATTATCCTAGAATGTGTGGCAATTTTGCTGTTTGCTAACGAGAACGTTCGAACTATTTTAAAAAGTAGAAGCAGGTACACAGGTACTGGTATAAGGGTTAGAACACTTTGTAGAACATTTTTCTCTGTTTTCCGTTTAGATTTATATCGCTCCCTTATGTCTCCCTTCGGTCACAAAGAGAATCCTAAGAATCACAAAAGATCGCACAAGACTAATGAATTCAGCGTGCAGATTCACAGTAGGAACATAACACTCGAAACCCAATGGTTCCAGGTCGCAGACGATGGGCAGTGGGTTCGTCTCGCCAGTGTAAGGTCCGCTGGATCAACGTCGGATCACCGTTGCGTCCCCCGAGGTGAGTGTAACTCTCGTTCATCGGGTCGACCACGTCATCGAATCGAAATTCCATTTGTCGCCGAGAACCCGAGAACCCGATCCCGTAACGACTACGGTCCTCGAATAAATTGCAAACTGCGAACGCAAACCTGGAGAACATCCCGAGCAAATCACTCATCGTTCCGCACACCAAAACCAAACCAGACTCGACCTTTTCTGATCTTATCCCGCTCAACTGGTTCGAGTAAGTTGGCACGATTATGTGTGGCAATATTTGCGATACAAGTGTACTGTTGGATGTAGTGTGCTCTCGATGACGATCGCCCAATTGTTCGATTATAAAATTCTGAAATAAAAGCATTCGCTTGTCCGAAGACGTTTTTATGGGGGCCAAAAATTGTCATCGAAGCTCTTCTTGGAACCCAACGGTACAATTGAATTCTACGCGGTTATAACGAGTTCTGAAGTAAGAGATAGGGAACGTTTAGGCTCGCAAAGCGTCAACAACGTCCGGTCGTCGGCGTGACAAATCGAAATTAACATGCCCGCGATGTTAAGGTACAGAGGAAAAACGAAGAAGCGTGTTGAACGTATTGGCCGAGAGAATGATGTTGCGTCCGGGTGTGCGCAATCGCGTTTTGCGGGTCGTTAAAATGGCGGGTCCGCTCCGGATCGACTCGGCGAGCCGGTCGATCAGTGGCCCGGCACGGGAAAATCGATAAGAAATTAATATCCGGCGCGTCGATTGGTCGTTAGGCACGGACTCGCGTTCAAATAATAATGGCATCGAGCATTGAGCAGCGTGTGGGCAGTCTGCGGGATGGGAGAGCGAGGGAGAACGATCCCTCGGGGAAGAATGAGAGAGCGAACGGTAGAGAAGAGAGGCTATCGCCACCTTCTTGACAGTGACAAATGGACGAAGATTTCAATCAGTGAATGGAATCACCGCTGCCCGACCGCGTCTTTCTCTTACACACGCTGCGCTCCGGACCCGTGTACGTGTACGCTTGTGCTCCGCCACGGAACAACCTTCTCTCTCTCTCTCTTTCTCTTTCTCTTTCTCTCCTCTCTCTCTGTTTCTCTCTTGAACACACCTGAACCTGTCGCGCGTTCCTGACTGAACGCCGGTCCACTTGCGTACGATCACAAATGGGACACGTTCTCGAGGGCTCGAATTAACGGCGAAACAACGTTAGCTTCTTCAAAACCTCATCTGTGGTCAAAAGGAGGCGGTTATAGAATCACTATGGGACACCACAGACAAATTTTTGGATTTCAAGTTAGCGTACGGTCGAAGGAATAATAATTCTTCAGGGCCAAGTAGTTTCAGACATTTTATTTTACAGTTATTGAAATTAGAGAGAGATACCAATTCTTTGTTGAGACACCAATTACAGTAAACGTCACGCAAAGTCACTATGGGACACCGCAGACAAATTTTTGGATTCCAAGTTAGCGTACGGTCAAAGGAACAGTTATGCTTCAGGGCCAAGTAGTTTCAGACATTTTATTTTACAGTTAGTGAAATTAGAGAGGGAAACCAATTCTTTATTGAAACACCAATTACAGTAAACATTATGCAAAGTCACTATGGGACACTGCAGAAAAATTTTAGGATTCTTCAGGACCAAACAGTTTCAGACATTTTATTTTACGATTATTGAAATTATAGAGAGACACCAATTACAGTAAACATCACGCAAAGCCACTATGGGACAAATACATAGTTTCAGATATTTTATGGTCCAATTATTGAAATTATATAGAGACACCAATTACAGTACACGTCACGCAAAGTCTAAATAAATTCTGTTTTCGTTCTTTTAATAAGGACTAGCTTACCAGGAATAAATTTCAGTGTTGTGCAGCTAAAGATTAATTTTCTACCGAATCACCGTTATCCCTGACGCTGCAGCAAGCTCTTCAATTTCGAATTGAACGGTAAGACTGCAAGTGGGAATGGAGCGTGTTGAATACCGGCAGAATGCCGGCGGAGTATAAACCGTGGTAGAAAAATTGAGACGAATCCGCGCTTTCCGGTTTCATTGGAAATTCGACGCACGCAGGTGCATCTGACAGAGGAAAATCGCGTTACACCTATTTCCGCGGGCGATATCGATTCCGAACGTGCCCGCTAATACGACGGGGGCCTCGACGGATAAAAAGAGAGAACCGGGCCGGGAGGAGATGGAAAAGTGGTTATCCGTAGCAGTCGAGCGATCGTTAAATCGGCTTCAGAACGCCGGGACTTCATTCCATTCACGGCCACGGTGACAGAAAAGGGGGGAATCTTGAAACGGTTGTTCCCTCGTTTCCTTACAAACGATTCGCCAGATTCATCTCCCGGGGCTTTTCTACTCCGATTCTCTTCTCCTCTCGCTCTTCCTTGCCTTTCTTTCTTTCTTTCTTTCTTTTTTTTCCTTCTCTCATCGGTCCTTTCGTCGCGCACATCCAAGGCTATCTGATTCCGCGACGGTGTAAACAAGCCAGGACCAGTTTTTTTTCCCGAAAAGACACACACACACACACAGAGAGAGACAGACACGCCGTTATAGATCCGAATCTTCGGGCTGACGAGATCGCTCGATTATGTTTCGCGATGACAATTTCTGCCGTCCGTACGGCGTTAATAATTCCGGGCGAGTCGCGGACAACCGCGTGGATCATTCCCGAATCTAGTCGGTCTCACGAATATATATATATCTCCTCAATTCCGGCAATCGAGATCAATTAAGATTCTTGATCCCGGCCGTGTTCCGCCTGTCGCACGAACCACCCGACGGACCTTGAACTTCGCTGAACCTTCACGGGACCAGAATATTCCCCGTCGATTTCATTTACCCGCCTCCGGGGCTATTCCGCCTCGGACCCGACCGTTTTATGATCTTTTTCTGCCCGACGAGGAAAAAAACGTTACAGCGTTGGTCCTCCACTGGTTAAAACCATTAATAAAGCTTTAATATGTTTACGACGCTCGCCGTTGTAAACCACCGTGCGCGACGTCACCTGTCGGCACCCTCGTTCCATCTTGCGCAGAATCTGGTTCTCTTGTTCGCCAGAAGAGATTGGATCACAACTCGTTTCTTTATACTTGCCAGTGTTGGCATTGTTTACACCGTCATCCGGAATTTTAGAAATTCTTCTTGCTGGACGGTTGAAACAAAAAAAAATGTTCTTGTCGCTTTCGCGAAAAGAACAACGAAACTTTTAAGAGACAAATAAAATCACGAATACAATTTTACGCTTTATTCAACAACAAAAACATTTTAACAGTTTTACTCGATATTGAATTGAAACGTTCGATGCTTTATCTGATATCGCAGAATCGAAATGTTCCAATAGCCATTTTCGTGGGAGATTAGTTATCTAAAGTTGGCACTGATAAAATAGATAGTGGGGGAAACGTTCTTAAATATGCCGTGGAAAGAACAGATCTCGAAGCAATTAAATAATACGAATTATTGAAGCATGAGGTCTTTTATTACATGTTGCTACTTACAAAAATTAGTGATAAAGACATTATTTTCCATTCTTTCGTGCGACGCAAACCGGTTGACCAGAGGCGAACGACAACAAACGCCCACAACAAAGCCGAGGAACAAGGAGTCGGGGAATGCAGCATCGATTACCATTCGTTCATCGTCGCGTCGGGTCGAGTCGAGTCGAGTCGAGTCGAGTCGAGTCGTTTATATCTAGACGGGGTCTAGCCTCTCGCCATCGTTCATATTCCGCTCGAAGCCGGGACTACGCTAATTAGCGTCACATCGGCCGTTTCATACGAACCATCCAACTGTCCCGACTTCTTCAGCCGAGATAGAGGCGAGAACCGGCGGACACAAGGCTCGGTCAGAGGTGCGACGCCGAGGAGATAGAGAGAGAGAGAGAGACAGAGAGAGAGAGAGAGTCGCCTCGTTCCGCAGGCTGCCAGCTGAAAGAAGTCTCTCGAGAGAGGATCCAGCGAGGAGAGAGAGAGAAAGAGAAAGAGCGTCCTTTCGAAGGGAACCGGGTGTTAGCCGGTACTCTTATCGCGTGGCGATCTGATCCTAATTTATAGCCGCGTCCCAAATAAACTAGTTTTCGCTGTCGTCACCTCGGCCAGCCCCCTCCTCTGGCCAGGGCTGCGGGGACCTTTGGGGCCTCGTGGCCTGTGGACGCTTATAACGCGGTGCGGGCCTCGCGTCCCGGTCCGAGCTCCCTCCAAGACGATCTCGATGGGCCTGTTGGGTCCCCTTCGCCCCTGCTCGCCGGGCACAGGGAGCCAGGTATACGTATAAGCTCCAGATCGCGCGAGAGAGCGCCTCTTGTTGCACCTACCTGGCCGGACTTTGTTCGTTTTTTCGCCCTCCGTTCCCGCCCCGGAGACGCGATGCGACGGGAGTACCGGGAGTACGGGAATACAGGAGAGGGATCGAAGCAAAGGACTACGGAGCGGTAGCGTCGGGGATTGAAAGAGAGAGAGAGGAAAGGAGAGAGGACATCCTCGACACCCGTGGCCTATAATTGCCAATTAGCCCGGGGATATTTAATTGCCATTAGGCTGGGTGGTGAACTACCGATCTGGGTCTGCTGGCCTGGCCCCTTCGGCCTGACCTCGACCAACAGACCATCCATCTGGGCTAGGCCCCTTCCGGCCGCGATGCTCGCTCGGGTCCCACGGCATCTGCATAAAATTCGCGACCACCAGGCACCCATGGCCTCCGACAGGATAGCCGATCTTTTTAACGGCTTCGAGATTCCGGGAGGATTCAGGTGTCTCCTCGATAAATCCTACGCTGGACGATTTCTTCTTCTTTCTTCGTCTTTCCAGCTCTCTCTCTCTCTCTCTCTTCCTCTCTTTCTTTCCCTGCCATCCACTCCGTCTTCCTCCCACCTTCGCCCCGGTCTCCATCCTCGTTCGTCTTCCATTTCGTTCAGTGACGAAAGCACGTTTCTGGAATTCTCAGCGTTTCGAGAGACCGCGCGCAGGTCTCCGAGAGGAGCGCACGTTCTTTCCGGACACGTCCTTCTTTGTCCTCGACCCTCATTTCGGGAGAGGATGGATCCTCGCCTGGCTACCGCTCGATCCGCGATCGCGGGAGCTAGCCGGAGGCTTTATTACACCGCGGCGCAGATCGTGCGATCCTCAGGGACGAAACGGTAGCCCGGATTTACGTCCACGAATGGCCGCCGGCTTCCACGCTACCTGGGTAACCGGAGAACTTGCTAAAACCCTCGGACCCCGGCTCTTTAGCCGAGACGACGCCCTGGCGACGTTTGCAACTTTATGTCCGCAGAAGGCTTCGTCACGTGGCCCTGCTGCAAAATTAAGAGCTCGTTAGCGCGTCTTTGCGCTTTTATGCCCGAGAACGCTTCAAACACAGTCGAAACGTAAGTAGGACGAGGATCTTCGCACGTTGACTACTCCCGAAAAATTTTTGTCAATTTTACGAATGAGTTTCTTCACTTTTTACACTTTATTGAGTTCCCATTGCATTCATCAAAAATAAAATTGTCTTTTCTCTGTTCTAAATAGAGCTACCAATAGGAAGTTTTGAAGTAAAAAAGTGGGAACATGTTGGAAACCAGTGAGTTAACATTAAATGTCTTTTTAGTTGAATTCAAGTATGTGTGCCTTCTCCCCTTAGGGCAAGGGACCCAATTACCGTGCCTATATTAATTAAAGCGTAATGAATATTAAAAACGGGATATCACATTATTTTCATTGAAATCAGTTAATATATATGTTATATATCTCTCCTTTAATATTCATTATGTTTTAAAAATAAGTATCATTGATATAGGGACAGTAATTGGTACCGACACAGTAATTCAGTCCCTTATCGTAGCCTTACTGAATGGGCTTACGGAAACTCGCATAAACATCCAAAGCCCCGGCATTTTAATTTTCAGCGAGGAATCCATTAATTTACAGGAAAGGAGTCGGTTCTGCAATTGATTTTCCAACTGGATCATGAATGAAATCCGCGTCAAGTTTCAAGCGAGTGCACAACGAGCTACGCTTACCGGGGAATCAAAGTTTTAAATATATTTCCATTATGGTGCATAGTTAATCGTTTGCCCGTGCGGTTCTTTAACAAATGCGAAAATTATTCGCTTCATTATTTAAAGATAATTCGCTATACCGTACAGCTTAATAAGTCGGTGGGCTTTAATCATTGAATCTAGCCGGTTGCGTGTGACTGATGACCCTCCGAGGCATTTGTATTCGTTTAATAGCCCCGATACACATCGGATATACTCACTGTAATTAGTTCCTTTCAAGTATCGTGTTATAAAACCATGAACTACAATAAATAGTTTTCCCTATTAACATGCGAGCATAATGAATTTATGTATTGTCTATTAATCTTCAACGGTCTGCTCTCGCGCATGAAAGGTGTAATTCCTGTACCGTCAACTCGCATTACTTATTACGCTAATAATAGCGCTGCATACCGGACTGTGTCGAAAGTGAACTCTCGATAATTTTACCAGGAAGCCTAACTCGATCATATCCGTCATCAATTTCAACTCTTCGTTGCTCAAAAACCAAAAGAAACAAAACGCTGTTCCGCTTCGATACGTATACTTATGCTACCACTCGTACACCGTGATTCAACCGAAACCTAATCCAATTATATTTTGCCAATACAAGTATCCATTGCAATTTACACACCAACCTCACGGTCCAACGGCATTTCGAATTTTCATCGCACTTCCAAGGTTTCCTGCGACATCCAGCACGATAAATCTTCGTGAAACTCTGTGTTCTCGAGGCGACCCGCATAATCACATATCCATGACTCGCGAGACATTTCCTCGGCAAACAATCGAGCTCGAAAAGATTGTTAACGAAGTGCTATAGACGGGGGGAGGGGAGGGTAGCAGCACCGTGTTATTTTCCGTCCTCCGGAGAATTATTTTTCACCTCGCTCATTTAGATAACAGTTACGCGGTAATTTGCCGCCGATTCCGGTGTTCTAGCTCAATTTTCCCGGTCACACGGGCTAGCTCGACACGCATTCGCGGGTCTATAGAACGCGATGCACGATGTCCGAGGCTCCTCCGACGGAAAATCTGTTTCCCCGGGTCCGCTTATCGGCGGCAATTTCTAATTATCCCGCGCTGCCGGCGTGCCCCGCCACTCCCAATTAATCGTTCGCGATCTCGTTGGAAAATACGGCTGGGGCCGGCGCGTTTAATACAGCCGTTAGCGAGTCCGCGTATTATAATTATACAATTAAATAACGAGGCGCGCGTATCGCCGCGGCGCAGTCGCCTCTCTCTCTCGTCCGAGTTGTCAGCCCCGCGGTTGTAGATAGGGGATCTGCGCGCGGGAAAAACACGTACGCGTCCGGCTGGATAATTATTAAATCGCGACGGTGCCCGGTAATTTGGTCGGACCTGATCATCGGTCGATCTTCATAATTTTCTGCGGCCGTTGCGTACGCGAGGGGGATAACGCCGGGGAGAGATAACTCCGGGGGCCCCTGCGGGTAATTGCGGCGAGTTTCCATTAAACACCGTGTTTGTCCCGCGGTTGCAGCCGCGTTAACGCGCCGAGGAATTGAAATCTGTTATCGTCCATAGCGATCGTCGCGCGATTCTCGTCCTCCGGTCCCTCTCCGTTACTCTCGGGCGTCTTCGACGCGCTCCGACGGCGCACGTGTCGATTTCACGAGATCTCCCTCTCTCTCTCTCTCTCTCTCGCCTTTTCTGTCGCCCTCCTCTCGCGGTGACCTTACCCGTTCGCGTTAAATTACGACGTCACGTTGCACGTTGCCCGGGCCGCGTCAACCTCCTCTCTCCAGATCATCCTCGCGATTACGCGTAAATTACTGTCACGAGCGCGGACGCTATCCTCGAGAGAACGCTACCCTAAGATCTTAATCCGCCTTATCCAACCGTGCGCGGACTATCGGCGAGAAACGGCCGCATTCGCGCGATCGCGGGAAAAATCCGTGCGGATCTCGTACGCCGATCATTAGGCGTCATCGCCTGTGCGAATCGCTCCGTTGAAATCTCCGTGGCAGCGCGCGATCTACGGACGCGCGCTGCTTACCTCGCCGGGGAAAATTAATTACTCCTTATTTGCAGGGTGGGTTCGAGCCTCGTTCCCGCTACAATGTGTCGAGGTACTTGTTCTTGCGTTTCGCTGAAGAATTTTTAATCGCCCTGCATAGATGCAGTGGATAACGAAAATATTCGAATCGTTTGGATTTAAATTTTACTGACTGAAACGTGCATTTTTAATACTCTGTTATACTGTCTTAACGTTTGTTCTTGCAAATAATACCTTCGATAGATGTGCTCGAATAAGGAATTTCATTCAAACGTATTTTTAGTTTCAATAATTGGAGAGGAAAATGATCAGAAGGAATTTTGACACCAATTCAATCAAATTCGTAATAGAAATTTCACACTTTTTATATTTCCACTTGTGTCCAATCGAAAGACAGGTGCTAGCTAGAAGAATGATAAAATAAAAATAAGGAAAGGAAGGGACGGGACTCTTTATAGAGAAGTTTAAAGACGTGGAAATCGAATAAAACTTTATTATCCCCGACGTTAGTCCTGTCAATTCAACTGTAAAATAAAATCGTATTAAACGTCACTTAGTTTTATGGTTTACAAATTGTCAAGAAGTTTTATGCGCTATAAATGCATAGAGATCCGAAACCCCGTCACGGTCAATAGACAGTATTATTTTACGACGTTTATGCGCACTGGCGAGAACCAGTCGATGAACGCGGGAATTAGAAGCATAAACCTCACTCTGTGTTCGATAAATATTTTGACTTCGCCGTACGGTATATTTAACAAGTCTCGACGTGAAGGGATGAAAAACGCGTGGTCTATTTACGAAGTCAGTAGTTATATGAATTGCAGGGTTCACGAGGATGAAAGTGTTGTGTTACAAATATAAAGTTTCGTGCAAATTGAGTTTAAGAATATCCTATAACGCGCGTCACTTATGCAACATGTGCCCTTCATCCTCTCTACAATTTTTTGCCGAGGTAGGATAAAGTGAAATGATGGAACGCCTTGCACCACCTTCAATTACTACATCTCAAATTTCACAAATACGTTTCGTAACACTTCCATCCTCTTCAATCACCGATATTCCATTAAAGCTTCATCGAACCGTTAGCGAAATAACACTTTTCTTTGCTATAACGAGTACTTGTTCTCACAAACAATATTACAACGCGGCAAACATTTCAGATTAGAAAGACTAATTTAACTTTATATAGCTTATTCGAGGTAAACGAGGAATAAAGTAGACATCTCTTTAAATGCAAGTCTGATTATTCGCTGCACAGCCAGTCCGCTCTAATTCTTTACTATGCAAACAAAAATCCGCAGTTTACCTGAGGTGCGACACATCTTCCGTTTGATCGGGG
Source organism: Halictus ligatus (assembly GCA_028454255.1). Classification (NCBI taxonomy): domain Eukaryota; kingdom Metazoa; phylum Arthropoda; class Insecta; order Hymenoptera; family Halictidae; genus Halictus; species Halictus ligatus. The sequence continues at coordinate 5,943,232 of CM052137.1, forward strand.
TTACCTGAGAGCTACATCGTCGCCATCGATATGAAATTCATCGGACACGATGTAGCTAGGCCACGGTTCGCTTATTCAAACCGCACAGCGTCCAAAATCTCGGAATATTCATGAAGAGTCGCCCGTGAATCGAGGGTGAAATGCACACTCGTTCCTTTTGGTCGTCTCCTTGTACATTGTCTCGTTGCACGTCGACTTCCACTCGCCTTCCTCGGACTAAAAATTATATAAAAATCTCTGCCGAAGCAATTTGACTATCTGTCCTCGTGATTGCCGGGCTTTTAATATGTCAGAGCAGATGGGGCACATTATCTCCGGAAAGCGAGGTTACGAAACCCGGTTCGCGGTTGATCTGAAAGCCTGGGCCTCTCCGGGGACTATCTTCCCGGTTGACAGCCGAATTTGACTCCGTCCACGGACGAATTAGAAGCATTTAATCTCCGGGAACCCTTGGAACCCTGTCGGAGGTGTCCACAAAGGACCTGGTCCGTCACTTAATCGCAGGGCGACCTGCGAGCTTAGAAAATACGGCTTCTGTGGGAATTAGGATCCCGAAAAACCTGTTGTCGAAATTCGAGATACTGATTCCCCATTAGGGGCAACCAGAATGTACCCACAATTCTCTAGAAACATAAGAACTGAAAAAGCCTATTAGTTTACAAGCGTGTTAATACTACCCGTAACGATAATTCCCTTTCCCGTATTCGTTCAAGAGAACTTGTAAAACGTGAGTGCGCGACAAGACACGTAAAAATTTGAAAGGTTCATCGAAAGAAGTCTTCGCGACACGTTCATCAAAGCACAATTACGTGCGTCCGTCGCGTCCAAAGTGAAATTCAAAGCTGTGATGCAACGAAAGCGGCCGGGGAAAGGATAAAAAAAAACTCCGTGGAACGTTTATCGCCGCGAGAAAGCGTGCGCGAGGCTCTCGTACGACACCGTGAAATTCTTAAAACGACTTGTCGCGTAATCGCGCGGCATTCGTCATCCGGTTTCGCGTGATTTCGTGCCGGTGCATGGGGCCCGGGGCCGGCAACGGAATAAAGAGGGACGCGCGATGTCTCTCGGCCGACAGATAGCCCGTGGCCGTTTGAAATATTCGTCGAACACGGTTACGCCACCGTCAACGCCGTTGAAACGTCGAACAAATGGCCGTGCGCGACGCGAGCTGCTCGGAATGGCCGATTCAGCCGGACCGGGTACCCCTAAATATCAAAATAATCCATTAACTCTGCCGCGTCGGCCATATACGGTTGACAGAATTGTTTGTTCACGTTTTTAAATTCGTTCCCGCGCAGCTCTACCGAGCGCGACACATTCGATTCCGATCTGCGAGATACGGATGGATTAAAACTTTAATTATTAGGTGCAAAAATTTCAGTCCCAAATCAATTAGAATATTCCACCCTTTCGTACAATGGTTGTCGCGTATAGATAAAAGAAAATTGAAAAGAGGACTGAATCGTTTGCATAAACGATAATATAAATCTGAACACCTCAATAGTGGATTCGTGGATTCATACAAAAGCGTTTCTACAGAAAAACATCTTTGTAATCTCTGAGCGCGATACATTCGATTACGATCTGCGAGATACGGATGGATTAAAACTGTAATTATTAGGTGCAAAAATTTCAGTCCCAAATCAATTAGGATATTCCACCCTTTCGTGCAATGGTTGTCGCGTATAGATAAAAGAAAATTGAAGAGAGGACTGAATCGTTTGCATAAACAATAATATAAATCTGAACATCTCAATAGTGGATTCGTGGATTCATACAAAAGCGTTTCTACAGAAAAACATCTTTGTAATCTCTGAGCGCGATACATTCGATTACGATCTGCGAGATACGGATGGATTAAAACTTTAATTATTAGGTGCAAAAATTTCAGTCCCAAATCAATTAGAATATTCCACCCTTTCGTGCAATGGTTGTCGCGTATAGATAAAAGAAAATTGAAGAGAGGACTGAATCGTTTGCATAAACAATAATATAAATCTGAACATCTCAATAGTGGATTCGTGGATTCATACAAAAGCGTTGCTACAGAAAACCTTCTTTGTAATCTCTGAACAAAAAGTGGAGACAAGCTTCTTCGACAAAACAAAGCACAGAGGTAAGGAAGGAACCTCGAAACGAGCATCTCGCGACAAATCCAACTTTCACATTTAATCGTCCCGAACATTAAAAGAGAGCAGAATCGACTAACCCATAAATTCGAAAGTAACTTCGTTTTCCTGCACATTAGTGAAAAGGTTGATCGAAAAGACGCACCTGCAGCTATATCTGTCTCTTTTAAATCCGTCTTTGAAATCGACTGCTCGCGAGTATATAGATCGCGAGTGAAGAAGCGTCGTTAAAAAGATCCCCGGTACCGAGAAAGCCGTGCACGTCGGAATGTCAAATCGAGCATCGCGAGAGAGTCGCAGGTAATACCGGCAACAGTCCCGGGGCCGATCATTTTAATAATTCGCCGATGCGTCTGGCGAGATAAGGACATTCAATTATCCGGCGGACGTCGAACATCAGCCCGTAGCTGCGAGAGAGGACTTTCTACTAAATCGAAGAGAAGGAATCGACACCGGGGAGCCATGCGGCGCGGTTAGGCTCTCTCGGTCGGTTCCCGGTATCATTCCCGTTTCGAGTGATCGCGAGCTTGCATTCCATCTGGACAGGCGTGGAATCGGTGCTGGTGGCGATGTAGACGGTCTATCGGTCAAGCCGATCGTGGTAGCTCGCGCTTGTACGCCTAGGCGAGACACGGTAATCGCGTATCGATAGTCGAGGGACCGTGTAAACCGTCGATCCACGGCTGCGTTGACATATATAACGCTCCGCTAACAGCCGCCGATATATTCGACGCGTTTTTCACGCGTGCACGCTCGCGATCGCGTCGCCTGAGAGCCTCGGGGCCCGCGAACCGAAGCAAATTGCTTCCATTTCCTTCCAATGATCCCCGATCATCATCTATTCTCGAACGTCCACTTTGCCAGCCGAATGCATCGCCTAGTAATTTTTCTTTTATACTTCTGTTGCGTAATAAACGAAAACATTCTGCTTTGTACACCTCGATGTCGTGAACGAGTCAGCTCGGTTAAATCAAAACGTTCGTCGTTCTCTGCGCTCGTGGAGATTTTTCGCGTCCTCCACGGAGTCCCATAGGATCGGATCATCTGGGAATCGTATCGTTTCTCGATCTCGATCGGGCAGGAATGCGCTCCGGTCGGCGTAATTGCGTATTTCGAGGATGCAGCCGATTTCCCGTGAGAGAGCCCGGATGGATCCAGGAATACCGTAACGACTGCGGATCCTTTCCCGATAATATCGCATGCCAACGATTTTCGGGATTCGGCGAGCAACGGTCGGAATGTACCTTGGCTGCCGTGTGTCGTTACGTATGCAAATTCGACGGATCGGACGAGCAACGTTCGTGGAAATCTTACGTAACTCGTGGAGGGTCTTAGCCGTTGCGCCTACTCGCGGGTTAATTAATCTCCTCGATCGACGGTAGATAGTGTGTTTAATTATCGGGGACTGACGCCTTTTCATTCTGACCGGATCATTTCCTTTCTTTGTGGACACGTTTTGTTCGGTATCTCGTCTGTTTGTTCTCCTCACGATCACAAAAATGCTTCGTGGTTTTGATACTATGTCGATTAGTAGAACTCTGTGTGTACATTTATTTATTAGCAAAAATGCACGCAAAAAGTGGCGTCCTATCAAACCTGTAATGGTTCACCTCGATGTTTCAACCTCGTAATGTTTTTCTAGCAGATTCCTTTACGAGCGAGTAGATAAAGCGACAAACAAAGTGGTAACAGACCACCCCAGAGCGTCCCGACCAGATCCTCTTGCAAGCAAGTTGCCAGAACGAGTAACAAAGTGGCGAAAGGCCAACTCAGAATTTTCCTGACAGGTTTCTCCGCGAGTAAGTTGCCATAACGAACGCAATATGCCGTCGAGAGACCATAGTAGTGGGAGGACAATGTCCTTGAGCGGTCAGGATCTTCTGCCGTGTAGCGTCTCCGAAGAGAAGAGTAACCCGATCAGACTCATCTAGCTTTCACAAAGAAGCCTACCACGGTTAAGCATCAGATTCACCGAGACCCGAGGGTCAATGTGAAACATCTCGTCGCCGCTCGCCGACACGTCCCGTTAACAATTTCACGCATTTCAAACAAAAACCAGTGTCAAGCTTCGATTCGCCGATTTTGGGATTTTTCGGATTGTTCCCTTAACTGGGTCTTAAATTGCATATTTAAAGATAACCGAGAAAATGTATACAGTACTTTAGAGAAGTCCTGACCACCTGAGCATTGAGGAGATAAATTTCTATTAATTTGTTGCAACCGAGATAGACAATTTTTCTTCCGCGTCAAGTTCCGCAGATCGCTATAATAATGTAATAAGAGGAAGACGAAGTGGACGACGTGACGGGCCGATACATTGACGGACGTGTGCACGCAGCTGACGTTCCATTTGCAGAGCGCGAAAAGTCGTCTCGCTCCGCGGCGCGCACCGGCGAAGGTAGAAGCGGGTAGAAGCGGGTATATCAGCCGCGGCGATCGTAGTGGTACGCTCGCGGAGGACTTGTCTACCAGGCGAGACACGGTAATCGCGTATCGATAGCCAGCCACGACGTATATAGCCCCGATCCACCGCAACGTCGACGTATATAGCTCTCCGCTAATAGTTAACTATGATCTTACAAGCCGCTTACATCCACTCGATCTAGCCGCAGTTGCGAAAACCGGAGAAGCTCGCTTCCAGGATCGCGGGTCGTGTTACTGGATTAAGGGTGGATCATGCTCGCGCGATCCTTTCGCCGTTTTCAACCCCCGACACGCTCCGCGCCGGATATGAACCCCCAGAACTACCACGAAATCAAAGCACTTTCGTTAAATCAATAGGAAACTGAGCAGGCACGATTTATCAGTGTGGACGCTACTTTAACCCCTTTGCATTCTGAAGCTCTCGATAAAATTCAGTTTTTTCGAATATGTAACAATGAAGACGATGAATTTTTGTATTAAAAAGTCTTCTGATGGTCCGTCATGAATTTTTGTGCAAACAGTGCATTTGATATGCGACAGAAGAATAAATCCCATTAATATTTTCTTGGCATATCGACGACACGTTGTATAATCCTCGTGTAATTCTAGCTGAAAACCAATGACCCACTAACGTTTGATTTACAGTCTCTCTCGGCCGTGTATTTTTTGCTTAAACTCGCATCGTTTCCGGTGAAACAGCTAAGCTGAAACAGGATTTTATTTCCTGTATTTCAAGGTTCACTAATGTAAAAACAGCATGAAGGTATCAATTTCTACCATCAACGCTTCGTCTTCGAGTGTCATTACCAACTCCAATAAAACTGAGAAGCATTCAAATCCGCGGTCTAATTGCGATCGCGGAATTACAAGCATTTTAATAACATCTGTACACTCTGTCATAGAGTAAAACGAGTATCTTATCAGCATTCTGGGCAGACCGATGCAGATTACACACTCTCGAACATAATTACCGAGGTAAATTGAATTAAATATGTCCACCAGTCAGCAAACAAACCACGAATCTCATTGAAACGTATCAAATTTCTAACAGCACGAATCCTAGAAAATCTGTGTACGCCGCGAACACGTGAAATTGCCAGTCCGCTTATCGGCGAAAGTCAGAAAGTGAAAATTTTTAGCCGAGCGGCCACGCATATCGATCCGATCGGAAACAATTTCCGCGACTGCATCGGCCGAGACGATCGGCACGCCGCGTCTCGCGCTCGCGCCGATTTCGATCGCGTTCGTGCAAGTTGCGTGATAGAAAACCGCGGTTCGCCGCAACGGTGACACATGTAACAAGTCGATGGTGGTCGTCCACGGGCCCGTGAGTCATTCCCATTCGAGTACTCGTTTTTTACGTGAGCCCGACCCGTGTAATAACCCTTCGGGAACTGACTCGATTAGCCGCCGATACCGATGAAGCCTGTTATGGTAATTTTTCCGAGTTCTAAACCGACGCTGACAAAGCTGAGGTGTTGAAAAAATAGGCTCCCGTAATAGTTGTCCGGCGAGAACGTACCGTTCATTAGCACGAGGCCCGACAATTACTGTAAGTGCCTCGGACAATCCTCTTTGCGATCTCTGTCGAAATTCTGCTAATTCATCCACGATTTTTGCTATGAAATTCCTATGCAATTTTTCAGCGGACTTGTTTCGTTGCAATGGTTAGTTTTCGGAATGATTATTCGATTAATCGAGCCATCGGTCTTTTTTATTTTCCCTTTGAAATTTGTCTTAAGACAGATACGGTGAGAGTAACAATTTGCAATTGTTCATGCCGTACAAAATTAAACTATCCAAAGCCGCTAACATATGCGCAAACACGCCTATTTTCCATCGAGAGAGCAACAAGTGATTCTAGCCTATCAAAAACATGTCGCAGGCCACTACAAAATTGTGCATCGACTAAAGCCGAGAGAATGAACAATTATCTTGAAACGGTGTATCCAAGACAAGAGTTTCCATTTGCCGTGGGTCGGTTGAAGGTGCAGCAGGTGTTCAGGAAGAGTGCCTACGCTTCCTCGTAACTCGCGTAATTCGCGAGAGCTCTCGGCGAGTACACACGTCCGGGTAGCTCTCCGGCCGGTAGTATATCATTCGGGTTGGCGCGGAACGCGTACCGGGGGCCGTTTATCGCGCGATTAGGGCCGGGCTCTAAAATCGTTCCCGGGTCCGGGCGATTAGGCGGGCCCGATAACGGGCGACAATCGCGGCAGCGCAATTACACAAGGCCCTCCGCGACGCGACGCGGCTCGGCGCGGCGCGGCGCGACGCGACGCCGGCAACCGGTTTTCCCTTGGGCGCTCGGCCGACGTAACACCGGCGAAAATATCGGCCGGCTGTGTCCGTAAACCTGCGACCGGACTATTACCCGCCCGGTTACGTCGGCCATCGGGCTCTCTGTACACGATGTAACCGGCTATCGTTACGCGATTACCGTTCTCCTTGCCACCGACGCAGCGGATACACGCCTTCCCCGCTCTGTCGTATATTCCCCCTTGAAACGGGAAACTCGCCGCGAAAGATCCTCTACCCGATCGCGGAACGAGAAATTCGAGGAGCGAGATCGGCTCTGCGGCGATTGCAAAATTCCGCCGCACCTGGGAAAATTAATTGCCGCCAGGGAACCCGCGTACCTACTTGTCGTTACTTAACCGGCAGTGCTCACAGAAATTTCAATCAATTTTTCTTACAGAGCGCGAACACGTTTTCCTAATCGGGTAGTAACTAATAACGTGCGAACCACGAATTTCCTTTAAGCCGAAATAATATTGTATTTCGTTGTTGTCGATACTAAGAAAAATCCAAAAATTGTGTAACTGTTTGCCGAAGATCCAAGCGGTTAGGGAAAAATGCAGATAAAAATTGAAAACCGGAGAGAACGGTTCCGATCGGGTCCAACCCCACTCCCCCTAATCAAGCTTCCCAGCGCCTAATCGCCCCCTCTCCAGTGAAAACAACGCTACTCCCGCGCAAGCTCGCCCTCCGCATCGTTACCACCCTCGAAAACACCATTGATCCTCGCTCGACACACCTTCGAGGTGCGGGTCGTATGCGTGCCACGCAGCCGACGCACCCACCCTCTAACAGGGTGGAAGTTGGTTGGCAACATGGCGGCACGTAGCCTAAGACGATTTCCATCTCTTTGTTGCAGGATTAAGCCGTGGCGCGAACGACTGTCCCACGACCGGACTGTAAATACTCGCTCCTGAGAGGTCCTGGGATTTATTAGCGTCGCCTCGGGAGGACCGGAGAGGGCCAGAGGCGAGAGTACAGAAGAGAGAGAGAGATAGAGGGAGAAATAGAGAAGCAAAGAGAGAGAGAGGAGAGAGGCAAAGTGCTTCGAGAAGCAGAAAATGGGAGTCGACTTGAGGAGCCGTGAAAAAGCCGAACGTGGTAGGAGGGAAAGAATCATCGAGGGGCTCCGAGATACATAAATCGCGTCTGGCCGCAAGGTGCGACTGCGAGGAGCGGGGCGCGGGGGCGGTTGCGAGCGGGGCAGAGCTTAGGGGAGATTTAGGAATTAGGGGAATTACGTCCGAGTGGCTGCTTACCAGTACGCGAGCCGAAGACGCTGGGAGAGCAGACGTGCGCTGAATCGCGTCTCTCAGACTTCAGATTCGAGAGTTTCCAACCGTGTTCTCTGGCTCTGCCCTCCCGCTCGTCCACCCCCTCGCCCGATGTCGGACCCCTTGATTCGCGTTCCACAAGTTCGAGGAGCTTATTAGTCAATCGAGATTCCGTCGACGACTGGTCTTCGGTCTGTACATAGGGAGGTAGACTCGTATACGAGGCCCAAGGATCGCTCGGAACGATCGATCCTTGTTTTGTATATACCTTCGAGGGGTTCCAACCCTCAGGGCTGTCCCCGGGGCTGTAGCGAACCTTCTCGCGATCCCCGGGAGCCCAGATACCACGGGCAACGTGCAAACTGGTAGCTATCGCAGGATCCTGAACGCTGTTCCTTTTGATCCTCGAGATCCGCTGAGAATCCGAGGACGACGAAAAGACACTGTAGCCACCTAGCACTAATTGTATCGATGGACAGCGAGACTCTAACGTTACGGGTCTGCTTCGGTCGTCGAGATGTTGTACGGTCTGTTTTTCGAGAGAGGAAACCAGAGACTCAATGACAGTTGCAATAGCCGTTCTACGAACATGCGAGTGGACAGCTAATACGACGGACGCTGTGCTCTTCGGGTCTCTCCTATCAAAAAACAGGATAGGTTAGCTTGGCCAGAAAGTCTGTCTATATGTTCGAATGTTTACAGGTAAGTTGCACTTCATTAAACCTCGAACGGTGGCAGATTCTCACTCAGAGTTACGTTCCACCGAAATTCTAATCTTCCAGCCGCCATTTCTATTAGATCCAATCTCAACGAAACGGGTTCACAAATGTGTAAAATAAAATTGGTGAGAGGTTCGAACGGATCCAACCATAAGATCGCCAGAAGCATCTTGCGAGGGTTGAATTGTGATTAATCAAATACATCTTATTTCGCTTTAGCACATTATCTACCGGTGATTACTTCATAATTTTCCAAAGTTAGTAGTCTATGACTAAACACTTTTTAATAGATTCTTCAAGAGCATCAGGAACTTCGATCGTAATCTATTCATTTCGTTCCTTCGATGCTTCCAGTTGACATTATTATTGAAAGCCCTATTAACCACTTGCCTCGCCCGAAGATGTTGAGCACGATCTGTCAAATATGTACAGACATTAATTCGCTCTTAATCCGACGTAAAATTCCATTATTCTGTTATCGATGCTCGGTCATGAGAAAAATTAAAGTAATACAATAGACATGAATTTTCCATTCCTTGTAAGAAATTGCGAACGACAAAGACGTTCTAATTTCTACAGCTGTGCAATGAATCGCAAGCAAGTGGTTAACCACCGGTAGATAGAGTGTTGTTCCTTCTCGCAAACGAAGCAGAAGAATGCAAAGACCTTGTGGCCAAGCTAACAGCAAACTCACGTGGTTCTATGCCACGAGGAAGGGCGCAGAAGAGCCGACACTCTGTGTCAAACCAAAACGAAGAAGCGTGGACGAGAAGATAAGAGAACGGAGTAGAGGGAATCGTTTGACAGTTGGCGGAGGTGTTCGCGGTAAACTAATTAAGAATAAAATTCGTCCTTTTTCGCGCGGGCGGCGCGCGCTCGCGGGCCAAGAGCCGCTTCCGATTCCCTCGAAGATGGCGGGGACTCGTCGACGGGACGCGCGATGCGATTAGCGTACTTTTAGCCCTCGTTTTCAACCTTCTCTGTGCAATATATCGTTTAGCGGAAACAATCTCGATCGCGCGACTATCCTTCCGATCGAACACCGACGAGTCCTCCGCGCGCGGAAGCGTCTCCGTGGCGAGCGAGCGCCGCTGTTCGAGATTGTTGATATTTTTTTATATTATATTGTATATCGTGCGAGTGATCCCTCGTTTCCGGGAGGCCCGATTATGGTTGTCGGATCGGGGCAGCAGACAGCTGTGTCGCGAATGATCGTCGGGTTCCGTTTGTCCGGTGGCGGGTGCGCGTGCGCGTGCGAGTACGAGCGAGTGCGAGAGGATGAGTTTTCGGGGAGAACGGGATAAAAATCGACTATCATTTTGTACTTTGACTATACGTCGAGCGAGCATGCGACGGGAGGTTGAGGGACGTTCGAGGTGTTGCGTGGGAGTGAGGACTGGCGATGGTGATGCTGAGCGAGAGCACGAGAAATTGTACATTGTTTTGTAAAGAGTACATTTATTTATATCTGTGATACTGGGCAAGGTTAAACGGGAATGAACATGGGAGAGAATGGTCGAGAGACAGTGCGAGAGAGAGAAAGAGAGAGAGAATGGGAGAGTGAACGGGGGTGATGGAGATGGGTGAGGAATGGATCGTTTCGAGGTGTGCTTTCGAGGTGTTCGACGACGAAGACGATCGGTGCTCGCGCATTCGTTGACGCATATATCGCATAGAATTAATTCTAGACTCCGATTACGGTTTTGTAAATAATCGATGCGTAGCCCGAGACACGCGAGGATCGTACCTTCCTTTCGGATTCAAGCGGCAGATAAATAAATGAGTAACAAAAAAAAACGAACTATGAATTATAAAGGGTAAAACAAGTATATATATATATATATACATAGAGGGAAAGAGAGAAAGATAGAGTGAAAGAGTGAGAAAGTGAGAGAGAGAGAGAGAGAGAGACAGATTTTTTCGTGTACACGATCGCGCCCTCGTGAGGAGAATCGAAGAGAGAACGATTTGTTGTGAATATACATAATACAGGTACTAGGTATATAGATATATAAATATATAAATATATAAATATATACATAATACGATTAATAGGTTCTATTTGGTTGTTCGTACGAATTCAATTGTAAATTAATTCAACTGTACATAGTTCTGAATGTGAATATAGACAGAATATATCTATTATTATTATTATTATTATATTATTATTATATTATATTAATTTTATTATTATTGTCATCATATTATTATTATTATTATATTATTATTATTGTCTACTACCATTATTCATTATATTAAAAAGGAGACTATTATGTTGTACGTTTATATTTTTTTTTTATTTTATTTCTCGGTTTTTATAGAATCAACCTTTCTTGACCCTCTCACCTGCTCACTTCCTTTGTCCTTGAACCCTGCAGAGGAGGAGACTTCGATGAAACTGCAGTTTTTACTTCCCGTTTTTTATTGGTGAACTCAAAATTCGATTTACCGTAGTGTTCTTTTATTTGTATATTGTATAATCGGATTTGGCGAAGTCGGTCATGTTCCTCTTGCACTCGACGATGAACAGAGTACACATACTGCTAAACACTGAAGTAGCATACAAGCACTATACCCCTTTTTCTTATTCTTTTTTTTATTTTAAAACATCTTGCTCTGACGACTATACATTATATTTCTGCATCACTCTATGCTTCTAGCATGTTATGTTTCTCGACAGAAAAATGTAAGATAAATTGATAATTATAACGACTGTCCACCGCACACTACTGTAACAAATATATGTTATGAACCCGGACGAGCTGAAGCAGGATGGACAGCTACTATGATCATTTGTATACCTAAAAGTTCTTTTTCTACAATATTATATATCTCTTTTATCGTCAAGCAATTGGAAGTCTCCATGAGAGAGACTAAAAAATATGTTTATTTGTTTAAAGAATCGGACAGTTACACGTAACCTTGAAGCAACGCGAGCGTGGTTGAACGTTCAAACATCTCAGAAGCCAATAGAATAATAGTGTATATGAATGACAATCTTTCTCCTGACAATCTTTCTCCTGAAGAAGTACTGTAAGCGTCGAGAAAGATTTATCCGAATGTACACACAACAAATTATTATATTATTACCCAGCACTAAAATTATTTATCGAGGACTATTTACAACATCTCAAATTCTCTTTCATCTCTTTAAACATATCCCATCCGTCACCCAAGAGCAAACTGACCCAAACGTGTTGCTAACAAGTAGACTGTAGCATCGATTGTAACAAACAGAAACCAAATAGAACGTTCTTTCTTCCCTTAATTATTGTCATAGATTGAAAATATTATGTCGACATTCTCAAATTCTTTTAATATTCCTACTCCTCCCGCTTTAAATTTTGCTCACTCAATTTTGTCACGAAACAAAAAATAAAAAATTCTACAATTTACCTTCCGCCACTGTATCATGTGATTAATTGCAAATATCACGTTTTCGACTTCTTTAGAACATTTAGATCACTTAACCTTAAATTGCCTACTAAACCCTTCGTCGACATCCTCATTTTTATCGACGCCGACTGCACACCGGGCAGTTTATGTTGACGACCAAACTTTGTACTGTTCCAGGCTTTCAAAAAATTGATTTGAATGCGTATTAAAGCCCCTATTTTAACATGTAATCGTCGGAACGTCAAATATTTAAAGCGTTAACGGGAAAAACGAAAGCAAGGGGGAAATTTCCCTCCGGACATAAGCGACCCTGGCTGCCCGGGGTTTATTTAAGATTATTCAGAATTTTAGGAAGGTGCTGCTACGATACTTCGTAATCTGAGTAAACACTGTACCGCTTACGCGTTGAAGGAAGGGACTGTGAGGAATGCGAAAAGAGACACCTTGAAACGAAAACTGTTCGCGATCGATGAGGAGCGTCGGAGGATTCGCGGGTACGCAGAGGGTCCGCGGGGACCGCGATTCCGGGAATATTAATAATTCACTGGACCGAAGCCGGCGCTCTCCGCTAAATCCGGATAATTGGCATTCTAGCGCGGTCGACGGGACGAATTTCATACGCGTTCGACGCCAAGGCCGATGGCGGCGATTATTTTCGTGCGGGACCGGGGTGTATTTTCGCGCGACCCGCGATTCGCGAGTCTAGGCACGCGCGCCGCGGAACACCGAAAACGCGTCGCGGCCACTCAGACATTCCACGGCGGGTACGTCTGCGTTTTGAATACCCGAACAATGGCAGTTTCGCGGTGGGCGGAGTTCCAACGAAAATACGCGGCCCCCGAGGCAAGGACAATGGGATCGCGGCCTCACCCTGCTCGTCCGGCGCCAACAGAAACATGCCTTCCTCCTTTTTCGCAAGCCAAACCCAACTATGCACCCGCAATTATCCGCTATGTACCGCTCAAGGGGACGTGCCCGGCTAACAATCTCGGAGGAACACGATCTGTGGCAATTTTTTTTTTCTGGAAAAATTAGTGGCCCTTGCTTTTCAACGAATACCTCAGCTCTGAAAGTATGTACATACATTGTACATGTAATTTTTTTGTTGCAAATTCGTGCAAAATGTCTGTTATAACTCGTCGTTCACCTTTATCTCTGTCATATGAAACATTCATGAACATCCCATTAACATGTACGTATCGTTGACTAATAGATGCACGAAAGATATTTGAACAAAAAATTTTTTTTACAAAATGGTAGTCGTCTGACACATCATACGATTTCTCAACGTGTATGCTTTTCGTTCTTCGTGAACTGAAACCAGAATTTTCGTATTATTGCGAGTAGAAATCTACCCTTCACCTATTAAGTACACTCACGGAATAAGATGAAAATTTTTTTCCAGACAACAGAAAATTGTAGAAGTACAATTGCACAATTGTTGTTGAGTACTCATTTGAAAAAGGATTCTTCCGTTTTTTCAAGCAGAATTTCTAAAATTCGCGGTTTTTTCAGATTGTTAACCGGACTCTTAAAGTCCCTTTGTCGTTCTTGTTGTAGAATGAAATTTCAATGCATCCATTTGAGCATATTACACTGTAAAAGTCCGTCTGTTCGATTGTTGTTTGATTATTACACTGTTTTGTGTCAGCAGAAAGGCAAAGTCTAAAACAACATCAGCCAAATTGCCCTTCGAAGTTCTCACTAACCCTCCAGTGACCTTGTACACCTCGTAAAATACTTTTCGGTAATAAAACCCAAGTAAACTGAGGTTTCCCCGCACATCTGTTGACCATGGCCAAGAGAAAGTCACTTTCATCCCTGTTGGAGTTGGTGAAAACCATATAGGGTACACATGTTTTCCCTGTTCGCTTCCAAGTTTGTGTATAGTGTTCTCAACGCGTTGAGCACCTCGGCAAGGTTAAATTGCATGCCCTCCGCGAACCACAATAATTCTTCACAATCACAAACATATTTACATTCAGACACGCTACCATTAACGTTGAAGGACACAGTACTCTACAATTATTCATTCATTCGTAATTTCTTCTCTTTAACACGCAGTGTATCATTATTAACTTGAGGAAAGATTAATTTAAAATTAACCCCCTGGTACGAACAAAATTTTGTGTAAAGAAAGCAGTGTTCCTCGTTGTTCCTAAACAATGCAAGCAATGTCACATTACAGGGCAATTGAAATTCTTATTGCCGAATTTAATCATTTTCCACTATGTTGACGATTCGATAGCGAGAGACAAATTGACTGTGGAAACCGTACGATGGTAAATAACAACAATTTCTCAGAGAACCCTCGAATTCAACAAACGTTTACGTAAAGTCCATGCATATGGAAATCGAATGATAATGCTCGGGCACTGCTACGGCTAAGATAAGATCGAGAATCGTCCTCGAATCGATGTAGCAACAAACTTGGCTGATGATGGAAATGTTCAAGCGATCGACATGGCAAATTCATTAGCGTGCTACAAATCTTGTGCATTTATCACAGAAACGAGTAAACAAAAATTGAAAACAGCAAGGTGATTAATATTCGTTCCTCGTATCAATTTAGCACAATGCTTATGAATGCTGAATGATTAGTACGTTCTGTACATCATTTTATTGGTTGTGAATGATCATACCCGACATGAGAACATTCTCAAAGAACGAATTTGCAGAGTTAATTGTTCGTGCTTTCATCATATTGATCTTTTACCATTATGTACATTTACCTATGCGATCAAGATTAAAGGGTATAATAGAAGAGGAGTGAAATTATTCAAGGGAGAACATTCTATTCGGTTTCTATGTATCGCAATTGCTGCAGGAAATTGTTTACGATGCACGAAGATCCGCTAACGCAAATTGCACTCTGTTCATTAGGAACCAAATTTTCATTGGAGGATCGACCGTCGTGCGTCAGGTGAAAACAGAGGGGGCGCGTACCCGGCGTTCACATGTCCGCTTCACGCTCGGTCGCTTTGATCGCCCGTGGCATTATTTGCAGATCAGATTTATGCACGAAAACTTCCCACGAAGATTCAAGGTTCGAGTCGCTCGTGACGTATAAATCACCGCGCCGCTTGTCGCGCGTCGTCCGGAGAAAGCTCTCCTTCGTGGCCCTTCTTCTCTCTCTCTCTCTCTCTCTTTCTCTCTCTCCCTCTCTCTCTCTTTTTTTTATTTTTTCAGCGCGAGAACACGGAATTGTCTACTTTGTCGCGGACGATTTATGTTTTCGCGTGTACGAAATCATTTAGAATCGCTCCCGGACGAAAAATCGTGCCTCTCGCTCGTCCGGATCGTCCTCCACCGGCGCCATTTTGATTGAAGCGGGATGTCGCAACGAGGGAAACGACGAGGTAGGAATTTGCTTGCTGTTAGATCATTAAGTAGTATCCAATTTGCACTCCTATAGTGATTAAGAGTATTGTCACGCTGCATTTCCGATTTTCGAAAAGTTGCCACGGTCTCGGAGAAAAGAATCACTCGGTGGAGCGAATTTGTTCGTTATTTTTGTTCCACTAAAGTGACAACTAAATCGTTCGATCTTCATAAAATCACTATAATGAGAAAGCCCATCTGATTCAGTAACGAAAAAATGTTTAATTTGGGTGGAGACGTATGTGTTTTGTTTGAGATATCTAGCATTTTCAACAGCCAAGTAGACAATGATGAATTATTTAAGAAGATAATGATGAATTATAATTGCAAGTTCAGTTGACCGTAACGACATTTTCTGCTTTTTTCTTATATATTATGCATTTTCGTAAAAAATAAAGATCTGCAGTCAGTCGATGACGCACGAAGGTGTTATCAACATTGTAAATGACATAAACGATTGGTTCTAAGCGTATCAACATTACATTCTAATGCCAGTATTCTTACGTCTATGCACTATAAACTTCCGCCGGTATTGAACCGGTTTTAGTTTTCAATATTTAACGTCTCAATTAATATGCAAACAAATTCCGATTTCCGCTTATCTCAGGAATAATGAGAAGAGTAAAAACATGCAGTTTCTTTTGAAATTGCCGAAGCTACTATTCGCTATCTGGCTGCAGATAATGTGACTTGTTTCACGCAACCCGTGTTTTAACATTTCAGCTAAAAATAGATAGCCTCTGAATGTATAAACAATGCGATGCGTTTCTGCTACGTTATGCCAAAAGGTAACAAATGGTTAATATTGTAAACATCTGTTAACGCGTGTACACCAGTATCAATTATTACTAGAACATCTATTGATTTTATTGGGAAACGTGGTGTTTAATCGATTGCGTGCAACCCGCGCTGGATTTTTATTAATATTCATTTTTACTTCCCATTTCCATAATTTCTGCAAGTCATTTTCCTGAAAGCGCAAAATATGTTTTATGCGGCGCCACTTGTGGCGTCTACCGGAAACAATTAAAACAGCGGTATGCAAAATAAAGCAGAAATGTGATCAACGTGTTTCCTAATGAAACTTAGTACTTCGCTCCGCAATCTTCCTATACTTGCACAAAACAATTTTCACTATATAAAAATATACAAAACTTCATTGCTATTTTTGTATTGCACCGGGGTCTTAGTCAGATCACTAGAGGGTTGAACAAAAATTTTCAAAAAATCACAGAACACCTCTCCATCGGTCCGTAGTGTCCTAACACTTCAAAACAAGGTGTGTCTCTCATTAATATCCTCGCCGGAACAGTTCCACAACCCCCTCCCCCGAAAGCGTCAGCCTCGCTCCCCTGAGAGACTGTTTCCTCTGACACAGTTGCTTCGGCACTCGACCTATCAAACTTTCGAGCGAGGAGAGGGGTTCGTGGGGAGCTGGCATGTGCAAAGGGGCCCGAAAAAAAAAGAGAAACTGCTTGAAAGAGGGTAATAAAACCATCCCCATCCCCCGGGTACATGGAAGGCGCGGACGGTTCTTATTGCGGCGTCCTAAAACCCTAACAACCGTAAATTGGGGAACAAAGGGCGCCGGGGGCCGCGACAATCCGCTAAGACAAAGGATCGAGAGCGTCGAGGCCTTGGCGGGGGTGGCAGAGCGGGCGGCTATAAAGTCATAACCTCTCGGTTTTTATTTCTCGCCGCGGTGGCGCCCCTGTCCGCTCGCAGCCGGCCAAACCGGCGGTTTACGAGTGCCCGTTGCGCTGCAGCGCAGCGCTGCAACCAGCCAGCGGAGCCAGCCTTATATCATCCGCAAAGAAATATGAGATCTCGGTGCCGGCTGTTGAACGTGTCGCGAGGCCCCGCGGGTGCGCGCGGAAACCTCTCGCGCCGCGTGCACCGCCGCGGTTAACCTAACCGTTCCCCGATACACCTAAGGGCTCCCCGGCCGTCGCGTCGTTTCCTCCCGATGAATATGCACACTATTGCACAGTGTCGCGCACGCTACGAAGGGAAACGGCTCGGCGTATTGCACGATGATTTAACGCGTGCGCCGCGCGTGCCTGGGGAAACGAACGCCACGCCGGCCAACGGAAACCAGCCTCCGATCCGCGATTATGCCGCTTCCGTCCCTCGTTCCGACGAGAACAATTTTACCAATTCACGGCTCCTGACAAGAAGCGTTGGAATCAATTAATCAACGATGGAAGACACGATACACATGTTGCCTAGAACGTTTGCTGTTAACATTGAACAATATTCTATTTTAAAATACATTAGGTCTACCGGAAAGTTCTGTCCGTTTTCGAATTGAAAGAAAATAACACAATTTTCATACATTCAATAATATTTATTGTAGAATATACTTTCCACGGTTTTAGGAGAGTACATGCGTGTAATGACAAAGAGAGATAATCAACCGAAGTCAACTTGTGGTGTCACTTGGTGTGACACTATCGGACAGAACTTTCCGGTAGACCTAATATTATGACGTCCCATAAGCTCGAGCCGTGGATATGTTTATATGATTCACCATTGAAAGGTATTTTAATGAAAAATCACAGAAATTTTATAGCGACGCTATGATGTCTTTGCCAAAATGAAATTCATTCTTTGTGGAATGAAAGGGTGCTTACGTATTTTATTTTTAGAATTTAAATGGTACAAGAGTAAACCTAACACAATCTCATGAGAAGCAAATTACTGTTGAGAGAAAAGCTAGAAATTCGGGTACAATGCTACGCTTTCCGATTGTAAATAATCATGGCGTGAAATTGAAATTAATTTAGCTTAACGTCGGATAGAAAATTATGATCGGCGCAGATGAAGCTCGCAGCGAACGTACCAAACGCTGCAATTGACTCGGGTTCTGGATCCCCCGTATTCACGGTAACTTTTCTTTGCGGAGGATCCTCAGGGTCTCGAGGTGGAAGAAAAGGGTCGGAGAGGGAGGTTGCATACGTGGGGCACCACGAGCGATGCATCACCGGTGCACCGCACGCGGCGCATCCCGGTATATTAGTCACCGGGAACGGGCACCAACTGCCGCGGCCAAATTGAGTCTTTGCCATAAAGTAAGCCGTAAAAGGGGTTGCAGTCGCGGGGAGGCGATTCGAGCCGTGGCTCTGCGCGAAGAAGAAGGACCTGTCCCCGGTGAAACGGGCCCGAGGCCCGAGCAGAAATCGAGAGAGAGAGAGAGAGAGAGAGAGAAAGAGAAAGAGAGAGGGATAGCCTGGAGGAACCCGCGGACATTCAAATTTATGGTAATGTCCGAGCGCTCGGCACGGGGTTATCGATATGGTCCCGCTCGCTCGTTGTTGTGCCTATTATTAATATTACTATCGTTGCCGCGTTCGCGTCTCCTCGCCCCCGAGAGCCGAGTGTCCTTGGTCCAGCCTCGAAGAGGACCTCTGGGACCTTTGTTTCCAGGATCCGGTGACCGTGTCCCTAAATTAGCCCGATAGCCCCGATTTGTAGACTACAGATTCTTTTTTATTTTCCCGTCGCGTAGAACCGTGGTTCCCCGAAGACCCGGGGGCATCGTGACCCGCTCTCTTCGTGGCCCGCGGAGGAACAAGTGACTCGGAAACGAGTCCTTATTGTGCGCCTGAAATATGGACGAGCGCCGAACAAACGGACCGTTTAGTCGCCGCGAGTTTCGGTAATTTTCTGCCGTGGGTCAGTTTACCCGATGGAAACACGGTCTCCATTGTTTCCCGTTTGCACGTGTCTAGATTCGACGACCGACATTCACCGCTAAACGGGTTCACCTCGACCGCCGACGAAGATAAAGGTAATTTCTTCCTTTTGTGTTTTTGCCAGAGATAACAGTGCTTCGCCCGACTTCGGACACTGCGACACATGTTTTATTTATTTCGTTATCTATTCTAATTCGCGGGGCCCGCCGTGCTCGCCGGCCGCGTAACGCTTGTGTAAATATGTACGGTACACGGGTATACGACAAAGTGCGACAAAGTTAACGAAGTCCGGACAGCTTGGAAACTTGTTTTCTGCGCGGCGATGTGTCTATTATGGTCTATTGAGGTTTTTACGTCTAAATCGCAGGGTGGTCTCCGACAGGTTCTCCGCGGTTTTCCGAGGCTCGGGGGTATTTGAATTTTAAATCGGAGATAAATCGGGCTTCGATCTGTCGACACCGTGTTTCGAATGGGAGAAGATGAAGATCGTTCGGTAATCCTCTTCATTGCCGTCGGTATTCGAATATTTACGAATGGTTCGACTGTTTCGTTTTTGGTTCTTCGGGGCCCAGGAAGAGGTTCGTCTGGAAAATTTCTCGTCGTAAATCCGATTCGAACGGTTTCATTCCCGCTCGCTGCTTCCCTCGCGAGACTGTATTCACGAGCGCACGCAGCTCGCGAGCACCACGAAGAGCAGCACGCCGGACCTCGGCTCCTCGCCGTGGGACATCGCTCCGCGCTAACTTACGCCGGATTACGGACACTATTTCATCGGAGCGCGGACACCCCTCCGGGCTGCCCGCCATTATCTTCTCCTCAGATTTTACTTCGTCTTCTCCTCCCTCCTCCCTGTCACCTGGCCTGCCTCTCTATCGTCCTCTTCGGCCCCACCATCCCTCTTACAATATCAGAACCTTTATAGATAACAACTCTTCCTCTGCTTCATCTAGGTTAAAATTTCATGAATTTATTCGATTTGCAACGCGTATAAAACTGTGTCTTGTTCTCTCGGTTATTAACCCCTCTTTGTCATTTTTTATATTATAGGGGAAGGAGGGAATTCAATAGTCAGGATAATCTCCAACTCCTATAAACTATATTTATTTGACTAGACAAGAAATTCAGGCGCGTGTGCGGATACCGTGTGTCTGGGTCGCCGGTTCACTGGTAACTGCCTGACGCGATTCGTTTCTTTTTAAAACAATCTCCTGGTAACGACAAAAGACGCGCGTCTTCCTGGCAACGACAAAACACGCGCGTCTCCTCGGTGTGCTTTTGTCACCGCGCTGTTCCAATGTTTTCCGCGACGCGCGAGCACACACCTACACACATACATACAGTCATTCACATACGCAGTCATTCCCAACTATCTTATTACCATGAATTTCCTACAATATCTACAATGTCCAGGTGCGCTGTCGATTCAAATATCCTCATTTCTTATTTTTCTCTAACCGGTGAGGACCAAATTACCTAAAATGTCTAAGCATTATACTAGTTGCATTTTATTTAATTGTACCTAGGTGGGGCAACAGAATGGAAATTTACAAACTGGAGAGAATATTTTCTGACTATAAAGCCCTGCGTGTGAGCATTGTGTGTGTGTCACAGCCGACTCTTTCCGAAAGTTCCGATCGACAGGAAATTAACAGGTCAATTTCGATTCGAGAAACGGCCAGCTGGAAAATCGGCGCGCGCAATGGCGTCCGGTGTCACGGAACGAGGTGGAGAGTGTCACGAGATCCGCGTTCGGCTCTCTTCAACGCCGTGGAACGCGTATCGGAGTCACAAATCTGCAAAGCCAGGTATGCAAAACGTGTGCGTGATTAAAGCGAGTCGCGCACTGGTTCGAATCGGGCCGGATTTGATCGGATTGGATCGGATCAGATCGGATCAGACATTGTATCGCAGAACTAGTTGCGCACTGGTGCGAATCGGATCGAATCGGACGTCGGTACCGTGCACACTGCGTCGGACAAGTAATAGCGAATAGATTGTCGCCGGCTCGGCGCGCACCGTCCAAGAAAAACAATCGATCGATGATTGGTCCTCTCCTTCGCGCTGCGCGTACCGACGAAAATTTCTGTTGGACGCCTGGCAAGAATCCGAGACGTCCTTCTTCCTCCCAGAAGGTCGGATCAATCGTAAAGAAAAAAAATGGAAAAACGAAAAATATTTTCAGAAAAGCCTTACTAGAAAATCATCTCATCTCTCGAATCTATTAGGTTTCATTTAGGGTCAAAATAAAAACTACAGCAATTATGGGAAACAGAGGCCGAATAAAAAGTTCTTTCTTTTTAAATAAAAAACGTCCACCACTCTCAATAGCGAAATAATACTGATTCCCTCCGTGTCTTAAATTCATATCGAGACATGTATGAATGACTAATACCTTTGTCGTTCGAAAATATACGTCGCGCCAGTTCCAGGGCACAACATATATTCCAAGGACGTATTCGTATGTCCTACCAGTACCCGATATTGTTTACGTTTAACGTATTTACCCGTCCCGGTCACTTTTATTATCAAAGATGTGCGGATTAGTCGGCGGAGGCACATAATTCTCTAAAAGTCCTACTTTAGCAAAAGTATTACAGAATCTTCGTTCCACGTCGAAACTTCTGAAGTTGTTCGTCGAGGAAGCAAGTGTCCATCACGGTTGGAAGATTCTAAGATTAGAATAAACATCGACGTCGTAATAGTGATCGGACACGGGTCCTTTGGAACAGAATTGCGCATCGTCGAGATAGACGACGACAATAACTGTTTCGAGCGCATCTGGCGGACAGACGACGCCAGAAGGTTTTCGCGGAAGGCGCGCCGCGCCGATCAATGGCGAAACCGTGTGCGCGTTGGAACCGGTTGCCGTTGCCGGTCCTGCAGTCGAATGGAGCCGGATGGAGTCATCGAGGAAGAGGGAATCGACGTGGTCAGCAGGACACCCCCGACAGCGCGGCGTTGTCTAGGAGTCGGCCGGAGCTGAGCAGCGGGTGCACAGGACTAGGACGAGAACCGAGTCAGCTCACGCTGCGCTGGAATGCCAAGTTCCATTTAGGTAGGTACCCTTCCCGACGACAGTGTCGTATTCAATTCTCCCGCACGGCTGTCTGTCTCTAAGATCGCAGCGAGAACTCGCCGGACTCGTAAAGCCCGCCTCTTTTTTTTTTCTCTCTCTCTCTCTGTCTCCTGTTTCTCTAATTTCATTGTGGTTATTTCTGTGCCGCTGAAATATGACCGGCACCCGATATTTATGCCTTCGTTCCGTGTTCCGTAACACGTTCCTCGTTGCACAATTTTTTACCATTTTTATGCTCGTGCCTTCGTACCCTAGAACTCGTCCAAACCCTTTACAAAGAACTCATTTCTTCTTGGTGTTCACTCTTGATTTTGTCTGAGTGAATAATTGCTGGACTAAGGGGTCTAGGAGTGTGCAAGGTCGAGGAATAAGAAAAAGTACGGCGTCAAATTTTGATATGAAAGAATATACGAGACACCGGAAAATAACCAATTTCAATTTCTCATATAAGTTTTCGTTCATCGCGCCAAAATCGACAGTAATTGATGTAACCGATCAGCTAATCTTGTTCCGCAGATGAGACGCGTCGTAGATGATTCCAGAAGTCTCCGAAACCGTCGACAAAAACGGAGTAAAATTTTTAGCCTGGTCACGGTCGCAACAATGGAGGGGAGATAAAACATCTTGAGTCCAGCAACGGGAAGGAGTGAATAATTGCTAGACTAAGGGGTCTAGGAGTGTCCAAGGTCAAGGAATAAGAAAAAGAACAGCGTCATATTTTGATATGAAAGAATACACCTTCGACGAGACACCGAAAAATAACCAATTTCCATTTCATATAAATTTTCGTTCATCGCGCCAAAATCGACAGTAATCGATGTAACCGATCAGCTAATCTTGTACCTCAGGTCAGACGCGTCGTAGATGATTCCAGAAGTCTCCGAAACCATCTACAAAAACGGAGTGAAATTTTTAGCCTGGTCACGGTCGCAACAATGGAGGGGAGATAAAACATCCTGAGTCGAGCAACGGGAAAGCTTGCAGCGAAAACGGTTTTAATTGTCCGATCGGTATCGCTGCCACCAGGTTTCCGAACAGCGAGGTAATAATGCAATGAGCGAAATAATCGTGAGTACAAAATGGTGGTCAGATAAGAGAGAGAGAGGGAGAGAGAGAGAGAGAGAGAGAGAGAAAGAGAGAGGGAGAGAGAGAGAGTGGCAGGCCGCGTGGCGGAGGGACTCTCGCGCACTTATCTGGCAGTAAAGATGTTTACAGCGCGGTCTGCGCCGCCGCTATCACTATCACCCCGAAAGAACGGACCACTCTAATTGATTTGTGGCTCGGCCGCTATCGGTGCTCGTAACTTAAATTAAATTACACGGCCGAAGTCCGTCCGGAGTCGAAAACTCATGCCACGGACCGGACGCGGGAGGTCTTCCGGGCGTCCCTCGGCGATTATGCGACCCGATTATCAAATATATCGCCGACTTACACCGCCGGTTTTGTCCTGACAATCGACCTCTTGTCTCACGGAATCGGTCAAAGTTCTAGGAAACGTTGGCCGGCAAAAATAATGGACACATTGTATGGTAAAAAGTAGCGAAAACACTATTCTTACTGACAGCGGCCTCGCTTGACGGCTTGTTACACTCTTTTTGTATATTTCTACATAATCGTTGAACTCGACAGGTCGATGAATATTTATGTTATTGTTAGGTAATTAAGTAAAAACTTACTTCTATTCGCCAAGCGATGAATTATATATGAGTCGTAGGTGTGTTTCTAGTCTATAGGTGTTATAGATGCTCATAATGGAACGTGTCATTTTGCTAAATCGTTCGACATTCAGATAGCGGGAAAATGTAAAAATAATGCGCGGCGAAAGTATGTATAATCGAGTTCACTGTCCGTGAAATGAGTTAGTCGACAGCTCGGCGGGGATATAAAACCGAGTTGTTATTCAATCACCTTTTGTTCGCGTTTTTACTGTTTCTACACAAAATTGTAAATTGAGAACTTGACCTAGGGCATGAAATGCTTGACCCATTGACCATCGAATCTGTATTTTTAAATTTTTGCTCTAAATGGTTCGTACGTGTGTATTTAAGGCGATTCACGTCAAAAGTTCAATCTGAATTGAAAAATTCATTTTTGCCACCATCCGTTAAAGAAATATCCCCACTTAGGGATGGCGGCGCTTGAAATGTATTTGGTCCTTTTCATGCCACTTCTTAGTGTAATGGGAAAAATCAATACTAGAATCTTTCTCAATATTAAAAGATATTTTATCTCGAACAAGAAGACAATTCTAGACGCGATTAGAGACCCAACATCCCCTTAGAAAAATTCTGAAAATCGGGGGGAAGACAACTGTTTCGGGGATCCTGTTTGTCCTGAGGGACTCCGGGTGAATCGAGAGTGCCGGTGACTGTTCTCTTTCATTCAGTTAATAGGGTGACAGAGTCAAGGATAGCGGTATCTAAATGGCCTTCATATATTACGATAAGTCCGGGCCCGGGGACCAGAAAGACTTGTTCGTTAATCCGAATTTCGTTCAACCACGACGAAACGGAATTCATGAAAATGTAATGTCCGAGATAGCAGCGTTTAGAGGAGCTCCGCCGATATTCACCGGGTTTCTGGTTAATACGGGTAGCCGCCGCCCCGAAATTGCCTGTCGGACGTCCGTGGACGTCACGGGCCGCAACGTCCAACCACCGGAAATCGTTCGGTTATTCCTAAATAAGTTGATTATCGGCGGCGACCAATCAACGCCGCCGGCCCCGGGGAAGACTCCACCGGGTTAATTACGGAACACGGTCATCTTCGGGGCCGATAATTGATTTTCGCTCTTGATTGGAGCTGTCGCTCAACCCCCGACACTCTACACGCGACTTAATCTTCCGTAATCCCTGCGCCATGCTGTTTTCCGCGCGTCCATCGCCTCTACATTTTCGATTCAGTTTAACGGCCACTTTACCCTAATAAATAAACTGCGGAAGACTCCATTTTTGTTGTCAATTGACGCGACAATTACAATTTAATTTCTCTGTGATTTTTTAGGAAAAATAATTTCCATGAATGCATTTGTATGATTTCAATTATTTTAATTTCGTCAATTGAAAATTTGGCGACGGTAGAATCAGTGTTAAAATCTGTGCTGTACTCTGTGCGAAGGGTTAATTTGAACTGGATCAAGAGTTACATAATTGATAGTCGAGGCACGATTGTCAGATAGTCGAAAATGTTGTCGATACTGGGACATTATCAACGGCGATCATTAAACGGATCACAGCGGTGTCTAAATCTGTTTCGGAAGGATATCGACGTTTCAACGAGCCAAGTTCCACGTTCACTATCTCTGACACGCGTTTTCACGTAGTAAATACGTAAAATTATCGCCGGACGCCGAAATATACGAATATCTTAGATAGGAATTACCAGGATTAATATTTAACGTTGCTCAGACATTAATTAGACATGACCTCTCTGATGCGTTAATGCTTGATCGGATCATCTCCTTATGCATTTATTAAGGCGTTTCCGAGTTACCAGGTATTCGCGATTTCTCCGTTAGGAAGAATATTCCGGGGAAAATCTATTTCGAAACGCATTAGTACCTTATGCGGCGAAGTGCAGGGAAAGATGGTAGGAAATAGCTAGTTTTAACGACTGTTCTTAAGAACCGGAGATCGTCAAAACCTTTTGACCTTGTTAACATAATTTTCAATTCAATTGTAATGCTCAACTCTGTGCGCAATATTCTTGCTTGCGTCCGAAGCACAAAGTGGCTACTTTTAATCTAAATCTAGCTTTAGACAAATCAAGCTAGATCCCAGCGTCCACTACGTTGGCGTCGTTTACACCATGAAGAAGCAAACTCTCAACGCAACCTCCCAAAAACTGGTAATGCCGTAAAAATGTAAAATCGTACAAAGGCCGTAAAGAAACAAAAGCCAGTCGATCCAATAATCTTCCCACGTTCCACACGGAAATCCCGACCGGCAGGATCCGAGGAGAGGAATGTCGAGCGGTCCTCGGCGTGTTTCTCATCGACGTGTCGCGTAATTTCGGTTAACGAGCAGGATCAGCGATCTCCATCTAGGACGAGGATCTCGCAGTCGGGGGAAAAAGAGCGGGAGAGGCTTGTAGGCTAATCCGGGACAATCCGTGACCGAGTAACTAGCGTTGTCGGGTTCCGGGCTGGCTCGGCGCATAGGCCAGCGGCTCCTTTGTTTTTCCCGGGGCCGGTCATTTCCAGGATAAACGTCCGGAGGCTGGGTCGCAGACGTCTGCTGTTGGCGACAGCCAGCCTCGCGAAAGCTTGCCTCGGCCCACCTTACCTCGCCTGCTGACCTTAAATCACGATTTTTCGGCCGGCCCGAGCGGAACCAGTCCGTCCCGAGAGGGACGAGGAGAGAACGAGCAAGAGGACGAGCAAAAGGGGTCGAGGGGAGGGGCGGGAGGGGAGGTAGAGGACACCCGACGAAGAGAAGCGTGTCGTGCGAGTCGACGAGGTCCTCGAGGGTTGTTTTTCTGGGCGACGTCGCCGATAAGATAGGACCGGGGACAGGGAATATCCGGTGCCCAGTTTCGGGCACGTCTGACAGTTTTGTACCTAGTCGCGCGGCAACAGATAGTCCCCGAAATTCCGAGCGGAGGCCAGGGTGGTCCCCCGATCGGCTAAACCGGATGACGACGACGACGATCGGTGTACAAGTCGCGGCCGAGGACTAAACCCGGCCGTATCTCGTTTGCGGAAGCCACGCGATACTTTCTGGTCTTGGGGCTTTTCATTAGAACCAGGAAACTGTAGATAAACCAATGTAAACCGGCGGGGGAGGGGACACCTATTGAATGTCGAACCTGCCGGACCCCACGTCCCCTTTCACGAGCGTTCGCATTAGCGGGCTTGTCCTGGTCAATTTTTCTCGAGAATCGAACTGAACGTTTCATTTCTACCAACGTTTTCTTGGACCATTGTATGTATTCCTCATTTTAAGAAAGTCTACAGGAAAATTACAAGACGGGTTAAAAAATTATCAAACTCGGCGAAGGTGACCAGATCTGTGTACAGAGGACAGTCGTGCCGTTCATGATCGATACGGGTACCGTCAAGAATTGTGCATGTATTGCGCTGCTTTTAATTCGAACTATTAATGGAAAGAAGTTGCAATCGGGATACGTCTAATTCGGAGCACGTTAAAACTCTCTCCGACTCCCATTTCCCTGGAGCTTATTAATAAGTTATGGCCGCAGCGAAAATTCAACAGCATATCATTTACAGCTATAAACGTATCCTTTGGAAGTTTCGCGCGAAATTACATTTCACATGAACCTAATTAAAGACACGTAGGTACTGCGTTGAATAAGTAATCGGCCGGATCCAAGCCGCTTCGGAGCGAATATTTAATTGATTCCGTTGAAGATGTAATGGCAACTATGTATATCTTTCTACGGGAGAATTGCAAAGCCGATAGATAGATGATCTTCCGAGCGTTTCGTTGAATCGAGGCCTGGCCTAATCAATCCCACGGCGCAGAATATTTCTCAGTTACGGGCGAGGTAGGCAAACGGAAAATCCTTGAAGGCGTGAAACGGCGGGACGCACGACGCATGACGGACGACGGACCGGTGGAAATCTTGTTAATACGATGTAATTTAAGAGCGAGGTAATTATATTTAATGGTGGTATCGTTCGATCTCGAGAACCCTTAACAAATACACCGCGGCCCGAGCACGAGAGGAATATTAATCTTAGTCGTAAATTTTGATATGCCGCGGAAAGCTGACTCCGAAGTGGCTCGCCCCGCGAGGTTTATTGTCCTGCGACATGCACGTAACATCGCACCTGAAATCCTTATCGACTAACGGGCCGCCGTACCAACTGAGTAATGCGCCGGCTTTTAGATACAATAGCGCGATCCCGCTCGCGAGAACGCGACTCGCGCCCTTTCATTCCACCCTCGCAGCGCCACCGATATCTTTCGGCCGCTCTAATCTGCGGGGAATAGATATAGATATTTCGAGGGTCGATGAAATTCCATGACCCATTTCACTGCTCCGCGAGGTTCGCTAAAAATAAGTTAGCCAGCTTCTACACCGCAGAAATATGCTAATCACGTTGTTCGCAACTTTTCGCAACAGCATGGAAAAATTCTAACTGAACTACTTGCGACTCTACTTGACGTCATCAACTTTCGTCACAGCGTAATCGTATTTACACTGCTCCGCGAGCTCGGAGGGTTACCAAATTATAATCAAAATTCACAGCCTTGAACTTAATCTTTGAAGGAGCAATTTTTGGTTATAAAGTCGAGCGGAAAACCGGAATCGATTTATTCTCTAAAATTTTCTTCGAAAATTCAGACAACACTGGAGAGTTTAAAAACTTATTTTCTGTTTCCAGGGTGGGTCTACGGGCACTGCTTTCAATTCGAGCTATTACTGCAAAGAAGTTGCAATCGGGACACCCCTAATTCGGAGCGCGTTAAATATTCACTCCGAAGCGTTATTCAACGCAGTACCTACGTGTCTTTAATTAGGTTCACGTGAAATGTAATTTCGCGCGAAACTTCCAAAGGATACGTTTATAGCTGTAAATGCTATGCTGTTGAATTTTCGCTGCGGCCATAACTTATTAATAAGCTCCAGGGAAATGGGAGTGAGAGAGTCTCCCCTTTTTGATCGCGTCTTAGAGATTGATCTATGATTTTTCTTCTCGATTTTATCGTACCTCAGAGGAGAAGAGTGTCACACTCGAAGTTGAAGATCGCCAATTCGACGGGCCACCGACGAAACCTTCATCGGAATCGTTGAACCCGCCTTCAAGGTAGAAAAGCATCTTGCCTCGATCTTTCCCAACGAAATCCCGGTTGCCCGAAATAAAGCTCAGGGTCATCCACGACTGCGTCGAACGGTGTTCATCGGTCCATTGACCGCCACCCATAACCATCCCCCGGTTGAACAGGAGTCGGCCTCAGAATGGAATCGGCGGCGATACGATCAATTACTATAAAACTGTTCCGCCGGGGGACCAAAAAGCTGGACTGGCGCATTCCTGGCCCAGGTGTGACCACGACATCCTTGGAACGTCCTGGCGGCGAGCATCGGTCCGGCGAGCATCCGTCCGCTTTTTCTCGGGGCCCGTCGCGGGCCCGCCGCAACTCTCCTAGGAGCCGGGGAACCCGAGGTTTTTGATCGCGCGCGCTCTCACGGCGGGTCGGCGTGAAAAAAGAAAAGGGGCCCGAGGCCCGGGGACAACGGGGATGAGGGGGAGAGAGTATTAATGCGTGGGCCTTCCTCGTTACGCCATCCGTCGTCGCATAGTTTCCTCCTTTGGCCGTGCCGCGATCCACGGTCCCCTCCGGGCCCTCCTCCGTCCACGGAGATCGGGCCCAGCCAGCCATCAATGGGAAGATGGCTCTCGCGTGAATGAACGGGGGGTGGGGCGGGGTCCCATAGGGCCCCGCAGCCGCGCAGGGTGGCCGCACGTTCGCCCTATCCAAGGGAGGAATACCGCTCTCACGGTATTCCGTCGGCGAACGGACTTATCTCGTAGCTGTTCGCGACTCGTTGCCCCGCGGGTCCTGCATCCGAAGAGAAAGGATACCGAGGCTGAAATTTATGAAGATCGATCAGGACCTAGCTGTCCCGGGGCCCGAGGGAGCTCCGGAGGGGACCGATCTCTAGAGATCTAGGCAAATTAACCGGCAAATTGGCAATGCGAAGCTCTAGACAAATTCCTGCTCCTCCACCATTTTACGTCGACCTTTTATGGTTAACGCGAAAAAGTTTAAAGGTTTGGCTAAAATATCACCTGCACGGTAATTTGGGGGCTACAATAAGTGCCTCAGAATTTTCTCAGATTTTTCGTTCGTACCACAGTTTTGCTTCGCTTTTAACACGTTCACTGCCATGTCCATATTGCATGCCCATATGTGGGTGACGGAATTGTTTGTTCAGGTTTTAAAACCAATTTTTACGTTGATATATTCATTGTACCAAATTTGATTAGGATCTGTAAAATTCAAGAAAGTTAAAAGATTGCTCAATATCATACATATCATACATTTTTTCCATTTTTATTTCATTAAATAACTTACTTTGATTTAATGGAAATTTTGAGGTTTTTCAGTTGGACAGTGAAAATGTTAACAGTGTCAAAAGACAGCTCATAGTCATGACAGTTGTCCACCTTATTCCTGTTACTTCATAGGTCTAGCATACTAAACAAGCGGAGATCAATTAAGAATACTTGTTTGTCCTTTCAAAAGGTGGGCCACATCATACAAAAATTTCGAACTCAATATTTTTAAAAAATGGGGGCTCATTCAAATAGGTGTTTTAAGGGTATAGCTACCTAGAAGCGCTCTACCATCTGCACTATAATCTTTTGGTGTTATTCCAAAAGCGATTTCAGCTCGTGCGTTCCTCTAGGTTCGAGTGAAGACGAGCCGAGGCGAGTCGGGGCGAGTTGGAGCGGGTCGAGGCGAGCGGAGGCGCTGTTGCAGCGTCCGCGTCGGCGAAACGGGGCTTTCAGGTGTCGCGGAGACATCCTTGGAACGTCCCGAGCCACCGCGCGGTTCCTGTCCCCCGACCCCACCTTCGGAGATACTTCGAATTGTTCTTGGCCGCCTCGGACCGCGGCGCGGCTCGCGCAGGAAACATTAAATCAAGCCGCTCGATGGATAATACACGGGGTGTCGCGTGAGAACCGGCCACGCCGGAGCGAAAGAGAGGCCTACGTACGTCGCTCCGTTCAGCTCCGCTCCGCTCGGAACCCGGCCATTATCTATTAGCGGTTCACCTATTATCGAACCGTTTCTGACTTAACCAGCGCCGATTAACAGTTGCTCGAACCGGTCGCTTCGTTTCCACGGGACAACGCGCCCGGTGTGTCCGATGTGTCCGCTTCTAACGAACGCTCGAACGGTAATTTATGTAACACCGTGCACGATTTATGGCGAGAACAGTCTCGCCGCTGACTCCCGGACTGACGAAACGGAGAGGAATTAAACGACAGATAAGAGGACTTTCGGTTCCCTGTTCCCCCCCGCGACAGGCTACAGGAGGGGTCTCGCTACACGGATCACCGGTTGATATACTACCCGTGTAAACGTGATTCATAGATTTGTTCGCGTATAATCCGGATGATTTTATTGAGATTTTCGGCGATATCCCGCCGGGTTCAATTCTTGTTACCCGACGGAGCCTCTTGTAACTTCGCGCCACGGCCGATTCGAATTCGGAACGCCTCGTGTCCCCGATATTCTCGATCGGGTTTGTATAGCAAACGTCGTCCCGCCGCGTGGGAAACTAGCCTAGTTTCAAATTTCTCGGGAAACGAACACCTCCGGAGGTTTCCCCCGCTCGAAGAGGATTTTGATGCTGGAACGGCTGGAGTTGCTGGCGCTGCACAGTGACATTCGAAAAGCGATAGTTCGGCCGGATTCGACGCTCGCGACCGGTCGTTACGCGAGCCGATCCGCGGCGGCGATTTGTCACCGTCGATTCGCGCCGTTAGAAGGCGGTCATTATTTTAGAATAATCTAAAACCGATGGTGATTAGTGGAGGAGCCGGCGTCACCTGCGCGATCAGCTTCTCGTTTATAGCGCGGCCGCAGCCCGACAGCCCTTCCGCGGCCGATTCCCACCTCCATTTCGACTATCCATCATCGGTGCCCTTCGATCTTGTCCATCCCGAACTCTTCGGCGCGCGAAAACGCTGAAATAATTAGGCTAGAAACGGGAATTACCGCGCTCGCCAGTCAATCTTCTCCGAGATTCTTAACGCTTTGGACTGCCGTAAGACGTTTGGAAATATTGTCAACGGACTATATGAATTTTTTATTCGATGTTCCATTTCACTCGCAAACGAACGACTACCCTGAGGAACATGATCGAACCATTTCTTCGGACATTATTACTTAAAACGGAATTATGAATCTCTTCGATACAGCCATAGGGAAAACTTTATATAATTTCATGTGTGAATTTGAAATATTGTTTGCTGAATTGCGACTTGTACCAAGTGAAGTTGTTTGGCACCAACCTCTGGATAAATAATAGCATAATAGATAGAAAGTTACAGCTTGCTCCGAAGTGCGAAACATCAGTATACGCGCGTAAAATAAATGTCATGGAACAGTAGTTGTTTAATAAGGAATATAATATATTAATATTTTATGGGAGAAAGTGTGCTTTGATAATGTATTATACAATCCTTATTAATAGTCTACAACTTGTCCCAGGATAGTGTCAATTTACGGAAAAGGTATTCAATCTGTGATTATCACACTTTAGGTATCCAATTACCAGTGGGTCTTCACAATATTTTGAAAATTGATCGAACAGATCACAATACTCTCTTCCTTTTACAAATTGTGTTATGTGAAATAGTTTTAGGAAAGTCCACATTTTATTTATCACGCCCTAACTATTAATGTATATAGAAACTATCAAGTATTTCGAAAATCCTCCCAAGAAATAATCTTTTTTACAAGTTATGCCATGCGAGGAAGATGCAGAAAACTCCTCAGTCTATTTATCACATTTTAACCATTCATGTGGAGCCTGGAGGATTCGTTATTTCTCTTACAAATTGTGCCACCCAAAGGAAATTTATTCTATACCCATTCCTTTGCGTAGAACCTTTTTAATAATTCTAAATTCATCGAAACAGACCAGAGTCCTTCTCCCCCGTCACAAGATGAGCAAAAAGGGCGATCTTCGAGGCACTACGGAGGCCCTGGACAGTTGAAGTCGCACTCGAGCGACCTGCATAGAAATGGACAAATTGCCAGGCGTATATTACACGGCTCTTAGGGTCGCGTCACCGTGAAATATCGTATTTTGGCACGAGGCCTCCGCGTTTACGAGGGCCTGAAGTGGCGTGCGAACGAGACGTCCCACGAAGTGGCCTACGAGATCACGAGGAGACGCCGAGATCGGGACTATCCTTGACCGTCGTCGAATAATTAACGTCGGTTTTCGTGAAACTCTCGGTTTCTTACCTGGCCCGGGGACCTGGGGACCGTGCCCGCCGCAGAAAAACGAGGACCGACGTGTCGGTTTCCTGATACTCCGGACAAATTTATCGCTCGGTTCTGCTTGTAAATCGAATCTCCAAAATGATCTGCAAAAATAACGCTCGATCTGTTAAGCCGAATCGAACAAAACGGGAGACCGGCCGAGTTCCCGATCGCAAGCGCAAGGATCCGCTGTGCTGTGGATCTGAAAACTGCAAAGCAGATCTTCACGGAAAATAAAAATCTTCTGCGCCAATTGCAGCAAACAGTGGGCCCAATAGAAATGTCTCTGCTGCTTCAACAATTTTAATAAATCGATATGTTGTGACATTCTTACAACCCCTCCACTGTTCCAAATTACTAAACACTCAAATGTTTAGTATGAATACGAGCTCGAATATGAATGAATACGAGCTTTACTAATGTAATAAATATTTTGAATAACGAAACAGCAAATTTTTCTAAGGGGTAAGTTTTTCAGCGAGATAAATTGCAACGAAAATGATAGGTTCGTTTTAGGATTGAATTTATCTGAACGGCATAAGGGTCGCTCCTATTTCCACGGATGCTGAAGTAGGGCTCGTAGAGTGGAAACAAGTTTCGTGGCAACAGAAGGCAGCCCACTCTCTCGGAGCTCGGCTGATCGAAACCGAAAGTGGCCGATCGGGGTTAGTATTCTCTGCCGTGAGCAATTCGCGGCGACAGTGCGGCCGCGGTGGTCCAGGTCCGCGCGATTTCGTCGGGCAATTTATTAGCCATTATCTGAGACAATGCGGCTACCTGGGCGCCAAAGGGCGCGTACGGTTCAAAGGAGCTCGGAGAGGAGAGGGTTTCGCGAGGGTGCTCGCAGAGCGAGAGGAGAGAGGATTGCGGCGACTATGGTCGTGGGGGAAGAGAAGGGAGCGAGAGGGAGAGAGATAGGAGGGTTCGGTGCAAGGGAGCGTCTCGAAGGGGACGAGGGGGCTGCAAAGGGGGCCAGAGCCGAGTACATAGGTGGGCCGCGTATAGGAGTATGCACCTCCGATCCTCTTCTTTGACACGGCGGGCCGGGAGGGAGCGAGACGGAGAGCCGGGCGAAGTGGAAGAAAAAGTCGCCTAATTGATGCTTCGTCTTTGTTTTGGTTAATTCCAACATGGTTCGGCCATTAAAACGTCCCGCTGTATCGGCGGGCCCGATCTCCGGTGCGAGATAAATGATGACACCCGCTCCAAGGGGTACCATACTTACCACCACCACCGGCACTACCACCAGCACCGTCATCGTCGCCGTATCCCCGTATCCGTCACCACTACCATTCCCCGACGATCACCGTATAGTACACGCTGCCTTCTTGCGAGAGACCCGGTGATCGCGAGCCGCGAAACAGATTTCCCTCTATCTTCCTCCAGGACCTCTATCTACCATCCAGCTGCTCAGAAAAAGCCCTGGAACCGAAAGAATCGTCTCCTACATCGTAGAGCAACGCGCCGTTATCCTCCTACTTGCCCGACAGTGTGAACTTGCCAGAGCAACCAACTTTTCGGTCCTCCTTTGTTTGCGAGGGGAACGCGCGGTATCTTCGAGATGATTTCTCCGCGGCAGACGATCGCACAGGGTGCCTCGATTTTTTCAGGGTCGCTTAGACTACCGAGGACAATGGAGAAAGTCGTGCGAACGCGTGAACGTGCTACTACTGCATTTACAAACAATAATCCCGGGAAATGCGTATTTGGATTCTGACTTTGAATAGACGTGGACTTTTTTCGAAGAAAGGCGGAAATCATTTGTTCCCTGTCTTACCAGAGTCTCCTAAAGAAGATGATGAATTCTAAATCGTTTGGTTGTGGTCGACGTCTCTTTACAGTTATTGATAAATCGCAGTTTATTTTTATTTTTCGTGTTTTTATAAGCTGCAACCTAATGCTTGCATCGAGACGTCGAAATATTTTTTAAACCTCCACGGCTCACGTCTGAAGTGGAATCTGTTAAAAATTTCCGAAGCTCTTCGCCTGCTATTCACCATTTCAAAATAGCATTTTATCCGGCACCGTGGACCGTCGAGGAGGACCTTTCTTCTTCCTGTCCTGAAGTTTTCGAAACGGCGAAGCAACTTTCCTTGTCTCGACGCCGGGGACACGCTCGGGGAGTCATCGACGCGTAGCCACGGCACAGAAACCCGCCGCTATTATTAATGACGTGTCAGAGGAACGATGAAAGACACTTAGGCTAGGCGTCGCGTCGCGGCGGATTCGACGGGTTGCGTAACGCCGCGTTTGTTTAATGGTTTAGCGGCTGCGAGGCTCGCGGATCCGTGAAAATTATCGGGCGGCATCGATCATCGGGTTCCGCGTGCGACGTCCGCGGAGGATCCTGAGGATCGAGGTCGCCGGACGATCGGGTTCGACCAGCTCCGGGGAATAAGGTCAGCGCCGGAGCGGAGCAGAGCGGAGGTGAATCGCCGCTCGCCTCGCCCGCTCCAACGTAGATATCATATCGGAGAGGACGAGCGACCGAGAGAGTGTATAAATTTGTAAAGCCGGGAGCCAGGCCACTCAAGCCGGAGTGGCATTAACGGCCGGCAATCGCCACTAAAACACTAAAGTATTAATGTAAAACACATTCTGATAGAGATACCCCCACGCCAAGACGCTTCGCTCAAGACACGGCCGCACTGCGTCCCCGTGGTCCATGGTTTTCGCGGCTCATGGCAACTCTTCCATCCTACCGTTCCATAGAGGCCTCTCTGAACCAGGTCTGTGAGACTATGATAATTGGTAGCTTTTTAGGCCAGCCAGGTCTGTATCTTTTCGGTTTGTACGAGATCACAACATGCAGAACGTGTTCTGAATCCGTGTTATACCACAGTTATGCAGGTCATGTGCATGCTCAACACATAAATGCGATTTTCACAGCTTTATATAAATCTCCCCAAGATGTGAATTAAGAAAAATGGAAGTCGTTTAGTCCATTTATGAAAATGTTATTCTACTTTATGATACGATCAATTATGTGAGCGACTCAATGAAGAAATTCAGCCGAAAATTTCTGATGAAAACATTACTATAGTTTCGGTAATTCTGAAAGAAACGCTCAGAAACAACTCGTTTCGACTCGTCCAGTAATTCCAGTGTTACTATTCATCCTCTTCCCATCATTCACTATCAAATGAATTTCTCCTCTAACCGAGTGACACGATGTTATCCCCTCGCTTCACCGTAAAACAAATAAGCCTGGAAGCTACATAATCCTTATCGAAAGCTCATCTGTACCGGCCCGATCGGTCAAGGAGCGTAATCTATAACTTTCCTAGGAGCGACACGTCTAACGACCAACCGGTAACAAGCGAAAAACTAAAAGGCCGCAGCCTGAAGCGTTTATTTACAGTTTCGCGGAGATAAAACTGGTAACGCGAGCACGATCCGTCGTATTTGTTCAAGAACTCTGATCGGCTCGTACTTGTCGTTCGTGTCAGGATTTCGAATGGCAGGATGTCAAACTGGTATTACACCATCGGTAGAAGCGCGTAGTCGCGATAATCGCGGAGCGTATTCGCGCGCGATTATCTTTCAATTTCCCATCGGCCGGTGGGATTTCCAGTGCTCACCCTCCGAAAGGATCGAGCGGCGGTTTCGCCATCGCTGATATTTCGTCGAGGCTGCCGGCAATCGGCGTCGTGCACACGATCTATCGCCATTAGCAGGCTCGGCGCGAGTGAAAGGGTGACGAACGTTTCGCAAGAGCCGCATCGAGCTACGTTTTCGGAATCGTCGGTCTGTCTCTGATTTCGCCAGTCTGTCTCGCGAAATTTGACCACCGTTCGCGGACCAATTGTTGGGGAGCAAAGAGGGGAGAGCCCGGTGTGGACGATGGTAAACGAATTTTGGTAAAAAGGTTTTAGTAAGTAACAATATTTTCTCAGGCAAAAAGGAGCTATAACAGCAGATATTCTGACCATTCATATTCATATAGATCTTCTTACTTTTGAGTCGAGAAACGAAAAACGAGTGCCATTTAGAAGGGAAAATTCGTCCTGCAATGAGAAGAATTATTCAATCAATATTCAGTAAAAAGAGTACTGAGAGCATCAAAGAATTTCTTATTTCTCTGCCTATATTTTCCTCAGCAAAATGGCAAAATGGCGAAAAGCACCCCATTTCTCCGAATTTCGTTAATTTTCCGAACGAGACTCTCCCGGGAGAATGTTTCCGAAGCACCGATTCGCACAAAGAAATTATTCCAATTTTCGACCCGCTGCATCAGGCTCGCCACTCGATGCGCCTCCGGTTGTGCCGCCTCGCTGAACCTGTTGAGAAGCGTTTTCGCTCTGCCTCGTTACGATATCGCAACACGGTGCAAAGTTGCGGCGCAGGGTTGCCGGAGATCGATGAGCATCGGGTAACACACTCGCCTCTCTCTCTCTCTCTCTCTCTCGAAAAAAAGAAAGTATGCCGGGATCGTCGACGGTGATAACGGAAACGCTCTCGTTTCGTTTTAATTGCCGCACTTTGGTAGGACGAGAACGCTGCCGGGGAAACATTTATCATCGATTTTTTGTTGCGCCACTAAATTTCGGCCATCGAGTCGAGTAATTGCCGCCTGCAACCGGGTTGTGTCGGTCGTTGCAAAAGCGGCCGAAAGTATTGCCTCTTGAACTTTGCTGAACACAGCAAAGTTAATTAATCTCCGAAGCATATTATACGTGAAACGCGAAAAATTCGTACGGCAGCAGGGTGTAAAATATCGGCAATTGTATCTTGCCAATGGTTTTCAGAGTGACTGTAGTGCTTCATCGAGGTCAAGAGTTAAGGTAAAGAGTATACGACCGGACGGCTCGGTAAGGATTAAACTTTCATTTTCGGGCAGGCGTTTGATTTTCGTGTTTTCCATTCCGAGCGTCGGAATTACCGGATGTCCCATGGTGGACATAGGGGCTCGTCGGTCCGTGGGCCCTCGTAAAGCGTGAAATAATCAACGGGACGAAAAGTGGCAATAAAATGTGTCGCCAGGCTCGGTAACGAGCCCGAATGGTCCAACGACGGAGGCGGCGGACCACCCAAAGAATCTCGAACAGGAGGCGGCCATCGTGGCCGGCGACGACGCAGCGAGTCCTTCTCCTCCTTCGGGGACGGGGGGCCGGGAGGGGACGGCGGGGTCACTCGGGCTACTCATTATGCATCTCGGATCTCAGCTCGCACCTCTGTTGTTAATCTCGCTAAGCGTTAATTTAATTAAACGCCTCCTCCTCCCGAGTCGGCCGACCGCGCCATTCATTCTGTCTCTGCGTTCCTCCGGCGACGGCCTCTCTGTCCTCCTCGCGACCAGATAGACCGCGGCCCACGGTAATTAACGCTCGTCGCGATGAATCCCCCTTCCACTCGAACCCCCTCCACCTCGGAAACTCTGCCCTCCCGTTCCTCGGGGCGAACAGTCAGGTGTACCATGCTTTGAATCCTGATGCCGCACCATTGTCATCGGCCTTTCGCGTGGTTTCCTTAGCGGAAAGAAGTTGCGTAAAACACGTTTGTCAGAAAGAATTTCTTCTTCTCGAGTACTCTGTGTCATGGTTAAGTCGAGAAACCGATTTTGAAAGGACGAAAGGACTTCCAATCCTTTGGTAGAAAGCCGGATGGGCCTGCTCAAGGACTCAATATATTCGACTGAAAATCCTCAAGGAGTAACTCGGGAAAAAAGTCAATTTTCACACCGTTTGGTAATTGGACCGCATCGCCGCCATTGTTTAGAGCCGGCCGCCTACAAATTTAATAATCCCGGGTTAGTTTAATGGCTAAGCGACGGATCGGTGGCCGGCTAGGTCGTTTAATGATGAAAGGACTAGATCCTCGGAAAGATAACGGGCGCGTAATTAAATTCGCCTTGATTTTATTGCCTCGGACAGGGCCGCGTTTATGTGGCTTTTATGCCCCCGCGAGCAAATTCTGAGGCCACGCTTTGATGCTGCCTCGGGATGAGTATTATACGTCAGTCAGGAGGTTCTTCGACACTTTATCGCCGTAATTTCATTCCGTGGCTACAAATCCCTCAGCCGAAGAGCTGTTCGTTCCGATTAACACGGGGCCAGTCTACGGAATCGTTTCTCTCGCGCGCGGCTGCCGGCTGCGCGATAAATTTCGCCGACAGTTAGCCGCGACGTGGAAATGGCCGAAACGTAGATCCCGGTTTTTGGATTGCCCCGAGGATTCGATGTTCCTCCGCGGGGAGAACGACCCTGTCGGAAATAGTCGCGCGTATTCTCCGATGTTTTTGGAACCGGGAACGACGTGTGCGTGTTCGCCGCTTGCGATATTGTCACTTCCGTTATAACGTCCCCTTTTATCGCGAATTCCTCGGCGGCACGGAGAAGCGGAAAGCGTGCAGTTCAGAGACCTGTTTAATGTCGGCGAACCTAAAAAGGCGAGGACTCGATCGGAATATTTACCGAGATCGTTTTATCATGGTATTTTGCCTATTGAATTTTCCACAATCGAATCACAAGCCTCTTTGCAACCCGATCAGGTCCAACGATTAGCCCATATCGCACAAAAGCACTGCTTCGCATGCAGCTCGTGCGCGCCACAGTACAAAAGTCGAAACTCCTGGTCAAAAGACCGAACTCCTGGAACACATCGGGACCAGGACGTAGTCCGTAGTCCTCTGCCATCGAGAGCCATAAAAATTCGTCGAACGATTCGCACGGTCCCGTTGTACCCGTACAATAATGAGCAATAATCGCCGAACAGATTTCTTTTTTATTCGAGCACAATGGCGCCGATTGTTGCCGTGTAAACAATGCCGACGGCCCTCCATTGTGTCCCCGTGGACGGTCCGTGTCGGTTTTTGGACGACCGGACACAGGAAATCGGCGAGGGTACGCGTCGGCCACGTCGAAGCGTGCGGTTAGGGTGCTCGGAACGGCGCGCGGGATGATTAAAAATCGACGCGTACCTCGTTCGACTTGTCTAGCCGTGAATCATCGAGCCCGGAGACGCGTCTCTGGAGTCATCGTAGCCGCACGTCGTCGGGTGCACCTGGAATTATTATGAAAGGGACGTGTGTACAAGCGTGTTCGCGTGGATCGTCGATAGTTCCTCGGAACGGGGGAGTATTGTTTGGATTCTGGGAGTTTTCGGGACACCCGATGATTCCTGATCAGAGGAGTTAACACCCGCGAAAACGACGGGTCCCAAAACTGTTTAATTCACAATTACTGCGTGGTGTATTGAAGTGTATGCAGAAGTTTTCAATTTTCTTTTATTCGCACACTCAATGAGGAAAAATTGATTGTCAATCGAATCGAAAATTGCGCGAGAAGGTCATCATTGCTAAGTTGTTATTCTCTGTTTCACGTCTCCTGCGTTTTTCACGCGAGATCTGCAGGTGAATTGGCACCGGCACATTGTTAAATCATGTCGGCGCAACAGCGGGCGTTATCAGCAGGTTCCGAGGAAAGGGTTGCTTATCCATTCCCGACGTATGGCCCGTGTTTGTCGGTGTCTTCCACGTAACCGATGACGAAGATACGGCAGCCGAGTGTCGGCAGCAACCACCCGCTTAGCGGGCACGTGGCTGCCCATCCTGTCACGTACCACGCGGTACATCGTCATCGGCTTGTGTCTCCTCCTTTTTCCTCGTTCCTCCCGTTCTATTCGCGTGGCGGGCCATTGTCGCCTAGGTTCGACGGTGTATTCTAGCTGAATCGTTACAACCGGCGACCATACTCGTTGTCACTTAGCGAGACGCGCCGACATCCATCGCCGCGCATACGCAAACGCCACCAAATGAATCACGAGCCCGTGTCGTGTGCCGCCTCCGACTTTTCTGATGGCCAACGCTAATTGACAGTCAGCCGCGGTAAAATCCAATCATTTCACGAGTCGTGCCTAGGCTCCGTCTAGGAAACCCCGCGACTTTTAGGAACGGACTTTCTTTTTCGAGGGGCATTCAAAACTTCTTATATTATATTAAAACTTGAAAAATCGTGTTTATCAGTCGGACAACTACCGTTTAGGCAAAACTAGTTTTCCCCTCGCACAGCTACGTTCGACTTTCTATTAAAGCTATTTTGAAAATGTTCTACGAAAAGAAAAATCGTGTTCTCAATACTGGAAACATTAGACAGAAGGTTTGTTCAATATGTACACGTCAAAAATTGATGCAATCCTTAAGTACTTCTAATCGCGGTTAAAAACGCTCGGAGATCGACATTTCTAATTCATCTAATCTACAAAACTTGAATAGTTTCTCTTTACTGTATGCTACTCACAGTAAGACTAATTAGCTACAAGAATAACCATTACCCTTTGATGGGAACCGATTCGAATTTCGGGCGAGTGGTATCGCGCGCGCGCGCGCGTGCGCACACACGCGAACGCTACAATAAACATCGCCCGGAGGGCGAGGATGTTCACTGTCAAAACAGTTTAGCACCGGCTGAATTACTGTGCCGATAAGAGCGGCGTAATTATGCCAGACGGGTAATGAGCCGGCGATGTTCCCCGCGATTATTGCGCAAAGTTTAGATCGATCGGCTTGTCGGAGATATCGAAATTCCGCGGGTTGATGTATGGCGGTCGATAATTCGGCCGTTGCGGGCAATCTGTCAGGACCGGTGCTTCTGCCACGTGCAGCGATCCTGAAAGGTCGTTCGAATTCCTAACTCGATCGAACCGAGGACTGTCTATCTCTGTACTGTGACGGACGTTGGAAAGTTTCCGAATCTCACGGAGCCATTATCGAACGTGGGAATACCCGAGGAGCTGACAAACACGCGTTCCAAATGCTTTTTGTGCGACAAACCTTTCGATCTGCCGGTGAAATAATTTATTCGGAGCTGGACTTAAACGTTCTTAAGTATACCGGCAATGATTAATTCCGTTGCAATTTGGTTTTCCTTTGACATGTGAAACTGTAAATTATTAACTAGGTCGTGGACATGCATCTACGAAAAGAAAGGAATACGTGCAATTAGAAGAAAAAAAGGATAAAAATAATTTGAGAATATCGATTCATAGGTTGAAGAAGTTATTAAAGAAAGAATCAAATTTCTACTCGGTTCCTGTGTCTTACAATCGTTGTAGAAAATGTTTATTTTGCATGAAAGTCCGCTTTGTGGCAATGAGACGTGATTGGATTAATTTCAGTGTAGGAGGAAAGTGGATCGATTTTGTGAGAGAGTCTTGCACAACAATTTTTAAAGAACATATTAGTGTTCGATCTAGGTTCGCTTCAGGTCACAACCAATTGTATTACAACAAAATAGTCCACTATAAATCGAGGTACACCTTTGGACACCTACTTTCGCCAACATCTCTGCAGCAAACAAACAATACATAAATGAGCTAAACTAAGTGGACAAATTGGTAGGCGGAAGTTCGGTCGGGGAGACAAAAAGGATGGCAGCGAGGAAGGTGACTTCCGTCTCCGAAATTGTAGCTGGAAAAGAGATGAAAAAATCGAGCCGACCTTCTATCGCGCGATCTCATCTTCAAGAGATGGCGACAGGGTTCGAGGTAAGGTTGAAGGCAAACAACATAGAAGAAGAAGAAGAAGAAGAAGAAGAAGAGGAGGAGAAGGAGGAGTCGGCCGGAGAAGAAAGCTGGCCGAGTGGTGAGGGAACGAGGGGTTCACGCGAAGGGAAACGAAGGAGTCGTCCGGCGTATAGTGCGGCTGGCCTTGATTCATTCAGACCCTTTTTATCTCGAGAATTCGTCCCGGAAAGGACGCTCGATTTCTCGGAACGGCCGTAGGGACCCCAGGCCGGGGGTCCGTGGACCCGCTGATAGCAGCGGAAAGAACGCTGGACGGCCGCGGACGCATCAATGGGCTCCATTCAAACTCCGTCCCGATCCTATCTGCGAGTGGTTTTCGGGACCGGGACATCGATCTTGGTCCCCCTAATTATTTCCAAGATGGAGATCGCTTGCGGCCTAGCCGCACGGTTAGTATCGGGGCTATTTTCGGCCCTTCTTGGCCCCGGGTACCTGCCCTACCCGTGACTTCCAGGGCTGTACCCGGCACGACGGATGCCCAGCTGATTGGTCACGGTCGCCGAGGGGAATCGAAACGATTTCGCACGGTTTTCGTTCCAACCGGACCCGGCCGTCGTTCACCAGGCTCGAGTCTGCCGCGAGCACCTTCATTCGAACACCTTTGTCCCGGGTTGCCTAATCGTTTCTTGGCATCGTTTGGACGGTGTTGTATCAATTTAGACACTCTCCCGGACGAACCTCCTGCTCCTGCCGCTGCTTGAACCCGTTGTTTCCGGATCAACGATACCGCCTCTTCGACGCTCTTCTCTTTTCATCGAGGGGTTCTTTGCATTTAGGTGATTATACAGAATAAGGCAGGATAAATAATTTCTTCTCCCCTTCAAGTGCCATTCAATGGTCTCGAGGTCTTTGTATTTAGATAGTACTGCAGAACACGTTATATTCTCTTCCCCAGGGATCATCTCATCGCTGCGTCATCATTACAAACGAATAAACCAAACAACTAGCACCCGACCAGCAACACCTCCAGCATTCAGTCCACTCCGGCGTCCCGCAGAAAATGGAGGACGTCATCGGACTCCAGGACATCGACACCGTGCGTCGAATTCGTCGATGCCGACAGTGTTACATCTAATGAAAACGTATCGTCGCGTCGTGGCCAAATTGAAAACACAAAAACACCGTAAAGCCGGGGCAACGGTAAGGACCGGCGGACGTTCGATCCATCGGCAACAATGTTCCACCCCTCTCTCTCTCTCTCTCTCTCTCTCGGAGAACCGGTGCTCCATTCGGCGCGTCGCGAACAACGATCGAATTAAAACAACAGCAAAAAAAAAGCGGGGATGAGAGAGAGAAAGAGACGAAGGGGA
Source organism: Halictus ligatus (assembly GCA_028454255.1). NCBI lineage: Eukaryota > Metazoa > Arthropoda > Insecta > Hymenoptera > Halictidae > Halictus > Halictus ligatus. The sequence continues at coordinate 5,987,429 of CM052137.1, forward strand.
GAGAGACGGGCGCAGAGAGAGAGAGAGAGAGAGAGAGAGAGAGACGGATGGAGGAGAAGGAGGAACACAACGAGGAGAGACCGTGGCTGCGTCGAGAGCTGCACGCGTTTTTCAATTACGCGGCCGTAACAGGACGCCCTGTTAGGAGACGCGTCCTGTGTTCCATCGGTTAGACGGGATCCGGCCAGTGGACAGGTTCGATACGAGCGACGTCCTCTCTCACCTGCCCGACCCCCCGGCCTCACCCCGTTCGGCCCCGACGATCGCAACGACCTGACCCTCCCCCCGCAAAACGGGCCATCTAATTTGATTATCGGCTACGGCCGCCATGGTCCCGACGGCAATGGTGAATAGGAGGACGACGGGAAGAAACAAGGTCGAATTACCGATCCGATGGACGGAGGAGGTCCCTTGCGAACGGAGATTTTGTTACCGGGAATCGGCCCGGAATCGTTTTTTCTGCCCCGAACCCCGCCGAGCACTTCGGAAAACCGAGAGCCTACCCGAAGTTATCGGACTGCCAAAAGCAAGTTTTAAAATTGGAAATGGGGTGACTTGTCCGCTGAAAAAGCGAGAAAAAGTCGCTGGATCTTGCTTCCACGTGGACACAGGCGAACGTTCACCTGTAGACAAACAACAGAGCTGTAAAAATCACCGAGCTCTGTCCGTGCGGTGGCATACCAGCACAACCGAAATCCGTGGGGCAGCACACGCGGCGTCAGAAAACCCGAAATACCGAAGATTGAGAGATTGCGTAGGAAATCTCGCGCGAAACAGAGATATAAAGAAAGGGACTAGCGGCGAGGAGGAAGAGCGAGAGGATTACGCTCGGAGAAGAAGAGCGAGGCGAATGGAAGCGAGCCGAGGGATCGCGGGCCAAGGGAGGACGAAGGAGAGAAGATAGAAGGAAGGATAGAGGGAAAGAGGGGTTTCGCTCGGATGATGGAACGTGGCGGAGAACGCGGTGGAGGAACGCGGTGCCCCGAGGCATGCGAGCGTAGTTTTCGAGGAGGGGGGGAACCTTGGCGGGGGGTGGTGACAGCGGGGCCCGCAGACCGCGGGGGGTCCGCTCGGAGGAACCAGGAATTTAACCACGAATGGCCACGCAACCAGCGGAGAGCCGTCACTTCCAGCGAGCCCGGGCATCCATTACCTCCTGGTGCCCTGCCAACCACTGCACCGCCACTCGTATCTTATATTAATATATTATTTACCTCGATCCATGCCGCTATAACTCGCCTTGCCTCGTTGCGCAGCGAGACCGAGAAAGACAGAGAGAGAGAGAGAGAGAGAGAGCGCGCGCAGAAGACAGCGCAAGAAAGACGGAGAGAGCAAGGTAGGCCACGGGGCACAGGATAAAAAGAGGGTGGCAGAGAGGAACGAGGACGGAAAAGTCGAATAAGAATGACCGGAGCGTCACGTGCCTCGCATTGTTCTCATTACTCGAGGACGATCGTCTTTCTACCCCACGGCACTCCGCCTTCGAAGCGGGAGATCGACGATGATCTAGAGCCCCTCGACCTCGAGGCTAGTCGAATTCTAGAACGGTGCTCGATCGATCGCGGGATCCTTTCCACGAAGGACGGGAACCGGGTCTACTCCTGATGTCATCCAGATAGCTCGATATACCTTCCTTAGTACCCCGCTCGATTGACTGCCGGCGATCGGGCAAGATCGCCGCTCTAAGCCCGGATGAGACCCGGATCGACGGATAGTCGCGAATCTCATGGGAGGACCCCGTGTACCGGGATACAGCGAGTCGAAGGTGGCCGGAGTGACGGTAGGAGGAAGCGTGATGTCTCTGCAGGGTCATATAGGTTTAGGTAGATCTGCTTTTAACCGTGATAATCGACTCACTGTTGGCAGTCTTGCTTGCTTGGAGTCAACGGTGGCTCGTTGGAAGCACATCAGGTAATTTCGAACTTTAGAAATAAGTGATTAAAGAGGCATGTGATCAAATTGTACTCATTTGGAGAGGAATAGAAAACAATTGCTGAAATTAAGGAAGAAAAATGATTATGATGCTGCACAACCTAGTTGGAACTATCTTGGACGTGACCATCCCTTTTGGGATGATTGAGGTGTCTCTATTGCGTTGATTTTGGGATCATTGAGGAGCCTCCCCTGAATAGAAAATTCCTAGGATGTAATCCTGTCCCAGACAGATGAGCCCTGGATTGCTAGGTAGGTTATGAGTTTTAAAAATAAAAGTGTACAGATTGCATTAATCCGAAAATAATTGGAAAATCTTGGAACCTTGAACCTTGATATCCCCCAGCCTGACCGAGGCTACTTTCAGCGTATCCTATTCATTTGACGATCTCCCCTCGTTCACCAGAAACATTGAAGACCCGGCGGATAGTCAGATCGCTTCGCAAAATAAACGAGTTCCAGCGGACAGGTTGTGCAGATTCGTAGATAGTTGAAGAGCGCTTACTGCGCTCGGTCACGGCACAAAGCGTTCGCGATTGTTGCGAATTCACCGGGTGCAATATAATTGATTCATCCCGCATCTCTGTTCCGCGGTGCTTGCGACACATCGACGGAACAATGACGATACGGCCGGCGTACGCGTGTAACTGTCAACCGGGGACATGATATCGTCGGTAATTTTTGTCGAGGCGTTGCCAGTTCCCTACCATCGTCGACTTCGTTACTCCAGTTTTTGTTTTTCTCTCTCTCCCTCTCTCTCTCTCTCCCTCTATCTTCTTTTCTCCTCTTTTCGCTTTTATCTACGCGCGCTTTGTGTGTTACCCCCGGGTTCGTGCATGCACGGAACAAAACAACGCGGGTACAACGCTTTTTCCGAGTCTAATTAATTCGCAACGACCAATTATCATGCTTCTGGGGTATTAAGGAAAAGTTATGTCGCCCCGCGAAAAGTTTGCCGGAGCACGCAACGCTCCATGCCTTTCGTTTCCCGGGAAGATACTCGACGATTAGGAACGGCGACGAATATCTTACGGCGGGGCCTGCAACCGCAAAAACCTTTTTATTAGTCCAAGAAACACGTTGAACACACGTATCCAGAGTTTTTTTTTTTTATTAAATCAAACTGTCGTTGAAATCGTGCGAGCGCTAGATTAAATTACAGCTCTCAGACGATTGCAAGAAAATTCTATATATACTTTTAAAAAAATGAAAACTATAATTATTAGACTACGGATCCTTCCACAGGAAAAAGAGGCTAGTGGAAAATGTATTTCAATAATTTTCTGAATTCCTCTGTCTCCACAATTTTGCTTTTCACTCCTTCATCTCTATCGTAAATGCATGAACACATTCTCCTACGCGTTCGTCGAGTCTTTCGGAACAGAAAAATCGTTCTAACAAATAGATTACAAAATTTTCCCCATTTCGAACGCGCAGAAGTCGTCGCGCAACATTCAGGGGAGCAGCTCCGGCTCCAACTTCCGAAATTCTTGCACCGAGAAAGAAAATCGGAGCTCCTCGGTGCATGAAAACGGGAGTTTGCATAATTATCCACAGTCTAGTAATTACTCTGCGGCGCTGACGCGCTAATGGCTGGAAGTTCTGGAACAGTTCCGAACCGGAGGAGGTACAATACAATCTGGGAGCGCGGAATCTGCTCGGATAATCGAGAATCTGGGGAACGCTCTAAGATCAAAGGGTTTACCGTTTCCGAGGAACAAGATACAGCGACAGAACGATCGCGATTCGCCCGGTTCCCGTAACAATTTCTGCTGGGAGGAGCTCGATAACCAGAAACTGTTAGCGCGAAAAAGGGCCGCGTATCGTGGGTGCGTGGAGGCGCGTAGCTTTCGTGGCCGGTGGTCGTATACGCGCGTTACGGTGATACGGCGAAGTTTATGGTATCGCGTACCGAGGTAGGCATAGGGCGTGCAGTCATGCCGTTGGCGTATTCATTTCCACGGCGGCCTCGTAAAGCCGACTTAATTTAATGTACGCGCTTCGCTTCCAACCCTGCGACCGTTCCTCCCCGTTTCCTCCTTTCCGGTTCGATTCTTCTTTGTCGCGGAAGACGCGTTAATTCTTTGCGGTGCAGGATTTCAGATGAAAAATAGACCCATGTTGCAGAGGAATTTTATCGGGTTTTAAATGAAACAAAATTGGTATATTTTTATTCAGGTATAACACCATGTAAAAACATCACAAAATAGTAATGGTCAATTAAATTTGCTGTTATTGGGCGCACATAGAAAAGACGAAATATAAACCTATGCACATGCAGCTATTGCAAGATTGCGAGGTGGGACTAGAAAATTAGTTAATTCTTTGCAGCACAGGATTTCAGATGAAAAATAGACCCATGTTGCAGAAGAATTTTATCGGGTTTTAAATGGAACAAAATTGGTATATTTTTATTAAGGTATAACCTCATGTAAAAACATCACAAAATAGTAATAGCCAATTAAATTTGCTGTTATCCGGCGCACATAGAAAAGTCGAAATATAAACCTATGCACATGCAGCTATTGCAAGATTGCGAGGTGGGACTAGAAAATTAGTTAATTCTTTGCGGTGCAGGATTTCAGATGAAAAATAGACCCATGTTGCAGAGGAATTTTATCGGGTCTTAAATGAAACAAAATTGGTATATTTTTATTAAGGTATAATATCATGTAAAAACATCACAAAATAGTAATGGTCAATTAAATTTGCTGTTATTCGGCGCACATAGAAAAGTCGAAATATAAACCTATGCACATGCAGCTATTGCAAGATTGCGAGGTGGGACTAGAAAATTACTTAATTCTTTGCAGCACAGGATTTCAGATGAAAAATAGACCCATGTTGCAGAGGAATTTTATCGGGTTTTAAATGAAACAAAATTGGTATATTTTTATTCAGGTATAACACCATGTAAAAACATCACAAAATAGTAATGGTCAATTAAATTTGCTGTTATTGGGCGCACATAGAAAAGACGAAATATAAACCTATGCACATGCAGCTATTGCAAGATTGCGAGGTGGGACTAGAAAATTAGTTAATTCTTTGCGGTGCAGGATTTCAGATGAAAAATAGACCCATGTTGCAGAGGAGTTTTATCGGGTCTTAAATGAAACAAAATTGGTATATTTTTATTAAGGTATAACACCATGTAAAAACATCACAAAATAGTAATGGTCAATTAAATTTGCTGTTATTCGGCGCACATAGAAAAGACGAAATATAAACCTATGCACATGCAGCTATTGCAAGATTGCGAGGTGGGACTAGAAAATTAGTTAATTCTTTGCGGTGCAGGATTTCAGATGAAAAATAGACCCATGTTGCAGAGGAGTTTTATCGGGTCTTAAATGAAACAAAATTGGTATATTTTTATTAAGGTATAACACCATGTAAAAACATCACAAAATAGTAATGGTTAATTAAATTTGCTGTTATTCGGCGCACATAGAAAAGACGAAATATAAACCTATGCACATGCAGCTATTGCAAGATTGCGAGGTAGGACTAGAAATGAAAAAGGTGGGACACCTTTAATCCCACCGTGCCCCAAAGAGGGTTCAACTTCATTGAAAATCATTCTGCAGCTTTTCTTTATACGCTTTAAACTACGCGAATATTTGTTGGCAGTTTCAGATGGTATTTCTTAAAGGATTTTGAGACGTACGTGTCGGTGACAATCTTTTTATATCTTGTTTAAACTTAGAACCTCGACAAATTTTTAATATTTCTGTGTTGCAGAGACATTGAGACATGATTGAGGTAAGGTCAGAACACGGTTAATTCACTTTGATTAATTTTGTTCGTGCTTCTGGAAATGCTTTTCCGATTGCTGTCCTTTGGTTATTGATTCACCGATATTTTTAGATTTCACACTGCTTAGAAATGATTGATTTTTGTAGATTTGCACGTTTCTGTCGCTATGCGACCCCTAATTAACTTTGACCATGTTTTTTTATATTTTACAGGCTGCTTGAAAATGTTTCGAACTTCACAATATCCGTGAAAACCTTAGAAAGTTTCCACTTACATGGACTGTTATTTTGTTAATATGTTTGTTTAATGATTTCATGAATATGAAACTCGTGTGTTTCGCATTTCTGGAGTCCTTCAAGGGACGGCGGTTTTCCCACACGTGGAACTTGTACTTCACAACGTGGAGAGATCCTGGGAATACTTTTACTTCGCATATTCTTCAGCTATAAATTGAAAGAAGCTCCGTATTTTGCAAAAACCCTGTTAATACTTTCGCATGCCTGAATCCCTGGATGTTTCGACGTATCATACTTCAATCTCGATATTTTTAGTTCTTACTTCGACGGAACGTCTACGTTCTATACATCACACGCAAGGAAACTTCTCGATTCCAATCGATTCCTCGAATAGTTGCTCCTCAAACCTGAAAATTACAAGGTGGAAACACCGAAGCCTGGTATTAAAATTTAGAGGCATCACTGCTGTAATCTAACAACAGCAAGAAAATGAAGTTAATGAAGTCATTAGGCAGTTCCAAGAAACTCGAAGAAGAACAAAAGAATACAGTTTTTCCGCGTAGATCCCACGGACGCAACCTGTGCGCCGAGGGGTTAATTTTGATCATTAGCGTATTCTCACCTGAGCAACCTGTCTTACTCCTTTGATCATTAGCGCAGATGTACATGCGTTTGCATGTGCATCTAAAAGGTTTCAGGTTTATCATTCTAACAGATGTGGGGGCATTCATTGCTCTCAATTCTTCCCCCTTCTGCATTCAATTCCTAGTGCAATGAATCCACAAAGATGAAATCTTCTCCTCGTTACTGTTATCATTCGGTTCTCTCATTTCCTGGAGTACATTGGAAAACAAATTTTTGCCAAGCTGTATTACTACACTACATTATTACACTGTAACCTAATTAACTTCAATATTTCTCGGCATTTATTTACAGTCATTTCAAGAGGCAATTATTTAGCTGTGACGCCTAGTCTGTCGTGATCGTTTTGTATCAAGCTGTTCACCGTCGCTATTCTTATCATTTCCGAAGATGACAAGGGCCCGACGGCGGAAGCGCTCAGGAAAGTGCGCGGTTCTATTCTTTTGAGGGTTCTTCGGGACAGACGGTTTCACAGGATGGGATACGGCGGTTGGTTGGATAGTTGGAGAAGCCGCGGCCAGGTCGTATAGAGGCAGTGTATCCGTTGGTGGCTTGGCCGGGCATATAAAACGCGGTTTCGGGTCCGGGTTAATGCGCCGGGCGAAGAGAGCGGCCTTGGCGGCGTGTTCTGCATCTCGCGGGCATGTTTTGGCCGGCTTATGAATTTATTGGGGGCCATTCATTAGACATTAGGGACAGCCCCGTGAGCGCGTAGGAGTCGAGAAAAAGGATAGCTACTCTCCCTGCGGGACCCCGTTACCAGCGTCTAGCTGCGGCCCGCTTCGGCCCGCGCCGAACTCGATTATCTCCGCACATTCGTGCCAAGTGGAACTCGCGGCGTGAAACAGAACCGTGTTCGCGAGACACGCAACCTCGTTAAAAACAAAGCGTTTTCGTTTCCAACGAACGAAGACACCGTCGCCGAATTTGTCGCGAATCGCTCGCGCCGATACGACGAGAAAAAGATAGTTACGCTCCCTAGCGAGACCCCTAGCGAGTTCTCGCCTCCGGCCCGCTGCAACCCATTTCGGGCCCGCATCGGCTCGAACATCCCCGCGCATCCGCCGAGTGGAACTCGCGGCGTGAAACAAGACACGAGCTCGTTAAAAACGAAGCGTTTCCGTCCGTAAAAACGAAGATACCGGGGCGCCGAATCGCAGCGAATCTCTCGCGGATCGCTCGGGCTGATTTATCTGCGGCCGTGCGGGCCGCCTTTTTTCGAACGCCAGTTTCGTACCGAGCGTAGATCGCGGTGATTAAGTGGCGCGGTACCGCGGGACCGTTCGATAAATAAATAAACCGCGGTGAATTAATTGGCGCACTCGGCCGGGCCCGGGCCGTGTCGAGCGTGTTCCACCGGGCCCGCTCAAAGCGCGCTCTTTATTTTTCTGTAATCGATCGACGCCGCCCCTGGACCCGATTCGATAAGCTGCGAATCGCGGGAACGAGATCGGTTCCCCAGGGAACGGAATTCTGGGTTCCAAGCTCCGAGGGGAAAATTTAATTTTTAACCATGTCGTTGTTTACTGAAACGTGTAGTAGTAGAAATGTCTGTCTTCTATATCGCTTGCATTGCTTTGTATTGTGCATTTATTACAAACATGGGTAGTTCTAGGTGAAAACAGCAAAGAGATTGTTTGACATAACATTTTCTGGTTGATCAGCGAAGACGTAGAAGGTTCAGGTAAACTGACACTGGTTTGCCACTTTGTGCAACCCTCCGTGGCGTCCATTTTGTCTCGACTCTTGTAAGGCTGTTAGGCGTCTGGCCTACTGTGTCCGCCACTTTTGAAGTATGCTGAACGTACGGTGTGATTGAAGTTACTTGCGGTGTTGGATAATGTTGCAGGTCGTTGAAGCAGAAGACCGGAGACACTTACAATAAGATTGACAAGTTGCAAACAACGTTGGAAAATATGTTTAGAAAAATCCTGTAACGTTACCGACAATATCTACTTTCTTCCTCGTATCAAGAAGAAAACATTTTCAATTCTGTAATAGTATCACGATTGTATAATATTCTTTTTTCAGAAAATTGTAACTAATACGTTCTCCTAAATAATATTCCAAACACATAGTGCAACCAAGAACCACAACAGTGTTAATATTATTCTTTTGATTGGAAAGTTGGGAAAAAGATTCTCTGTTTCTTCTCAAGAATTAGAATGCATTTAACCGATGCAATGGAAAAAGAATATGCCAGACTGGCTCAGAAAGATGAGAACTTTTACAGAAATGGATAAAGCAGAGATTTGCGATAGTAAGGTTGCAGCCAAGAATGGCATAAATCACATTGTCTATAGAATAAATAGCACGATAACGAAGGAAATAAAACGTGCGAACTGGTTTAAAGAAAGGAAATCAAGAGGAATATTATGAGAATAACTAAATGTAGAATTAAGTGAAATTAGAATAAGTATGAAGCACTTGAAGACGGTACAACGACTCGGAAAATCAAGAATATTTATAGAGACAAGAGAAATAGTGGTTTACAACAGTGTAGCAACTACGAATAAATAATTATTACTGTACAATGTAGAGTGAATAGAACAGTAAGAAAATGAGCGAACGACACGAGTTCAAAGAATGGAAAAAGGGAAAATATGCCTGAGAAAAGCGACTGTGAAACTAAGTGAAATTAAAATAGTTGCGAAGCGATTGAAGTAGCATCGATATAATTATTCTGTGGACGAGATATCGAGGCATCCCCGAAAGAATAGATCGACTGTTTCCCAATAGGAAGACGAGGCTCGCGACGGCGAGCTTTCAGGCAGCCTGAATTTCTAATTAGCCTCGGCTGGCTCACGAGTCGCGTGACCACGAAGTACGGCATTGTATTCAGCGGGCCGTCGAACAAAGCGAAACTTCGTTAACATTCAAAGCGACGCGTTCGCTGCTTAAACGAGGCTGTAATTCGCTCGCGGACGGAATAGATTGTTCGAGCGGATCCGAACCGGCGTCCGCGCTTGTTAATGACGAAAGTTGTCTTCTAATGGCTCGCGCGTTAAATACGAAGAAGAAGAGGAAGAAGATGATGACGAAGAAGCAGGAGAGGATCTTCTGGAAGGGGAAACGGCCACAGGAAGCGGGAACGGAACACAGGCGGGGCCCGTTGATCTCGTTACACGGACTCCTCTTCTTCGTTGTCGCAGCTTTTACGACGGAACTTTCGCAGTTCGCGAATATTAGGGGAACGCGACGCGGGGGAGGGATAGAAAAGCTTGCCGGTACCAGCGCGCTACAAGTCCCCTGTCGACTCGTCCCTTCAAATTTACCCGAGGAACGCGGATAAAAGAAACTTCAGCCGCTCGGAAACCAGCGTGTCTCTCGTGGACGATGCTCGAACACCGGTTCTCTGGTAAGTCGCGCTTCTAACGAGCTAATTTGTGGCCGCCTCTTTGCCCAAACCACTCGTAGACCTTCGACGACTCCTGTAAGTACAACTGCGTTCGTGAGCTTCCGCTCGTTCGCATTTGTCGCGGTTTATCGACCCGTTTAGTCGCGAGCAACGAAATCAGACGATTTTTGGGTGTACGCCACTTTTTCAACTGTACAAGGTCTTCCATTTCCTCGAGATCATACTCTTGAATGATCGATGCTAAAACGTTTTTGGGTTGTACATAATGAAACTATATGTACAAAGTTGTATATTATTTTGCTGAAACGTGGAAGTTGCAATATTCTCTCTCGCTCCGCAAGAAAGTTATGTAAAAATGGCCTCCTCAAATTCGAGACAAAATTGGCTCGTATCAGTAAAGCATAAATAGAAATATTATAAGCCACCACGGTGGTCTGTTTCAGCAAATTTTCAACCACCCTTGGATCCAGGACATATGAAAATTCCATAATTCTTTAACAACACAACGAACACTCGTGAACGATGGTGTGCAACATTTGTTAGCTCGTAGGTAATTATTTATTCATGACAGATAGTACGGAAATAAGTTTAACGCTCTACTTTACCTGGTACGCGCATTTATTATTCCTCGATAAAAAAGTTAACTGAACGCGCAATCGGAATTTACACGGTTAGATGCACGAGATCGACGGTGAGCTTATTAATTAACCAACAGGTGTTTTAAAACAAAAACTAGTGTACATTATGAGGATACTTATGTTTTTCATAAATTCAGTAATATTTTTTGTGTTTAACGTCATGATAACCCTGTGCAGTTAGTTAAAGATGAACATTTAAAACCGCGAATTGTAACTTCAACGAATTTAAAGAAACAATAGAATCCTGAAGGAAATATAATCTCACATTCGAGAACACGAAATGGCTTCATTTGAGCGACATACAAAGGTTAGAACAGTTCGCTGTTTTAAGAGGCGATCGACACGTTGTTTGTGACTCCAGTGCTCGTAACAGTCACGCAAAATCAAAGCAACTTACTTAACAATGTGAAAATAGAGCCAAGATTTATCACAGCAATAAATTACTTTTATTACGTTGTTATATCTCGTAGATCCTAAACAAGCCCACTTTACCGCACTCTCAGCTATTTCAACTCGCAATTTAATAGAATCTAGAAATTTTGTGAATGAAATACGTGAAACTGTACCACAGTTAAAGTTTAAGTGATTTATTAAATGCAAGGAACTGTGGTAAGTCACCTCACGGTCGCTAGTCGAGTGCAAAGGGTTGATAGATCGCAATAAAAATAGATTTTAATCAAAAAAACGGTGTCACTCGTACATAACTTACGTAGCAATCAGAGAATTTACCTGTCCATTTTTGTAACGTTTGTACCAAATTTTTGCAGGTTCGAGGACCGTGCAAAGGCGCCCAGAGGCCGAAATATGGCCGAAAGAAAGAATAATTTTGTGAATGAAATACGTGAAACTGTACCACAGTCACCTCACAGTCGCTAGTCGAGTGCAAAGGGTTGATAGATCGCGATAAAAATAAATTTTAAAGTTAAAAAAATATTGTGTCACTTATAACTTACGTAGTAATCAGAGAATTGACCTGTCCATTTTTTGTGATATTCGGACCAAATTTTTGCAGGCTCGAGGGCCGTGCAAAGGCGCCCAGAGTTAGAAATTCAATCGGAGCGGCGGGGGCGGACGGCATATGGCCGAAACAAAGAATAATTCCGGGGCGGGGGATGGGCTCCGAACGAATTTCATCCGAGGGAAAGTTTGCCGGGGTACATCGGGGTCTAGACCGAAGTTGAGAGCGCGAACTCGCAGTTCGGGGGCTGTTCCAGCCGTTCGCGAGCACGACACGTGCACCACCTCCGATTTTCTTCTTCCTTCGACTGCCTTACGGCCCGTTTCCATGCTCTCGCGAGCGACGTTATGTTTCCGTCGAAGCCGAGTTTCCGGCCGCGTATATTCGCACAGCCACCCCGCCGCACCCCCTCCCCGAAACTGAAACTTTCGTGTAAGTTTTGCTGCGTTACGACGCTTCGTACACCCCCGCACACGCCCCTCTGTCTTGGCTATACTGCCACCCCCGCACAGGGGTATATACCCTAGTCAGTCGCTGTCGAAACGCGCTGTACCTACAGTTTGTACAAGTAGCCGAACTTTCGTCACGATGTGTGACGTGCACGGGACGTGTCGTCTTGCCCAGATGGGGCTCCAGCAAAAAGGAGCTGCTCGCGATTTTCGACGGCGTCTCGACAAGTTCGCGAAGAGCTCCTCGGGGCTGGTTTCGCAAACCGGTTCTAGTTAATTTGTTGAAGAGATCCTTCCTGGAGCTGTTTATTAGTTACTTCAAGAATGCGGTTTTCATGAATTATTGTAGGCGGAGAATTTTTCGGGAAAATATTTCCGATTGAAAATGGATTCGATTTTTAACGCTTGCACGGAGGGTGTAGTGAAGTCTGTTTATGGCTAAGGACGAGAACTTTCTTCATTTTATTTTTCCATGGGTAGCCGTTTCACTATAAAACGAAATTATGAGTTGAGTGGAGGAAAGTCGCTATAAGGTATCTCTACTATTCAATTTCTGCATCCTTGGGCAAATGGCGTTGATTTTGTAGCGTTTAAAAATCGCCGCCTGTTTCGACCGAGCCGATGAGACAATTTACGGTCGGAGGTCTGAATAATTATAGCAAGGGGCGTTCGGTGTGTGCTCGATGAAATACTTGTCGGGGTAGTCGGGCTCCCACGGGCATTTCGCTGGGCATCGCGGGCTGCCTTCGCGCCGTCAGCGCGAGCCGTCGCGTCGGGCCCCGTGGAACGAAGAAAAAGGCCTCGGTTTTTAAGACGGGGCCCCCTCGGAGCAAAAAAAATGGTTCACCGAACGACGAAGGGTGCATCGTTCGGGCGCATCCTCCCGGGACTCTGGCGGGTACGAGGCAGTACGAGCATTACGGGCCCCGGCAATTTATCGTTATTACCGTTGACCGGCATGAATATCGTTCAGGAGCCAGGTTATAGCCGAGAGCCAATCGGGCCTCGTGATCTGTCTCCCCGTTTCGCTCTCCCGACCGCAGCGTTGCACTCGAGCGGTGCAGCGTGCACTCACGGCGACTTGCACCGTCGGCGAGCATTAACGCTCGAGTTACGCGGCCCTATCTACATCGGAATAATTATTGCCGCGATCCTTGCGCCGCGTCCTGCTCCTGCTCCCGCTTATGCCCCTTCTTCTTCGTCTTCTTCTTCTTCTTCTTCTTCTTCGTCTGCCGTTGCCTCGACCCCCCATCCGACTGATCCTGATCTACGACCGACGAAACGCAGCCTCAAGGACAGTGCAAATCGCACGGGAACTTTGCCATTCGCGATTAACCCTTGACCGGCAAACTTTCCGTCAAACCTGCTATATTCCCTGTTCCGTTTCTGACGCAGCGGCCTCCCGCCGTTCACCATTACTCCCGAAGCCTAACATTCGCCCGGAATTTGAGTCTATCTTCAATATCTTGTATGCCCTTTTCCTGATATTTATGCAAAATTGTATCGAGTCATTAATATATCAATACCCTCTTCACTTTTCTCTCTTTATTCAGCTATAAAATCGTTGACTGCAAACGGTTCTTGTTTATTCTATTGGACTGACGTTTATTTTACGGTCACAGGGATTCGAACTTGTCGTTCATAATTTCCTAGAAGAAATTTACATTTACGACACGTCTGCAAATTAATGACATGCATGTTTAATAGATTCTGTTCGAGATCTTAATTGCACTGGAAAGTGTTTAGTTCCTTATCACCCATTTTATTGGTCGTATCATTTACATAACGTAGAAGTGTTCATTTTCTAATAAATTATAGAAAGGAATCATCGAATGGCTGTGAGCAGAACGTGGTTATCGAACTTTCGTCCTGCTGTTAAGATAATTCTAAATTATGTAAACAGTATAATTTAACCTGCGTTTGAAATAATTTCGCCCGCGCTTGGAATAATTTGATCGAAGCTTCGCGGAACGGTCGTCGCTTGAACAAATTGTAACCGACCTTTCTCGTCGCTTCTCAACTGATTTTTTAAATTCCGAACGCGTTACCATTTCCACGGTAGCGTCGTAAGTACGTCGTATATCACCTCTTCATTGTTTTTTCGATGACAGACAGATATCAGTTAGATAACTTAAAGATTATGGCTTACATAACGGGAACCTGCAACAGTCGTGAAAGCTATAATATTACTCATAAAACGTTGTTGCTTCACGAGCAATAAAAATAAAACATTCTATCAAATTTTATTGAACGGATCGCTCTTCCGAGTTATCAACATTTTTATAAGCTATGAACGCTTAAAGACCGTGGTTTAATTGTGAATAAATTACAGGCGAACCGCTCGAAGCCAGATAAGCATTAAAACGCTCTTCTCCTATCAAACGGTTCATCAAGTCCAGCATAAACAAATATCCCCATCTATTTGAATCGATACGCGCGATAAATTTTCCGAATTATTTATTGTCGCACGTCGCGCTCGACGTTAATGATATTATACAGCTCTAAGTGGAGCTAGCTGAATTAATTGAGGGCAGAACCGAAAGAAATTGTCGACTGTGTCCTCCGTACGATAAAAACTGCTCAACAGCCGGGGAGATCATGCCCTAATAACAGGCTCGGTTCGTTAAAGATCGCGAAAATTGCGACGCGCGGCGACCTAACGAGTCTTCGCACCTTTCGTCGCCTCTTGACGACAGCCACAATCACCCCGCGGCAACATAGTGTTTTTCTGCACGTAACCGTTTCATTCCGTGGACTGTCATTATCGAGTTCGTGCTGACAATCGCGCCGTTCAAATCTACGCGCTTGAATTCTATATCTCCGTGCACCGTACCCCCTCCGCGAACGCTTCAAACTCTTTGACAAAAAATTAAATTCATTTGCCTTCTCGAAGAATACGGTCCAGATAATATGCCTCGAAATCGGTGTCTCGAAATTGTCAAAATTCACGGACTTACAGCAATTTGAAATGAGCAATGGACGAGACTTTATCTCGACATGGTATTTTCTACACTGCTGTCATAGTAACTCGAGTTCCGCTGGATCGATTGGCTTTAAACTCCGTGTGCACCTTCAGCACGCCTATATTACAGCGACGCTATTAAATTGAAACAGCATCTTGAATATTAAATTAGCTTTTATAGCGAAGAAATCGTAGCGATTATACGGATACTTTATTTTCCTGATTGATCGCTTACAGCGTGTCGAATTCGAAGTTTTCCTTTACATGAAAATTCACAGACCTTCTTAAAACGTAAGTGGAGGTGTGCGTGGAGGTCCTGTGGCCAAAGGGTTGCTAGTTTTCCAGCAAAAAAATCGCGAAAACTCAAGTTTCCCTTGACACAAAAATTCGTAGACGATCTGTGTCGAAAGGATACTTAGTTTCCATGTAAAAAATATTGCAAATACACCGAAGGATGCGTTCCAGACTGGAATACCAGAGACACGATTTTCTGTGTCTCTGTATTCCGGGGTTCTTCGACGAATCGTGTCACCTTTCACTTTCCACGATCTCCGCGCTTCGCGTCGATCCGGAACGGTCTCTCGGCGTCGGCCCTCGTAAATTCAATCTAAACGCGTCATCGATAATTAAACGCGGGTTATTCCGGGGCGATCGACACGGGATCTCTCCTGAAATATTCGCGAGGAACGGGATCGCACGTTCATTAGCGCAGTTTTATCGTGCAATCACGGCTGCGGAGCGGTGTCGGCCCCGTGTACCGGTGCACACTTATCGCTGATAAGCAGCCGTTTATCGGCGATGGGGAGCGGGTGGGTGGGGGTTGGGGTAGGGGAGGCGAGTAATGGCAGCTTCGGCATTCATTATCAGGGAAATGGCAGCCGGTGGCGTGCTCGAGTTCCGATTCTCTGATCTATTTTGCACGCGCCGGGAGCCGATGTCGCGCTCGGAATTACTGCCGATGCGAATCGACGCTTCTCCTCTTGCGAGACACTCGATGACCTATTCGCACACTCGTATCCGCTTTGCCCAGCGACTCCGAGTCCCGATCGTACTCGCGACGATCGTTCGATCCGAGGAATTCGAGAATATTGTCCGACGAGCGCGCCCGATGATCAACTGCCTGAGCTATTCCGATCGTGAATGGAAACGTGGGCTATCAACTGGAGATGCGAGTATCTTCGATGGTCGCCGCGATGACACGTTGTGTCACCTTGTGCCAAGTGCCACAAATGATGAGGTAATAATACAGATTTTATTGTATTATTATGTTTCAAGAAAACGTCGACGGCGATTTGCACTTGAGTATTAAATTTTGAGTGTTCGTACTTCACCTGAGATATTAAAACCCTCTTCCCGTTGAGAGGAATTATCGGACGAGCAGTAAATAATGTTAAATATTAAGGCAGTTAATAAACAGAAAAATCTTGATGTCCGAGCTAATTGATATTCGCTAAAAAATATTGTTCGCAGATCCATCAATGTCTTTTCCCGCTACCTTCCTTCCAACACGGAGAGGTATAAAATTTCAACTGATAAATTAATCAACTAGAATATCCGACGCACGTCTACCCGCTTCTACCGGAACCTCTCAAACTGTCCCGCCTTCAGAACACTAATTAACCGAGCAGAATTTAATCAGTATCTACCAGCTTCTACCTAGATCCTCTCAAACTGTCCAGATTTAACGTCTCTGAACTATACGTCCGGTATCCCGCACTGCGATCTACATCATTCACTCGCTGCGGCGCTTTTCACCTAAATTCCCTTAGAAAACCAATGGGCAACATTCCCATGCAAGTTCAGACTTTTCCGAACTGAAACAGAACAATCACCCTTAATAAAACTACAGGAAAACTATTTTAATTCAGCTCGAGTAACTACATTCAACTTCATAACGATTGAATGATGTTCAACTGTATCTAGACTGGCGAGCAACATCCCAAATTTTATACTGTAATTTTGCATTCATTCCAACCAATTTTTCTCTGTTTACCCTTGTCACTGTTAACAGAGATAAATATTTAGTACCGTGAAGAACGCTAAGCTAATAGTTTTCTTTAGTTACTTTCTAAAATAATTTAGAAGAAGAAAGAATCGTGGCATCCATAAATGAGTGAGAGTAAATGTATTAGAATTCAGCATACCTGAATTCTCCCTTATTATTGAATTCCCTTATTATTAAAATTGCGGTGCCAATTGTATTGTTTCCCAGTCAAGTAATTTGCAATTCTCATCAGAGTCTAAGATGTATTATACCGAGTACCCTTTCAGTTTCCGACGCAGTACCCAAAGCATCTTTCATTCGCCATCTTCAACTGCCATAAGAACTGCAATCACCACAAAATTAAAACGTCCGAGTCCCTCAAGTTCCGAACGATAGATCAATCGAACGAGACATCAAGAGCCCTGCGTCGGATCGCACGTTCGCACATGAACGGATGCATCAAACGCGTCGAACCGGCGGTCTCGCAAACCGGAAGTCGTCCCATTCACGAAGACGGCCGCGGTTCTCCGCGACGCGTTGATGCAGCGGAACACAATGACCGTGGATGCAGCCGTTGCAAGTGTTGCAACGCGTAAAAACGCTTAGTTCCCGCAAGTAGCAGATGGCAGCACCGCACTGCACCGTGTGGAATTAAAAAGCTGGAGTGGAGGAGGAACGTTGGCTCGCTAGAAAGAGGAGGAAGAGGAGGATGAAGAGTAGGGGGATGAAGAGGTGGTGGAATGAATGGAGCGAGAATCCTCTGGCCGTTGAACAAAGAGAGAGAGAGAGCGAGAGAGGGAGAGAGAAAAACACGTGAACCCAAAAGAGAGGATCGAAGAGAGACATCGAAGAGAAAGAGACAAAATCGTAGACCGACTGGTAGGGATGGTAGTCGTCGAAAAAAAGAGCAGAGAGAGAGAGAGAGAGATAGAGGGAGGACGACAGAGAGAAAAAGAGAATCGGTGTTCGTTTGTGTCTACGAGTAGCGTGGCTAGTGTGCGTTTAATCTCCTCTATGGCAGGGAGGTGGTCCGATGGGGGGAGTCCGGTCTTCTTAGGAGGGAGATGACTCGGCCGGCTTAATGATTCCGGGGGAAAATAATGAAACATGACCAGGTATCAGAAAGGGGCGTTACTGGCGACCAGGGAGGGCCGGAGGGGTACGGTCGCCCTTTTCCTTGGCGGCCGTTGATATAAGGACCTGGGATACGACGTCTCGTCGGTCTCGGGGAAGGTAGGAGGCACTAATGAGGACCGTGAACGCGGACGACAGGGTTCCGAGGAGCGACAGAGGCCGGGAGACCCGTTGAACGGAGAGGGAAAACGAAAGGAGGCTGTGGCTGGGCTCTCTGGACCGGCGATCATCACCGGGGATTGGCCCGCGGGCCCAGGCGAAGCCGCCACCTGGTTGGACGAACGGACCCCTCGATGCACCAGGTGAGAAAAACTCACCTGGAGAAACCATGCCTCCGCCGATGGGAGTGGTGAGGCTGATCCCGGGCCAGGGTTGCTCGCCTCTAGGACTCCTCCGCTACCATGTTGTGATCGCACAGCTCCGCCGAGGGTCCACCGATCTGGCAACGCATCAAGCCGAGAGCCGCGGCCGATTCGAAACCGCGATTTATGGAAAGCCGCCGTGAGAAACGCGGCTCTTCCTGCTTTTGCCGATGAACCCAACTTCGACCCCGATGGGAAACCATGCTTCCGAGCCGGCAGACAGTCCTCGGGCCCTCGCCGATTTTTATGGGACGTGGGAAACGTGGGAACACTCGACGACCGTTTAATTGCCCACGATGGAACGATATTCGGCACGCCGAGACCACCGTTTTCGGAAATTGCTGGTTCCCACCTCTATCCCTAACAGGCTCACTCCCGAATCCCCCCAAAAATCGCATGAAATCAAACTAATTTAGTCAGCGCAAAGACTGCAGAGTTAAGCCAACTCGTTAAAATTTTCACACAACACAATTATTCGAAATCCTATTCATCGGCTTCTGGTCTTAAGGGGTACAGTATCAAGCTAGAAATTTTCTAAAATTCTGTACAAATATTCCCAGAAATTATTAAGTACACTATGGAAGAGTACTGTTCTACGGAAGTTAAAGAAACTTGATATTTACAATTATCGTGGAGTACAGTAGCGGAAGTTCGTGTGGAGAAATTTTGTCGGGATCGTAAGAGACTCGAGTGTACCAGTGTCAAGGGTTAAGCTTGGTATTGCCAGTTATCTTGGCACGCGCAGTCGAGAGACGCCATTAAGCACTCAGCTGCAAAATTGTTTCGGGCGCAAATTGCACGTTTCCCAGTTCGTTACAAGCTCATCACCGTTGTCACTATCAATTCCGCCGTGTCGCTCCAGTTTTCATTCGATCCGTGGCGCGCCCGGCGAAACGAATTATGTCGGCGACGAACTGGTTTATAAACTCGTAGACGGGACCCGTCGCGAAGTTTACAACGTTAACACATATATAGCGCTCCGGCCGGCGAAAATCCGTTCGGATTTCATAGAAATGCAGATCTGTGTTTACCGATGCACGGCGTCGTATCCAACGTAGCCGGAGCTTACAACAGGAAGCGATTGTTACTTTGTTATCGAGCGGATGCAAACTCGCGCAATTACCTTTAATTACCGTTTAATAGCGAGTGGAACGGGGGTACGGTAGCCCACCTGTCTCTCATCGGCCAGATACTGATGCATCGACACGGCCCGCCGGTGTATCTATTTAATTGCTTTGATTATATTTGAGAAGAGATCCAGCCCGGATACGCTGCCGGGCAACCGGTTCTGGATCGTAGATAGAAGTTCGTGCGTACGGTCCATTTCGCCACTGTAACGTTCACATTAAACACACAACATTCGGCTTAATAAACGCCGCAGTGAATCGCTTCTTTGAAACCGCGTCGATCCGCTTCGAATCCCGTAATTCCGAGGATCGAGGAAACATAAAGCGTTTGCAGCGAATACTTGTTACTCAACTGGCGCCTGGAAAATCGCACCTGTGCTCTCGCAGGAAAATTTAAACAATATTTTTTCTTTCAAATAAAAGCATTCTGAAATATAAATCGGATTGTAGATACTTTTCAGCTGAATTTGACTGATAATTTATAGAACAGTTTATTCACATTGAAATGTGTATAGACCAATTGGAAGTGCGGCGCAAATATAGTGGCAGTTATTTTAGCATAGTTTGCGTAGAACAAATGTACACATCCTGCGATATAATTGTAGAATTAATTCCTCACTATCCAACTGTTCTGACTCACAGAATTTTGCATTAAACGGCTCAAATAATCCTACATTCTCGCTATTCTTCGACGGATACGAGTAGCCATCTTTTTAACGAATTTCTAGGTTAATCTCCAAAGATCGAATTCACGGAATTGGAAAGTACGCTTACATCACCGATCGATATCGACGAATCAAGTCATCCTATTGAGACGTTAGAGGACATTGCGTCAACAGCATGATTCACAGGGAAACACGCCATCACGGGGTCACCATCGAATAATTCGTGATCACGAAACGTCACTTGTCGAGAACAACGATTCGATAAGAAGTCGTTTCGAGAGCATCATCGGAAAGGGAAAATCGACTCCGTCACCGTCGACATAATCTACGGGAATGCCCGCACGCTAATTCCTGTTCTCGGGGCGACACACGCGTGCCCAGATAAAACTCTCGCTTTAATAATTAGCGTATGTATAATTCACCGCTGAAAGAGGGCTTATCGTATCCTTTAAGCGGCCGGTTAGGCCGACCGAGTCGTCGGATGTTGCACAACGGACCCTCCGAGATCTCCAGCTCGGGAATGATAAACCAATGGCCCTTGAAATGGCGCTTCGGTACTTGGTTCTGCTGTGGCGAGAGCTGCGTACACGCTGCGTTATCCTTTATGGTTTTTCAGATTGTTAATAGTGCTCCGGAACGATAAACAAGTTGTCCCTGCGGCCTGGGCGCGAGCAAAATGGCACCTCGGTGACTTGGTGCCGTTTGATTCGACAGAGATAGATTCGTTATGATTGCTTCGTTCTTAGTTCCATCTTGGACGAGCGAAAGAGTATAAATCAGAATTGTTTAGTATTCCAATTCAGACGCGAAAGTTGGTAACATACTTTTGGTTCCATTGTACTTCTAAAGAAACAGTGTTTCCTCTTTGACAATTATAATTTGCACTATTAGACGATTCTTAGGTCGAGTAGGCTGAAATTAATATGAAAAGATTGCACGTTGTTGTTCTGCAAAGAGAAAGGTTCATTTTCTAAGAATCTTTCCGATATTCATAATTGCGCAATAGTTTACTCACTACCATATGCAAATGCAGTACAGCGTTACCAGTCTACAAGTATACAAAGTATTCCTGTTATTTTAATAAAGACAAATTATTGTTGCTATCGCGGCCTGTTCACTTGAAAATGACAGATGGATCGATGCAAATGCAGATCGTTCCGATATGGACAAATGACGCTAATTAGTTGCTGACAACGCGGACTGCAGCGCAGTTTGTATGAATGTCTCAGAGGAGCAGAAACGACGCCGAGTAACACGAAAAAGTATTCGGATTGAGGAATTCCCAAAGATGTTTATGATATCGTGTGTAAGTGAGGTACAAGACTTTAATTTTTACACTACACGAATTCTTTATCTTCCACGTTCTATCGGAGATAAAGAACACGAATCGTGTCGCGTGTTGCCGTGCAGGGTGGTCCAGTAATTCTCCCGTATCCTTTCGCCGATATAATAATCCGTTTTACAGAAAATTTCGCTAAAAACCTTACGATCGAACCTACGGCCGACAGAATCAGAAATTGTCTATCGAAAAAGCAACAAAAGACTTTCCGATAAACTTCATTCTAGCGTCGCACCGCATTGCTAAAGGACGATAGAATTTATTGAGCTAAACTGCAAAATATCAAAGTGCATAAAATAGTTAAGTAATTCTCCTGTATCCTTTCGCCGATATAATAATCCGTTTTACAGAAAATTTCGCTAAAAACCTCACGATCGAACCTACGGCCGACAGAATCAGAAATTGTCTATCGAAAAAGCAACAAAAGACATTGCTAAAGGACGATAGAATTTATCGAGCTAAACTGTAAAATATCAAAGTGCATAAAATACTTTGTCAAATCGAATCTGGTTACGGTTGAAAATAAATACATCCCAGTACAGGGCCGTCCAATCCAATCCACCCCGAAACAGCGGTGGCGAAAACGGCCGCCCGGAATAATTACCATCGAAACGACGTCCGCGAACGTCCTGGCACCGATAAAGCAACGCGTTATTGTCCTACCTATAAACGCGTGTAGCCACTGTTCACGCGTAGTCGCCGACTACAACGGAAAAGAGATCAGCAAATCCCTGTATCGCGGGGGTGCGATGCCCAGCGAGAATGGTATCGCGTACGATCCGCGTTATCGTGCCCCAGAACATTACAATGTACCGGCGAAGTGTCATTAACGACATAACGGCGCCGGCGAACGCTTTGATTCACTTAGCACAGAGGTTCCCAAACTTGTTCGGCCCATCGTCCCCTGTTCCGGACGGAATTACTCGGCATCCCCTAAAAATATCTTTCCTCAACCCTCGGCCGCCCGCTGGGTCTATTCGATTCATTTCTCATTGATTCCGAGTAAATATTAATTGCCCTGTTCTTGCAAAATTACAAGTGTCCACCTAAATATCTATTTATTTTATACGCAACTTGTACGATATCAGTACGTCCCAAAAAATATTTTTGGAAGAAACGATCCAAGCAGAAAAATTTTGTTAGCTCTCAAAAAGAGTTTTTAGAACCTCTCTCACGATTTCCTGCAGTATACAGTTTACCGTCCATTTTGGGGAACACAGTTCTAAAATAAAAAGAAATGGCAGCAAAAGGGGTAAGAAGTTGAAAACCACGGTCAGAACATCCTGGCAATGTATCAAAGATAAGGGATGCGTCGTTTGTCGATTATCGAGTATCGACTGGTCCTTGATCAACCCTTTTCCTCTTCGATCTATGCCGCGTTCTCCGCTTCGTCGACTTCGATCCCGATAAATCAGTCTAAAACCGAAAGGGACGTCGCCAGATTCCGGACTCGTTTCAACGATCCCTCGCGTTCGTTTCCGGCGATGATCCCTGTCGATCATCAACCCGGAATGATGTCCCTGTCCCGAAACGGTCCCTGTTCCCGTTGTCTCCGGCCAGATATACCTGTGCATCGATCATGCTCCTTATCGGCGCCCGAGTCACCTGGAAATTTTCAGAAAGCGATCTCTCTCTCTCTCTCTTCTCGTGGAGCCGGGATAATTTAACGCGCGCCGATAAGCGGACGACGTTCGAGCGTTGTCGAGCGATAATCGGGGGGAAACCACCCCCTGGTCCTGTCCCGGACCAGTTCGCGGAGGAATACGACCGTTCGGGATCCACGGGCTTGTCAATCAGCCGGGGAGTCGCGATCCATCAGTCGGACGGATCGAACAAATTCGGAAGAAAGTCGAGCCTGTCCCTGGTAAATGATGAATCGACCCGACACACTCGAATTTCGAAGCTACGTAGTAGACACTTGCGCTCGCAACTTTTTAGGAGGGGCTGGTTCAAGTTTATGGTTGAAGTTGGATGATGGGTCCTTGTTATTAGATCGTAGATCCTTGTGCAAATTTTTGTTCCATCTCAAAAAAGCTTGGAGAAGCGACTTCAGAGAACTTGCTCATATTTTATCGTACAAACTTGCCCGCGTTATAAATTCTATAAACCTCAGAATATTTTTGTTTCATCATTGCCACAGTAAATCGTTCTGTCTGTGCAAGAATTTTACGCCTCGTTCCACTTTTCGCGAAACGATCGAATACACGACCTCGCGTAGACACTCTGAGTCTAGCTCTGACCACGAGAGATAAAATCTAGCAAACTGTTCAATTAATGAGAGTAACATCGTCCAGTTTTTACGAGATATTCTTCGGGGACCGTGATTTTGCATGGAACCTCGGAGTCTATCACCGGGGGGGATAAAAAGCGGGGAAGATTCTCAGGTAACGAATGGAGCCACTTAACAAAGGATCGTCGGAGGACTAATATCGCCGAATGTGGGTAAAGCCCGGTGGCCAGGAGTCTCGGATGCACCCAATCAGCGTGATCGGCGTCCATGCGCCGGGAATAAAGGCGGGCTAGCATGCGAGCAGCAGCGGCAACATGAAAGATTCCTCGCGGTAGAAACTCCACCGTTGGATTCGTCCGTGTTCAGCTCCAACCCCATACATCCTCGCCGGAGCTGAGTGGTCCATAAACAGCGTGATCGTTGTATCCACATGCTGGATGCGCGTGTAATCGTGAGAAAGATCCACGACTAGACCTTCCGAAGCGGAGAGGTGGACTCGGAGAGACCGAGGGAGAGAGAGAGAGAGAGAGAGAGAGGGAGAAAGAGAAAGAGAAAAAGAGACGGAGAGGAACGACGCCGGCGTTCATTAATTAAACGAAGCGTGAGATTCCCAACCCTCTCCGACGCCCCTCCTCTCTCTCTCCTTTGTTCCAAGCCGGCCAACCCCCGCGATCATCTGAAGGAGCCGCTTCGTCCGGCGATCATCTGCCAGAAAGTCGATCGACCGATTCATAAATCCGTCCCCGGTGTCCCTCGTCGCCCTTCCGCTTTAAATTGTCGGGACAGTTCGAGAGCCTTGGAACAAAGGGTCGACGGGACCGCGCGTACAAAAGCTCCCCGGACGCGGCGTGTCCGCGAGGATCTTGGTAATTGTTGCGTGATGATTGGACAGCTTAACGATCCTCCTGAAAACGCTCGGCGGAGATCAGAGACTCTCGACTTCGAGTCGGATCGCGGCGCCGCTCTTTCGGATCTGCGATTTTCGGCGTGCTTGCCAGAGAAGAAAATCCGAATTCTTCGGGTATGCCGGGCAAAGAGAGCCTCGGCGAATAAAAAATTATTGTGCCCCGAAAAAGTTTGATTTTCAACACCCTGTACGTTATCGTCGTATTTCATTCAAAAGTTTAAATTATGACTATTCTTTAGAAATGTGCACAGTACCCTTCAACGCGTGTGTTAAATACTTCGGCCAATAGGTACCAATTTCGAGTTAGTAAGCAGGGAAATTCAAATTGTCAGCGGACGGAGCAATCGGGAATTAAACAAAATTCTGGAATACGTATCGAAGTTCTTATTTTAATATATGGAACGTCAACGGTTTAAAGCATTAACGAGAAAAAATAACTATCGTAAAGAAATTTCGCATTATTCGAAACCTCGAAGGTGAACGTTGTGTGCGTTCAGTCGGTAGAGTTGAAAGGCAACAATTCGCAATTGTCGCTCGCTCGTCCACACCTAGCACGACCCCGTGACTCGTCTGTTACGCGGACATATTTGCTCGGACCAGATTTCCGATTTATCAGCGATAGGCTGACAAAGGGTCGGCCGAAATCCTTTGAAGATATCGCGTATCGGTCGATTCGTTGTTTGATCTGCGTCGAAACATGGACGTGCACTCCGTCCTACGTCGATAACGGCAACGATCGTCGATGGTTCCGGTGATCGTGACGCTTCAGCCACTCGCTCGAACCGGCCCTTATCAGCTACGACATATTTGTACGCGTCACGCTGAAAAAGTGTTGCTGAAACGAGATCGGCGAAAAACCGTCCCGCACGTTCCACCAACAAGAGATTCCCGGGGATAATGGCTCCCGAGCATATGTTACGTGAAAAACGTTATCGGTACGAACGCGTGCAACCTCCGACTGCAACTTCATCCAGATAAAACCGAGGAAAATAGTGTAGCATACGTTCGTCCCGGGGGAAACCGATTACGAAATCGTGGACGTTCTTGACCCGATTATCTGCCATTATCTGTCATATGTCGATATTAATTTCGTATCGATGACTCGGATCTCCGGACACTTGGAAAGATTCGCACGTGGATGTATGTTCTTACAATGATTTTTTCCGATCTAGTATCGTAGAATGTTCTGGCTCGAACGATTTCGTACATGTTCCAGATCTTGTTCTATCGTGTAATTGTTTTGTGAACGATGAAACACAATGATTTTCTAGAAATAGAAACGTTGTAGTCGAACAGAAGCTTACGTTTAATATGAACGAAGTGGTACCTCGAGCACTTGAATGATTTCGTATACTTTTCTCTTCTTTGTTCTTTAGCCCATTTTATTACTCTTTCTTCTTTTTATCTGTAATTGCGTATGTTATTCTGCCTTGAAAATTGTCTGCGCCATCTTGCCTCCTTTTTCCGCGTGGTCCCTGATTTCTTCGTGGTCTGCGAGCGTGCTGCAGCAGCTTCGAAATAGTTTGCTGATCTTTCCGGCGCATCAAAGGACACCGCCCGAATGGGCGATTGTTATCAACAATGGGCTAATTGTTGGAGCCTTTTCCGCGACGACGGTTTATGATCGCGAGATTAATCGTTCTCGGCCCATTTATCTCGGAAGGTACAACATCATCGGGTCCGGTCCGGTCAGGGTCGGGCACAATCGACGTCGAAGTAATTGCTGTCTCATTAATAACCCGAACATTGGCCGGCGGCGTGTCGGTCGCTGTAATAAGTAGCGGCAATGACTCGGGATATCTGTCGGCGCGCAAGATCGCGCAATCCGCCTCGGATTCCGGGGCGATGGATTTCATGGTGAGCTGGTTAAGGACAATGGCTGCCGACGCAGATCACCTTGTGTCAACCAGGGCGCAACAACGGCGTGCTTATGTACGGCCTGGTGGGGTATTAATTATCCCCCGGGCCTCCTTATAACGTAATTTATGGGCGGCAGGGAGGGCACACGGCCGACGGGGGCGAGCGAGAGAGCGTTATCAATCCGGCAAGATTAATCACTCAAGTTTATACCCGGGCCCTTCTCCTCATCCACTTCCCTTATGGAAGTAGCACACTTCGCTCTGCCTTCCACCATGGCTTTCCCCGATTGCCCCGCGTCGACTTTAGCCTAACGTCTTGATTTATGAGCGACGTCCGTGGGGTCCGCCTCTCTGATACCTTGATGGACAAACAGTCGTCGCCGCGAGAAAACCGCCCGCGAAGTTTCGCACCCCGATGAAAGGGTTTCGTCGTGCTTGGCGGTCGAGTGGGAGGAAGTTTGTGTGGTTCTTATACTTCCAAAGGCTTTAATTATTCTGATTAATTCCGGTATCATGTTCGTTAATGTTCAGGAGTAGATAAAGTCTATGCAGAAATATTTTTACGTTTAAAAAAAGAAAGGGCGCCATCTTCAACGACGAGTATCGTTTACATTTGTCTGAGCTCGAATCAAAGGAACTTGAATAACTATACTTAATTTATTAACTATGAGTTAAAAACATGCATATTTTTATGTCTCTTTGATTTATTTGAAACGAAACGATTTATTTGAACTTGAGAGATGTACTATTCGTTTTTAATTTTAGAAAGTAGCTAACTTGAACACTACGGGAGAATTTTGAATTTGCAAGAATGCATAGCACACGAAGCAGAAGCAATCTCCATTCAATCTGTATCGCCTCGCGCCTTACCTACAAAAATATGGATTTGCATAATGCTCGGCAGTCCGAGCGATCAAGATGCGCTCGCTGCAGTGCAATTAGCAGACCGTAGAGCACTGAACGACCCGACAGCCTAAATAAGCAATCCCGATCGGCTAGAAGAGAGCATCAATCGTCGAAACAGATTTCGCGACCGAAAGGGTGCAATATCCGTTCGGCGGATGGCCGCGGCGGTTCCGGGGAAGGTGCAACATCGGATTGAAAAGTGCATCGGGCGCGCACTCTACCGAGTGCACGGTGAACCCGCGGGTGATTCTTTCCTCGTTGCACCGGGAGGGCAGCGTTAGAAACGTCTCACTCGCGGAACCTGTCGAAGTGCGGGTATTCAACACGGTGACAACCGTTGCTGCACACATTGTGGAAAGTATACGCCACCCCTTCCCCGAGGTTCCAGGTGCGAGGGGGACGAGCGTCGGAGGGGTGGTCGCTGGAAAGGGAAACTGGGAAAGGGAAAGCTCCCCACCACCTGAATCCTGCCACCTCCCCTCCCCCTTCTTCCCCCACCAACGATCCCATCCCTGCTTTGGGCAAAAGCAACCGATGCCACACGGTGCCAACGAGGAGGGTCTACAACCGTCCTTTGTCGAGTCGTGCTGCCACCTGTGCCAGCAGCTTTCGTCGACCTTGTCCGTGACTGGTCGCCGGGCACTTCGGACCCGGTCGCATCTCGCCCCGACGAGCTTGTTGACCGTCGATCTTGCGCACGAAACCCCGAACCTAACCGTCTCTCCGTCGCCTCTGCCTCGCCTTTGCCTTTGCCTTTGCCTTTGCCTTCGATTTTACACCGCCCGGCGAGCCGGCAATTCGTTCGCCAGCACCGTCTCGGATTTAAGCCGAATCTTGCTTACATGGCTATCCGACCGAACCCGAGGAGATCCACTACATCGGGTTGCCCAGTGATTCATTGAGATCTAGTTAGGATTTCGGACTTCAGTTCAGAGGTACACGCCACGGTTCGCTGGAGGGTGCTGATCGCGGGTGGACTACGCTCGTCTTCAAGGTGTTGGAAATTCGACTAGACGAGTTAAGCTTTGTATTTTGGTAGGTTCAATCGCTGTTGAGCCTCGGTAGGGGTTGAAGATTCAATGGGACCTAGCTGTTATTCTTTTTATCAAGTTTTGGTTTAAAGAGGTTATTTTTCATCGACGGATACAGACTTGTTCTTTTACAAATTTTTGCTTAGGTATTATTGGTCTGGTCCGATGATCAGCTTTTCAGGGTGAAGATCTTGGAGGTTTGTTGAGATCTAGTGATTTTTTTACTCGGGCTGTATCTTGTTGAGGACGTTGAGGAAGTTCACACACATATTATTGATCTGGTGATCGTCTTTGGGGGGAATGAAGATGATGGTGATTCATTGAGACCTAGCTGTAATCTTTTTTATTCAAGCTTCACGTTACAGTTGATATTATTCGTCTAGGGGAAACAGGAAGCTCGTATACTGTTTTGTAAATTTTAGTTAAGTCTTGTTTTAACTCGACGATTGTTCTGATAGGGGTGAAGGTGGGAGGGGTGTGATGATAATTCGTTAATAGCTGTCATACTTGTCTAGGTGTCATACTCAAGTTTCATATTATAAAGGACGGTGTTTATCTGAAGGATACAGGATAATCGTAAAATGCTCTATTCACTTCGCTCGTACTCCATTAAACTACCAAAAAAAAAAAAAAAACACGGCGTGTGTCATCAGGATTAAATAATTATCATCCAACTTTAAACATCATAAAAATGCAACGTCTCGTCGGTGAATCACAAATGTTGCTGCAACTATGTACGTTCATAAACCAATCAACAAAAATGAAAACCATAAAACGATCTCACAACGATTGAGAAACCCGTCCAGTATCGATCAAGGTGCAAGGCTACATAAACTTTATTAATATCCTCGTGTTTCCGAGTTTTATACAACGAGCCGTTATCATTGCCGCGGACTTTTATGCGAAACAAAAAATCGCCTCCATTAATCGCAGGATACCGGAGCTACATAGAAATCTACATCTTTTTCCGATAATATTAATGAGGTGGCCGTAATATCGTAAGATTCGTAGATCCTTGACACGTCTCCGCATAAAATATATGCA
The DNA here is from genome assembly GCA_028454255.1 of Halictus ligatus. NCBI lineage: Eukaryota > Metazoa > Arthropoda > Insecta > Hymenoptera > Halictidae > Halictus > Halictus ligatus. Next base: position 6,016,951 of record CM052137.1, read on the forward strand.
TGTCTCCGCGCGTAAAATCCGCGGTCTAATCGTTACACATAAAATTCGCAACACGCGGTAATCAAATCACATTTATCCGACCTGAACCAGTATACACGTACCTATATCTCGGAGCGCTATCGCGACCCATTGAGAGCTGCCGGAATTCAGAATTCAAGTTCCACCTCGAATCCGCCGATTCGATCTCGCCGATGTTTCGCGATTGGCCGGAGAGGACAGTGTTCAGCGGCGGGATACATGCAAATCGAATTACGTGCCGCGAATCAGATAGTGTCCCGCGGGGTAATTCCACCGAATCGCGATCTCCGGGCCGTTTGATTAAAATTTAAAAAAAAAGGGGGAGAGAGAGAGAGAGAGAGAAAGAAAGAAAGAATTACACGGAAGAACGCGCACGCGTGGCCGCGTATCGTGCGAATAATTACGGGTTCAACGGACGATGAGCCGAACGCGGGCTAAGCGTCGGATGAACTTTCACTCGGCGGTTACGTGCGCCTTTTACCTATCGCTCGCGATCTGTAATTACAGGTTACCAACGTGACAGTTTTCACGTGCTCCGTGATAGACGCATGTACACCGACGCATTGTACGCGGCCCGCTAACAGATCCACGTGAGAATCTCGCCTTTTTTTCGCGGCGTCCCGGGGATATCCGCCGATCGAGAACGCGATAACCGTTTCGCGATTGTGTTTCAACATCCCTGCCAGACTTTCGGAGGTTTCTACGGTGGTCATCGTTGAATCGCTTCGAAATAGGTGGCCTGTTCAGTGAATGAACGCTCAAGCTGCATGTCTGTTGAAATCGGTATCTGCAAATCGTTATTTAGTTTCTATAAGATTTTGTCACCGATAAACCTTCAATTTCAGAACGCAATTCTAATGATATTCGATGATTATAGCTTGTACTCAAAATCTGGCATCGGAAGACCGATGAATGAACATCAATTTGTTACGAAGGGACAAAGGTACCTCATTGAATGGTAATTAGACAAAGAAGCGTATTATGTGACCATTGAACCACCTCAAAATACAAATCGATGGGATGACGTTCAATCTACAGCTAAGTAAATTAATACAGTGCCAATAGGATTGTAAATAGAGATGATCTCTTTAGCGAATATATTCATTGAACAGGTCAAAATTTCATCAGTGGATTAAAGATATTACAAACGATCGCCGTCTATTTATGAATGAGTGCCGATGCAAGGAGCTATTGTTAAAAGCTAGTCCTTTCAGAGAAAAGTTTCAAAGTTGCTAATCTGTATTTCAGAATCCTTAATTTTTACCCTCTTTTGTTATACTAGTTTGGACTTTATAGAACCGAATGCGTAACGATTAGTATCTTCTCGGAAAGGGCTTTAATACTTACTAAAGATTCTTCGATAATTGCCTGGCTAATTTACAAGACAACTATCGAAGGGCTCGGAGACTCCAAAAACAAGTTCAGGATTTTCAGACTCCAAAAATGAACAAGATTAAGCAAGTTTGTCTAACAAAGCACTGTGCTCAATGTTTGTAGCTTTGTTTCCGAGAAACTCGCTTTCTTTGAACCATCTGCAAAGTTAAATCCACGTTTGATCTGTTATTTCGAAACTAGAACATAAATCATGTAGTCATTTATCGATGTAGTCAATCATTGAAGTATCTTAATTTAGGCGTACGTTCTAACAGAATTAACCCTTTGCGAACGAACCGGTCTGATGAACACATCGTCATCGTTAAAAATCTTTTCGTCGATATATCTCTTCGGTATCTAATCTCGATACAATCCATCGAAAAATGCAACATAAAAAGCTTTCGTCCACAGGGGGTTAAATATCGAATGCACAAAGACATGAGACACTCGATCAATCAGATATTACCTCTTCAACGTGCCACTCAGCAATCAAGAATAACAATCTATCAATCAAATCGCGATTAACAATGAATTATGATCGTTCATTCGCGAAAATCTGAACTGGAACAACGTTACTTGAAAACTCCATTATTTATTGTAAACAACTTATCGCCTCTACCTATCGGAGCTCGGTAATCGAAGATCGAGATCGGCTCCGAAAACAATGCACACAGTTCGCAAGAGACAGACACTCGAACCTATCATCGCGATTAATACAATTAATTATGATGTTCAATCCATAAAAATCTGTACTGAAAGAACGTCGATGAAAAGCTCCATTATTTATCGCGAACAACATATCGTTTCTATCGGAGGTTGGCGAGCAACGTTCGAGTCCAGTTCCGAATGCACAGTTCGCTCGAAGAGACAAGAAGAAAACGGAAAAACGAACAAGCACTCGAGGGATCGCGAACAGTTGAAAGACGCGGTAGTTCGAGACGGTCTATCATCTTTCCAGCGATTAGCATTCGAATTCCCGGCGAACTGTGGCCCATTAGCCGAAGCGTAACAATGCGTGCGGCGAATGCATTTAACATGAATCGCGATGTACCGGGCGCAGGACTATGGGACACGGAGAGCGAGGGCGGCATTAACATGCTAATGCCTTGTCTCGTGCTACAGTTAACCGTCTCGTCGCGTCTCACTACAGTTAAACGCGCGGGTTGATCCACGGGCATTAGTGATTCAAAGCCGAGCCCCGACACCTATAGGTCACAATCATAATAAAAACACGCGCACCGCAAAAGGCAGAAGACTCGCCCTCTAACCGAATCGTCACCGTGGATCGCGATATCGACGCGCACTGAGAGTATCGGGTTCCCGGAATCGGCACGATGAATAATTCAATGTACGCGGCACACGTGGCTCCGTCGAAAGAATGAGACAACGGGGGTTGCGTGTTCTACGAGGAAAAAGAAATGTTTCACGCGTGCACTGTTTGTGTCCGTGTTCGGTGCACCGTCGAATCGGTGTCAAGAGAAAAGGGACTGCGGCGTCCGTTCTCCCACTGTCTGCAGGCTCGATCCCCGATCCCGGCGACGCACCGTTGATCCTGGTTAAACACACGCACAGACGGGCCGACGGGAAATCCGAAATCGATGTGCGACGACATCGGTCAGCGGCTTAGCCTGGGCGTAGTCGTAGCGGAACGTCGACGTTCTCTGTGCCGTCGACAAATTCGGTGTCGCATTCTCGGAAAGTCACCGAGACCGTAGGGGGATAGAAGGCGCGAGCGAGCGAGCAAGCCGGCCGGGGAAGGGGAGGTTTTAAGGTGGAGTCGAGGAGCCGGAGGGTGGAGATCCTCGACGAAGACGAAGACGATGAGGAGGAAGGAGGGTCGGGGGAAACGGAGCGAGCGAGAGAGAAGAGATTGAGGAGGAGGAGGAGGGCGAAAGTGCCACGACGTTGCACACACTGGAATGACACTCGCGTGTATCGGCGACCTATACACCTTCGCGCTTAGCTTACAAAGCATACACGCATAGCAGCGGCCTCTTGAAATCGGGGTGGGGTGGGGTGGGGGGTTCTGGGGGTGTGCGCGAGGAGGAACCGGGGGAGGGCGGAGGAGAGAGCGAGTTGCGCGCGGCTCTGTGTGTAGACCGCGGTGTTAACAAACGGTACACTAATGTTTCACATCTCGGTGTGCCTCCGCCGTATGTTCCCGTCTCGTTTCGTCGCGGAGTCGGCTCCTCGTCCCGCGACGGTCTCCTCTAGGCCAGCGTCGCCCTCCGTGGCGAGCAAGAGCGCGAAGCAGTAGCTCAACGTGCCGCGCACACTGCGGGGTGACGAGAAAGGCAGAGAGCGGCAGAGCGGCACGAACACCGGGCCTCGGTCGGTGGTGGTGTGAGAGGAAACACGGAGCGAGACGAGGCGACGCGACGCGACGCGACGGGACGGGGAGGGGGCTACGGGAAAGGTGGCAGGGGCGGGGCAAGACTAGTCCGCGCCCACGGAGGGGAAAAAAGCCGAGCTCCGCACCCACCGCGGCTCGCGGGAGGGGACACGAAAGAAGTGTGGAAGGGGACGATTTATCCTGCTCCGCGGGCCGTCGCTCTTTCTCTCTCCCCCTCTCGCTCTCTCGCCCGTCGCGTCGTTTCGCCGGTATCTCCGAAGTGGCACACACCGCTGTACACACTGGCGAGCGTCTAACGAGCGAGGGGTAAACGGGCGATCCGCGCCGCGGCTCTCACCGCGAAACGGCAAAAATATCGTCGTCGACGGTTTTGCCCGCCGGTAGAGGGTGGTAGGTGCGCGAATATCGGCGACGATCCGCAACGCGCCGGCCGGCGAAAAATGTCGGCGCGCCTTTTTATCCAACCCCGCGGACCTCTTTGTCCCCTTTTGCACGGCCCCCACCAGTCCCGGCGGGTCGTCCTCCCCCGCGAACCGTTCGTGCTCGCGGCCCACCACCTACAGCCGCCCCTACCCGCCCCTTTGATCGGCTCTCGCGCCAGGAGGGCGACAAGTAAGCGCGAGGAGGCGAGTTCCCTTGAAAGAACTGCGCAAAACACACTTTCGCGTCGCCACGGCCCCGAAAGTCGTCTCCCGTTGTCGCCGGCTTCGTCGTCGTCGTCGTCGTCGTCGTTGTCGCCGTGGTTCGTAGCCGTCGCGGCGCGGATCGACGACCGTTGTCAGCTTGTATATTGTTAGTGATCGCCGGCACGTTGCCGCAATCGCGCGCCACCGCTCGAACTTGCTCGACCAGATTTTTCCGTTCCGGCGCGGCGGCGATATCATTCCGGTCGACGTTGTTGTTGGCCGATCGGTTTACTTTTCTTTTCTTTTCTCTTCTTTTTTTCGTTCCCTCTTTTGTCGGAACAACGAAACCCGACCAGAATCTCGAGAAGCCCGGCGAACAAAGGCGCGCGAGGAACAGAGGTGTTCGTCGCCGGCGACTTCCCGTGAACATCGATGACAATCGCGGCGCGTGATGGGACGGCCACGCGTCATCCACGCATTAAATTTCCGGTACGCGTTCGTCCCGCGTAAACGTGCCCGTGTAATACGTTCGTCGGACGGCGATCGTGCGTTCCGCTTCGCGAGCGTCGGAGCGAGAAAGGCGTTGTTGGGCCGGTGAATCGGAGCGAGACGGGTTACGGTGGTGAGATCAGGTAGAGAGAAAGAGATAAAGAGAAAGAAGGAGAGGGAGAGAGAGAGAAGAGAGTGAGACAGAGTGAGAAAGGCGGGAGAAGGAGAGACAGAGGTTGTGTAGTCAAGTGTCGCGTTGTGTGTGGAGCAAGGAGGTGGATCTTGGGAGGTGGGGGTACGAAGTAGTTGACGATCGTCGCTGGCGAAGTAGTAGTAGTGGCAGTAGTAGTAGTAGTAGTAGTAGGAGGAGGTGGAGAAGAGAGAGAAAGAGAAAGAAAGAGAGTAGTGGGAAATCGGTCGGTGGTGGGGAGACGTCAGAGTGTGTGCGGTCGTGTCGAAGAAAGAGGTGGAGAAGCGAACAGGGGACGGTAGAGAGGGCAAGCGAACAAACTACCGGGAAGAAGTCAGCGGCAAGTAAAGCAGCGCCGCCGAGGCTAAACTTCGGGATCTATCGAACTAAAATTGTCGTGTAGTTTCTGCCTCCTCTTCTGGCCCCCTCCTGACGCGGCCGGCCTCTCGCTCTCTCCCTTGACCCCACCAGAGCGAATACACACGGTGGCAACGGCAGCATCTCGGTCGGTTGCGCCCCCTCTGGCTCTGCGAGCTAGCACCCATCCCCTCCACCAAAACGAAAGCCGAACGAAGAGGGAAGAAAGCATCGACGGTGGGGCGTCACGAGGTACGCGGCCCATTGGGGCGACGGAGAGAGGCGGATCGGACGGGCTGTGGGCGGGAGCGAGACGGTGAAACGGAAAGAGGCGAAAAGGAGGGAAAGAGACGGAACTCGAATGCGAGAGGGGGTAGGCAGGGAGCGCGTTAGCTGGCCCCACGGGCGACTCACCATATTTTATTGTCGCGTTTGCCGACGCTAACCGCCGGCGTACGGCTCCGTGTGCTCGATCTACGGAGATGCCGGCGACCTGACTCTGCCGAGACGAGACGAGACGAGACGAAACGCGACGCTACGAAACCGAGAAGAGCCTGGCAGAGGAAACCGAGAGACACAACCGTGTGCGCGAGGTTTCTCCTCGCTTTGCCGCGGCCTACGAGCAGCAAGAGAGAGCGAAGTCATCAACGCGCGGTTACGACGAATTCGCGTGGGCTAGAGGTGCCGTGGCTGCCGGCAGTGGCATCATCCGCCACCAGCAGAGGTGGCACCAGCACCCCCACCACCGTGCGCGGCGTGCCGGCCTGGACCCTCCCACCCGTCTCGCCGAGGGCAAACCATCTCGCAAAAATCGTCCCCCTTTCCATGGAAGGAAAAGAACTACGGCGACGACTCTGCCACCACCACCGTCGAGCCGACCGTTTCTCGTCACTACCACCACCACCATCGGCACACTACCATCGTTATCGCCAGCGCCACCGTCACTGTACCGCTGCCGTGCCTCCTCCTACACCGCGATCAACCGTCATCTCGCGGAACGAGGATACCAGAACTTACGGACTAGGATCTGGTCGTTCGATCCTTACGACGGAGGCCGCGACCTGCTGCCCATCCGGGGATCGGTGCCGGCCGTGTCCTATACAACATTTATTCGTGTTCGGTGGTCGATCGGTAGCCAGTGACGATTTGTAAATACAATAAGTGTGCGCGAGTGGATCGCGGTATCATCTTAATCGAGAACGGATTAAAACGCACCAGATCGGGACTGTTCGCCTCTCCCCCCACCCCCGCCTCCTTCGCCGGGAAAAAACCTGGTGCATCCAACCCCCGGCGAAGAATCAAAACCGTACGGTTACATGCGTTTTCCCCACCGAGTGAACACGCTCGTATACATGTGGACGCACACGCTCGACGACCACGAAGAGGACAGAAGCGAGCGGGCGTTACGCGCGCAACATCCGCGCCAGTATCTCGGCGTCTGCTCGTTTAAAGAGTGCGCACCGCCGCTCGAAGGGGCGGGACGATTCGGCTCCCCGTCGGTCTAGGAGCCAGCTGGGATCCCTCGATTTTCAATCGTCCGTAGAAAGAAGACACGGGACAAGCAGGATACACTGGGTCGTGATCGCTCGAGGTGCGAACAGCGATCCACACGGTGCGTGGCAGAACAAGAAGAAGAAGAGGAAGAGGAGGCAGAAGAAGAAGAAGTAGGAGGGAAGACGTAGCCGTACAAGCTTTCGGAGGAAAAAAGAAAGCGTTGTGCGCGCGAGAACAAGCCGATCCTCGGCTTTCCTTTTTCACGAGTCGTCTCTCCGTCACCATCGCTCGAGTTCTCGACCTACCGCTCTCTCCCTCTCTATCTCTCGTTACCCGGCTGACTGTCCGTCCCTCCGGTGCTTCCTCTCTCGCTCGCTCCTCCCTCTATCCAGTCCGGAGCTCTCGCTCGCTCCGTCTGAGCCTCTCCTCTCCTCCTCGCGCTCTCGGCACCCGCGTACCTCCGCCTTCCTATCCGCTCGGCGGAGGACTGGATTCCGTCGAAAAGAAACGACGATTCGGAGGATAGTCGCGACCGATCATAGCTGGCGCGCCGATCGGATCAACGCCGGCCGAGAGTTTTCGCGGCCAAAGAGAAAGATCGTTCGATCGTGACGACCCCCCCGGTGCTACTACTTCGCGGAGGAGGGTGGTCTTAGATTTTTTTTTCATTTTTCTTGTTCTCTTTGTTGCTGGCGGATCGGTCGAATCGGTTCGCGCGCGCGCGCCAAGCCGTACCTCGTGACTCGACACGGCACCTGGACAACACCGGAAATCGGTTTCGATCGGTGCCAACCGGAGGAGCAACGGGCTTCGGTGAAGTCAGCTTGCGACATATATAGTTGACGACAGTACGGTTGTCATCGGGCTAGCCGCGTGTGCTCTGTTAGTCGCGAGCCGGTCGCTGCGGCAGACAGTGTCATCGTCGTCATCGTCCGACCACGTTGCGGTTGCCGATCGGAAAACTGGTCGCTGTGTGCCTTTGTGCCCCCGCGCCTCGAGTCTGTGACAGTGCAACCCAAGTGTGTACACAAGCCCCGGAGACTACATCTTCAGGGTCGACGGTCTTCGAGCCTTAGACGGTGCAATAAAACGCGAGTTCACGCAGTGCCGAGATCGATCCTCACCTCTCCCCCGGTGGTCCTAGCTGAATTTTCGCTTTGATCGTCCACCGGAACACGTTCGTTTCGAAACTTGACAGAGATATAAATATAAACCCCGGCGCGGGGTTCTATCTCGCGTACGCTTCGTTCTTGTGAGCACAGTGGAATTAATCGTATAGCCCCAGCGACAGTGATCTATATACCTTGAAGTGAGACTTGGTGAGACTAAGACACACGGATGCACGGTGCAATACCATGATCGCGTAGCGGCGCCCGACCATCACGGCCCTGAGTGGCCGACACACAATGTCACAGTTCTCTTTCCGGGGATCGCCAAATCTACAGGTGAGTCCTATCTAGCGATTCTACCGTCTACGCCGCCGGTTTCACGCAGGATCGGTGGAATGGGTCTCGGGAGCGGGTACACCGGTGATGGATGCACTCCCTGTGACATCGATCATGCTCGCCGCGAACGGAATCAATCGGTACCTATGCTCTGGTCGCCAGGCTCCGGTAAATAATGGTCCGACCGGTTGATTGGCTTTCCGCGGGTTCGTGTTAGGGATGAAATCGAATTTCTGTGCGATTGTAGGGAAGAGATTCCGTCTCTCAGATTTAAACAAAATCGAGGAAACTTACCGAGTTGTACAAAATTTAGTCTGAAGTCTGTGTCGACAGAAAACGTCGAAAAGAATTTAGTGTTTGTCTAGATAAAAAGGATTCTAGCTTAATGCTATCTCGTTTCTTAGACGGTTTCAGGTTTGCACCCTTTTGATCACTATTACCGTCATGGAAATATTCATAATACACTCCTTGAGGTATTGTAGCGATAATAATACTAATTCGTATGCTTCAAAACAGTCAAATATTGAATGTTGTCTTCTGAGAACTAAATTGTGGGTGTGCAAGAACTGTAGAATATAAAATTAAAATTGCTGACAACATAAAGAGTATTAACCTTATAAGAAATACCTCATCAGAGGATTTTATGCGCTTGTGACAAAAATGAGGTGCAATTTGAAAAAATGGAAGGATTAAAAGAATTTCAGAATATATATTATTACTAGCTTACTTAAAAAAGAAAGAAGTGTCTACTTGGTTCTTGTTTCTTGCTGTTGATGTAATCAAATATCAATTTATTCATTCTGAAATAAACTAATAATAATCATTAATAAGACTTGATACGCGCAAAATTCAGGCGGAAGTCGACATGTTGAGGCTTGCATTGACTTATATTTGTAACACAAAATAAACACCGGAAGCAATAGATACTCCTGATTTATTAGAATCACGTATCGCGGAACATTTAGATAATTAGCATAAGGGTTGACGTGATCACGGTGGTCTGATGACTAGCTCAGCAAAGATAATAACGAAGCGACGAAGGCTGTCGAACAAACGCTCTATTCATACCGTAAACAACTAGTCGATAACACGAATAAAAAATTGGCACGGTTAAATAATTAACAATTCTTGCCAGCAGTATCAATCTACAGCATTAATATTCAGCATCGATCTGCCACAATGGAGCAATTGATAATTCCGAAAAAATCTCTCGAAATTCGCCTGTCAGGGACTAGACATCACTATGTTTCCATTCACTAGTCCGGATTCTTGGAAGAACGGGCCGTCTAGATCACCTAGTCATGTTTTCCCATGGAGGAAAAACGTCTATGGGCGAGTGTTGCCCGAGCTGTTGGCAAAAACTCGAGCTTCGGTCAGCCAGGGAGCCTTTTTCCGTGTCTAAAAAGCTGTGAAATTTTTTCACCTCGTCTAAACAGAGCGAACGACGAACCATGTTTGTCTAAATCATTTTTTTGCCGATCGCCGCTCGCCGCGGCGAGGCCGAGCGCTCCGGCAAAAAAGAATGGCATAGTCGCGTGAAAGAAATTGTCCAAACTATGCCGCGAGTCCCGCAAAACCCGGGCATAAAACATTGTAGAAGAAACGAAGCTCGTGTTATCGGTAGGGCCGCCGAAAAAAATGATTTCTGAAGTGTACGTAAATACTAATCATTACATTGTGGAACAGGAAACAAATAGGAATTTATTTCGCCTCTAAATAGCTTCAGTAAATTCTTCAATTTTATATTTGATGCACCCATTGGTTTCATAAATGCGCAAAATTTGCAGTGTTTGCTCAATAAAATTTCTGTACAGTAATTTCTTTAGTACTGTAAGTATTGCACGATTGCAAATACGAAGTTTCCTGAAGTTCTTTGAAACATTTGGATTATTTAGTCATAAATTACACGCCCGAAGCAGTCTAATTAAATGTTTACGGAATTTTAGAAGGACCCCGGTCTGATACTTCTGACTAAACGTGATGCCACTCAAGAGTTAACCTGATGTGTTGACACAAGATCCAAGTGTTTAGGTCCTTAGTGTCGTGTTTATTAGGGCACTTCGAATGAAAGAACCTCTTTCTCTTCATCTCAGGCCAATTAACCACGCTCTTCTTGATCTTCAGTAGTCTTGTCGTTGGAAAAACAAATGCACGAGATGTTTAAAGACGTTCTCAACGAATTTATGTGCGTGTGGTCGGAGGTCGAAGGGAACTGCGGGTAAATCGTCTTCTGGCCACCGGATCTATGAATTCGGATATAATTCCAACCGTTTGAAAGTCAAATGCATTCGCCGGTCTGAGGCCTCTCTCACCTATTTGCGTCTATCTGTTCCCTCTCGTACGCGATCTCGCCGTCTGCCGTGTTTAACCGATCGTTTACTCTCTCTTGACTATTCACCGTGCAATGAGGATGTGCCCGATCTCTTCCTCAAAGTGTGCTTTTACCAGCCGAAGCAGTTCTTCGCGCTTTGTGCACGTTGATTTCGATGGAACGAAAGGGATCCGATTCGTGGGCTTGTTAGAGTGTTTATCGACTGTTGAACCGGTTTTCTTCGCTGTTAGGATGATTTCGATTGACAGTTGGTTACAGCAGAAAGGCTGCTTGGATCTTGTCAGTGAAGAAACTGGTCATTCGGATAGGTGTTGAGATTTCAGTGACTTGTTGCGCGTAGAAGTTGACTGTTTAGAAATAACCGTGGAAACACAAAGTCCTTGGAAAGGGGAAAAATTGGAATTGTAACGAAAGGAACTGTCCAATTTGAAACACTATTGCTGTGAAAATATAAAGTTCCGGATTGTCATCCCCGCACAGATTTAAGGAGTGAGCTTACCTCTTTAAAAATTCTAGAGGACCTATGAAATTGATTTTGTTATAGTGTCGAGTAGTCGATTACAAAAATTGCACGAGCGAAGATTGCGTTGCGCGGGTTGATTTTTCGTCGGGAACCGCGGTGGGAAATCAGTTAGCGGGACGGTAATGAATTCTGGTCGTTAATGTCTACAAATTACATTTACTCCAGCATTTTTATCGCACGGTAGATCACCTGAAAGCGTAATCCAAGCCAGACGGAAGATTTACAGATGGCGCCCCGCCGTAGAATGCGATCCTAACGCAACAATCGAGCTCTAAACATCGCAGACCGTTTCCAACCTTCCCGACGAACGTTTATTACTCATTCGTCCCGGATTCACGAGTTCAAAGTTGCCTACTAAATTCTCCTAACGGAGCATCGATTAAATCGCGCGAGAACTATCGCCACGGTCCACGCTAACCGAAACATTTTCATTACCCGCAACAGTACCGTTGATATACGGTGCGCGCGAAACGAAGAGAAGGATTTAGAGATGTCCGGAAATTCGAGAGAGACTCTGAAAATAATTGACGATTATCTAACGGTAAACAACTCCTTCCAAGTTGGTGGAGAAAATGTTTAAAATGTTCCTTATCGGGAGCTCGTTTCTGACGTAATTTGTCCACGTAATTGATTATCAAAGAGTACACTGTGGCCTGAAGAAATCACAACAAAAAAACCGAGAACAGATAGCTCCTTGTCTTTCTGTCACGCTAAGTCGTCTGAAGCGACACTAATTTTTCGAAGAGCACATTTATTACGATTAGATTGTGGATTTTTATACAAGCAGCTATTTTTGTAGATTACTCTCTGGAAACGGGACAAAGGAAAAGTTTGTTTTAACGAGCACGAAGCAACCGATGGTAAACATTAAGCAAAGAAGGCGTTAATGAAAATGTCTGCTAGCATCCCACAGATTTGCATGTCGTAAATGCATAAAGATAAATAAGATCCACGGTGTAATTAGGACTTTCCCTTGCATTTGGCGAGTACCGTATGTTTTTGACACATTTGCTACCTGCGTCGCAAGTGTGAGGCCTTTTGCACTTTTAGCGAGGAAAGACATATACGCCGTTACGTAGCATAATCATAATATACAGCGCCATATTTAGCATTTCTCTGACTCTCTTTAAATGTTAATAGTAGTAACGGAAAGATAAATAATCCTGCTGCCTGGAGAAATTACATTATCGTGACACAGTTATAGTTCTACAAAATTTTCTTCTGAGAGACACTCGCGCAATTTCAGTCTGTTATGACAAGAAACAAACTACTGTAACTACCTTTTAACCAGTTAACATGCCTAACTCCTAGAACATCTATTACATAACACATCCGAAGAGAAATGGAACAGTCATAACGTTGTCTTCATTTATTTTAAAACAGAAGTCTGGCTAATGTAAACGTGTTAATTATATTTAATCAAGTATATCTATAATTTATCTATAAAAAGCAGTTATATAAATTAAGTATATCGATCAAGGATTATAGTCTCCAGAAAACAGAATAAAATATAATAAAATCTAATAATACAGTCAATTACAATTGCACGGATCATCTGCCCAAAGAGCCTGGTATAAAAATTGATCCGAATGTTCGCGAATTCAATTCGCAAATCCCTTCCAGCGGAAATGAAGTGAAATAAAATCTAATCGGACGAAATGAGATTCGCGCGAAACAAGTGTAAACCGGGCTCGTACCGACAAAGTGTCAGCTAGTTGCACGGAGCAGATAAGGGTAGAAGAAGAAGAAGAAGTCCCGAGTCATTTTTTACGACCCTGTGGACACGACACGCGTCCGTGTAGCCAGTCCGGGTTGCAACACCGATCGTTCGGGTGCAATTGTCCCGTTGGAATTCAAAGGTTTGCCGGTGAAAATCCGTCCGGCAGGATAGAACGTGAGGGGCGGAACGATGGAGGGAGCGAGACGGCGAGAGAGGTTCGTTTCGGTCCTCGGACCGCAGCGGATAATTTGTAGCGTGGGATCTTGTCCGTTGCGAAAATGGATAGCCGTTGGCAAGCCTGAGAGATTCGGTACCACGTGTCCTGACACGTTGCATATAGGTGTAGTACGCGGCGCATACCTATGCAGCGGTGTGCATAGCGGCCGAGCTGAGAACATGTGTTGCCACGCCTAAAGCAACGCTCCGAAATGATCGAAGAGCTTGCGCTCGCTGGAATAATTATCTCGTCTTACCATCGGCGGAGCTTTTTGCCACCACCGCCGCTCTACACCCACACCTACGCTTAGGCATCGCGCGCTCTCTACTCTCTCTCTCTCCTCTCTCTCTCTCACAATCTCTCTCCCTTAATCTCTCGCGTTCTCCCTTTCTCTTCGGAAGCCACAGCCCCGGTCCCTCGCCTCGAAATGGCGTTTCGAACGGCCCTTTTTTGCATCGTTCCGCGTCGCCTAACATTGTTCGTTTAGCCGGCTGCCATTACGCGGTCCAATTTTCGCGTTTTCAGACACAAAACCGTCTCTTTTCCGATCGATTTTACCCGCACGAGACGGAAATGGCTATGGGGGACGCGATCAACGGAATGAATTCCGTTCGTCGAAAGAACTCAACCCTTTGCACCGTGTTACCTGCGGAGACATTCCCTACCCGTGCTCCACGGTACTAATAGTAATCGAACAATCAGCTAGATGCTCCGTACAGTGCGTCTGGGAAAACTATTTCGAGTCCCCTACTCGATTCTTAACCAGTTAACTGTGGAGTTCAATTTGAAGAATCCCTCACGGCGCGGAATTAAAATCAAGCAATGTGGAATATATACGTCGAACGCAGGCCAAATTCCGCCATTATACATTTTACGAAAACAGTAAAACAAAATGGGAAAGAATTACGTTTTTATTCGAGAAGAAATTAACAGTTCATTAACGTTCACCGCACCGCAATAGAGTTTCGAATTCACGTGTATGCACGTCGAACGCGCTTAATTGGTTAAAATGCACCGTTGTCTATGCGTCAGTTTATTATTTGCGAGCAGTGTCATTTGTTTCTCACTTATACTTTTCGTTGAAGGAATTTATGAACTAAATTGTCCATTTTTTAATATTTCCTTTGTAGAGACATTCAGAAAGTTCTTCAAAGTACTGACAGTAACATTAATAACAGGATAACAAGGTAGATACATATCATTTGCGTTACGTCTGAAACGATAATACAATTATGATATTACGTTCCTCGGGGCAAAAGTGCGCGCATTTTGCTGTTTCCAGGTACTGGTGAGACGTCTGTGTTTTGTTTTATTTGCGCCACAAGATGGATTTCCGTCAATTGAGAAATTACAAATGAATCGTTGCGTTAAGGTGTCAAGCGAGAATGGATGAAGCGTTCTGCGTGCAGGCATTTACGTGGAACGTGTACGAGCTTGAATGATGCAAATTTTCGAAAAAAAAAGCGTGGTACCGTTCTAAACGACGGGGAGGATTAATAATGGCGGTGTTACACGATATGCAGAGTACCTGCGGCATTTCTTGCAGGGGGAGGGGGCGAATTGAAACTCCTCAGCCGCGTTGCAGTATGAAAAATCGTCGAACCGGGTTTATCGCGAGCGGTTCCGAACAGGACTGGCACATTGTCCGCTCGCAAGAAAGCTTGCCGTTGCATGGCGGCGTTCCAGCCGAGCAATTTCCAGTAACGAGCCGGCTAATGTCTCTCGGTAGGCAAAAGCGGCAGTGGAACAGCGGAATCGGTTCGCGTACGGCACGGTATCGCGTTGCTTAACCGCCGATAAAAATTAATGGTCTATTATCTATGAGTGTTACTCCGCTTATAACACAGTTAAACAAACAAGCAACCACTTTGGCCACGGTTGTTGTATTATCGTTGACACACTTTTCTTTCCCGTTGCGTTGCCCGTCAACCTAAACCGTTGATCTCTGTGCACGCGCCGCGCATCATTTATTACACGCCGCCGGAGGAATGGAGAAGACCGCGGCCGACAAGCCACCTCGATCGAGGGATTCGATTTTCGCGCTTGTATGCGCGCCTATACACGCACGGCAACCGTACAGCGAATCGTCTCGACGCTTTCTCGGATCGAGCCGGGCGACACTCGTTATCGTGGTTCTATCATATTCCGGCGAAAAAAGGCTCGATAACACCGAGGTCCGTTCCAACGTCCGTCAAACGGACTACTTTCGTTCGGCGTCGCGATTTCGACCCGGCCGCTCTCTATTTTCGAACTTTTCCCGCCGCCTCGGCCGACAATAAACTATTAATTGTCGTTCGCGCCACTCGCTCTGCCAAGATACCGCCTTGGCATTCTCGCCGGTGACGCAACGAGAGAGTCGTCGTAAACGCCTGCCGACACCCGCGGCCCGTGTAAACTTATCATTAATAATCGTTAAGCTCGTCCAGGTGTGTTCGACATCGTGCAGCTTCTTCATTTCCCGCGGGTCTCGCCGGACGATCCGCGGAAGCCGACGCGGTCGAGTCGGCTTGCTGGAAATCTGGCTTTTATCTTGCCTGGCATTGTCAGGACTCCGCCGTTGAACTCTGAACCATTCGACGGTCCTCGTAACATGGCTGTACCGATGGAATTTCATCGTTTAGACTTCGTTTTTCCCCCGCGTATCTTTATTTCGTATTTTCGCTTGAAAGAGAAATGTCGTTCCACTAGGAACATTTTACGAATAAAAGGAAGCGATGGTACACTGGAAAATTATTCCTTATCCCGACTCAAAGGAATGACGCTCATATTTCTTTAAGTTCAGTTTAAAATTTCTCACAACTGTTATAATCGCGTCCAAACCTAAATGTTTTTATTAAAAATGTCTTAACATCACCAACACTGTTACATTAAACTGTTCACAGTCTAGCAATCACACTGAATCAACATAAACTCATGCCCTCGTGAAAATAGATGAACTCTGATCCACTACGTATTTACGGAAACGGAAAATAAATAAATTGAAAATTGTGGTTCATGCTCTGAACGCTTATCCACCCGATGGTACATTAGCATGAAATTAGGTATTACCACCTAGCACTTTTGAAGACGCCCCCGATAAAGCACGAGGACGCCATTGAAGTTTGACGCACGAAGCTTCGAGTCGTTCTATAAATCGCGTTTTTATCGATGCAGCCTTGCCTTCGGCTTTCAGAGGACGTTACTTTGTAGAGTGTCATGTTAAAAGGCAACTTGGCTGACACAACCTTAGCAATAATGGCTGTAATTACAGCAGCAGAATATATCGCGTTCGTCGCGCGGGTTTCCCGCGAAGAAAGGATACAGAATCAGACCGCAAAGGT
Source organism: Halictus ligatus (assembly GCA_028454255.1). Taxonomy (NCBI): domain Eukaryota; kingdom Metazoa; phylum Arthropoda; class Insecta; order Hymenoptera; family Halictidae; genus Halictus; species Halictus ligatus. Next base: position 6,033,409 of record CM052137.1, read on the forward strand.
TTAACTTCACTTTTCTAAAGATCGGTTACTTATCTCCGCGTTACATTACGCTACAGCAGTCTCGTCTGTACGGATAACATGAAATAGTAATGACACGCTTGCCTCCAATTTCTTCGGGAAATGCCAGTCATCCTCGTTTGCAGCGACGCGTAATTCTCGAAATTAATTTGCTGCAAGCATTCACGAGCAGAAGAGTTTCACTCGTGTCCGATTCGAAGGAGTGCGGCCATTTTGGTCGGTATCGTTTTAAAATCAATTTTATGTAATCACCAGAACGTGCGTAACCGAGCGTGACAATGTATTCGACTGTGAAAAATTACGGAACAAGTTGAACGTACAATTAGTGCTTCTACTGTCACGGCATTTACATTTTAGTCATTCGATTCGACTCTATTTGAATTCATTTGTACCAGTATTTTCTGGTACAAAAGGTGCCTCGTCAAGAATTTTGCTAGACCCAAGATCGAACAAAAACTGATCTTCCGAGAGGTTGACGTCGATATAAATCGTTTCCAATCGATATCGTGTGCCTGAGATCGGACGCTAAACGTCGCACAGTCATCCGCAGTCTATCGATCATTTTTAGCGCACCGTAACGATAAAATTGCGTTCGACGCTGCAGCGTTATAAATAGAAATATTTTTTCGGGCTGCAGAAGAAGAGGGTTAATTTCAGCGTGAAAAATTAACGGCTCCAAGATGGCGGCTGGCGACGACGGGCGGCGCATTAAATTTAGAAGACGAACTCATATCGCTAATCTGCGTCGCTTAATCCGATTGAAATAACGTTCCTGTATCTTCCTTAATCCGTCGCGTATTTTCGGTCTGCCGCTTTCGTCGAGAGCAAACGAAAAGAGAAAGATCAAGAGAAATCACGATATATCGCCTTTGGCAATTGGTTACGCGTAGACCCGGAGATCGCGGGATTGCTGCGAGCGTTGCAGGCGAGTTAAAGCAATTAAGGATAACGTCTGGCCGAGGTCACGCGTGTCGATGTCGATAATGGAGCCTGTTGCTGAATTTTTCGCTTGTCGCGGTTCCGCGCTAACACTGCTCGACTTGTTCTCTCGGTAGCACGTTTCGCGAACGTTTCCGCCGCGGCGGGACTTCTCGCGAAATATATCCACTCGGAATGAACGCCGCTACGCTACAAATCATGGTAACATTTGTAGCATCATAGAATACCAAAAAGAAACCCAAAGGGTTAATAATTTAATCAAACCTGTGGAAAGACAGAGGCTCCGAAAAATTGACTAAAATCACAACGCCTGTGACATCAACAGTGTTAGCAGCAGATGAGGTCGCATAAGGGAAAATTTAGAAATTTGTAGTGCTCGGAGAAGCAGTAGTTCGTGCACAGGTAACGTGTCAAGCAATCGTAGCCAACTCCAGCTCTCGGACTTGATTCCAGCGATTGGAGAACTGAAATTCCATCTGCAACTTTGTTCGAAGGGGAAGGGGTGTGTGTGTGTGTGCGCGCGCGCGCCCAGTATCTCGAAAAGTCGGGGGACCGGAAGCCATGGTTCGCAGTCCTCGGCATGGCCGTTGGAAATTGCTCGTCCGTGGAATTCGTGGAATCGCGTGGCCTGCGTAATCCACCGCGATTCCACCGGAGCGGCGAGAGAATTCGGCCGCGTTCCAGCGAATGCGGAATGCCGGGGGCGGGGAGGGTGGCGGATGGCAGGTGGAGGAGGATTCCTGAATGACGGCCTGGCCGCGTAAAAATTATGAATGGCCATATTATTGCAAGTTGGCAGCTCGATGCGCCGCGCCACGATACGTTGCCACATAGATACGATCTCCGGTAGTAGTTCGCGGGCAGGCAGTTAGCGCTGTTTCGACCGCTGACTCGGCGCTACCCGATCCAATCGAGCTGACTCAGATCCTACGCCCTCTCCCCCTCTCCCGCCACTCTTTCTTTGATTCCTCTTCGGCCCTCTCCTACCCTGTTCCACCGTCGCATTCATTCACTTGCACGCTAGCACCAGCTTGCTTGCTTTCTTTCTTTCTTTCTTTCTTTCTTCCTTTACCCCCTGTTCCTTCCGATCGCGGTTTCACGCCTTTTTCTTCCAACCCCTTCCCACCCCCGCAGACTATTCTATTCATTCACGCGTTTCGTGGTCGATTTTGCTGCACGTTCTTTTGGATTTTTTCTCGCAACGTCCCTGGTCGCTTCCTTTCCCCACGGTCGATCCTTGTCGGGCTGGTTCCACCCCTGTAAAGGTCGATTCACATTTGCGGGACCGTGGCATATCATACGAGATATTTCTTACGATTCTCTACAATTTTTCAAAATTTTCTACAACGTTCAATATAATTTTTCGTAGCTTTGTGGTTCGTTTCGCTTTTTCCCGCGACACCCCAAGTGTGCTTTCTTCCCTCTGTGGGATTTTTGGTAAGTTGCTTCCAACCCCGCATAGGTGGATTCACATTCGGATTCATACTGAACTATAGAGAAGAGTTTGATTTGTCTCTCTTTCTCTAGTTTCGGTATATTTTCTCCCCTCTTCAGTTATTTCGTTGTGCTTGCACATACGAAATGTTTTAAGGATAAATTAAAAGCCAGTACTGCAGACTCTAGAAACACGGAAGAACGTTTAAACATTCCTTTTGAAATGTTTTAAAATCCGACAAAGTTCAACGGTATTGACGTCACTTAAGGAAGATTGCTATGGTCTGCATACTGGTCGTTTAATTCTTACATTTACGTTATCTGTTCTTCATTATCTCCCTTTTTTTACGACTTAGTGTTGTTTTATCGTACATAGTTTATACACCGGCCAGTCGTCGATGCCGGGTTACACAACCATTATGTTCCGTACTATGTAACGAACAAACGGTTATTACATTAGTTTGTCCGATAATATGCTTATTATACGTGACCCTCACTGTACACCGAAGTGACTTACGCTAAATATCTATGTATATGCCGTACGCGGATGTAAATGTCCGAAGGTTTAGATAATCCTTAATAATCGATTTACATTTAACAATTTGACAAGAGTCGACATGAAACAAATTGTTACATACTTAATACGATGCACCGCTCGACTCGATCCTTTTATTGTGTTCGCCTAATCGCTTCCGAAGGAGGCTAAATTGTACGATCAAAGCGAGCGCTAATCTTATCTGAAGCTACAAAGGAGCAGTTCTATAAAATGTGTTTAAAAGAAGTTGAAATTCGACGATACCTTGTATCGTATCAACCTAAACGTATCAGGTTTAGTGAGCCAAGTATATCGATCTTATCAGGAGCGTGCCCCTCCGTTGTGAATAAACCTTAACTCAGCCTTTCCGAGAATCTTTTTCTCGCTTTTTAGCAGCTTCCTTTCTCCGTTCAGTCGATTCGACGAATTTCGTACGGTCCCCGCTCGATTGTTTCTCTTTCTCGGCCCTCTCGGTTTCTGGCTCTGCGCACGCCTCGCGACTGGAACATTGTTGCTAGAGTCACTGGAACTTCCGGCACTCCGGTTACGTTCCGGCACAGCGCGTCAATTGTCGCTGTCGATAAGTTGCCCTCGCCTGTTTATCGCGCGTGATTAGCCGAATCGAGCCTGATCTCGTACTCTCTTCCGCTTCGGTCTCGATGCCGATACCGGTACCGGGAATCCGAGAGATAACCAGCCGAGAAATCGACACCTTCGAGCCGCACCATCCCTTTCTTCTTCAGGTGCGTTCGCCAGAGATTATGCTCTTTAACACGATCCCCAGGGAACACGAAAAATTCCAGTGTCTCCCCGCACTATTTCTGGTAAAAATCAGTAAATACGAAATTTAGCATTGCAATTAAGTAAGTTAAGATAATTCTCCGTAAGTGTGTCCTTTTGTAATCTTGAATAGTAAATTGAAAAATTTGGGACTCGTCATTTTCACGGATCCCGCAGTACTAGCGTTGACGCGACCGAACGAGCGCGAACATAGCTTTGTGACATGCTAATACGCATCACTGTTTATCAATGCAATTACAGAATTATCTATTCAATGAGGTAACCGACAGCTCGCAGACGGTCGTCGTCTACAATGCAAACGGTTGCTTAAACAGTTACAGTTCTTAATGCGACGTACGTTTTCATTTCTTGTGTCTGCATCAGCACTGTATTGCTCTATTCAATTCCTTGTGTAGTCGACCAAAACGTATAAATAATTTAAAACCTTCCGTATTTCACGCTCTTTTATACAAATATCTTATTCTCAGCGCATAAATTAATACATTAGCAAGGAACGGAGATTCACGGCAATTTTCTAATATATTTAGTGGAACGTTAAAAAGTCGCCGAAATGAATGCAGCAAATGCATTTACTTCAGATTATCTTCTGGATCGGCTGGAATAAGATTTAACGAATTAGCGGACCAAAAAATTTATTCTAGAAAACTCATGTAATATTCATGCTTCACTGTATGTAGGTTGTCAAAACGTCCTTTCCAATATTGAAGACAAGCGTCATTTCATACCGCAGAATGTGTATCATATTTCTCTTTGCTCTTTTGCACGATTCTTGTTAATTTTCTCTTATCGTTTTAGCCAATGTTTGTCACCGAGTCATGCTCAATTTAGATTTAAGAATTTCGAGTAGATGCTCGTTCTTCTCCCGAGAATTGTCTGCGACTCGCCGTTGGTTTCGACCAAAAATATTTTGGTAACTCTCCCTAGTGCTTCAATGCAGATTCTCTTCGTTGTTCTTTACCTGAGAATGTTTGTTATGTAATAGCTCGTGTTTTTTCCACCGATCTACATCGATCGATCCGTAGCTGGTCCAAATTCGCTTGTTACCGCGTCCCACGGCAGCGCGAGGCAATTTTATTCGTATCCCGAGAGCTAGGCAGCTAATGGCGCGCTATCTCGTGATTGAAAGGGGCGCCAGGAATATGGAAACGATTGGAGCACAGGAAAGAGTCTCGCGGACACCGAATTCGTAATGGGGCCCGTTTTACAAGCGAGCAACGGAATTTATTGCACGGCGCACGGTACACATCGCCGTTGCCCGCGGTACCAATGATTTATGCCGTGAGAAAGATTAGGCATTCGCGGCTGAACCCTTGCACCACTACCGTTACGCCAGAACGTGCCTCTGTCTAGCTCCCCTCCCCCTCCGACTTTTGCAGCCCCCCGGTGCCCCCTCGGATAAAACAGCAACCGCTCCGACGAGGACAATTTCAATAAATTATCTCCGCCGAGCGCGAATGATCGGAGATCGCGCTGTCTCGCCTTTCCCCGAATGCTTCGAACACCGATTACACCTAGAGATCCGTCCCCCCACTTTCCTCGATAGGAAACCTCCCCCCTCCTGCTCACCTGAACCGTCGACAGCGTTCTCTCACCTTCCGCCTGAATTTGCATCGACGCGCGATCGCTCTCTGAATTTCTTCACGGATCGAAAACTGATGTCTTCGGTCGATTTCGTTGCTCTCCGACATTTTTAAACTCCACCAGCTCGTCTCCGTGCATAAAATCTGCTAATTACGACGGTGTAGAAAGACTTCGGTTCCACGATACGATCTTGCGAAAGCTTTGTCTTCCGCTTGTTACTGTTTCTCGAGCGATCGATCAAATATTATTATCGTTGTCGCTATTCGAGGCGAACAGAATAAAAACAAGCGAACGAACACGTTGATGGTTTTACACGGGAGTGGTGGAAGCGAAACATTTCGAAGACTAAACACCCACAGGACAAAAACAACACGGCGGAGGGAACGTTCCGAGGCTATTCTTGCGCTGCTTAGACTTTATTTACGACTGGTGGTTTAGTTCATAAGTTTGAGGTGCGTGATGTTCTATTGTTCTCCGCTCCGAGAATGTTAAAATAATTTATACTCGCGTACAAACGGGAGAGCCTCTCCCCGAGCGGTATTTATAGAGTGCGGGGAATGTAACAACCATAAAAATACGATAAGAATTCGAGCGTATACGTTGCCGTATCCTTTAATTAACGCTTCAACGGTTCCATGTTCCTCGAGGGGTTATGTTTCTTTAATTAAGGATAAGAAATTAAAGTTGTTGGTCCCCCGATCGTGTTACAAAACCGGGGCACGAACTCTTTCTAGCAAGCTCCGCTAATTAAGCAAGTTTACATCCACTAGCTTCAAGTATTCCGTACTATTTACGAGCCTTGCCACTCTCGGGTTGCCAATTTACGGGCGAACAAGCAATTAGCTCGTCAATCTTCATACATTTAAGACGTTCTTGTAGTAATTTTGTAAATTCTTGTGCTCTCTGGCTGGTTGTAATTGAGGTACCAGGCTTTATGCAAATTTATAACTCAAAGCCGCTACGCGCTACTGAATTGCTAGTTTAATAATTGTCATCCCTATTTAAAGCAATTTTCATATTTTCTACTCTCAGTTCGCAGTTCCTACAAATTGCTAAAATTTGCTTTCTCTACTAGCTATTAAAAAAATATCAGAGCATTTCCGAGGGAAGAAAATTTTGTTAAGACGTCTCAGCTCCCATAAATGATCAAAACTCTTTATTGCATGTTAGTTCACGAAATTATATTCTCATCCCCATTTTGGTTACAGTATTTTCAATTGAGGGTATATCTGAGGGAAGATAATTCTTATTTTTTCTCAGCTCCCGCAAATTTCATCACATCCCCTTGCTAGTCTAAGAAACAAGTTTATCCCTATTCCTATAAGAACACCTTTAACATAGGAGCGACTTCGATTAGAAAAGATTCTGTTACAAAGCCGCAATCCTCGCGAACAACAATCCGTCACTCGTCACTCTAAAAATTTATTACTTCTCAGCTCTCGCAAATTCCATCACCACCCCTTGATAGTCTATGAAACAACTTTATTTCCATGAGAAGACCTTCAACATAGGTGCGTCTCCGATTAGAATGGATTCTGTTACAACACCGCAACCCTCGCGAACAACAATCCGTCACTCGTCACTCTGAAAAAACTGACGCTCGACCCCGCGCGACTGTACGGTATCTCGAGTCATGAAGAGTCAATCATCGTTGTGCGCGCAAGGAAGCGATCCGGGGTTGGTGTTTTGTTTCTCTCCGAAGGGCCGGTGAACATCGAACACACGGTGCTCGGCGATTACAAAGTAACTGTTCGCCGCGATAAGCTCCGTGGCTGTTTGTATCGCGCTTAAATACGCTCGAGCGTGGTGTGTGTATGTTTAATAAATAGAGCGGGAGTCGGTCTCTCTCTCAGCGGGGAACGGTGACAGGCCGGAGAGAATACGATTATGCCGGCGAGAGGACGAGAAAGTATACTAGCGACAATAAGCGTACCAGCAAGGAGAGAGAGAGAGAGAGAGGGAGAGAAGAGCACGCTATCGTTCGGCTGACGGCGTTAGCAAATGACGCCGGATGCGCCATTGTATCGTCGCGGCGTCTCCGACGATAACGCCACTCACCCTGTTAATCGCTTTACGGCGAAACTTCGGTGTCGGATGGCGATTTCTCGCTACAAGCCGCTCCCGGAGCCGCTTTTGTCGAAACCCGTGCAAACCTCTTCCGCTGCGCGCGATCTTTCCGTCGCCGGTGGTCGTCGCGATTGTCCCGAGGACACACCCTCGACGATCACAGCAACGATAATCAACGCCTCGCCGAATAATCGCGAGCCGAACGATTAGTATGCCGCCGCGAATTCATTCTGTCCCGGGAAACCCCGTGAGAAACAACGATTTCACCGTCTATCTGATTCCGCCCACGCTTTGTTTCATCCGCGTTCTTCGACGATTTCAATCGGTCTGTCTATTTCATTCGCTTGATTTTGTTTATTTATCTCGCCGTTCGGACGATCCCAGTTTCGACAATCAGCCCTTTGTCAAATAATTGCGAGATTACGAATTCATTCCGATTTCATCGTCTCATCGGATTTTGTTCGTCCAAGTCTTTGTTTCACGATTGGAATTATTTTGACAATTTCGTTTACTCGACGATGGCGATGGATTGAAACGCTAAAATTCCCCGCTGGTTACAGAGCACCGATGATCAACGCTTTTCTGAATAATCGCGAGCCGCTCGAGCAGCGTACCGATTAGTATGGCGCCGCGAATTAATTTAGCCTCGGGAAACCCCGTGAGAAACGCCGATTTCACGGTTTATCTGATTCCGTTTTCATTCAGCGGTCTTGCGAGACGGTTTCTTGTCTGCGAACTTTAGAGCTGTTAGACGAGTATACATTTGTTTTATTCATTTTATTGTTTAGGCGAAGCAACATTGCCATTTTACGAAGCCTCTTGTCAACACTAAAATGTTTAAAGTTTAGCTGTTTGATAACCACCGAGAAACACTCGGCGATTCTCGGAACACATGTCGACTACACGTGAGATCTGCAGAATAAATACGAACAACGAAATGTTTATACAACAGGTGCGTCTTTACGTGTCTCATGCTGCCTCTCAGCGGGCCGAATCGAGAAAATATATTTCTTCATCTGCTTACGATATCGACTGTTAGTACAAAACAAGAAATACCCGATCCCCGACGGTTCTTATTCCTTAATGAAACCGTGTTTCTTAGAACGTACGTGAGCTCGATGCGTTACGCGGCGGCCGGATCCATAATTTCGCAAGGATTTTCGGCGGTTGTGTGTGTTTCGCGATCGAAGATTCATGTTTCGATCATGTTTTTCGATAATTATGAATGATCCGTTGCGATTCTGTAATAGTTGTCGGAGGCCGTCTGGCTGATTATTCGGAGGCCAGAGCCTGTAAAAAAAAAAAGAACAAATAATGCTTATCGTGTATCGAATCAAATTATAAATTGATGATTCTCGTAACAACTTTCCTTGTTTATACGAATCGTAACGCTGCCGGTGTTATTTAAATAATCGTTTCGCTCAGATTGCTCAATAGACTTCCAAATGTTCGGTTCTTCCACGTTGTAGGAACGTTAAATATTTAAATGATCTGCAGATACATGCCACGTGTGATCTTTCTATGGGTCTGGAATTTTAATTCTTTAGATGAACACTGATAAGTGAAACATTCGACTACTATACGTTTTGGAAGTAGCAAGTTTTCACAAAAGTTCTCAATTTTTCCACTTTTTGGGGTTTGCAAATTATTTTAGGGGACACCAGTAAAACATTCTATTTTTCCAAATTTAGGTACTCCCAGATTTTGAGAGGAAAGATAATAAATTGAATTCTCAATTCCTCCACTTTCTAGGGAGTCCAAATTTTCAACCTGATAATAATTCGTGAAACTTTCGGCTTTCCCCCGTTTCGGGACTCCGAAATATTTCGGGTGAACGTGAAAAGCACATAACTCGCGATTTTTCGAAATGTTCAGCTCGCAGTGGCACGCGCAACCGTCGATTCTCCCACGGTCCGGGATAGCCTAAAATTTTCAAGCTACCAGCGCGCGCACCGATTACTATTTATCGTTAGGGCTAGATTCTCGTTCCGGGAACGAATCGCGCGCCCTTAAAATAAATCCCGTCGTTACCGTACGCTCGGTTTACCCCCGTTGGCCGTTTCTCGTTCGATCGGGGCCGGTCGGAATTATGGCAGCGCGACCACCGCGTCACGATCCCGCCTATATCTTTCCACGTTTCTCGGAACGATCCGGAACGATACCGAAAAATTCGTCGGAGGGGTAGAGGGAGGAACGGGGCTAAACGGGGACTAACGAGGTCAGGGTGGGAACATAAGTGAGTGCCGCGAGGCCTAAACACACACGCGAAAGACGGTCCATCAATCTGGCCAGCAGTCAATATTGACTCGGCTGGGCCTCGTTGCAAAGAGGGCATCATCGAGCAAGCGCATCGAGCGAGAGAAGCCAGACCGGTCCCTTTTCTTCTCGCCAGGACACGCGTGACAAATGCACCGTGTGCAAACACCGGCGCATCTGTGTCCACAGGATAACCGATTCTCTCTTTCTCTCGCTTTCCACCGAGTCCACATATAAATCGTCGAAGAGCGCGACAAGCCATCCGGAGGTCCTCCATGCCCGGATTCGACTCGTATTCCGGGCTTTTTCCATCACCGTCCAGGATTGCGCAGCGATTCGCGATTTCCTAAGACGCCGCGCCGCGTTCTCGAATTTTTTCGCAGACGCGATTAGTTTACTTCGAGCAGACCGCGCTCTATCCCCTCCTGGAACCTCTGATAAACGCCTTTCCCCCTCTCCAGAATTCCTTCTTCGCGATTTTACTTCCAATAATTTCGAAGAAGCGGTCACCAGGTTCGGGGTTGTTTTCATCCACGGTAGAACCTCGCTCGTTGCACGAAACGGGGTCGAAAATCAATCACAGTGATTCGTTGTGTCAATCTTCCTTTGTTTCTACCGAACCACCGCTATTAACAACTCGTGGTGGATATCGCCAGGGTGCAACGAACAAGGATTCCGTGCAGTAAACGAGGTTGTAACGAGCGAGGATCTGCCGTAATGTAATTGTCATAAGTAGACTGCGGGCCTTTATGCAAAATGAAACGTATCGATTGCAAGGAACCGGAGCCAAATTGAAATTTGTAACTCCCTGCAATAATTCTAATAGAAACGATGTGTTAATTTTTATTTCTTAATGTTTCATCCATTGATGCGTTCTTTATGCCTATAATAATAATATGCTATCGAGGTGCAGCAACGAACATGGCCACGTCGACTCCAATTCCCAGATTCGGTCCATTGTCTCGGGGCCGAGAAAAAAAGGGCCATTGGTCAATCTCTTGTCTCGATCGCGTGCCTTTCGAGCTGTGCCCGGTCCTCGATGATCTTCCCTCTCCGACGGATAAGATGCCGAGGAGAAAGGGGTCTCGGTGCGGCGAGGAAAGAGAGAAAGGGAGGGGAGACGAGAGGAAGGAACCGTTCTTGCCGAACGTCCAGAAGAAAGGAACGACACGAGGAATCGCGAGGTTACGTGTTCCCACGTCGACGCGACTGTTACATTGTGCATATAAATCGCGTCATAAAACGCGTGTACCCGGGGCCCCGGATCGTGCCCGTACAACAGCCGAGTCGGTACTGGTTTTCCAGAGCCGGCGGTACACGGTCTCGTCGACGACCGTTTCCACCCGAGGACTTCCAGTTTTTTTCAAGCCCTCGGCCCGGGGATCGGACGATCCATCGATCATCCATCGCCGAGTCCGCGCACCGATAGATCGGTTTTTCGTCCGGCCGGTGGACACAGGTATGCGAAGCTACCGATGGCCTTGCCCGTGAGCGGAATCACCGAGAATTTTCTGCAGAGCCGAGCACAAGGTGTCACCCGATACCAGTCCTTCCTTTGATGGCTCCTTCGCGTCGCCAAGTTCCGTCGCGATTTTCGATATCCGACCGGCCGATCGGTTCTTTCAGCTGTTCTTGCGATTATTCGCGCCACAGCCGAGCCCAGAGACGCCGTGAACGATACCTCCGATTATTCGTAATTACGAACCTGTGATTTCGAGAAATCGAACCTGACTCGTGGCTAGAAGCGAAGTTAGAACAAAATCGCGGGAGAGCAATGTCTGGTTTGTCTTTAACACTAGGTTTACGGGACCAATATTTTTAATTTACAATTATCAAGATTGTATAGATGCATCCATGAGAAATTATTCGACTTTATTTCTTTGGGTATATACTATAAAAAGGAGTAGCTAAAAATTTCGGTAGATAAGTTCTTGCTGCTTGTATAAAACAATATAGAATCGTAAGTTTTAGTGATCCGTAAACCTAGTGTTAATGAACTTCGCGACAGTATATAATATCAGGCTGGTGTAGTGAATTATACAAACTCCTAATCAATAAAAACGCGTCATTTATATTAGGTTGTAATATAGATGTTCTCGTTGTAACAAAATTAGTTGTAAGTCACTGCAAAAAAAGAAATGAGTTCATCGGAAGACTGTCATGAATAATGAAAATCTTATAACGTGTGAAACGAAAGTCTGTACTTTGCATAAGAAAATGCGATCGAATGCAAACATTGATTAGGTAAATGGTACGATAAGAAAGAGCCAAGCCTCCTTCCTTCGTCTACGAAATAATCAAGAACAAAGAGGTTCTAATCATCGAGCTTGCGAACACAATAGCTTCGCCTTCCGTTTTCCGGGGGCACCGCACCGACGCGGAGGGGAGAGGGGGGCCAGGCAATTAGTATGCAGCCAGAGACAAACGAGCTGGCGTATCAGGCCGATGGCTCGATATATCGATCCCTCGTTGGCGAATAATTATCATCGGCTACCAGCTCGCGATAGAGAGTGCGAGAAAAGAGGGTTCCGCGAGGAAGGGGAGCGACGACGCAACGCCTTCGGAGGCTACTTTAAAGGCGGACGAGGAGGAGGACGACGCCGGCAAAAGCTGAACGCCACCGGGCCCCAGGGTGTGATATAGTTGCCGGGGGCCCCGAGGCAGGCCCCGGGGTCCGTTGCACACGGTTGCGAACCGGCGTTTCTCGCAGCACCTCGATGCGATCGCGTCGAGTAACTCAGGGACTCGCCGGCTGCTTCCTCCCGGGGCCCTAGCACTGAATTATGGCCCGTGGCCTCGGACACTCGGCAACACGCTTCGTCGTTTAACCCCTTGCCCGATCCTGAGGCCCCGAAGGCGCATTCTTGCTTGGCCGTCCTCTGCTTTTCTCGCGGACCCGTGGAATCTTACGGGCCCCGGTGAGAACGGACGCCCCGGGCACAGTATTTCTGCCGCGTTGCTGCTCTTCGACCCACCGTTCGCCCCCCTCCCCCGTACCCTCCTGTAGTCCTCTGTGCCCTCCTGTACCCGCCTGACCCTTCTGTACCCTCCTGTGCCCCCCTTCGCTCGTCCCCCGACCCGGGAAGCATTGAATCTTGCCGCGAGAGCCGCGTCATGTTTCGAACACCGTTCGCCGATCGGAATTTTTTGGGGATTCGCGGTTTCAACCCCGGGACCGGCCCTTCCTTCTATCCGACGCGTTCCTCCTTGCAAGTACCACCCTTAACACATTGCTGACCGGCAACTTTTCTGAAAATTTACCTCGTGTGCCCGGCTTAGCACAGCTTATCACGAGTTTACTCGTGACACCGGTCACCAATGTGTTAACGCGAATTATTCTGTAGAAATTGTAAATACGGTTGTGGGAAACCGAATCGAAGTAAATATAGTAACTATTATTATTGTTAGACAGGTGACTATGAATGTTCGAGGAGTCTGAAGAAATATCAGTATGTAAATCAACATCCGTGTGCACGGTGATTCTTGTTAACAAAAACCGCTACGACAAAAACTCGCAGCGAAACTTGGAATCCAATGCAAAAGTCGCACAACATGCGGACTGTCAATTTCATAACGCTTTTTGTCGGCTGTGCAGTAAAATCTTGAAACGAGACGAATGACACTGATATCTCTGCCACATCGGTTAAAGACACATTTATTGGTTAAAGAAATTCATTATCGATTCCAATTCTTTGTGGCTGATCCACAAAAACATCCTGCTAACGGTGATCAGGTACAATTTAATAGTTTATCTACACTTTGACCTTTGATACAATATAAATTCACAAGCTAACACAGTCTAGCACAAGAGCAAATACTTCTTCAAAACATGTGACGCAACGTCCGAATGTTCTACAATCGTCAAGGCTAGTTTTTGTTTCCTATTTTTTAGAACCGAGTAGAATGACAGAAAAAAGATGTAGCTTACAGGAAACACTGTGATTAACAACAAGTTGGAGCAGAAATACATGTATAAAGGTGGGTCTAAAAAATTCAGACATGCAAACACTGTGCGCCTTCTTTTACATATATTTTTGCATATTCCCGATTGTTTACTGCAGGAATTACACAATCCTAAAAATCTCTTTCTGCACTAAGGTCTTCAATTAACCCAAGGCCTACTAAATTACTAAATTAAAACCCAATCAAAACCATCATCACTGTCATCCATCGCTCACCGTCTCAACGCAACCTTCCCAGCCAACAATCTCCCAAGACGTGCCCTAATCACAGTTCCTCAGACGTCTTCTATCATCGTCCATCACCCGTCCGACGAACCCGGCCACCGTTGAACCCGATCGAAATTCCGCGGTGCGGGAACAGTGATCGAAACTCGTCGAACAAATCGCGCCGATGGATCATCGCGTCGGCGATTAAAGTATCAGCGCTGTGAATCGTCGCGTTCTCTCCGGCATTAGCGAAAACCGAAAGCCCCGGTAGCGCGCGGGGGTCTCTGGTGTATGTACATGGATCCAGCGTGATCGTAGGATCCAGGGGCTGGGCATGGATCCGCGGGCACGGTTATAACGCACGGGTACATGGATCGACATGGAAACTGGAGGGCGGTCGGACGGTTTGGGCCCGGGACACGCATTAACGCGGCTCTCGACGCCATAATGCGTGGCGGGTCACGTTTTTCGTGCCGGGACAATGCGCGCGGCTGGCTTTCGACAATATGTTTGGGGCCATCGGAACGAGGCGGCCGACGGACGGACGGATGGATGGATGGATGGCTGGCTGGATGGATGGATGGATGGATGGATGGTTGCGGACGGGACGGATTGATGGTCGGGCAGAGTCGCACGATCCTGCGGGAACGAGCACGGGGGTTTGTTTAGGTCCGGGGGCGCGAAACCCACTCAACCCGCTAATCTATTTAGCCGTGCTGTTTGATATGGAATTAATGAGCAGACCCCCCGCCCCCCCGGCATTATTTCCGCCTTTCCCTCTCTCTCTCTCTCTCTCTCTCTCTCCTCGTCCCCCCGATTTTCGGTTTGCCGTTCGGGAGCACAAAGAGGGGTCACGTTCCGCCGATCGACTTAGCAGTCGCAACACCTCTCTGCCTTTTCAGGCTGCTGGAAAACACGGGGGTTCTTTCGCACAGCTGCCGCCGTGCCGCAGAGAACGTTCTATGATTATCGACATCCAGCCGCCGTCCCAGAACCGGTGAGAGAGCCGTTTATTGTTTCGCCGATCGGAAACAATCGGCGAGCGCGCGCGCGCGGCAGGTGTCCGACTCGCCGCCGATGTTTCCTCGATCCTGCACCGGTCGTTTGTCGATATGGAAACGTCGTTTGCTCGCCCGTACTGATAACCAGCTGATACCGTGACGGGCTTAATTTTACTTTGTTAATGGACGGCTTGCTGCTATCTTGGCTGAACGCGGATGCCGGACTCGTTTCGCGCGGAGCTTGAGACGTGCGCGGACAGCGAACGTAATACGGTAGTACGGCAGTTTGGAGAAGTAATGGACGGTCAGTGTTTTAGATTGTGCTTGCGGGATTTATGGTCGTCGGACGTGGTGGGAGAACACCGGGCTCGACTAAGTTTACCTGCTGATTCTAATTGAAATTGAGAGTCGTTATCGGGAATTCTTTGTTATTCGAAACTGGAGATTTGTTAACCCCCTGCGGTACGATTTTCTGTACAGCTCCAACGATTAGGTTCTTCTGAATCTTTGTTCTCAAATTCTTGAAATATCTTTGTTTGAAATCTACCTATTTTTTCCACGGATGTAATTCCGCAGCCCAGTTATCAGAAATGCGTGACGTCGTTGCTGAACGTGTCAATTTACGCTCGACGGAACCGCGAGGTCTTCTTTTTCGATAGATATCATCGGACCGGAGCGTTATCGGACGTCACAGAGAATTTTGGGCATTGATACGCCAGGGTTGGGGAAGTGGAAAAATTCCGTAGCGTTCATCTCGACGCATGAGGCGCCGCTCAGGATGATTCGGAGCAGCAAAACAAGACGACTCCTAGCTTATTTTTATCTGAAGCGACGGGAACCGGACGGGATGCGTTGGATCGGGTGACGATTAGAGAGACCGTCAGGCCCCGAAGGGACGCCGTGACACGTCGTCAGCGAATTCTCGCGTCGCCGGTAGTCTTCTCGAGAGCAAACTTTGGCTATGTTAATGCGGTTAGGCGACCAGTGTGTACCCGGCTCTCCACGAGCGCAAAAACCACCGGCCCGTCGAGTTTTCCGATTTTGTAATCGACCAACAGCGCGAACTACCTGGTACGCACGTGTCGGTGGACCAGGGAACAGGATCTTCAATGTGGACTCCTTGTAAGCCTAACTCTAGCAAATATTAAGCTTTTTTTCCTCTGGCAAGAGATTCATTAACACAATGCTGGTGTTTACAAAAAGTACCGTGAGAGCACGATTTTTGAATATCTTATCAAGATCGTGCAGTGTTGTGAAGAGTTTGTTGAAAATTTGTTAGTGAGAAAAGTGATGATTGTACCGACGAGACGCATGCGAATGTTCATCCTACTCGCAGGAGCAAATGCATCTGATAGCAATTGAATTTTTAGCCTACGAATATTGTATATTACTTTGAAAATATTGTGTAAATTTCGTGGCCAGAAGACATGGTCGACAGTTCCGTTCTCAAACAAGGAAGAAACGCAAACTTTGCACGCAGGACTATTGACAATGGGGGAAGCGGTCGACAGAAGTTAATTTCTTCTGTGTATTAAGTACGCGACAAAAAATCCGTGGAAAAGGTGAGGCGTAACGCGAGAACACGGTGACCCGAGGCACAAAAGTGTCCCGGGATGATTGTTTGCTCGACTATGCCGGGAGGGGGGACATGTTGATATAACCTCCCGCTGGAATAACTTGATATCCTCTTTTCGTGAGTACACGCGAGAATCAATCTCCGTTCCGTCCTCTGACGTTCGCACACTCGATACGGTTAGAATGTAACGAACATTCGATTAAAGAGTGTTTCGTGATCGGTGACTGAACGGCGACAAGCCAGCCGAACAAAGCCGTACAAGTGTCACGCTATTGTTGGACTCGATGACGTAGCGCCGCGTCATTTGATGGTCGGAGCGGCGTTACGTGACGTTTCGAACCGAACCCGGAATTTCGCTTTTTCCCGTGTTTCGGCGGGCAGTGTTTCCGTTCGATCGAATTTTTGCGGAATAAGTTCTTCCGCGAGTTGGTTAAACAAAAGCCGCGCACCGATGTCTACGTTATTTGTGTGGTGAAGAGCGGACACGGTGTAAGACTTCTCAGCCCCGTGTATTTGCTGGGAAATATTGTACTTTGCGTTATTCACGATCGCGAGCTGATAAGTCAATGTTGACACGCATATATCGCTAGAGTCAAGTTAGTATTAAAGATTTTAAACGCTTGTCTCGCAAATAGTGACTTCTCTGCTATTGTCGTTTGAGATGCAGGTGGATCATTCAATTCTGCATAAGATGTGCATTGCAATGAACGCCGATTGTCCTCCGGGCGACCATTGCAGGCGTACACCTGCAAGCTTCAACAGCAAAATCTGTAATGTGACACTCATCTGTCGTGCTGCCTAGCGTCATCAATAGTTTCTTGTACATTTTGAAATAAGGGAATCGAGGACATTAACAAATAGTGTAGTAATGGACAGTAGGTCCCACCAGTAATTGCCAATAATTTTCCAAGCATCTGACCAAAGTTTACTTTTTATGTTCCAGTGTCCTGTGACAGTGAGCTCGTCGTTAGCGTCGTCGTCGGCCTCGCCGGTGTCCGGCGCTATCCTGAGCGCAGGCGGTTCGTCGCTTGTCAGCGTAGCGGGCACTGCCACGAATCATCCCCTGAGCGTAGCCGGTCTGTCGAATGCGAGGATGGCGGTGACCAGCGCCGTGGTTAGGCCACCGGGTAGTCCTACCACCTCGGTGAGCCCGTCGCAAGGTCACCCACCGCCGACGACCGGAGGTCCAACGCCGACCGGTCGATGTTGCGACACCGGAAGACCGATCTTCACGGACCCGTTGACCGGTCAGACGGTCTGCTCCTGCCAGTACGAGTTGCTCGGCGGCTACCAACGATTGGGAGCGCTGCCGACGGCGGCGTTGTCGATGTACAGCGCGCCTTACGCGGCTGCCGCCGCCGCCGCCGCCTCCGAGGGCATGGCAGCTTATTTTCCTAGCTTGGGAGCGGAACAGGCGCCCTTCTACACGCCCACGGTGAGCAATTAGACCTTCATTAATAATCGTCAACTGTCTCCTTCGCGTGATACAGCTTGTGAGTATTTTTATTCGATTTTTCTAACGTTGGTCATGGGGTCTTCGGGTAT
Organism: Halictus ligatus; assembly: GCA_028454255.1. NCBI lineage: Eukaryota > Metazoa > Arthropoda > Insecta > Hymenoptera > Halictidae > Halictus > Halictus ligatus. The sequence goes on from CM052137.1 coordinate 6,051,331, forward strand.
TTGAAATTCAGAAGATTTGGAAACGCGAGGTCACTCTTTTTGTGAATTGGAAATTATAATTTAATCTTCTCTAATTGTTATCAAACCTGATTCTCGTGAAAAAGTTCGAACTTTAATTCTTGTAGCCTTTCAATTCAATCTTGTCCACAAAGCACGATGTTTCATTAACCTCCATTTTCCTCGAAACGAGAGACATCATCACGGTATCCAATGCCCGCAGCGAATCCTAAAATGTGACAAAATTGCCACGGTAATCCCCCTCGAGGAGGTCCGCACGGCATATTAATCCTCCGAAAACTCAATCTACGCGATCTTTACAGCTCTCCGCTCGATTCCCCCCCATTTTGTTTAATTATGCTATCACGCAGGTGGCTGACGAGCGCGTAACCCGTAATAAACGTCGCGGAACGCCGGTGGATGTTCATACGCGTGCGGAACATTTCACTCGACAGTCTTAAAAGTTAATTTTACTGCATCCACGAGCAAGTCGAAAGAATAACGCAGAGAGAAGAAAGAGAGAGAGAGAAATGTATGGAAAGAGTGCGACAGAATCCTTTCCTTTTTATTGCCAGAACAGTCGCGAGCAGTTCCATCGAGCAGCCAGTCAAATCGTTCTTTTATCCGATCCCCGCGAAATATAAATTCCGCCGATCGAGCCTAGCCGCCATTAAACTGCCTCGCGGATCGGACGGTTATCTCGCATCGCGCCTCGCGAATAAGATAAGGGAGACGATCGTCGATTGCCCGCCGTGGAACGTCGTCGATTTCGCGTTCTTCTATGCGGGTATCGAGTTTGCGACACGATTTTTCCTCGGGAACGCTCGAGCACCGGTGAAATTCGCCGAACAGTCTTATTTTAGCGAGGATTACTCGCCTCTTTATTGAATCGCGTGGACAACCACTTTCTTACCCGATAATTTATATAGTGAAAGTGATCGTGTGTGAGAATCAGGTTTATTCAATCCAATTTTACCCGTCTGTTAACGTTTATACGACTCTCGAGCGGCAATTCACCCATCTTCTGTTTCCAAACGCTGAAAAATCTGTTATCCTTTCTCGCGTCTGTTGCAATTTGCTGTATTTTGTATTTTGATGTATTGGTTCGATTAAAGTGTCGAGTTATATGTACTCTTAACAAAACTAAGAACCTGTACGATTTAAACATCAGCCACTATTTTCGGAACGGCATCAAACCTTGAAGACGCAACTAGCAATTTCTGAACTCAAAAAAAAATCGAGTGCACATCGGCTTTCATTTTTGGAGTCAATCTGATTCTTAATTAAAAAGTCGATCTTCTGAGCCAGTTGCACGTCATTCCTCCAGAAAGTAATTAAGTGGCTTACCTGAAAAAGTCTGTTCGCCAACGTCAGGTGTAATTTTCACAATGAAATCAATCTCGAAGACACAGGCGGCGTGCTCTTAACTAAAAAGTCAACTTTTCAACCGGTTCCATGCAGTTTTTCTGAAAGAGAGGAACCTTGAGGGAACAGGCAGTAATCTCATACCTAAAAATTAAAATATCTGTTGACCGACATCGTGTGCCATTTTCACAAAGAAATCGAATCTCGAAGACACAAGCAGGATAACTAAAAAACGATCTTCCGAACCAGTTATATTCTTGTGAAAGAGATCAATCCTGAAGGAACGAGCAGTAATCTCATACCTAAAAATTAAAATATCTGTTGACCAACATCGTGTGCCATTTTCACAAAGAAATCGAATCTTGAAGACACAAGCAGGATAACTAAAAACGATCTTCCGAACCAGTTATATTCTTGTGAAAGAGATCAATCCTGCAGGAACGAGCAGTAATCTCATACCTAAAAATTAAAATATCTGCTGACCAACATCGTGTGCCATTTTCACAAAGAAATCGAATCTCGAAGACACAAGCAGGATAACTAAAAAACGATCTTCCGAACCAGTTATATTCTTGTAAAAGTTATCAATCCTGAAGGAACAAGCAGTAATCTCATACCTAAAAATTAAAATATCTGCTGACCAACATCGTGTGCCATTTTCACAAAGAAATCGAATCTCGAAGACACAAGCAGGATAACTAAAAAACGATCTTCCGAACCAGTTATATTCTTGTGAAAGAGATCAATCCTGAAGGAACGAGCAGTAATCTCATACCTAAAAATTAAAATATCTGTTGACCAACATCGTGTGCCATTTTCACAAAGAAATCGAATCTTGAAGACACAAGCAGGATAACTAAAAACGATCTTCCGAACCAGTTATATTCTTGTGAAAGAGATCAATCCTGCAGGAACGAGCAGTAATCTCATACCTAAAAATTAAAATATCTGCTGACCAACATCGTGTGCCATTTTCACAAAGAAATCGAATCTCGAAGACACAAGCAGGATAACTAAAAAACGATCTTCCGAACCAGTTATATTCTTGTAAAAGTTATCAATCCTGAAGGAACAAGCAGTAATCTCATACCTAAAAATTAAAATATCTGCTGACCAACATCGTGTGCCATTTTCACAAAGAAATCGAATCTCGAAGACACAAGCAGGATAACTAAAAAACGATCTTCCGAACCAGTTATATTCTTGTGAAAGAAATCAATCCTGAAGGAACGAGCAGTGACTTCATGCCTCGAAAAGTCGCTTTTCCGAACCAGTTATAGTTTCGTAATGTCCGAAGGAATAGACGACGGCTCGATAAGATCGTTAACAATTTCGGATAGGAATAGCATGTAGTACGATAATCGAGATGTTATCGCTAAAGGCCCTAACAGTAAAGTTGTCATAAGGGGGTGAGGAACTGGGATCGGCATTCGAGGCGTATTCGTCCGGGCAAGAGCGGAGAGGTTATCGGACCACACACAAAGCTTCTACACGAAGAAAATAGCCGCGAAGCGTAAATTTATGAATCCGTCCCGCAGTAACAGTGGGACACTGTCGTGTTCGAGCCGTCGCCGAGCCCGGCCTGTTATCGTCGCTCTTTATGATCGAGCTTAAGGGTCGAGCGTACGGCGAGGCCGCCTCGTTACGAGGCACCAGATTGCGCAGGTTTCTCTCCTCGCGGCTACCTACCCCGGCCACTCGCGCACAATGTCGTTAACTATCGTTTTTAGCGGTAACGTTCGTCTACCCGCCACCCCGCGTCATCCCATCCTGACGCCTGCCACCCCGCTGCTCGATTATTTCGATTCGTTTTGCAGGAAAATGCGAGCTCTCCGCGTCCCAAATGTCGTTCGCACTCGTCGGATCTATGTTTAGATTTTTATTCCACTACGTGCACCTAGCCTCATTCCCTTTTTAAGTTCTTCGCATTCTATTTTCCACGCTCGCTCCACTGCTTTTGGCCCTCGAGTCTTTTTCGCTCTCCCTATTTTTTGGTCTCAATCCCGCTTTTCAATTTTAGCTTTCGTTTACATCTTTTATTTCATCCTTGCGTGTATTGTTTCTCTTATTTTTCTCTCGTTTAGTCATTTGGAAAACTGCGTTCGGCGGAAGGGAAATACGCTCGCTCGCGTTTTCTTAATAATTCCGCCAAAAAATCAAAAGAAAATGATCGCGGGCCCCAGAACAATTCCGCGAACGATCAAAGTCCATCAAAATCGCGATTAAGCCGCGCCATGGGAATAGCCGCGGGTTCTCCGAGAAAAGAAAATCGTCTGAAAAATTCACGCGGCTTTAAACAGTTAATTGACTTCGGAGCGTGACAAGTAGCCGAGAGGATCGAGTAATATTCCCGAATTACGGTTCTGCGAGCGGATTTTATCCGGCGAATTTCACGACGCCGGCAAATCCACGGTTTTTCGCCTCTGCACCGACGGCCAACGCCGCCTATTTTCGGCCGCTAATTGCAGTCGGTTCACGGCGATGACTGCGCGATTCGAACACGGTGTATAATTAATGCGATTAATGCAAGACTAATGCATACAGAAGAGTGGCCGCTGATAGGCGTTAGAGGGATGATGTGCGAGGGGACACACAAACACACACGCCCGCACATGCACACGCGCGAACACATGACCGGATTTCTCTATGGTTCTATTATTCCACCGGTTGATGGAGCATTAAAACGGGTCCGCGACCGAGAGTCGTACCAACGGGGTTACGGGTTAGAGAAACAAACAAGAGCCCCGCGCCATCGATTCTAATTATTATTATCGCCGTTTTGCCAGCTATTTTTCTCATTACCGGCGATGAATTGGAGATCGAACGGTGACGCCAATCAACCGGCGCGGCCTTCGAAAAATGAATTTTTACCGTGCGAACCGAACCGCTGCGGAAGCAGAGATTGTGCTGCCCGTTGTTATCGCGTAAATGTTCATTAAAAATCGTTACTTTCACGAAATTAAAAGTCTGCTCTTTCTCTCGTGACAGTTTTCTGATGAAATTAAGCAAAACATGTGGCAACCAAGTTCACAGCTGATAATTATATTGCGGATCTTGCAAGAATAAAAATATCCTAAGCGAATTGTACAAAACAGCCGCTAAACGAAACTGTCTTCTTTTAATAGTTTCAACGAGTTGTCAGAATACATAAAACAGAATAAATAACTGAAATTTGGAACAATGGACCGATTAAAAGTATTTAATAAAGGATTGTTATGCAAAATAAAAATCGTTTGCATTAATTGCAAGGCATAGGAATTCATATTAAATTCGTGACTAATACTATATTCTATTTTTGTACGGCTCTTGTGGCAAAGAATCGGCGCAAAAGTATTTTGTAACCGCACAGAGATCGGCAATCTAATAATTGCGTATGATTGGCTGTCACGTTACGCGATTCTGTGTGAACGAGAATCAAGTTTTTAAAGAGCGGCTATTATTTAATCGAGCCCACGGGCACGTACGCGTTTTCTTGCGTCAGCTCGCGCTAATTGCTCGAGCGAGGCGTTGCCAGGTTATTTAACAAGTCTAATTGCCCCGGTTGCAGGCCGCCGGACTCGATCTGAAGGAAAATCTCGGAGCTGGAGCTGCGGCGGCGTGGCCTTACCCATCTGTCTACCACCCCTACGACGCCGCCTTCGCCAGCTACCCCTTCAATGGGTGAGTTTCGAAAATATTTGTTCTATGCTTAGCGCAATTAATGCTGTAACTGTGATCGTACTGCTGCAATGTATTCCTCGTGAACCGCTGCGATGCGCCGAACGAAATTCGAAAAGTCGTCACTTCGAAGACGATGATTGTGCATTAATGAAGTAATTTAATTATGTACGGAATAAAAAGGTCTCGCGAATATTTTTCGTATTTTCAAAAATCCTCGTCCACCAGGGGTTCAAAGACTCCGAATATTAATGTTACAATTTTAACTCTGGATTGCTAGGTTTTTGTGAAAATGAAAATTATTCGATTCTCATGATTTAACAAAGCTACATAAATTGTTGCGTACTGTCAAAAATAATTTAGGCCGTAAGGGTTGATAAATTTAATATTGTTATCTCAGATTGGCTTATTCTGTGCGTTCCTTCGACAAAATATATTTGTTGTCGAGCGAAAAGAGTTGAATCCGTGGTTTTAATTGGCCTCGGACGACATCTCGGTTATCTAGGGTTAAATAGTAACCTGCGCAAGAAAAACTGCGCGAACGTCACGCCTGGCGTGGCGCTCCGGAAGAATTTCGGAAACAACAGAATCGTTTTACTGTCTATTCTTACACGATATCATTGACCCGTTAATTCGGTGATTTTTAATGGCAAATGAGAACGTAATTCACGAAGAATAACTTGAAATCGAAAACTTTCGGTGGTAAATACGATACGAGCTCTGCTAATAAACTCCGAATAAGAAACGGAATAAAACAGAAGATAAATCGTGAAGGTACTCAGAGATGAAATTGTGCACTTTTTGCTGATTAATGAGGAAAATTCATCTCGCCTGGCTCGTTAAACCGAAATATAAATAGGCAATTAATCAAATTCCCCGGGAAAGAAGAGCCGACTAATTATTCACGGCGTTTACGCAAATAGCTTTCGCACAAGCTTCAAGATACTTGTTCCCAGCGGGTAAACAGCCGCAGGATGAGCGTGTCCGTCAAGTGTCTTATTTGAAGGGGTTCAAGATAAGGAAATTGAATGTCGGGAATTAAACTAAACGGAAACATGAAATTAGTCGTTACCCTATCGCGTTTCTGCGGAAAGATCATCAACGTTGAATCACGAAGTTCTAGTTTCTAGCCGGTCGGCACAATGTTCACCTTGTGCTCCGCGTATTTCTGCAAATTGAAAAGAAGATTCTTTTATTTAACGAAGCACCAGCGTCAATCAATGTCCAGATTGTGCGGCATGAAGTCATTAGAGCTGATACGATCAGTGAATCTCCATTAGCGTTGTCGATTGCATTAGTTATCTTCGTTTTTTGTGTACACGTCCGATTCGAGAGAAATGGGCTCGAAAAATGATTCGAGCAATGAAATTAGTGTGTTCGGTATGAACGATTCTATGAACACTATACTTATCTAATGTGGCGGCTTTTAGATTGGTATTAGATTTGAACTCTGCGTCGTTATCGATTAATTTATGGTTTACGGGAATATTATTTTATCTGGAGCTTCGGAGAATTTTCCCTATAATGATCGATGACCTAATCGATCTACTATTGAAGGTATCGAAGCTGTATCGATTCAAGATTTTCCAGATTAGTGGAATTAGACATTCTATCCATTCCACTGGATGCAGTACGACAATTTTGGAAATATTTTTAATGTGCAACTGTTAGAATAATAATATTCGGTAATTCGACGATGTAGATTGATCGACCCAAGGAAACAAGAAGTAGATTTGTCATTCTTTCAAGTCGCAATCTAAAACAAATTTATTTAAATACAGATATCTAAATTTCATTAAGCTTACTTTTAAAAGGAAATGTATGATTTACATTCAATTTCAAAAGAATGACAATTTATTTATTAGATAATTTAATTTACAATCGTGAAGCACGAAATCTGAGGTTAACCTTTTCGACCTGTCAGCCCCACAGTTAATATTATAACAAATAAGATATTGACGTTTGGTATGGATATATATATATAAATTACACGGCTGTGAAATGTGTCGCAAATTCTTTGACGAAAGAGCATATTAGAAAAACGGTGATTGGTCAATTCGATTTCCGTGAGTGTCAAGTCAGTTTCGCGTTCGATCCACCGTGATCAAGATGCAGCGATCTTTCGTCGGTGATCGCTCGCGAGCGCGGGATCGGGCGGAAAGTTTTCCTCGCTAGTTTCGAATTATCTCGCGAGCACGCGCGCGGAATCGCGTTTTCTTTGTGCAGCGAAACGCAGAAGTACCTCTGTTGAACTTGCATACAGGGTGTCTGACAAAAATCTTTTTTTCATAGAATTCTCTTTTACAGAACGAAAGAGTTCTTTTTAGAAGTAAGTCTATTTTTCAAAAACCATTGAACATCTAGCATATACATCGCAGTTCGAGCTCGCGGTGAAGTTGCCTTGAAAAATGTATGCCAACCATTTGTTCTGCAATTTAATTCGTCCCTGAAACATTGTGCGCTCCGGGAGCGCTTAACTATTTTATAAAATTTCTGTATTTCGAACATCTTCCGAGAAGATGAAGTGTATACTTCCACATCAGACACACTGTGTGTACGTGCTGTTCGGTGAAGATCCGTTCGTGGCCGCGCACACGGCCAGATAACGAGCGAGAGAAACACATAAACATTCTAATAAATTAGCGCTCCGCTGACCCGGGACTGTCGCCTTGGGCGTTTTTATTCTCGCGTTTAGCGCTGGAATCGGTCAACGCGTGTCACGATGCGACCGGTGAAAGGTCTCGCCGGTCTCGATAAATCGTATATGAACGTACATACATATATCGGCCAAGATTAGGAATTCGGATCGAAGGTGGCAACCGTCTCGCCTCTCGATAATTAGAGCCCTATCTGTATTTCCGTCCCGCTTTTCAATTTTTCCCTTCGTCGCGACGCGCTCTTTTCCCGAGCCGTTTTTTCCGAATCGTTATCGGCGTCGTATTCACGTCTGCCTGGCAACGGAATCTCACTATAACCGATTTGTACACTTGTCGTTTACGACTTGTTAACACGTCGCTGCAACCGTAAAAATTCTACTCGGTCGCCATTAATTTGTTTACAGAAAGAGCGAGAGAGAGAGAGAGGGCTAACGTGTTCTCTCACAGAGAGATTGCAAAACTTTCGAGATTAAATTGTTTCACGCGTTTGAGGAATTTGCACGTGTCGAGCAGATTCGATGTGTCGGCGCAAATGAATTTTCAAAAGCGATAATTGCGTTATCTACAATTCACGAAGCCGAAAATAAACTTCATTCGGTGTTCGTTTTATTGCGTTCGGTGACATCGAATTCCGAATGTTTGCACAAAATCTGCAATCTATTAATAAACTCGTGTCCCATTATGCAAGAGACTCAGCATCGTCGGTAGCAGCAATGCGAATCGCATTTTGTTGAATTAATCTTATACAATTTGCAGTCTACTGTTCCGTATTGTTGTCTTTATTTTGGGTATTTTTCGGTCGACCAAAAAATATTCCCGGTTCACATTTTCTTGTATTCTCAGTGACATTATCTACGAGAATGTAGAGTTACGAATAACAAGAACAAGACAAGAACTTGTCCTGGTGGTATCGATAGTTATTTACCAGTTCTGAAAGGTAACAAGATAAATAGTCGAGGGCTCAACCGATTGTGAACGAGAACATTTTTTGAAATGTTAAGAATACTTCCTTCAAAGAAAAATTATAGGTTTGCAACTTTAAGCATTAAATATACACGCTTGATATTGTCAATATGTCGACATTCGTCCTGGAAGGGATTATAAATTATTCAACAGCGATAGCGTTCATAAAACAACTAATTGTCTGGAGTAATACAATATAATATTTTTATGATCGGCACTTACGAGAAAATTATTAATCGTCTTTCAAATGCAGCACAGTCAACGAGCCTATTAACCCTTTACCTTCCGGAAGAAGAACTTGATTTAAATAACGCTCCCAGGAGATGACGTGAATATTAACTAGACATTGATTCACGAGTAAAATTGCAAATGTTGTTTAGAACAAACATGAATTTGTGAAGTGGGAAACTCTGAAGACGTCAGCAGAATTTCTGAATATAGATTCAATTGATTAAAACGAAGAATACATTTCTTTATTGAATTTTTAATTCTGACATTCGACTTTGCAAATTTCTACGTTCCGCAAAGATCTGCAGTCTGCTTATCGTATGCTAGACAAACAAGACAAACATAGAAAATGTCACAACAGCCACGTTGACACAATTCAGAATTTAATCGGAAAGAGTTCGCCTCTAGTAATTGCAATATGTAACATAGTAACAGAAAATCGAGCGTTCCGTTTTCTCGCGGCGCGATAAGCCGAAGAAGATATATCGTGATCCGCGGAGAAGTGCATCGGTATCGTCGGTTTCGATCGATTTTTCTGACGTTGGTTATCTGGTCCGGAGAAAACCGGTCACGTAGCCGACGACCCGGTGGTCGACGACATCGTGCTCGTCGACGGTCGACGGTCGACGTTTTGTCCTCGGCGCGACCGACTGTGGAAATCTGTACAGGGGCCGCACGCGTGTGACGCACTTCCGGCGCGGATCGATTCGTATGCAAGGAAGCGATCGGGTACTACAGCTTGCTTAGCATCCATTCGGTCTAGTCGGCTCGCGCACCGGGTCTTCCTTTACGGAGACCTACCGCCGGTCCAAACCGGAACTGCGGCCAACAATTACCGGAAGATCGGGGACATTTGCACCTGCTGCTCGCCCGCGAGAGATCCGACACCGCGATATCGACGGTCCGGTGATATTCTTTTATCTCGACCGGGCCCTCTCGTTGCGTTTCATTCAGGGCCGTTTATCTGCTCTTTACACGGATCGACTGTGCCCGGCTCGACTTTGTAACACCACCGAGCATGCCAGCGGATGTTTGGTTTTAATTGCAGAAGCGTGCGGGGGAATTTGCGTTCCTCGTTTTTGGGAGATTTTGGGAGAGGGAGATTTGATCTTCATTTACCCTGGCGCACGTTTAATGAACTTTTGACTGCTTCGATGCGGGATTGAACGATCTGGCAGTTCTTTATTTCTAAAGAAGGAAAGTTTGATGGAAATTTATCTTGACACTCGGAAGGAGGGTTGATAATTGCACCGATAGTACTGTTTATCAGCTAGGCAATTATCCATTTCCACGTTGAACAACTTCTGTGCAGAACTTATCTTCAGAGAACCGGATAATTTCCGACGAGTCAGCCAGCTGCTATCGTCCGCCATAAGCGACTTAATTACTGAAATTTCTGACAACCATTCCACCTATCTGCTCAAGCAATACTCGCCTCGCGGCGCGTTTAACCGGGATGCATTTCTTGTTTCCAATTTTCCGTGTCGTTTCAGCGGACAGGGAACGGTGTTTTCAAATTATCGCGCGAGTCTAATGAACCGTGGGCTTCTTTCGGGGCTGATATCGCGATGGCGACGACGGTGTCGGCCGCGCGAAACATCGTTCGCGATAAGGCCGGTGCTCGGCGGTCTTTTTTCTCGTTCTCGCGAATCGCTCGCGTCTATTTGTCGCAGACGACCGATACCTTATCGGGACCGCTTTTTCTTTTTTCTTTTCTCCCCGTCTTTCCTCCTCGGGAATAATAAAACAGCTGCACGAGATTTATTTTCCCACGTGTCGCGCCGGATGCGCTCCGTCGAACGGTCCGACGAATTTTATTTCGCGTCTCGTTGAATTTTGTTTTCCCTATTTTTGTTTTTTTTTTATCGGGGAACTAACCTCGAACTTTCTTTCTTCCCTTGCCGGGATCGAATTCCACCGACGTCCGTTGCATCGATAATTCGCTCTACGTACGGAACTGTCTGCTTGCGCAACGCGCACTTCGGAATAATCGCGCGAACAACGCGAACCTCTTATCGAGTCGTGTACGGACAGAATTCGCGTTTGTAACGCGCACCGGCTAACCACTTAATAGTCTCCCGATTACAATGTCCGACGGACACGGCCGGGGCAGCGGGCGATTAAGAAATAATTAAGAAGTAAGCGAGTCGAGCGACTGAGCGCGGGTGTATCGCGATCGGCTGATAGATCGCGGGACTCGCGCGAAATCCCGTTTTCCGCGCGGAGTCGGGATCGAATGGAAATCTAGTTCTTCCGGAAATGGTTTCGATAAATTGGAAAATTAATTTCAGAGCGATCGAGTTTATCGCGAATCTTATTTCGCGATTTTTCGGAATTTTTGTTTTTTGTGAGACAGAATGTCTTTCAGATAGAGGAACGTTTGATCGTAATCGCGGATTTAATGTGGCAGATTGTTACGGCATACCTTTTAGCACCAATTAGTTCCATAATTGCGAGAGCGACAGTTTTACAACATTTCTGAGCCAGGTTTAGTAACTTGGATCTTATACATTTGCTGCAACCAGCGCTGAAACTCGATGCAATAAAAGATCGAATAAAATACTGGTTTTAGTGCAGCCTTGATCCACAGAAATGTTTCCATTTTATACTAAATGCGACGAATTAATGAGTTAATGTTTGCGTAAGAATCCGCAATCTGTTAGCAACAATGCGTTCACACCATCTTTATCTTGCACGATACTTTACGAGCATAAATACCACTCCACTCGGTTTATTCGTTTCATAGTTTTAACGATTGTGTTTACAAGGAAGCAGGAGTGTTATTATTTTTATCATTGTTATGAACATGGAAGCATTTTGTTTTCCGATGAATCCTACAACGCGAAAAAAGCTTTATTGATTGATACTCCCATTCCTGTTTCAAGTCCACCAATTAAGTAATAATTAGTTGATAAATTAATTTACCGCTGCTCGGTCATGATAACTTGTCGAGATACACGTGTCGCAGTTCGTGCCATTAATCCTTTACATTACGATCGCGTTGCAAAAGGTTACAGTTTCGATGGAAGAAATAAATATAAATATTTGCAGGCTAATGATCTACCAGTTCTCGTAAATGTCGTCGGTGTTACCATTGCACCGTGAATGATTATGTAAAACAACAATGGTAATGCACCGTTCCAAAGAACTGAAATATTTTTTGAATTATTCATTTCATTTATCTGAAAATACCATATTTTTACATTGCTCCAGTAGTTTTTACTATTTTCTTTCGTAACCTGAAAACAAATATGCAAAGCAACTTGCAGCCTCTATTTCCGCCAGCTTGCATAAAAAATAACGAAGCATCGTGAAAATAGAAGCTACAGATAAACCAAAAATGGTAAATGGAACAGAAGACTCGATTCAACAGTTAGCGTACGTTCGTTAGAAACCAAGAAACCAAGACGAGAGCCACATTAACTTTCAACCCCTTGCGGTCGCTACAAGCTGGCACAAAAAATAATGGAGCATCGTTAACACTAGAACAACGGAGCAATAAATGTGACTGACGTATATTGCTTTGTAACAGTGACAAGACTGTGCCCATTCAGACTTCATACAATCTTTATTGTAATATGTGCTTCAATGAAGAGGTTCACTAAAAAATTTACGATGAAAACATTTTTACAATTCCAGTAATTGTAAAAGAAAAAATTAGGAAGCAGTCATTTTGACTGCTCCCGTCATTCTAGTGTTAAAATAGAAGCTAGAGATAAACTAAAAATGGTAAACGGAACAGAAGACTGGATTCTCCAGTTACAATACGTTCGTTTAAAAAAAAATTGAAGCGACTTTCAACCCTTATTTCTGCAGTCGCTAGAAGCTTGCACAAAAAGTAACAGAGCTGCTTGGAAACGGAGAATTTTTCGTCAAATCTGAAGCTGTGATCAGTGGACTGTTCCACGATTACCAACAGTTCCAAAAAATTAGTCCAATATCGGAACGAGACCCGCAGACGAGTGAAAACCCCAGAAACTTTAGTCAAGATCGACAGTCCTTCGCGCGACGTTGAGCCCAATTTTTGGGCCGAATAAGGTAGAAGGGAGCAAAGAAGGGCCGGAGAAAGAGAGAGAGAGAGAGAGAGAGAGAGAGAGAGAGCTGCGAAGGCAGATCGTTGAGGTGTCCGGTGCTCGATTCCGGCGATGTATCAGTGTCGCAGCTGGTGTCGCGGGCGCGATTAAGATTCGCGTAGCGTCGTTAGGTCCTTAAACGCGGCCGAGGATCGCAGCGCGTGCCGACACATCGGTCGTTGTACGGACACACTTAATAATACGTGTCGACGATCGCGGAGGAAGCGTTAGCCGGACATAGAGAGACCGGGGCTACGTAAGCCGGCTGTGTTCGTACAACGGGCGAGAGAGCCCGATACACAACTGGTCAGGTTGTTTCTTATTGTTTACCCTATATGTCCCCGGAAGCAGGGCCAATCCGCCGGAAAGACGAGACCGTTAACCCGCACGATCCCGAGACCTCGCGGCCGCGCATGCCAACTCTGCATTATTGGCTTTTTGTATGCTTATGTTAAGTGGCCGCAACGGGTGCCCGCGCCCGCGCCCGCGCTCGCGAACACCGCACGCCCGCGCATAATGCTCTCTCTTCTCTCTTCGGATAGCAGTAGGCACCCGCCGCCGCGCACACACACCTTCCCCACGATTTTCAGCACCGCCCCCCGGATCTATCTGATCCCCCAGAGAGAGCTCATCCGCTTCCTACGAGAGAGCTCGCCGCGAGCTCCGTGAGCTATCGCCGATCTGACCGAGGTAATTGAAATGTTTCAGCACGATCGCCAGCCCCGGCGAACAACGCTCGAAGAGAGAAGTCTTTCCGCTCCTATACTCTGATCTCCCTCGACCACCGTTGCCGCCCCGAAATCAGTCCGATCGACTTTGCATTTTTCTTTCTAGTCTAATTTGTCCGCGGGAAGGAACGCGAACCCCTTAGACGGTAATGACGGATCTCGTGACTGGCGTGACCGGGGTCGTTCTAATCTTATCTAATATTTTTAGCTTTTATTTTAACGGCCGCCTAAGTGGCATCGGTCCGATATCGCCGAGACGTGAACCGAAAGTGGTTCTAAATTATTTCATTGTCTACGGTTTCCTTCAATTTTCTCCGTTGTTAATGAAATCGTGAATAATCGTCGGAAATTGTGTTTAAGCGATTATACCGCTGTCAGACCGGGTTATTATGGATGAATATAATGGCGCGATCGCGGGCACAATTGTAATTGGAACGACGACGTATCGACAATTCGATACGTCTATTTCGAGCAACGAAATGAATGCTGCTACCGCCTGAATTGATTCCGACCGGGGCACAGGTATACGCCTGCATTCGACGGAAAGAGTCTACTGGTTGTATTGAGCGTTCATGCGCTACGACGTTCCATTAATATTTAATGTTCGTTTTATGTAATAGGAAGCGGCAGCGATGAGAGTAAACGACCCACTTCGCGTTAGTATGTATCTATTCGTTCCTATGGCATAGGTCGGGTTAAATTGAATGATTTTCTTGGGCGGGTACGTGGTCCGAGTGTATACTCGCCAATAAAAATTATATATTCATATTATATTAGTGTAATAATACAGGTACAGTTAATGGTATCGATCAACAGTCGCTCGAGACACATATTTTCTGATTTCCACAAAGTTCGAAAGAATCGGGAGAGATTTGTTGTCTTTCGAGCTATGCCGGGAACTCGTTGCAACCGATGTATAGAGCACACAAACCACACATCGGTTTCCATCATTAGACCAAAAGAGGGGGTGGGGCGGTGGTTCTCGATGGCTGCGCTCGATACCAAATTAACGCGGGACGAGTTATTGCGAGGGGTCCAGTGTTTGCCCGCGACAGAAATTGCCTCTTACTCGAATTGATTTTCACCGCTCGCTGTATCTATTTCCCCGGCTATCCGATAAGATTAAATCACTTTTTTCCCACGCGTCTTGTCCTCTCGTCCACGGGCGAAACGTTGCCACGGAAGACGCTGTCGATAGTCCACGAGCTCGCTCGTTTCTCCTGTCTGCAAAACCAACCAAAAACACATTCCCAAAAATTTCAAATATCAATATCGTTATTTAATTCCATAGGTTCTGTATTAATCTCAAACTAACAGCCAAAATTATTAAATGGAAATGGTGGAGCGTAAATTTGAACGCGTCAGCAATATTTACGGTAAAAGTGTCGAGTAACATTTAGAATGCCACTCGGAGATCGTATCGCGAGGCATTTAGCGTCGCTATCGGGCACCGTACGCCCCGACGATAAGATCGCTTATTTGATTTACGCTTCGAGTACGCCGGCAACCCCTTCTGAACGACCCGCCAAATATTTGCTGTCTTCGGGCCGGGATGGAATTATATTGAATCATGGGGCAACCTGATCCATTTATCCGTCTGGATTGTCTGTCTGTCGGCGTTGATGTTCGTTTATGGTTGCACAGGGACACTTAGGGGTTCGATCGGAAGATGGCCTTTTGGCTCCCACTGTGCAAACTGACTGCGACCGCTCGGAACGCATTACCGATGATCAAAAGTATCCGAAACCGCGCTCCCTCGTGGCTAACCCTTCGCTATGATTATTAGCGACACTAATTTATTTCCCCTTTAACCAATCGGCAAACAATATTGTAGACGTATCGCGTACATCTTGTAGTTACCCTTAACCTTGCTTCTGATGTAACAGCTTGTTAGTTGGATTGAAACCCGCTTGAAAATGTCTGTGTAGTAAACAGATCTGTGAAGACAGTGTAATTAAATTGACATGGTAAACAGTTGCACGGTCGTTGCAAATAATTCCTAACCCAGTCCCTATGTACAGTCTGTTACGGAAAAATGAAGATAGACTCCTCATTTTTATCGCTCAGGCGTACATTTTTGTGATCTCGGCAATTCGGAAACAAGTCTCGCAGCCTATAAGGGACTTCGAGTAATTAATTATCCTGCTCGGCAAAGTGTAGGGTATAGGATGAGGAGCAATCTTCGTTGAATTCTCAGGGAGCAGCGCACGAGAAGAAGGGCCTCACCCCTCAGGCGGCGAGAGACGCGAGGAAGTTTTGTGTCCGTGGTGACAGTCGGTTGTTCCACATCCAACTTTATTGCCAGTTGGTTGCAACGCGGCAGATCGATCGTAAACTTGCCTGCGCATTCGTGTCCGTGTATCCGTGCACGGTTGTTTGCCCGTGTCCGGACATCGCTCGAGGAGAAACACCGACGCGACGGTGACGCGATCGCGCGTGTACCCATACAAAGGGAGAGAGATTCTCGTCTCTCCGAGAGAGATTATACAACCGGCTTCTCTCGATCCCTCTCCACGCCCGGCCACGGTTCCAGTCGCCTGGCGAACGTAACAGAGTTTATATAAAATGATACACGGTCCGCTACTTTGTCATACGATCGTTTAAATTCATCCCGAGGCTGCGGCGAATCCCCGGGCCCGATGGGCCGCGATTAAAGTCAGCCACCGCTGAATTATCGTTAGCCGAGATTACGACGGCTCGCTGTTATGGCTAACTCGCTGAAAATTTACAAAACCCCGGTGATAGAGCGGCCCGTGTACCGTTCCGGAGTTACACTTGTCCCTGTTCTACCGTTACACCGAGACCGGCAACCTTTATCGAGCGATAAAGGAACCGACGCTACGATCTTTTTGTTATGGGGTTCGCCGGAGCCTCCAACGGCCAGACGAGAAATCTCGCAATCTTTGCAACTACTTTCTGAACGATTTTCCGAGTTTGCTTAATTTCCTTCTGGTTTCAGCGGACATGTTGTAGCTCGAACCGCGAGACGAGTTGATTAGAATTACTCAAATGCGTCAATTCCATAATTAATCCTTCGAGCACGACTGTCGGGCATGCGTCGCGACCGTACGTAACGTTCCATGACGTAAGTGCTTCTTGGGAAAGAGGCGTTCGTTAAGATTTTGCTGCGGAAATATCACTGCTACACTATACGTACTCCGTAATGAGGTACTTGTTTAGAGTTAGCAATATTCTCGGAAAAAATTCTCATTGTTTGTAATGCAGAAATGTCATTGGAATATTATATTTCTACGTGAGCAGTACATTTTTGTTCTCCAGAAATGAGAGCAATCTATCGAAAACACGAGGATAAACCGTGTTCGTCTGTAAAAATGGCGACTCGACGACATTCGCCGAGGATCAAAAGCCGGCGTCCCGTATCTAACCAGGAGACAGGATACATTAGAAGGTGTCCGCGCGCCTAAAGGTTCATTAAACGGTCGGCCGATAAATCACAATTCCCATGAGCGATTTTTCCGGGGCCGGTATCTGTGCGCGCGACGTGACCTTTTCGGTCGCCACGCGTTATCCGTAAAAGCGTTCGCCTAGCAGCCTTCCACCGGGGTAGAGTGTCGAAAGAGGAAACGACGGAGAGAAAGAGTGCGAAGGAGAGAGAGAGAGAGAGAGAGGGGGTGCGGCCGAGTCATTAAATCTTTGCGCTCGCCCGACAGGACTAATCTGCCTCCATTAAGGCTAATGGGAAAATCGCGAGAGAGGAGGCGAACCGCTGTCATCTGCATGTCGATCGGCATGCCGTGTCCCCGCTAACGAAAAACGCGTGTCGCTGACTTTTCACTCGGCCGACGTCGCCGACGCAACCCTTGCCGCGCAACCGGCGCAAAAACCCATCCCCCACCGACGAAAACCAGGTCATTAAATGGCCGTACATCATCACCGCGACGTGGCACATCCTGGCCCGACTCATTAGCCCGGGATATTCGTCCTGCAGGGACCGCTTCAAGTTTGACGGCCGTACGAGTCCTCCGGGAACCTAATCTCTTCTATAGCACGGCTCTAGATCAATAGCATGCCCGGATTCATTTTCTTGCGCCGATTTTCGCCTTTTGTTCGACCTGGATTTTATCTGCAAGCTTTCGTCACGGTTTTAGGATGTCTTCGGGTTGTTTTAAGATGTTTTAGGATGCTTTTAATTATAATTGATTCTTCGTGATATTGTACTGTAATTTGTACTCTCGGATGCTCAGAATTTTGATCCAATTTATGGATGTCAGAATGTCAATATTAAGGGCTCATATGGACTTCTCGTTTTATTGCCGCTTGGAGGGTTTTAGAAGATTTCTAGCACATTTGTGAATATTGTATAAATTTAATAAGAACCCGGATCTTATCCTCCCCCAAACTATCTGATCGAATATCCCAAATTGGAAGAAACATCTTTCGACAAAATTGCTGCGTCTGCTGGTCAAAATGGCCCCGACCGCAAAGTCTAACATCATCGGACAGCGCGTCTTCCAGGTCTGGAGGGCAGCATCCGAAGAAAAAGATGTCGGCCGTTCTTAGGGTAGCCTATCGGGGTCCCGATGTAGCTCATTATCCAAACGAGCGAGCACGGGGCACGGCGTTCGGCTCGGTCGAGCCTGAAATGCGTTCGCTGTTGAAACAATCGGACGCCACGGTACGGGTCCGGGAGAGGGTACCTGTGGATCGAATGTACCTGGGAACGGAGGACTCCCGCGCCTCTTTCGGACGAGGTAAGAGAGCAGGACGGATAGACGGATGGACAGATGAAAGGGGCCGCGGACGGCTGGCGTGGCTTCGCGGTTGATTAAACCGAAACGCGACCACGAGGGCAGCAACTCGGCCGAACGGCTTTCGGCGGTGCCATGTGCGTGCACACACGTCGGTGGAAAGATGGCGCCGTCACCGAAATGGCTGCACCTTCGCGCCGTTGATAAAAGCGCGCGCGAGAGAGAACCCCCCCAGAGCCGCCACGGTCACCCTACCTGGAAAGGTGCGCGCCGCCGGCTGAGCCCCGTGGAAAAGAGAACGACAGTTCTCGCAGGCCAGACAGGGAGCGAGACTGGCAGCGGCAGAGGGACGAAAGGAGTCGGATATCACCCCTAGTTACGAGTGGTAACGAGGGGCGGAGTCGCGCGAGCCGCACACCTGCCTCGTTTCGAACTGGCCATGGTCACTCAACCCCCCCGGTTTTATCCCCCTTAAAGGCTACGCCTTGACAGACGCGTTTCACGTAAACGCGAGGGGCCGAGCCGCGATGGAAATGGCCGGTTCGATGGATTTCGATGGTCGATGGCTCTCGCTTGTTTCGATCTTCGAGGTGTCCTCGGGGGTTGGGGATGCTGAGCACGGTACGCGATTCAGACGAAAGTCGGAACGCCGATGCTACACACCCTGATCGGTAGTTCCACCCCATTGGAGCATGAGCGAAAATGCGTGTGCACGCAGTGTGGCTTGTTTCGTTTTGATCACACAGAAATGCATTCTTTCTACATCTTTAACAGAAGAAATTAGATGCTACTCAGAAGCTCGTTACGACAGGTTAAGCAAATACACTAGTTCACTTATGAAATACTGCTTTTTAGAGCTTTAAAGAGGAGACTTGAAAGAAGATGCTAATCTACAAAGAATTGATAGTAAATCTACCTTGAACTAAACCTTTGGTCGATCGACTCCTCCTTGAAGGGTATCTTTAACAACGACACAGGTCTCCAACCGCCATCGACGTCGGTATCCGAATTATCCTCGAGTCGCGAACTGTTGTCCAAGTTCTAAAGCATCCGCTGCTCCTAAAAGGGTGACTCGCTTGGAGCACACACACGTAGCAGTTCCAGAAAAATTGTAGTCACCCCCGGTCCCGGTCTCGCAACATCCTGAACGACGAGATATCGTTGCTCGAAATCCCCTCGGAGTCGCCTCGGAAGCGCACCTTTGTCGAGGCTGCGTGACGGGTAGCCGCCATTATTGAGCTTTATTTCCACCCTCTTTCGTTCCGGGTAGCATGTTCGTACGGGTGTGCGTCTGTGCTACTATGTGTGTGGACGCACGGGACTGACGTTCCGGGATCGAGGGGGTGGCCCGCGGAGATGGGAAATTAATAAAACTGTCACTTATCTACCCTTCCCGGGGGCAGGCCTAGGCGGGCTAGCTCTCCGGCTATCTCCATCTCGTTTCCACCCTCGCGGTACCTTTCGGTGCCGGTTGTTCGGTTGCGGGTGCCTCCATCTGTCTTTGTTTCCGCGGGGGGTATGGTCGCGGGACTCGCAGCAGCTGAAACGAGGCGCTAAACATTTCAATTTGGCATCAACGCCGGGAACGCAGATAAAGAGAAAGAGAGGGAAAGAGAGAGAGAGAGAGAGAGAGAGAGAGAGAGATGTGGAAGCGCTGACACGCGCTTCTTCGGCTCCACCCCCGCCCCCAGGTGTGTTTCTCTCTTTCCCCGTGGAAACGGCGCCTATCCGGCACGCGGAGGGTCGAAACCTGAGCCCCCGTGGTGCACGTTCTCTCGCGAAGAGCCCGGGTGAAACGAGAGGGAGAGGGAGAGAAAGAGAGAAAGAAAGCCCGGAGAGGCGGCAGAAGAGGACGATATAGGAGAGAGGGAGAGAGCGAGAGTGAGAGCGAGGATGGCTTAACCCCCCGGTCTGTTTGCGAGGAGCAAATGGCGTTCTGCAGTTATTTTAAAATTCAGCCGGTGGCAGGGGGCGCGGATCGGATTAAAAAATCAGAGTGGAAGCTTGTTTCTCATGATAACAGCCAGCCGCCCCCGAGAGCGGGAACTGCTGCTTTCTACCGATTCCGTCTCTCCTCCCCCGCGACCCTCGGCCCTCCTGTCGAGAGAGACTCTATCTCTCCGCCTCTTCCGCGTCCACCTGTACCCTCCCTTGCACCCTCTCCCTTGCCACCCTCCAGCAACCCGGCTTTCTCTCTTCCGCGCCCCCGCGCCTTCCGGGATAGAGTTTTTCGTTTCTCCAACCGATCTATCGCTCGCTCATCCTCCGCCGTATCGCCGCGCCACCGGCGTCCTCGACAGCTTTAAATACGCCCCGGTCAAGCCGACGGAGTATAGACCTGTCGACCGTTATATATATATATATATTTTTTTTTTATACATGTATGTGTTCGCACTTACGTACCAGAGCTGCGAGCCAGCAGATTTCGCTGGTCGAGCGCGACACACGAGCCGATCCCATCGGCCCCCTTGTTTCCATAGCGATCGGTAATCGACCTCCTCGGCACGGTCGTTATCGGGGAAAATGTATCCGAATGATCTTTCGCGCGGACAGGTGCCGATTGGTTAATCGCAGACGTCGGGAATTTGGACGAGCTTGCTGATATTATTTTATTCGACCTGTCTATTCGATTACTCCGCGGCCGGATGCGGTAGATTCGAACCGGAAGAAATTATTTAACGTCTGTACGGTTTTAGAGAGGAGTGGGTTGTTTGGCTGCTAGTCGGGGATGCTTGTACGTAGTTTTAGGTTGTTTCATTGTTTGGTTTAATTCCTTGCCTTGAAGTCACGTCCCAGAGACTTCGAGTAGTGCAGTAACCATTTTACATTGACTGTGATCCTAGTGGTAATAATTGGGTACCCATTTTCAATTTAATATTTTTGTGGAGAAATGGCAACACTATTATGGATTTTCATGTTCTTGGATGATCATAGATTAATTTACATTGGCGGATTTTATATTAAGAAAGCAAATCAATTTTTATTTAACTTGTTAGACACAATGTGTATGTATTTCATAAAAATCTCAACTTTCTTTAACAAATACCGTCCATTCTACCGAATCTCCCACTAAGGAAGGAATTCCTAGAGCATCTCTCGACCACCTTTGCGAATTAACGAAATTCAGTTGATTTCCCTAAATTTCTCGCGAGGCTCCAGTTTGAACAAACTCCAGTTTTTCACGATCGAGGTACAGAATGTTTCTATCGCTGAGAAATCCACAGCGTAGTTACAGAACATGCATTTTCCTTTGCACTAAAATCTCTCTGAAGATATTCGGGGTAACCAATGGTTACCTGTCTTTCAGTCGAAACGTAGTCTGAACGTTCAGGAATGTGTACCGAAAATTTCATCGATCTTCGAACGAAGTTGATCTTGGACGCGGTTGTCCCTCGCGTCCCAGAGGTCTGCGGGGAGTAAAGGGTTGAGCGAGGTAGAAGGTCCAGGGGGTGGTAGAAATGTGAAAAGGGGACCGCAACGAGGAGAACGGAGTCGAGTGGAGGTGGGACAAGGGAGAAAAAAACGAGTGGTCGGGGTAGTAAGCATCTCGGGAGTCCTCGGGAGTCGGCCGCCGCGCCGGTGGAAAATTTAATTTCGATCCCGTCGATTCAGCAGTTATACCGAAGTTTAATCTTTGATAAGGGTTAGTCTTTTAGTAATGGGATCCCGGGGGGTCGGTCGCTCTGGTCCGACTTCGTGAGCCTGGTAGGGGGCTCTTTGGAGAGAGGTGGAGAAAAGGGGGGTATGATCTTTCTCTCTCTCTCTCTCCTTTTCCCTCTCAGCTTTCTCGACTCGTTTCCGCACTGTGCTCCTCCTCCGGTCAGGATGGAAGGAAGGAGCTTAAACCGTTAGATAGAGATCTGCTCTCGGGATGAAAGTAGTAGCTACCCGCTTATATCGTTCCTCTAACCGAGCAGGACTCGGACTTTTATACCGGGACCCGGGCGGGGGAAGGCGTAACGAGCCTCACGATTGGATAAGTTTCTCGACACGAGCTTCCACCAAGGAGACTTTGCCATCTTCCTCGTCTTCTTCCTCCTATCCCCCTCCCCTGGTTCCCCTGTGTCCCCCCTCCCCAACCCCCGGGCGTGTGTGTCTCTCTCGTCCAGTTTGCTCGTATAACGTATCGCGACTTGTGTACCTCCCCGACCGCCTTATATCCGGGTCACGTGCATCCTACGACGACGAGAACGGCCAACGTCGAAGGACTTAATAAAAGGATGGACTCTAACTCCTCCACCTCCCTTCTCCCTTTCCTCTCCCTCCAGCGCCTCCTTCGTCCTTTCTCTCTGTCCTCCCTCTGCCTCTTCTTACTTCGAGCGAAGCGTTTCCATTAAAGACTTTGTTCAGTTCGCCGCCTCGATTCGCTTCGCGATATTGAGGACGTCTATTCCTACCACCCCGGAGGTTAATGCTTTCAATTTGGGGCTGGACCGTCTCCCGACCAATGCTCCGCTCCTTTATTTATACGGCTAAGAAGATGGGGCTGAATGCCCCCGGCCACCCGACATCGGGAAAATTTAACGCTTCCAGCGCCGCGTCGGGTAACACTTCTTTATGCAAATGCTCCAAGGAACTAGTTATTTCTTTGTCGCTAAGATTCTTTATGGCGAGCAGAAGGGAATCGTGTTCGCTTTATTGTTAGCCTATTCTTCGATTTTTATGAATTTGCAAACACTACGGATCGATAAACACTTGCTGCTTTTCTACGATTAGTTTCAACCCAGCCGCGATTTTTTATCTTTCTTATTTGCGTAGGATTTTGGATAGCATTTTTTTTTACTTAGTCTTAATCTATGCAGAAAATTTTTATTTTACGATAGCAATACTGAGATTCAAACGTCGCGTTGACAATTATTAACACATTGTTGACCGGCAATTTTACGCAGGAGCTATATCTAATGTCACCCGATATTATTTCGTAATTAAATGTAGAACTAAAATAATGTAAATAAACTTCAATAAACTTTATTTATACGTAATGCATTCAAATGAAACTTTAGACATATCTTTTATATAACTTTTTATATCCTTTTTTGGTATAACATTGTCCCAACAACGTTTTGTCGTGAAAACACGAGTTAACTCGTGACCGGTCAGCAAAGTGTTAAGATCATGCAGACGAACGTTGTGGTAGGAATTATGATTTTGGGAAACGATTGTGCTTGAAGAGCGTCTTGGTTTGCTTGTTCCAGCTATGGTATGGACCTCAATGGCGCGAGACGGAAAAACGCGACACGAGAGACCACGAGTACACTGAAGGCTTGGCTGAACGATCACAAGAAAAACCCGTACCCGACGAAGGGCGAGAAGATCATGTTGGCCATCATCACGAAGATGACTCTGACACAGGTGTCGACGTGGTTCGCGAACGCCAGGAGACGTCTGAAGAAGGAGAACAAGATGACGTGGGAGCCCAGGAACAGGGTCGAGGACGAGGACAACAACAACGAGGACGACGACAGTGGAAGGAAGAGCGTGGACGAGAAGGATCGACTAGGTGAGTCTCCGAAAACGTTTCCACAAAACTCGTTACGAGTTGTTACTACAACCGCACACGAATATTATGAAATAGGGACACTGTTCTTCAGATTATCCGATAAGAACCGATTGCGTGTGAAACCCCTTCGCCCCCTAAAAGCGAGCTCGCTTTGTTGCAGACTCCAAAGACTCGGGTACCGGTTCGAGCGAGGACGGCGAGCGACCAGCGCACCGGATGGAGCTGCTGGGCACGAGCGGCAGTTCCGGAGGTGTGCAGGGCAGGACCGAGAGCGAGTGGAGCGAGTCGCGAGCGGACAGCGGCCCGGATAGTCCCGAGTGTCTGTACGACCAGAGGGAGCCGAGGCATCCGTTGCAGCTCCAGCACCCGGCGTATCTCTCCTCGTCCCACGGGAGGCTGTTGCGTCACCCGTCGCCGGAGAGCACGTCCCCCAGTAGTCATCATCTTCCGCCTAGCACGAGCGCGCCGTCAACCGGGAGCGGCGTCACCACGAAGCCTCGGATCTGGTCGTTGGCGGACATGGCGAGCAAGGACGGGGAGCAGCAGAGACCGACGCCGACGACGATGACGGGTCTGTCGTCGCCGTACAGCGGCAGCAGCGGGGGTGGCGGTGGCGTTGCAGGCGGAGGAGGTGGCGGAGGAGGCGGCGGAAAACTGGTGAGTCCTTTGGCGAGTCGTCTGCCGCCGCACCATCCGCTGCACCCGGCGATGCACTCGGGAACGCAGTTCGTGCGGCCGCATCCGGACTTCTACCGGAACCTGTACGGCGCCTCCCATCTCGGCTCCGGGGACATGTCCTTGCTGGAGACCTACTCGAGGACCCTCGGCGGCCTGAGCGGCGTCATGCCACCCTCCACCGCGCCTAGTGTACTAACCTGCACCGGAACCGGAACCGTGAAACCGTTCACCATCGACGGGGGCGGCGGAGGACTCTCGCCCCTCTCCTCTTCGTCGACAGCGTCCTCCGGAGGGTCCGACCAGGCCCCCCTACCGAGCGGAAGCCTGCCCCCGACGCAGGAGCTCAAGTCCCCCGGCCGAGTGTGATCGGGCCCCGAAACCTCGGCCTAAGTTTCTTCGAGGGGACCCGACTCGAACCGCCCCGCGCCGATGGACAATCGTCGGGCGCGGCGCTGTGTGGTGTGGATGACAATAATAAGAGACTACGATCTTGTAATTAGTGTACAGTAACCGACCGGAGAACGACAGAACAAGATGTACCGGCCCCTTCGATCCTCGATCATCCCCATTCATTCCTAGTCTCTTCGGATTAACCATCCTCCAATCCCGTTCTCCTCTCCCCCCTTTCCTCGAAAGAATTAAAATTCGTAGCCCTCCCCCCCCCCCCCTCGCCTTCTCTCTCACCCCCACCCCCCAGCTCTTCCTCTCCCGTTTATCTCCGTAGCAGCAGCAGCTATCGCGGTTTAAGAGGAAAAAAAAATGGAAAAGCTATCCTAGGCGTCGACTCGACAGTAATACTATACATAAAGTACTATATATATAAATACACACGATAATAATAATAATTATTTATGCGTTTGTAAATAGTAGAGAGGGCCCACTAGAGAGCGTCCGGCCAGTGTATGTATTGTATGTAGAGTAGGTACGATATTATTATTATAATATTTGAGATCATAATTCATACTAACGACGACGATGATTATTATTATTATTATTATTATATGATTATGATTATTATTATTATTATTGTTATTGCAATGTTTATATAATATTATCGATTCACGTCGACTCGGTCGATCATGACGAGGTATGGATCGTTGATCGCTGAGACGGGTTACGGGCGGGGCGCGTCGATTGACGGGGGTGGCTCCTACGTTCGTAAGTATTATTTATTTATTGCTCGACCGGTTTCTCGTGATATTATCCGTGGTCTGGTTGGTGTTCAAAGGGTACCCGCCCCTACTTTCGTTTCTTCTCTGCGCCCCCCGTTTCGTCTTTTCCATCGGGCCCCGTCGCGAACGCGCTCCTCTCCGCCCGTAACCCGCCAGAACCCGGAATTCCCGTTGCCCCCCCGCCCTCGGGCTCGCTTGTGGGACTTTACACAACACACAGAGACAAACACACGCACGCACGCACACACACAGCGCATACACACACGCACACATATACACACACCCAGAGAGAAAGACGTACTATGTAATAAAGAAAAGGGCCGAGGGTACCGGCGATGCTCGCAGGGCGCGCAACGACCGTCAACATATCATGTCATGTCGAGAGTGAACGATCGCCATCACCTTTTAGTCATTCGTGTCCAAAATTTCACGCGAGCTCGCCGATATGCCACATTGGCAGATGGCTTGCAGACTGTGTCCTTTCGCAATAAACGAATCATTATAAAAAAAAAAAAAGAAAAAAGAAACAACGCTGGAGGTTTTGTTATTTTACGCGCAGTCCCTTTTCTCTATCGCAGCGAGCGGATTTGATCGATCACCCCTCGATCCGGTGAGAAAAACGTGAACGATCTTGAAGATGGTGTGCGCCGAGCTGCTTTGTTCCATTGTTCGAGCACGGTGAACAGGTAAGGGCGACGTCGACGGGATTGCTGACAGCCGTTTGACGCGGCGCGTTATGTGTCTGTCGATTTTAATCGATACTTTCGAGACCGAACTAGGGGGACGTGAACCTGCGGGGAATTCGGATTTGGGACTTGTCGGTCCAGTTGTACGACGATTGGGCGCAGTCTATGCTATGTGGAGACGGCAGTTCTAAGTTTGTATCAGAGCAGATTGTGCATCTTCGTGAATCAATTATTGAACGGTGAACGTTTTTGAGAATTTACGATAGACACAGGTGGATTCGTTCAAAGTTTCGCTGATTTCAATTGGCAGTTAACAATTGGAATTAGAATTTGGACCAAAATTGACTCAAGATTTGCAGTCCGAGACTAGAGACTACAGACTTTGATATAATTTTATATTATTTCTAGTAGACTATGAAGTAAAAAAATAACGTGCTATTTAACCTTGAATTTATCCACACTTGTAACAAAACACTTGAACAAAATTCTCGGACTGTAAACATTTGTATGATAGAACTGTAAAGATGTGTTTTTCATACCTGATGCTGCTTTCACTGAGTAATAATTCTTAAAAAAAAAAATCTGAAGAAGTTCATGTTGAGATCATCGCAATGACCAGACCATGACCATAATCGATCACACTCGCGGGAAGCAAAGTTTCCGGCAGAAGTTTACCCGAAAAAGCGCAGGACAGAGCAGATTTCCGCGTGCTCGATTAACTAGCGGGACTCATGCCCGGGTCCGGGCGGCTGTCCGCGAGTCATTATGCCGTTGTCGGCCTAATCGCGGCGCATGCATCCGATCGTAGAAGAGACAATACGGTCCAGTAGGAGGCTGCCGAGGGGAGAGACAGAAACTGGCGAGTCGAGTCGAGTCGAGTCGAGTCGGCGGCGACGACGGGAGCAGCAGCGAGCGGATGAATATGAAACGTCCTCGTTCTCGGAACCGGCCGCAAGATGTACTTATAAAAATGCAAAGCGACCGACTTCTGGGTGGTTGCGGGACAAGCTTGGTTATTAGTAAACATTTAAATCGACAATCGCTATAGGTATACGGGGAGACAGCGGGGGGAACGCCGGGTGAGCGTTCCCTTCTTTGCTGCCCGGTTCCCGCAAGGTCCCCGGGACCCCTTCTGTCACTGTCCCACGAGCTCGCGGAGCCGGCCTGTCCCTCGCTCGGTCCCACTCGGGGACCAAGGTAGAGGAGGAACGGAGGCGAAACGACACACAGGCCCAGGATCGGCCCTGGTGGAGGAAACAAGAAATCAAGCCGCGGGACCACCCGCCACGGCCTTGGGGGCACCGAGCCGCGGATCCCAAGGAGGTCCATCCCGTCTTCATGAATCAACTCGTTCCTGAATCGGCATAAACCTTCAAAGGGTTGTGGGGGTCCAGCCGGGGGAGCAGGGGGGTCCTCGACCCTCTCTCGATAGATTCCGCAGAGTTATGCGGACACCGGTGTGTGCCCTCCACTGTCTTCGTTCTCGTACCCCCCTCGCCCACGTTCTTGCAACCATGCCCCCGCCATATCGACGCTCCAAAAACGGGACTCCTCTGTCCGCGGGAAGCCGGACCCTGATATTTCAATTTTGCTCTTTCAATCGAGGGTTCACCTCAACGACCGCAATTCTGGATGCTCGGAACTGCTCCCCAAATTTCGTTGAGTGGCCTACCTCAACGTCCAAGAGATCTCGATGCCCCCCTTTAGCATAATAAACGTATGCACGTCTCGAAAATATTTAACATCAGTCGTTGCTTCGAATAGAGAAATTCGTTTTTAACGAATATAACTTAATTATTCTTGCCGGCTTAGTATTTCCTAGTATAATTTTTGTTTCGTGCCCTACATCAGGATAAAAAAATTTCAATGCCCTCCCCTCCAGCACAAGAGTATGCTAACAAGGCTAACACTCGGATTTTAATTACAGTATAAGTTTACAGTTTAATCGTGACATGATCTATAAGTAGCTCGAACGTTTTTGATCACCCGATAGACTGAGGTGTTCGTGTAAAATTCAGATTTGAAGGATTTATGACGAAGAAAAGTATTTTCTTGCAGTTTCTATCAGACTTGTTTCTGTCAAGTGATACCTGATAAGTATGCGGGGGGCATTGATGCAAGTGAACGATTTCAGACAGTGATTTATATCAGGAATGTTTACGTACAATAATCTTGACTAATATTGATTCCAAAGATGTAGCCTTATGTCAATTTCTTTCAAGCGAATCACCGTAAATAAACATTGAAACGAATGAAATCTGGTTGCTATTTTCTTTGAAATTTTTATCTGCCACTGCAATTTGATTTGTTGTATGTCCTAGACAAGCCTACTCGTGTCTGTCAAAGAAACTAAATTGAACCTGATTAATACGCTGCAGATACTTATGCAAATTTGTAATTTTACTCAGTGACCCATGCAAGAGAAATGTGTGCAGAATTTCATGTCTTTTGCAACGTGTCGTCCTCTGCAGAAATATCGAACGTAAAAGTTTACAGAATTCTCTGCAAAAGGAATGTTCCGCGAGCCGTAGAAGTTGCGGCAGAGTGAAAATAATCAATGTTGCTGCCAGATCGTTTAACCGATAGCGAGCTTATATTTACTACGACTCGAGAATGGCGTCGAGTGGTCAGTAAATGTGGTGGAGGAGTGAATAATGGTATTAGCGATCCCGTTGTGGGATCATGTCGATTCAACGGCGCACGAAAGTTGCTATCCTGGCTCACAATTGAATCGTCTATTTACGGACGCTGAATACCCTTTCTACACGGTACAATTCTACTTTTTGTCTCTTCGATCGAACGTGCAGGTACATACAAGCTCCTTCTCGGAACCTCGACTTTCTAAAACGGCTGTTCATAGTAATGTTTGTGGGTCAGAGATCTCTCCCTATTCCTTTTTCGCTGGAACACTTCACCGTGGTTCCATTAATCCTTGCGGCGTTCCTGCGCGCAAACGCATCCCCGCAAACGCAGCAAACAAAACTGGCGAACATGTTTCCAATATTGAAACTGTGTCGTCTCTTCTGCTTCACCCCTGTCAGACAAGACACCCCTACGAAGCATCAACATCTACAAATGTTAACGTAACTTTAGTGAAAGAATATTTACACGATCTTGTTTCAATTTACCATTATTTATATATACGAGGTGGAAACAAAAATTAGGGGTGAGAGTCATGTTTGCTCGAATGACTCAAAGGGAAAACTGAAACTAATATTATATGTAGGTTTCTACAGAAATAATAAGTAAATCGATGGGTAGAAACGACCTTGAAGGACCCGCAAAACTGACGTCAGCCGTAAACGATCTCCAATCAAGGTCTCAGCGATACTTAACCCTGATACAGATTAGGGGATGCTTTCAGTCCATTAGAAAAGTAAATTTGAACTTCGCAGGTCTCGCTAATGGCATGCACGCGTTGCATAACTAGATCACCAAGGTCTGTCTCTTAATCTGAGATATAGTGACAGGCACGGTAACGATCCTACCCTCTTGCAGCACTACACTTGCCTTCTGAACTAATCGTAACGACACAGCTATTGCTTCATCGATGGTGTCCGCAACTTTTTTCGAAAACTGCATTACAATCGAATCCCACCTGGACCGAAGAAGCGGCGTCAGGTGAGAAGCAATCGGTTGGCCGGTCGCGTCCGCGGAATTAATAATTAATTTGTCGTTGCGCATTATCGGAGCCGGCGAAGGGGTGGGGAGGGGGTGTCTAATTTTAGAATTACAAAAATGTATTACGACGCGGCGTTAATGCGGCGAACGGCATTTAAATTGCCCGGTAAACCCGTTTTATGCCGCCATAAAGATACCGATGTGCAAAAATGCAGGTGTATATACGGGAGGACGGCAGCGTATCCCACACGAGCGGCCAATACCTACCCGCCAACAGATAAACCGACCCATTACCAATATAGTAGCCCAGTTGTAAAATGATCGTGTCGCGGGGTACTAACTGAGACAACACTATCTGCCGACCAACGGGGACGCAGTTTTTAGTGGCCGTCGACGAGGAGAACGGGGGGTGGGGGACGGACGAACGATAATCGACCACTTATCTTGCGAGTACACGCGGATACTGTGGGAAACACCCTTACACCGTGCTGCGAATCGATGGAATAACGATTAATGGGGAGAAAACCGTAACTCGTGCTATGGGAATCGTGCTCTACGTCAGTCCTGGGAACCAGCGGCCCGCGATTAGTCACCGGAGATTTCAACGGAACAGCCCGGCCTGTTCACTGAATGAACGCCTCCCTGTGAATGAACATAATTCGTAAACGAAAAAAAAAAAGAATAACATTCATAATCCCACGCTGAAGTTCGTACAGTAATTCTGTTGCAAGTTCGCAGGTGTTTCGCTAAAGGAATCGTCTTTTCACTGCAATTTCAGTGGATTAAAAATGGGGGATGAAAACATTTTTCTTTTTTCTCTTAATTATCTCATATTCCTTTCCATTCTCAATTTGATTTTTAAAAGTCCATGGTCCACGGCTACAGACTTGTTAATGTATCCTTCAGCAGCAACTTCGTTGCAAAAATTTCGTTTCAAATTATAAAGAAAAATATCTAAGCTTCCTTTCGGTACAGTAAAACTTCCGAAAATCCTATTAATAGGATTCCGGTAGGCAAGGGGTTAAGTGAGATATTCAATGGATGGGTGCCATTTTAATGCCTCCATTAATGGCAACACCGAATGCCTCGGGTGGTCCCAGTGTTGAATAACATTTCAACCCCTGCTCCGTAAACTCGGCTCGTCTCGAAAGTAATCCTTCGGTCAGCGAATCGATTGTTTCCTGGCAGAGTGACTTCGGTTCGATGTCGAGCAGCAGAATGTCCCGGTGGCGTCAGGACGATGGTGCTAGGCTCCCGCGGAGCGTTTAAGGACCCGTGGCCGGTCCGGACGATAAAAATTAACAGCCGGCTGTCGAATGACAGTGTAGTTTCGAGGTTGGATCGGTGTGCCGTGGGTCGCGAGGTCCTCGAACCCGTGTTCCGCGGAATCCTCGTAAGTCTTATCCGGAGAAGGACACTGCAAATGGGCGCAGGTTGGCGAACGGTCAGCCGGCGTGGACCCCGGTGGTCACCGTGGCCGAGGAACGGCGATAAACTATACTAAACCGAGGCTCCGTGGCGATGCTTTATTGGCTTTTATCGAGTTTTAACGCAAGCACACCGGATTCCTTTATGGAAACGCCGTTAATTTTACGACGCGGGCATATTTAGCCCGCGGGCTTCTCGTAAAATCATACTTCGGTCGCGATAAAGTTAAAACATCGGCAGGCTTGAAGCAAAGTTCGCCTCGTAAATATGAAGAACGGGGGATGGGGGGTGGCTCGGCGGCGGCGATGCTGGCCGATGCTGGTGTTGGATGGCAACGCTCCACCGTGTGCACATAGTCGAGCGCAGCTGAATTGTGTTGGAGCGTGAACGCTCGCGGAGAGAGGGTGGAAACGCCGTGTGTATACCGGGAACCATGGCGGGTGTCAGGGGGTGGTGGCGGCGGCGGCGGCGGCAGCGGCGGCTGACGAAGCTTTCACGTCGTTGTAATTAACTTATGGTAATTAACGGGCTCACGGCAACGGGAAAAGATTTTTATTAGGCTTCCGAGACTTTTCAACTTTTTTTATTGGATAGCTTAATCGAGGGCTGGGGTGGCTCGCGACGTGCTTCGCCTATCGGGAACACTCGGGGGTGGAACAACACACAGCTGACTGGTGGCTTCTGCTGCGGATTCGATGCCAGCCACCACTTACAGCTCGGGGAACACTATTACGCACTGGCTGACTCCCACCTTTCGCCGGTTTATTGCGACAGGTGATGTGTAGCCGTGCCAGCAAATTCTGCGTTTCGATTTTTTTTTATTTTTAAGCATTTGAAACCCCTCTGGGTTTATTCTGCTTCACAGGAATAATATAAGTGGGTACAATAATATAGAATACAGAGATAGAACAAAAAGAATACAATAATAGTACAAGTGAATACGATAACAATGTCGATTAATGCTAAATATGTGGATTGCAATTTTTGAAAAGGGAATAAATACTAAGACAAGCTTCAATATTTGGCTTCGCTGTGAGTGTTTCTATATTAAGAGGTAGTTGAAGGCCCATACTAATTAGGGCCTTTGTTAGCTAGCGTCTTTGTGGATTATACAATTCGCATTGCCATATTACATGATCGAGGGTTTCGCAGTCCCGATTGCAATGCCTGCTAGTGAAGCAGCCAGGTTATAGTGATCGGAACGCATTCTGTTAACTGTAACAATAAAACTTCTCCCTAGTTTTAAATGGGCGAAACAAAGAACAGGGCTTTCATTAAAAAATTTTTGAAAGAATTTTTTATCCTTAAAGAAACCTTGGTTTTTTATAATTTCGAAAGTACGATCTTTGGCTTGTTTTTTAAACTTCTCGAATAGATCAGTGTAGGGAACCGCAGGGATATTTACAGTGTTCATTGACTTAACTGCCCTGTCCGCATTTTCGAATTGTTCAGAACAATTTAACGAAGCTGTTATGATTATTATTGGGCGTCTCGATTTTCCTCTGTATTGGTCAGTTTTGCGATTTGTTAACACCTTACCTATCGCTGGCCTCTCAATAATTGCACTGTACCAAAGGGAAGCTCAAAAATTTTCTTTCATATTATGATCTCATACGAAATTATTAGATTAGAAATTGTTGTAGCTGTTGACGGATCCATTGAAAAGTCTTCGGCCGCGACACAGAAACTTTTAAAAATTACGATTAAATACATCAAAAAGAGTCGAAGCTGAACGGAACTGTTGACTTCGCGTTCCGCAAACGTTTCCAGAGATCGAACTTGACGGGGATCGATCGTGCGGCGGGCATCCCTGTGTCAGAAGGGCATAGTTGCGTTTAACAACGCAATAAACGAGTAAGTTCGTCGCGGAGCGAGCTCCGAGAGGGCTCGGGTGCTCACGAACACTCCGGGGAAGCGGAACGGAAGGGACCGTGCACGCGACTTTTTCAAGTAATCGCGCAGGAAGTCGAAGAGTTACTGCCTGCCGTTGGTATTCGGCCATACGATGGTTTATTCAGGAACAATAGATAGTCCGCAGTATCCGGGACCTACGTCGAAGAGGAGCGGCCGCATCAAACATTCGATACCGAGGCCACAAATCGGAAAGCCAGACGTCCGACAATATATTATGATCGCCGCGGACGTCCCCGGTGTTCTTTACCGATTCAGCTGCTGTTACCCGTGCATCGGGAGAGACCTGAAGATCGAGAAAGAAACGAGAACAAGGCAAGAAAAAAAAAAACGAAAAGGAAAAGCGATCTCGTTGCCGTTCGCAAAGAATTTCCCTGCGGCCTCTTTATCTTGTGACGCATCGAACGCTCGAAACCGCCGCGCTCGATCTGCTTGTACTCTTATCGTTGACCATTTCGGGCA
This sequence comes from Halictus ligatus, assembly GCA_028454255.1. Taxonomy (NCBI): domain Eukaryota; kingdom Metazoa; phylum Arthropoda; class Insecta; order Hymenoptera; family Halictidae; genus Halictus; species Halictus ligatus. The sequence continues at coordinate 6,085,166 of CM052137.1, forward strand.
GAAACGGAATTAAAATGATAATTAAAACATCGGTCGAATCGCCAATTAACCTGCCGATGACGGCCGACATTCTCGAGAGCGGTCCACGGAATTTTTCAGCTTGTATTTATGATTGCAGATTGCCGATCTTTATGCTAATTTCTGTTTTTGGAGACACGATCGAGGGGACTTAAAAGCTGTTCCTCGTTGGTTCGAGGAAAACCGAAGCAGAAGACAAGTTTCCGCGTTTTGGTGAACGGTAAATGGGTGTGATTTTACGTAAACAAAGCAAATTCTTTCCAATTTATTCGAATTCAAAATATTTCCAATAATTATTAAGCAAAGGCTACATTCAGGCAAATAAGTCGTCACAGTAGGCAACAAGCTTTAGTGAAGAAGCAGTTCGTAAATCCCAGAGAATTCTGCCACGGTCTCCGATCCATCGAAAGGATTGTGGTAAAAGTGGAGGAGCGTGGAGGATAAATAATTTGCTCCAGTCGGAATTAAATTGCTGAGAGAGGGAGAGAGTGCAGGGCACAGTGAAAATAGTGAAACAAGGGGACACAGCGTCCGGACGGAGACGTCGGAGCGGAGGACGCCGAGGTTTCGTGAATCGTTAGACGCTCTTTGTAAAACACGTTCCCGGTCCTTTTCCCGGGCGCGTATCTTCGCGCAACCGCGTCCCGTGTGTCGAAAGGTAGCGTACCCGTGTAGGAGGTGAATAATGAATGGCAACGTCGAAACAACTTGCTGGACCAGCGTCGAGGACCAGAAGAGGACGGGGCGGACTCGCGCGGGTTCCAGGCCTCTCGCAAAACCGGAGAGAAGAGGACGAGGAACGTCGACGAAGAGGAAACAGAGAGGGGCCAGGGAGGACGCGGTTACAGCCGCGAGTTCCGGGTGAAACGACATGAAAAATTAACGGGCTCGCGTTTTGACGTTGCGTCAAACTTTCGTTGTACGGGTGATAGATCGTCGCGCGACCGTGTAGATTACTCTCGCGGCCTGGATCAGCCTGCAGGAGAACGAGAGAGAAAGGGAGGGACTAAATTGAGAGAGAAAGAGAGAGAGAGAGAGAGGACAGAGAGGGAAAAAGAGAGAACGAAAGACGGTTTTGAATTTCTCTCTTAACGACCATCGGACAAATCCGAATTTTACGAGCGACACTCTCCTCGCGCGCTGTGTCCGCTAGGCTACCTGTCCACGCCGTGCTCCACGAATCTGCTCTGTATCCGGCTAAGTATTTATGGGGAGATTTATTGCCGCGATGGGACAAAAGTTCTGCCATTTCGACGGATACGAGCTTGTACGCCATTTATGCAAGTTTGTAAATGCCCGCGCCGGTTAGTGTCGCGATTCCCGGCCAGGTAATTCGGTTTCAGCGGAAATCGAGTGATCCGATCGCGTCTGCGAATCCAGATCGTTTTGATAAGATTGTGTGGTTCCATTTGAAAAATCGTAGGCCCCCGACTCAGTTGGAAATCCAAAATTGCTATTGCCTAGTATTTTTAAATCTATTTATCGTGCCGAATACCGTGCGAATTTTGTGAAAGTTTCATGTATCTCATTCATAATTCTCACCGTATACCAGTATCAGTATTATTGAATAGCTATCCAGTGGCATTACAAAATCAAAACTTGTACGTAGATTGTATGCACCACTCGTGAATCTTATTAAGAATAATTATAAAATTGCTCCGAATCGATTTCGGATCTTTAAACCGGGTGCCCTTCGCGGCTGCTTTTTATTAGGAAGATTAAAAGAAGTCTGTCAGTGTCAGATCCAGTTAACAAATCGCTTTAAATGTTTCACCACAATTGAAACCAACAGTTGCAGCTGTTTGCCTACGACATCAGAAAACCGGTGAAAATGGTCACTAATTAAAAATTGCGTCGTAAACAGACGACTTCAGGGAGATTGTCAATATTAATACAGGAGGTGGCAGAAGCTTCCCGTTAAATATTCCATCCGGTGAAATGAAGTTCCCGTTACCAGTTCATCTGAAAAAAATTCGAGAACAAAATACAGTCGCGTACGACAGAAAACATTCATCTTTTGGTTTGACAAATCGTGACACTAATGGACACCGTGTTGAATTTTAAACCGCGGCGTAAACGACATCGCGAAGTTCAGCAGAATTAACTGAGAGCTTAACAGAATTAACGAAGATCATGGTACGATGAAAAATTCAGTCAACTTTCTGAATTCGCCGCGCGTAATTGCATTGGTGCTGTAAAACTCCGTGATTATTGAATATCGCTGACCAAGAATACGAATCGCGTGTAAGACAATACAAGTCCGCGCGATCTCCCTTCGGTCCTCCCTCGGCCGGTCGCGGAGCCGGTTTCATTCCTCGATCGTCACGCCGCAAATAATTTCAGCGGACGTTAATCGTCCGAGCTGTTGCGCGAGAAGACAGGAGCAGACCGGGAACCGTGAATCTCGGAGTCGCCTGTCCGAGAGCGCTCAAAGGCCGGCAACAAAATTGCGACGAGCCCTCTCCGAAAGCGGTCTGCTAAAGAGGCGAAGAGCAGCGTCGAAAGGCGCGAGATTCGCCGGGCAATAAACCGATTGCGGGCCCAACTAATCCTTCGTAACCGTCTCGGCGGCGTATCCGGGATTTCGGGTTGCGTCGACAACGAGCTGCGAAGGAGACGGAGAAGAAGATCAAGCCCGAGAGAAAGAGAGGGAGAGAGAAAGGGAAAGAAAGCGAGAAGAAGAGACGCAACGGCGATATTTCATTCGGCGTACGATCCCGCGAATTCGTCCGCTCAAAGACTTCAAAGGAGAGGTTCGCGAGTTGCCGGATGTCCGGCTGTTCCTCCGCGACATCCAGCCTTCTTCGTCGTCTGCCTGGGAGAAGAGCGGCGATAGAGGGGAGAGAAATCGGCCGAGAGAGAGGGAGAGATAGAGAGCGAGCAAGGCTGAGGAAAAAATAGAAGATCACGGCGGGGATCAGAAGGAGACGCGGCCGAGAAGAAGAAAAAGACGAGAGAGGAGACAGAGGGAAGGCTCACCGTTCAGCGAGGTACTCGAATTCGTCCGGGGCTTGTCGGCTGGCAAGTACGACATAAGTCACCTACTAAATTAGTGGGCAAGGGGCGGTGCATAATTCACCGCGGGTTAATTGGCGAGCGTTTTCACGCCAGCCGGCAGTCTGTCAAAGCGGCTACAGTTTAGAGGAACGCGACGGCTCCTCGAGTCACCGGGGACAGACGTTTCGCTCTGCCACTGGTATAGAATCAATTTTTAAGCGGTTAACTCGTCTCTCTCTCTCTCTCTCTTTCGCTTTTGCTCACGGATGGAAACACGCCCGGACGTTAAAAGCTGAATTAACGACCGACAGCGATAACGCCGCGGCCAACGAGACAGCATTGTTACGTCACTGTAATTGTTCGCCGGCTGTTCGGATATTAGGTTTAGAGGGGATCTGTCCACCACGCGGACGGCTCAATTGCGGTTGGAACGGTGATTCCGGGAAAACCGGGACCGGCTTTATGGGGACTAATCTCCGAGTCTATAGTTATTATTTCCTGGCGACGGGACTCGACCGGCGATCGTAAAAGAGTTCGGCTTGCCCAGGGATGTTGAGTGCGTGGAGACTTCTCGGGGGTTGATTTTAGCTTTCAGGGGCTGGGGATAGAGGCTGCAGGAGGGAGACTCTTGGGTGCACGGTGTCAGAGGATGGAGAGTGTGAGGACATCGGTGTTTTCGACGCGAAGCCTCAATTGACGTTTGGGATTGAATAAATGTACTCTTCTTCTAATTTCAACGCTGCTTTATTTCTTTCTTCCCACTTCTCTTCCCATAGTCGGGAACAATTGATGAGACCAGGTCTCTCTTATTTTAAACTGTATTCATTGCTTCTATAAATCTACTTACAAGTGTACACACACACTTGTTACCAGCCTGCGGATCTTTCTGCTGAAAGAGACAGAAGCCAGACATTTCTTCTTATTTTAATAATCCGAACGAGTTGAAAATAACACATCGGTGTTCCTAAATCACTTTAATCCTTCTATTGTTTTAAACTGCAGATTTTCCCTATAAATCCGCAAAATCCAAAGTCTGTGGAACTTAGTACCTGTTGGTCAGCCTTGAATTTCAAGACCGAGTCGTCCCTACGGGCCAATTACCGAAGATACTCCACTATGATCGAGCTTCTAATTTGATCTCCGTTGAAACCGTCCATCCCCGACACGATCCCCGGTACCCTGAAGTCAACAGAATCCCGACAGGTTCTTAAGATCGCCTTTACCGAACAGTTCATTCTCCGCCCGGCAAAAACCGGATTAAAACGACACGTAGCAAGCGAACATCGCCCGCATCCCTGCAGAATCCGAAGTCCCAATGGCCCCATCAAGATCATTTCCATCGCGTCTTCTCGCAACGAACGAGATACCTCAACATCGTAGACACTTGCAACTACAGCAACCGCGGGCGAAACGAACGCAACGGTGAACAACATCCCGGAGCATCACCATCGACCAATTAACAAACTGAAAACCTCTACCAGCATCTGCTAATTTGGAAAAATCGATTCCGAGGCAGCTATCCTCGGGATTTCAAGGCGATCTTCGCCGAGTAATTTGAACTTCGCAAAAAGCTGATGGGACATAGCTGGACGGTTACGAGCGCATTCGCATGGGTTGCACCAAGCGTAAAATCAATTCCTAAATTCCTCGAACGTTCGTCCCCCATTACTCGACAAGAGAAGCATCCGAAGATCCGCTCTCTTCAGCTTCTCGAGGCAGTCTTCAGCGAGCAATTTGGACTTCGCCGTGGAAAAAGCTGACGGTGACTAGGTTCGAGCTGGCTCGCGTTGGTCGGCGAGGTGTAGCCACAATTTCTTCGCGGTAAAAATCGCTCCTATGCCACTGCGTCCGACGGTGGTGGGGGCAAGGTATCGTGACGGAGTCCCATCCGCGTGCTGCGGATCTCTCTCGTGCTTGTTTATAAATACTGCGTCTGGAGCACGCTGCCGGGAGATGGTCGCGGGATGCTTCGGCAGGGTGGAAGACGGGGGAGTTGGGCTTCTTTTTGCGAATAAAAAGAAGCCGGCCGCCGGTCTCTCTTTCTCTGGCGGCCGGCGACCGCGACAGTCGACGCCGAACGACCTGGCCGAGGATGCCGCGCCGCTTCGTTAGCAGCCGCGACGATATGACTTATTTAATCGTCCGGGATGAGGACGCGGGCCAGAGGATGTTCTCCTCGGGTTATGGACACCCTGAGACCACGATTTACGAGAACACCGTCCGGGGGAATATGATCAAACGCGACGCTTAATGGCGCGTCGATGCTCTGTTGTCACTCCGCGAGCGACGCTAACCCGGACCCCACCTGATGGCCAGAGTAATCTGACCGTTGTTTCCATCGTCCTTTAGATTATTGTCGTCCTCGTTACGACGGATACCGCAATTAACCGGTTTACTGAACTTCACACGAAACTTTATCGTGTACGACGCGCCAATACTGTTCTGTTCAACCGTTACAATCACTTGTATACATCGAACGGTTCATGCTGACAAAATCAATTTTTACGTGGAAGGTTAACCACACAGAATTCGTGTTATTTTTATGGGGGATTTTACGAAGACTGTAGACAACATCGTACGTGGACGATAAATATATTTTGCATACTCTGGCTATCACACTTATGTTTTTTTGCACGTCCAGGCCGACGATGCAGAGAACGTTTCCCTCGTTCTTGTGAAAGGACAATCCTCTGTAGTTCGCGAGGCAATTTTGAGAAGCAAATTTTCTCTCTGGAAAGCGTTCAAAAGTATTATTGTTCCATGTTTTAGGTTTATTAGTTTCTGTAATAAATCGTTTAAGCAGAAGATCAATCGTCGAGAAAGAGGAATACGTCGGAGCTGTTATACATATTGAGATCCACCGACCGAATGTTTCCCCCTTTTTGCGTCGCAGGCATTAGGTAGAAGGGACACTGCAGCGTGTAAAGCGATGTCTGGCGAAGCGAGGCATTAGAACATTCGTCGGAGACGGTTTTGGATATGAAAGACATCAATCATTATAACGACCCCGTGAGACGGCTCCCTGTTTTGAGGCGACCCTGACAACCGAGGGAGTTTTAATCTCTTTCGAACTTTTATAAACTCCTACGAGGAACGTCCTTCCCCTCAGCCGTTGCTCCGAACGTCAGAAATTTTCTAATATGCAGCGATATATTGTTCGCGCATATTATTTCCACCGTGGACGTTTTTCGCGTTCGAGGCGCGAAATGCGTCGTTATTGTCGTCCGGCGAATTTTCTTCGAACGCAGATTCTCGGGAGCGGTCGATCGAGAGGAAAACGATCGGACACGCGCTGCCACTAATTATATCGGCGACTCGCGTTTGCCTTCCAGGAAGCCGACGACGTGGCGGCACAGGCTCTCTCTCCTCGTGATCGTCTTCGTCTTCGTCGTCGTCTTTCGTCCCCGTTTCAAGCTCCCCTTTTGATTTATTTGCCGGTCGCGGGCTCCCCCGTCCCAGCGGGCAGCCGCGGATTCGGCCCACCGATGAAAAACTGTATTTAATTAAACGACTCGAACCGAGCGACGACTCCGGGCACAAGAACACGAAAACTACGACGTGGAAGATGACTGGTGACTAGTCGGGGGATCGCGGGCAAAAACAGGATAGCCGCGGCCCCGATGGATGACGAATCAATCCTCCGGACGTCTGAGCCTCGTTCGATCCAGGTTCTGCCACTGCTTCGACGATCGGGGGACCTCTGTTGTCTCGGTTCTGGCTCTATGGGGGTCGAAACTACGGCGAGAGTAAGCGGGAATTCGAGATTGATCGCGTTATTCAAATTTTCAAGTATTTCGATCCTGACGAAATTAATCCTCGTGAACGCAAACTGCAAATATCTTTTCTATCAATTGCGAGAGACGAAACGCATCTTTGAGGGTTCAAGTTACGGTGGGATTACAAAGAGTTCGAGAGCGGTTAGGTTACTGGCATTTCTCACAATTACAGACGAAATTAATCTTCATTAATAAATTGCAAGAGAAATATTTTCTGTGAAACTATTTTGAAACTATTATAAATAGCTGAGATTGCCGAAACTGTGAACTATTATGATTCTACTAACGATAATTTTTATTCATACACTAAGGATTTTCTGCATCGATTGCAAGAAATGAGAGTTAGGGTGTGAAGTTTTATTCCTTCCCTCAGTTATGTCAATGCATTAAAGATAATTTAGAGCGATCTTCATGCTAGAGGTTTCGAAAGTTTGAAACTCAAAGATTTAATACCTCTAACGATCATCTTGCCTAACAATTACAATTTTTGAAATGTTTTCACTATTCTATCCTTCATCTGCTTATTCCCTTTATAAATGTACAAAATCGTCAGCCTATTCGATTATTTAAAATATTCTTTAGAAGCCTCAAAAACTGAATGAACAATAGTTTACGTTTCCAGATTTAATGAGTTCTGTCTGACTATAATTTCGCTGTTACTCTTTCGTTCAGCTAACAGAGGGTCCGAACACTAGGGGACATAAACTACGAAATTACGAAATTGCATTGATTCAGCGCTTACGTGTCGCGAGCAAGCTCCGAAACGGCGTATCGCAGTGACTAACTGCGGCAGAGTTCGGTATGCAGCTTCGAGAGCAGTTTCCACCGGAGACGCGCACGATTCATGGAACTGTTTTGTTGGCTAGCAACAGACAACGATCGGTAACATGTGGATAACATAGACGAAGAGCAGGCGTGCATCAGTTGTCACGGGACACGCATTCCTCCTAGAGGGATCGAGGAGTTCAGGTCAAGTTACAAAACATTATGCCCGGGACATTACCAAGGGACAAAATACCGGCCTTAAGCGTCGCTTTTTCCTCGTGTTACAAGCCCGAGGCTCCAGAAGAGGAGCAAAAAAAGAGCAGATCTTTTCCTGTTTTTAGGCGCGAGTGAAAAGGATCCATGTGTGCTAGCACACTCCGACATCCTCTTGACACGACCCGCTACATGAAATTCGTCATCGACTCGAAAGTGTATTTTTAAATTACGGTAACGTCCGTTCAGAGGCTATCGTTTGATCGAGCAAGATGCAACTTTACCGGATCACAATTTAGTCATACAAGATGTCGTGCATTTGTTCGTTGCGCAACGCATGGTAAATGTCATATAGTCGCTTCGGTATAAATACAGAGCACGTGGCCTCTCCACGGTGACACCATAAACGCAGTAGGGCAGAGCTATCTGGACGCTGATTAAGAGAATACTGAGTCACCGGGTCTTAATTATACCGACACGTAATCGAGATTCCTTCTTCCGTAGAAAAACGCTGTTGCTCGAATAAGGAGATACGTATTCGCGTCAGCCAATCCTAATGAATTGGATCGTACTCCAGTTACTTCAACCGTGACTCCAGTTTTCTGACGCGTTCACAAATAGTGCTACGTACCTCGTAACCACCGATTAGGCGCGCCGGAGGAGCACCTGTCGTTTCATTACCAAAACTCCAAAAAGACATTTTCGTTTCGAATTACAAGAGTCAATACATATGCATGCTACACCGAACACACCGCGGATCTTTATGCAAATTCATCCCCGCGAGAAAGAACAGTTTATCGTTTTGCTGATTAAGAACATCGCCACAAAATTAATTTACGAGCCCGCCACCCACGCGTCCTCATCAGCACGCACCGGCAGTCGAAGGATCCGGCAATCGCCGCGTTCGTACTATCGATTAGCGATCCCCAGGGCCACCTGCCACCTGAAAATAATCGATAGCTCGCCGTACGTTTATCAGCCGGTGTTCCCTCGTAGATCGGTCGGCTCAAGGATGCCCGATCGCGAGTCATCGACCGGCAGGATCGTCACACGCGACTAGACGTCAGCCGGGCAACATAGTAGAAGAGCCTCGGGGCCCCGTCATCCCTTGGTCACGTCTCAATCAGTGTCTGGCCAGGACGAAGATCACGGACGAACCAGGGGGGAGGCGGACGGGGGGCCTCGGTGGCAAGAAGCTACTCTCGGGCTGGCTAAACGTGCCGAATGTTAATTACGCCAGCGGGGTTCCTGGTGTTCCGTTCGGGGGCCCAGGTGAAAAAGTTCTCGTTCGGATCTCGCCCCCTCCTGTGCCCCCCCCGCGCCTGACGCCAGGCCCCGGAGCTGTGGTCGGCCGTCGATTATGGGACCACGATATCGAGAAAAGAAACGCTCTCTCTGCCCGCTACCGTCTGCGTTCCCGCAACCCGGCATGGGCCGATCGCCCGGCTGGATTAACATTCTGAAAGCAGCGGGATACCCGAGTCTAACGAGATAATTGACCGTAAAAAGCGCAATTAAAGGATCGCCGGCCGTCCGTCCGCGTCCGACGCCGCCGCCGCCGCCGCCGCGGTTTCTTTCGATTTTAACGATACGCCGCGATTAACCCGATGCTAATTCCCCGACAATTTAGATAGCATCGGTCTTGCGCCGCTCGTTATTTGTCGGCCGCGCGATATGTCTCATCGTATTCGGCCTCTGTCGCAACCTGGACCACGCACGGCGCGCTCACCTCCCTGCGAAAAGATACCCGAAACTGGTCGCATAATTAGTTATACTCAATATTCTAATCAACGCTCCGGCAGCTGGCCATTTTCGACACTTTTGCCGGGCAAATTCGCAACACAAAGTCGCGTCATTTTAAAGGAGCTATTAATTAAATTACCTAGAATAATTTATATTACCTAGAATAGATCTAGAGTATCTCCATTTATTATTCTATGCATACGAAACTGACCTGTGTTTAAAAATGTGTTTAATATAAATGAATATTTTAATCTTATGGCATATTCGACTCTATTTTAACCGCGGATTAATTTTTCACGTTCCGCTTCTTTCAGCCCCTGCACTGTTCCAAGCTTCCCGGAGTTGTGCCCGACATAACAGCAGAAAATTAAACTAATCACGAGGGAAGGAGTTAGGAGACATCAGGCAGCCGCCATAAATTACTTTTTACGCTGCAACCTAAGACAAACCTGTTGAGTTCTTAATCCACAGCGAGCAGAAGAGTCTGAGCGTCGACACGAGCGGATCCGACGGTTCACCAACGAATAAATGGTTGAGAACAGGGCACGAGTGGGCCGCGGGGGTGGCACCGCTTTGATCGCGCGGCCCGGCAATCGTAATTCAACGAGGAAGCTTTTATATCCTCCGAAAAGCCGGCTACATCCGGCGACGCTTGTTGTGACATGGGCTCGGGACGCGACGTCGTAACATAATTAGTAATACACACCGTGTGCTGCCATCGGGGGGTGGCGGTGGTGCGGGGGAAGGAGGGGGGGTGGTTGTGTGTCGCCGTGGGGTGACTAACAGTCGTTCTATTAATGTTTGTTTTCCACGTGCGCGCCGCTCACAATATATATCAAACCGGCCGCGATTTACGGGTCGCATCGCGCGTTTTTCCCCGGGCCCCGGTGTAGCCGTCGATCTTTTCCTCCGCCGTAGCGCTTCGCCGGCGTGTGTATAAATAAATGACGTTTATTATGAGAGAATCGCGAGAGGACGACAAGCGGGGGCGGACGACACCGGCCGTCACAACAGCGTCGAGGCGCGAACCGTCAAAGTGGATTTATGATATTTTCCCACCGGCTATGCTGCGAGCCCCGAGCCACCAAACCGAGAGACGCTCGTCGCCTTTGATGTACAAACTACGGCCCCGTTCACACGAAACCCCACCGTTTTCAACGAACCGTGTCATTAGCCACCCCCTTCGCACCGTTCTTCCAACGGGGTGTTCCGATTTAACGCGCCAGCTTCGTGTCCGTCTTGCGAAATTTTTTGTGGCCGATGGGAATATGTGTGGCGCACGAAGTTTCTTTCCACGAATTAACAGCACTTTTAGCGATGTTTATAAATTTTTTTTAACGCGAGGAAAATTTTTAGCGCTGGACGAGAATACTCCTTAGGCGCACCTGCTTGGTATCTGAGAGAAATGTTTAGGAATATTTTTCTGGTGAACTCACTGTGCGACTTGTAAGAATTTTTTCACTGCAAGATCTCGCCCTCTAGAAGTTGCTTTCTTCCACTGAGAAATTATGATGTAAAAATGCCACGAATGTTAACGACGCGAGAATACTTTTCGGGGCTGTTCGCCGAAGTGGTCGACAGAGTCCGCGAAAGGAAACGCATCGATCCATGGATCGTGACGGATCGGCTGGTCCAAGGTGAACGATGCACGCGTTAAAATGTATGAGCCACCGCGAAATAGATCGTCCAAATAAATCAACATTGGCCGAGCCGTGCGAGATGAATGGAAGCCGAACGCGAAACGCGCGGATCCGTCGCTGCCGGCGATTTAGGTCTTCGAGTTTATCGGAGCTTCGAGGAATCGCCCGAGACCTCCTTTGAGTAGAATAAAATGATCGCTCGTGAACAAGCTTGCTGACTTTCTGTATCATTTATTACTAGATCCGTCGAGCAAGTTCTTCCAAAATCGCTTGACCTTCGCAAAATCAATTTTTTCCCTGTAATCGTCTACTTTACTATTTATTCGATATGTTGTATTTTCTAAGGGCGCTCAATTCCAAGTACCTACACCTTTCAAATTTCAATTCCCACCAATTCCAGAATTTCACCGAAGATATCCCTCTTTTGTCGTGTACCAGACATTTTTCGCAGCTTCTTTGCACAGTGCCAAAATCGCGATCTGCGATTTTGCAGATGAGCGTCCCCTTTACAGCTTCCGGTTCCACAAATAAATGATTCATCTCGGCTTCCATTATTGATCAATCATCTTAACGAAGTTCGTGGCTCGGGAATAATCGGAATAGCTGCGACGTGGGAGCCCGAGATAATGGACCGGGAGAATTCATCGGCACTTCCGAGCGACAAGAAGCAAAAACCGACGCTGTTCCATAAACCAGAACGCACTCCAGACTTTTTTGTCAGTGCTCGGTGGTGGGGAGGAAAAAAAAAAAGGAGCCGGAAGATTGATGCAGTCTAGGAGGCAAGACTCGCGCCCGCGCGACGATCGACGTTACAAATTACGAGCTATACCGTCGATGCGCAGATGGATCTCCGCGAGAGCGACGATCGATCGCGCCGGACCCCCTCGGCCGGCAATTAATTATAAATAATTAGACGCGATTCGTTAAAATATCGTGACAGTCCGGGCTTGGCCTAACGATTGCCGTCAGACAAACGACTCAGCGCGGTCCTCCGTCGTTTTCAGCACGGGAGGAACCGACGCCGTCACCAAGATCGTTATGTTGACGGATCTAGGGCCGACGGAAGTCACGTGGTGGCGCCTCAAAGAACCATCATCCCCCTTCGCTCATATTTCAATAATTCGGCCAGTAGTGTTCCAATTTCGGGTTACCATTTTTACTTCAGGTGTGAAAGAACTGATTTTTATAGTGACGTGTCCGATGAAACAGATTTGATTGACATCTGTAAGGTCGAAGAATGTTCTATTAATTTTTTATCGAGTACAGGTCCAGTAGAATATTTAGTTCAATCTTTGCTTTGTATTCTCCAGTTTCTCTGTTCATTGAGCGGAGTATAATTTATTTCAACAGAGGTGACGTTACTTCCGCACGCTCGTTCATTTTTCTCGATCTCAGATCAAGCGTCCAGATTGTTAGGTGAAGACGATCGCGTAGATAACCGAGAACGAAGATCCCCGCGTACGAAATGGCAGCGGATCCGAGGGACGAGCGCGGTTGCAGCGAGATTGAACATCGACGGAAGGTTGCTCGGAGCGGGCAATTATAAAACAAAGTGACACGGTTTCGCTGAAACCGGTCTCACTTTTCAGCCGGTCGACTCGCGAGGCCTGTGATCTCTTCTCCGCGCAAAAGGAAGATCTACACGAGCGCGGTGTCGCCTCGCTTTGTGCGTTCCTCGCGCAAACGAGCCGAGCACAAATCGTCGAGGTATCCGTTCCAGCAGTGCAGGATTTAGTCCCTTCGCGAGCGGCGAGGCTCTAGTCCAGAGGTTCCCAAACCTATTTCATCTATCAGAGAATATATCTCCTTTGTTTTTCCGAAAAAAATTACTCGAAAATCGACCTTCTTTATCGCTTTACATTGACTAGTTTGAGTACCAGACCTGGGAGATGGGAAGTCTAACGCACTCTGTTACTATAACCTAATGAGAAGCGCTGACGAGACTTCAAGGTCATGAAAGTATAGACTTCAACCTATAAAATAAGCGCAGGTACAATATTCTAATATTTTTTTCTGCGAAGTTATAGCACGTTGAAATATTAAATGAATTTAAAATCATGTAAAAAGGTTTAAGCTGACACATGGGACTGCTGAAGGCCTTGCTGTAAGACCAAAGGGTTCAGATTTGGAAAACAGTTCAATGCTTGTATTAAAAACTCTGCAACACCTAAAAATGTATAAAAGAGTTAGAGAGTATGATTTTATTGATAGATGAATTTTCCCAGTTTTCGCAGCAGGGTCTTTCATTTGAACTTAACACCCAGCCACCAACCCCAAGTTGCTCCAGCGTCAGGGGGCGGTGTCGCCCACTTTGGGAAGCACTGCTCTATCCGAAAGGGGGTTTTCCACAGAGCGAGAGGAGAGGTGAGGAGCACGAAGTCCGCTCTCATCAATCACCGGCGTTCGCTGGCCCGTTTATTTTAAGTCGGTCGCGTTTTTAATACACACGCGTCATTAACGCGGCCGCTGGCACCTACCAGCTCGAGAACGAAGAGGAGGACCGTGTCGACGTGGCGCGCGATTAGGTATTCGATGTTCGCCACGGCGGAGGAAGTGTCCCTCTGTCCGCGGCTGCACGTCCGCGCCAAGGTTCCCTTGCCAAATTTGAAACGGCGCGCCGATTCTATCGCGATTTTACCGTCCCCGGCCTCTTCTTGCGCTCGCGAGCCCGCTATCCTACGCTGGAATTTGAACAGCTGTGACTGGACTGTCGATCTTCACGCGTCACCTTTTGTAGGCTTGTTCAACAATTTTCAAAGCCTTAAGTCATTCGCTATAATGCTATAATAAATCTTAACCCTCGTCCGATATTTAAAAAAATTTTTTCCAGAAGACTATCGGTAACACAGGGACTAATTTTTTTGGGATGCATAGGTACATCTTTAGTCTGTACGAAAAAATTTTTTTAAGCGTCATTTATTTAGTTTTCTGCCAATTAAAAATTTTTAAGCCTGCAATTAAAATTTCGTACTCAAACCCATCACATTGGGTAATTGGATAATTGGCCTGTAACTTCATTATTCTTTCGAATTCGACCGGAAAATTTTGTGAGCGCGTTCCTCAAACCCAGTGCTTGTATTTTCGTGATACAAGAAAACTCAATTTTTCGAAACCTGTTGCTCAAAAATCCTTTAATCAACCTTTGCGCTCTCGGCACGATTTACCCATCGAACCTCGACATCCATGGTAACCGGTCTGACCATCCGCAATAGCAATCAAGAAATGAAAAATCTCTGCTACACTGTCGCAGCTCTTCACCGGAATAACCCTCGAATCGATTGATTCGAGGAAAGAAAAATGAACGCCATCAGAGAAAGTCAAGCGATTCCGCAACGCCAGACCCGCGCCGCCATGTTGGTCCCTGCTTAGAAAGCGAAACGAGGCGGTTTCTTTACAAGGATCCCGGTTTCAGGTCGCGCAATTGATCCCCCCGACGCTGTCAAAAAATAAAGAGCGATCCTCTTCTGCTGGTCCGGCCACGAGAAGGGATTATTTATCGCGAGGAGAAACCTTCCTCGTCGTATCCTTTGACTGCGGCCCATTCAACCGGAATCTCCATTGAACGATCTGGCCGTGTCTTCCGCGGCGAAAGTTGCTCTCCGGATCGCCATTTTCGCCGTTTGAACCCGACGTGTGGCTCGACCCACTGAACAACGAAGGAATAAGTTTCGAACAGTCCTGTTAAAACCGATATCCGCGGGAGATCGGCTTCATTCAACCCTCGCTTATTTCCACGACGAGCTATAGTGAGCTGAGACAAAAATTGAAACGTCAAATATCTGGGCGACTTGTTTATTAGACTGTCCGGAAACCCCCAATATAATTGAAGCGAACATTAACCCCTAACCTAAAGAACTATCGAAGATGTACTTAACCCTATATATATTTTTCGTGTTATACATACGAAAATAATGTTAAAAATATTTTGAATAATGATACCGTAAATTTTAATGGCGCTTTAGCATTACTGCTTAATTATGTCTAAAATATAAAATATAGATGTACAGATTTCTAAAATGATTTTGCTGATGAAGACGAAACGAATATTGCAAATACTTATGTAAGTATTTTTATTTAGATTCGCGTTTCCGCGAGGCTGAATGTAATTCAGAGTAGAAAATGAAATTTGTTAGAATAATAATGTAGGTATTGAGGCAACTGAATTATGGTCGAGTTGATCAGAGGAATGTGATTTTTCTGCTCGGATGCCATTGAGCGGAGGCATTGTGCAGCCGCCGAGGATACTCGGTTTTTCGCGTTTATTAAATCGCTGCTGAGCTCGGCAGCCGCGTATCGGTCTTCGTATTTATTCGAACGAGTCGTCGAATACGTAACGGAATTAACGCCGGAACTTATCGAGCGAAAGTTTTATCGCCTCGGCCGGGCACAGGTGTGCACACACGTAGACTCCACCGGAACTGGTTTGTACACGGCTGTTTTTTAAAGCAGCCTCGACACAATGTGCCCGGTATTCATGGTATTTGCATATTCGATGAAAAACGCGCCGATCCTACACACACTCGCACACACAGAAAGAGAGACACAGAGCCGGGCCAGCTACGAGATCTTTGTCTTGCGACGAGCACGAGCTTTCTTGGAATTATCGCTGGCCGCGTCGATTAATCAAACCAGACTAGGGATCTGCGAGCCGAGAAATAAGAAGAATCCCGTGAATCGAGGGATAAATATGTGGATGATCATTTACAGAAGCCGTGAAGTCCATATAAAACGGTTTTCTGCGTTTTATTTCTATCTCGGGGAAGATGCTGTTCGACATTTTTTAGGAAACGTGAAAAATGTCGTACGGCTGCGGATTTTTATGCAAACTAACATTTTTCTGCATGAATACAAGGTACTGGAACCCAAACAACAGTTTCTTCTTTTAACACTAAACCTACCAAGCATTGACAGTCTGGTTAATATTGCCTTATAAAAATAGCAACCCTAAATTTATCGAGATTGTCCGTAGTTTGTTAGGAGATTTATTCTACTATTTTCCCTAAATGAATTTTTATAGTTTCAATAACTGTAAAGTATAAAACCGGTCATTTCGACCGCGGTAGGTGTAGTGTTAATAGCTCTAATAAGTTGATGATAATTTATCGATACTCTCAATTTCCTCTTATCTCTCTGCTGTTTTTTATTTCATTTATCTCTTTTCATAAACGCATAAAAGCTGCAGTATAGTTGACAGTCATAGTCTAATCTAGCGTGTGATCTATCACATTTTGTGCCCTTGTGGTAGAAATTAGTGGATAAAATGTACAACAGTTAAAACGTTTAAAAAATTGAGAGAGTGTACTATTTTCAGTTCAATGAAAAGAGTTTTTATTTTACATAAAAATCCGTAGTATGAATTAATCTAAATTCGAATTTTCGAACCAGATCAAATCTTTGGCTATTTATATTAGGCCCAACCTACCTGAATTCTAATTTTCTGGTAACCGGTTCAAATGATTTGTATTGGACCCAACAAGAAGAAGGTTCAAAAATATTTAAAAGGGAATAGGTAAAGATTTGAACGGTTCTAGCTGCGAAGTCATCGAAAACGTGTACGAGTGCGAAACTACGAGCTGGGCGGCGTTAAAAATCGGTCCCCCTGAAATCGCGCGTCGAAGCCAGCCGAAAGTCAGGATTTTTCGAAAGGTGTGTTCGCCGGGATGTCGAGCACAGCGGATCGCGTTTGGAAACGCGGGAAAAAGCGAGAACCGCGTCGCGAGGATTATCCGGCCGCGTCGAAACGAAACGCATCGGTCGAATTCCGTGTAAAAGCCCGTAGGAGCAAACAAAAACGCGAGGAACGGCCTCTTGTTCGACTATAATTCATACGCGACTATAGGAGTGTATTGCGCCGGTGTACACGATCCGTGTGGCGGACAGACAATGGCGGAGATTGCACCGTCGATGGTTTTCCATGTACGGTGGCTTCGTGACACGAAACATTCTGCGCGTGCCTCTCCGCGTGCGTTCGCCTCGCTCTGCCTCGCTTCGCCTCGCTTTGCCTCGCCGTCCCTCGTCGAGCCGAGTCGTCTCTAAATTGTCCGCGAGCCGCTCGTTTCCAAAGATTTGCGACGGCTCGCGACGCGTCATCGATAAATTTCGTCTGTCCCCATATTTCGCGCGACTTTTTTTCCACGGTGATACTTTCGTTAGTCCCGGCGTCACGCGTTCGCAGGATTCTGCCGTGCATCAGGACTCACGGTTGCGCTCGGTGCGTCCAACGTTGCAAATCTTTCATGCAAATTCCCACCGTTCGAGCACCCGACGGCGAAAATACCGATTACGGGAAAATTATTTCGCTATCTCACTGGTCAGTCGCGTACCTACTTCTGTACATTTTATTCATTCTTCTTTACCCTATCCGTTTTTCATCGTTACACTTTTTACACTCGACGAGGAACCTAGACATTTTGTTCCAAAAAACATTTTACAAAAACGTACGTATGTATGATGCATGTTGTATCATGCATACAATATGCGATAAAATCAATTTGGTCAACACGCCTCTTTTGATTATCGTAACAAAAATGAATGTAAATGATTCTTGGAGACTTTCGTGCAATATTAAAGATCCTGTAGGTGCCAGAAGAATAAAAATCTATTTACAATTTCTGCAGACTGTTGTCCGATCGTCAAAGAAACAGGAACTCGACGAAACAACACCTGGTGCGACAAGTACGGATGTGTCGTTATTTTCAGACCACGGTGAAACGTATAAAAATCCGTGTAGAGTCTCCGAAGACCATTGTCTAATTACCAAGCGATCGGGAACTGGATCAGGCGAGAGCGTTCGCGCCTCGCACGGATCAATCGGGCCTAGGGTCTCTAACAAGTCGGTCGATTTTGAAAGTTCGTGGCGGGGCGTCGGTTGAACTGGTCGCGGCGGCATATTGTCAGGCGATAAAACGAAGCTGGCAGAAGGCGGCGGGAATAAATTTATGAATGTTGGAACCCGAGGCTGGCTGCATTCCACGCGGCCTGTGCTCGACACACTGAATTGTCGCTCTCATTAGCGACTCGGCCCGGTTCTCTTTCTCCACCAGTACGCCGGTTTCTCTCTCTCCCTCTCTCTCTCTCTCTCACTCCGTGGTTGTTCCTCCGCCTCCTCGGGGCCCGGTGTCCTCTCTCTCTCTTCTCTCTTCCGCTCTCCCACAATCTCTCCTCGGTCTCTCGTCCTTGTCCTTTCGGTTAGCCGCATCCCTGTCGTCCCTTTGGCCCGACAACCGATTGATATGCGTCGCGCGGCCTTTCGAGTCCATTTCCAGAACCGCACTAATCTCGCCGGCTTTAATGAATTTTAATCGGGCCAACGGCGACCCGTTGCGCCAACAGATCGGCACCGGGATCGCGATCGGGCCCCGGCTACCGTGTTAATTGGCTCTCCTCTCCCCACGTGATGGCACTCGCGTGGGCGTATCGCAAAGGTAAATATGAGACCGGCGACGTGCGGAACGCTGCGTGACATGGGGCACCACGGTCCCCGGGACCCGAGGAAGACGTACCCCGCGTTTCCCGAGTGAATTAAGGGCCCCCGGTCTTGTTCTGCTTGATCAAGCTGCGGAGCCGTTGGCTGTTCGGTGGAATGTTCTCTCGGACGAGCGCAGAAATTCTGATGCGCAGCTCTGTTAACCGGCTTCTGGACCGCGCGATGTCATTTTATTTCAACACGGCTTCCTAAAAGAATAATCTTGTCGTTGCAGCCAGACAAAATTGCTCTCACCTTTCGGAAGCTTCTCGAACTCGAACGACGAGTCAGCTCGTCCTCCCCAGTTAACACCTTGAGTGTCATCAACCTCGAAAATGCCATGAAACTCTTTCAGATTTCAAGAGTACGCTGAATAGACTAGCGTGAAAATTCGTCTTCGAATCATTGCTCCGATTTTTTGGAAAATTCGTAGTTCGAGAACGAGGAGCCGTGAAATCGTTAGAACAAAGGGAACAGCGAATACTCCTTGATGTTTAACCACGGGAAACGCGGTTGGCCGTGGTGGCTCGCAAACTGTGGGTTAAAGCGTCCACGTACCGTCTTCATGGTTGCTTACAAGTTCCTCGGAGGACTATAAAACGCGGGAAGGGCTGCTCACCTTTGTTCCAAGAGCACGACAGAGAGAGAGAGAGAGAGAGAGAGAGGCGGCGGAATAGAAGGCTCGGCGGGGACATATTAGCGAGACAAATAGCGCGGCACGCGTGTAGGTGTTCCTTGGGCAAAGAGAGGCGCAGGGAGAGCCATAGGTGTCAGGTGTATCCGTGTTAGTCTCGGATTGGTGAGGCGCGTAGGGACAGCGGGAGGCTTCCGTGTACCATAACCGAGTAACCAAGTGAGGCGCAGTATGCTTGTACGCGGCTCATGGCAGCTACTATGCGAATAAGCGGAGCTTAGTCCCGCGTATTAGCATATGAGCACCGCCTAATTAACGCCCCGACCACCGACGACCCAGCCACCACCACCCACCCTACCCCCTCCGTACTCTTCGCCCTCGCCTCTCGACTCCCAGAACATTAAATAATGTAAACCTGGAACCACGCCATTGTCTTACCTAAAGCCGTGCGTAAAACTCGGGTTAAGTCGGGGGGAATCGTTACCAGATTCCACGGCTAATCTTTGCCCGCCGCTTCCTACGGATGTATAAGAATTTACTGCAATTAATTTCGAACGCTACGGGTCGTCGTTACTGCCACCGGAACACGCTGCGAGACCCCACACGGCCACACCCTTCCTGTGCACCAGAAATTTCTGCTTCGCCTCGGAAACTTACTTTACGGTCCACCGTTCGCATGATTAAACCGCAAATTCGCTGGATGATTACAATTTTTAGAATTATCCAGACTGAAACCGGAACCACCAGGTGAATGGGGTTTATTTCCAATCTTTGCTTTCGCAATTAGGAGTGAAGTAAACGTCTCTTGATTTTCATCGTAACACGCGCTCGGCTAAATAAAAATAAAACCTCTTCGTACAGTTCTCTGTCAGGTCTTCCTAAAATTATATTTAATTACCCTGTACAATTTCATGGTTCCTCGTGATGGATATTCTCCGTTACACATCCCCCAAAACATCTGCAACTTAATGCCACTGCAGTTCCTCGCTTTAAAGCGAAATTCCAAATGGCGGCGGGTGCAATCATCGCGGCAGCTTCTCGATATCAGTGTCTCAACGAAATCGTCGTCGAAGCGAGCCATTCGCCATTTAGAATTATCGAGACTGAAAGCGGAACCACCAGGCGAATGGGGTTCATTTCCAATTTTTTCTTCCGCAATTAGGAGTGAAGTAAACGTCTCTTGATTTTCATCGTAACGCGCGCTCAGCTAAATAAAAATAAAACCTCTTCGTACAGTTCTCTGTCACGTCTTCCTAAAATTATATTTAATTACCCTGTACAATTTCATGGTTCCTCGTGATGGATATTCTCCGTTACGCATCCTCCAAAACATCTGCAAATTAATTCCACTGCAGTTCCTCGCT
The DNA here is from genome assembly GCA_028454255.1 of Halictus ligatus. Classification (NCBI taxonomy): domain Eukaryota; kingdom Metazoa; phylum Arthropoda; class Insecta; order Hymenoptera; family Halictidae; genus Halictus; species Halictus ligatus. Next base: position 6,105,781 of record CM052137.1, read on the forward strand.
TCAAAGCGAAATCCCAAATGGCGTCGGGTGCAATCACCGCGGCAGCTTCTCGATATCAGTGTTACCATTTAGAATTATCGAGACTGAAACCGGAACCACCAGGCGAATGGGGTTCATTTCCAATTTTTTCTTCCGCAATTAGGAGTGAAGTAAACGTCTCTTGATTTTCATCGTAACACGTGCCCAGCTAAATAAAAACTCAGAGTGGTGCAAGCGTGTAATCGTGCTGGCCAGCAAGCGCAGGGTGCGTCCGGCAATTTGTCGCTTCCCGGGGCGCAGGGGCGAGACGAGAGCGAAAATTTTCCGGCGAACACGAGCCCATCTTCGGGGAGAGACGGTCCGATGTGGGGAGAGGCGCGGCGGTTCACATCAAGGTGTCTCGGTCGCCTAAGATTCCGCCGATAGCCGAGCGAGAGCGAGTCCGGTGTGCCAGGATCGAGATCGGTATCTGTAGACTAAATGGCCCCTCGGAGGGATCCGTCATTCTAACACAAGGATCCCGGGGGCCCGATGGGAAGAGAAGAAGGCTATCCCGAACTTCTATCCCCGTGTCCTCGGCCGCTTTAATTTATCCAGGCTGACGCCGAGGAAGCGCGAACCGTGTAGCCCGGTTGAATTGTTCGACTAATTCCAGGCCGGGACCACCGTGAAATCGAACGTCCCGCTTGCTCCGGCGAACTTTAAATTTAGATCGAATGCGAATCCGTTTTCGCCCGAGTCCTCCGGAGCTTCTCACGTCTCCGCGGCCGACCGGCATTCTTCCCCGGCCTCGCCTGTTCGACGGCGACACACGATCGAGGACTTCCTCCTCCGGATTCCGTGCCGCGGATGCTGTTATAGGCTATCTTGATCATTCTTATTGCGGCCACCTTCTGTCCTCCGACCGGCTCGAGCTTGTACCGTGAAAAAGGTTTTTAGGGATGCGCTCCTGCCCGGCCGTGCCGGCCTTGTTCCCTCGATTGTGGGAATTGTCATCGCCTTTCCTCAAGTCTTTTGTCCCCGGACCTTCGGAGGCGTTCGCGATTTTGATCGAGTATTTTCTGCCTGGGGTAGAGCACCCGGTAAACCCTAGAGAAATTAGGAACAATTTATATACCATATTTTAAAGATCTTGTTGATTTCAGTGTGGTGTTCCACGAGTGAATCTTATGGACCTATCTGCAAATATAAATTTTTGCACAGTAATGTACAGCGATTTCGACCAGAGAAAAATTTGCAAACCTCCTTGAGAAATCCAGAGGAGTGTACATAAATAAATTGCACACTTTGTTAGGTCAACTGTGAAGATAATTTCCAAATTTGAATCACAAATATTGATGTTTATCTTCCATACAAAAATTTAGGAAAACGTTTACGTTTTAGAATTTAGAACGTACAAAATTCCGGGATGAAGTTTGAGAAGAATCTCCCGCTCCGTAAGTGCGCAAGATTCGCAGCGAGGCGGTCGCCATAAAATTTCGGAGAACCGGTCAGCGATGTCGAAACGAAGAAGTGTGTCCGAAAGGAATTCCCAGCCACCCGCGAGTGACATAAGTCTTCGCCATAAACGGCGCGGGCGACGATGGGATTCTAGAGGCCAATAAATAGCGACTCGCGAACCGTAACCGCGCTCGAGTGACTTACAATCGTCGTACGATCGAGCCTAATACACCTAATGAGCTTCATCTATTTTTGTTCGTCTTGTAAGGGTGCAGCGACAAGGCTCGATCCGCGCTGCCGATCAATCAGTAGCTTCTATATCGGTAAATAACGCTGCCGAGGGCCGCGGTGCGTTTTCTTTCTCTGACGTAATTGAATTCAGCACGGCCGCTCTGATCGGGATCACAGGAATCGGCCCGTTTCTTTTCAGACGCGAGTTAATATTAAATAGGGTTAATTAAAGCCCGAGCGAACCGGTCCTGCCGAGGATTATGATGCCCGGCTAATTGTCGGCGACCGGATCGCGATGATCACGCGCCTATACACGGCTTTTTCTTCGCCGATCTCGTTTCCGATCGAACAAACGGTATTGTTGGGTGTCGCGGAGATTGTTTCCCTAATTATGCTGTATTCCTCTGAATTATTCCTAAACGCTGTAATGCAAGTATGTTTGCAATGAATCCTACTCGATAGTTTAGAACAGAGGTTTACGCAGCCTAACTATTTTCCTATTTATTACTAAAATTGAAACAATGGTGAGAATACGAAGGAAACACGGATGCTCGACCATGTGAATTTCTTCTTCGAGAATGAAAGCCCAAGGTGATGCGGGACAAGTATAAAACCTGCTTCTCCTGGTGGTTCTCGACTAATAAGCGATGGTTAGAACACACTGTGTATTCAGTGTCGGTGAAAATCGTGTCAAACGGACAGTGGGGACGGAGTTGGGGTGAAAGGAGGCCGCGATGGCCGCGTACACCTGTTCGAAAAGCACCTGATCGGTAAAGCTGCGTCCGCGGATCGCGGTGGTCGGAGTCCTCTTTGGTGTCCGAGTAGGTGTACACTTTCGTAAGGGTCCATTGTCGAGACGGCGTCGCGTCGTGTCTACAGCTCACGCTTCGCCGGATACAAATGGGGATTGTTGAGTAGAAAGGGAGAGAGAGAGAGAGAGAGAAGCAAGAGGAGAGGGGAAAGAAAGCCGAAGAGGACGAAGACAAGGAAGAAGTCGCGTTTCCCTTTGGGTCTCGTGCGCGCGGTATACCGCGGGACTCGGGAGGCAAGAAAATAGAAGAAGCTGGCCCTTAGAAGGGGGATAGATAGGACAGAGGACGGATGTTCTATCGTGGACCTGAGGGGGAGGTCGGGGGAGAGGCGGAGGAATCGAGAGGCCAAGCTCGAAACTACTATATACAGCCGTCCTAACCCAATACAGGCTATTAGGAGGAATAACCTGGCCTATGGCGAGTCGGTAACCCTATATCCTGGTGGCGGCGTCTTTTGATGCGCCGCGGTTCCCTCCACCTTCGCATCGGTGCTCACCCACCGCCGTGCTCCCCGTGGCCCATCCGCCGAGGACAGGCTACAAGAGTCTCGAATACCTCGCCGGATACTCCCGGTGTCCGATCACCGCGAGTGCCAGAAGAGGGAGGACTCTCTCCTCTCTCTCTCTCTTTCTCTCTGTCTCTCTCCTCTCTTCTTAGTGACTGGCTGCACCTCGGTGCCGGTCCCCGGTGTCTTCGGGGACCTAACCCCCCGACACCGGGACCCACGAACCGCGACCTTGCTGCTTTCCGACGTCTTTCGTTATAAATGCGGAACATCGCTCCTTCGGACTTCTGCTCTTCCGTCGGACCTTGTACCCACTGTCTTTGAACCCGCCTCCGCGCTCCCAGAAACCCTCCTGCCTACCTTCCACAATTACTGGAAAAGTTTCTTCCTGTTTAATGAAAAACTGATACGTTTCTGATCAGACTCGTCTTACACAAAACGTATCCTACACTTTAGACGAAGTTAATATTTTGATGCGGCAGTTTGCTGCAAGCTCCTCCTAAAATGATTAAAAATCGGAAGATAACAGCAACGACAGAACAACCGTGATAGCTTCAAGTAACTTCTTTCAAATCCAGACCGTACCCACCGAATTCTGTTGCATCCCCCGAATTTTTTCGAGGGTGGAAAGCCGAGCGGTCGGCCAACCGAAATTCGGGGCCGGTGTACGCACGGAGTCAGGCTCTAAATATTTTTTAAGGCGATCAGGCCCGCGTATACGGGGTCCGGTTACTGCGAACAGAGCGGTCCGAAGTTGTATCTCCGCCGCCACGTTCTCCTTTTCTCGGACGCGATCCTCCGCGACGTGGTCTTCTGCCTCTTCGAGCATGTTTCGCTCGGTCTCTGGTTTCGGGGAAACACGCCGAGGTTTCGGAGACCTTTATGGGCACGGCTTAATGGCCGGGTATGCGGTTAATGGACACAAACACCGCCCTCGAACTGGTTATGTCTCATTTACCGATTAAGATTACATGACACGGGCCCTCGGCCGGACTTTTATTTGTCCGCCGACGGCCACGGCGGATCGGTATTCCTCCGCGACCGTTCATTAATTTTTGATCCCGGCAGCCCCGGTCACCCCGGCATTCGTTAGAAACGCATTAACGCTGCTTGTAACCCTGTTTCCTTTATTCCCGCTTTGCTACCTCGGTTCCTTCTTCATTAATATAAATTAACGCGCCGATAAGCGCCCCTTAACGGGCTACACCTCCTTCGAAAAGTGGGAGACAGTTGTTCCGAAGTCGCTGGACAATCCTCGGCTGAACAATCGACCATTTTTCCGGCTCTGGATAACGCAAAATGTTTACTTTATCTTTCGCCGCGTTACTCTTGTTCAATTTTTATGCGGTTCTCCGAAGTATGGAATTGTAAAATAAATTCTGCGGTAATGGTACACGTCCTTTGGGCGTAATTTTATTGTTCCTTTGTAATTTGTTCGCTTTTATACGATCATTGAAAGCCATATTGTGCACACCGTAGCGCCGCCATTCTCACGGTCCTCTTCGTACGGTTCTCTGTATCGTCTTCCTAAAATTATATTTAATTACCCCTGTACAATTTCATGGTTCCTCGTGACGGATAATTCTCCGTTACACATCCTCCAAAACATCTGCAACTTAATGCCACTGCAGTTTCTCGCTTTAAAGCGAAATTCCAAATGGCGGCGGGTGCAATCATCGCGACTGCTTCTCGATATCAGTGTCTTAACGAAATCGTCGTCGAAGCGAGCCATTCGCGGTAACGTGATCGTCCCTCGATTTGCAAATTGGCTCGCTAAAAGCATTATTTACGCTCGCAGGAGTATTCCCCCGATAAAATCTAATATGGCTCGGATCTTCGGGCGACGGCAGCGCCGTTACCACCATAACGGTCGGGCGCCACCTCGTAACTTTGAGCCAAGATTTCTTATCCCGTGGCAAGGGTACGCGCGAGATCGGATTGGTTCCCGGCTCAAAAAACGGGAGCAATATCCCGGGTGTATCGCTTGTCGTCCGGGACGACTCTAATTAGTTGGAATCGATCGTTTTCGTTGTAGCACGATCGAAAGAAGCGCGTCCGGCTGCGGGGGAAGCTCGAGTTTTTGCGCGGTTCGGCGGGGACAGTCGATAATCGCCCGAAATAACGAGGATCGGTGCAGGGAACGGTCCCGTCGCCATCTACGGCAGCTTGGTAGCGACTCGCGTCCGCGGTTTGATAAGCGGCCGGCATTATGGCCGGCGTAACGTGTGTCGTAGCGATTATTCGACGGGCGCGACGTTACAGCCTGGATCTCTTTATAGAGACGGAATCGGATCAGATCGGGATATTGGATCGGCGGGGACCGTGCACGGTGCCATTCGGTTAATGCTAAACCCGATGCCTCGAGCCCCGTCGCCAGCCCGCGGAAGATAAGCGCGGCGATTTGAGGAACGACTTAACGCGGAGACACTAAGTGGTCGAGATTAATTAACGCGATACCGAGCGGCCGCGAAATACGAGAAACGCGTAAACCGGAGGTGCGCGTACCGTTACCGGATCTGTTAATGGGGAATCTGTATCGATGTACCGTCGCGTTCGCCACCGATCCGAAAACGACGCCGTTCCGATCGATACTTCGCGAAAAACTGCGCCTGGTATCTCACTGGAATTCCCGAGTTCGGATTATCGTGGTCGTGCCGATCTTGTTGCCGGTAGTTCGGCTGTTTCGTCTCGTTCCGTGTTTTTTACGGGGTGCGAAAGTTGTTGAAAAAATTGCTGCTTATTTACGGTCCATTTAGCGATGTCGCTGGACTCGGTGGCGGTTTTCTGCTGGATTATGCCAGATTGAACTGGGATGTTTGTGGCGATACGATGTACGATGCGATCAGGATTAGAAGAATGTCTGAATACATGTGCCTAAAGATGCATGCAAACAGTCCAGTTATCAGTAGCGTTATACTTGTTGCATTTTCCTTTTTTGTTTGTATATTGCTGCCTGTTTGGCACAAGAATGGAACAGTTTTGACAATCTGGTCTTCAATTACAACTACTAATCAACTCCCAACAATTTTGACGAATTTAAAATAGTACACAGTCTTTTTAAATTCTTCAAATGTTCGCACTCTTTGCACTTAATGTAATCATTTTTCTCAACTTTTCATAACTTCGCGGTCTAATTGCAACGAAAGAAAGGCAAGAAAATGACAGCGTTTCTTTCCTAAATACCTGAGGAAGAAAGAAGCTTTTCTCCGAGGATTCCAATGAAGAAAAATCAAACACCGTCTGCAAACAATGAAGTGGAAACAGAGTATCGCACACCGACGAGCCGGGATGAAACAACAGTGTTTCGTTCCTGAAGACCGAGTGTAACGCGCAGAGTCCACGATGGCAAACAGAAAAAGTGAACCCCGACGAGTCAGACGAAGGAACTCGGAGGAACGGTTGCAAACTGTTGAAACGTTTCGAATCAGAGGAGCCGCACCGCACCGGAAACGGAGAGGAGGACAGCGTCTCGTTCCCGAAGAGTCGGGTATGACGCGTGAAGGCGTCGGAGGCGAGGAAACGATTTTCTCTCCTCCCCCCCTGATTCCATCTATTGAGCGTCCGGCATCGTTACCGGGCCCGAACAATACTCACGCGAAAGAACTTGGAATTCCGTTGACGACGCTCTCGGCCTCGGCGTCCGGGGTTCGGTCTTTGATAAATTGATTCCAGGTGTAAGAGTGTCCCCCGTCCTCGCGAATGCGCGTTTCCAAGCCGAGTAACGATGCCGGTCGGTCATTGTCTCAGGTATTATCGAGACGGGCATCTCTCGACGCCTCTTCCAGTTGCGGGGGCGAACGAGACTGTCTCTCTCCCCCTCTCTCTCTTCCTCTCGTTCCCCTTTCTCTCTCTCTGCTTTTTCTTGTCTTCTTTTATCATTCCTGTTTCGTTTTCTCGTGCCCGTCAACGGTGCGCGACGGCCTCCTCCTCGTCGTCGTCGTCAACCTCGAGGAACGAAACGAACGCGAGAAGAAAAGCCGGACCCTCTCCTTCCGACCTCCTCCGCCTATTCTTTCGAGTCCGTGGAAACAGAAGGGCGCCACCGCGCTGGCGGAAAATTATAAATAATGACGAGCCTTCGAGAGCTGAAGCACTCTCCTCTCTGACCCCTGTTCGCCGTCTGATCGACGAGGAGAGAACGATAGCTCGATTGCGGCGAGACGATGGGCGGCTTCGTTCGATGAGCCCTCCAAACGTTGAATGCTGACCGATATCCCCTGCGAATAAATACAACGAATAATACATCTTCCTGTCTCCAGCCATCCTCTGAACAGTATGATCCTGTGAAGCAACGCTCTTGAAGAAGCTCGCCGAAGAACGAAATTACAGAAATCGAGGCATGCGGATTTTAACGAATTCAATCGTCGGAAGCGTTCATCTTTGCAGAAGCCTTAACACAGAACACGACATCACGGAAGATCGGGCTCGGTCGAGACCAGAATTAGGAATCGAGACAGGGCGGCTCCCGAAGGCGATAACGAGACTCTTCGCGGCCCATCTCGTCCTGCAACGATCATCCTCGCCGATGCACCGGCTCGATCGTTAAGGAGATGTCGGCTCCGTCGTTCGTGGAAACGGGTCTCCTGCATCGGGCATGAATCGGTCTCTATATGTCGCGTCGCATCGCCGCGGAACGTCCACGAACGTGGACGCAGCCGGCATTCGTGGACCGACGCGGCCGTTGATTGGATGCAGATTACGGCCGATGCAGTTCTACCGGATGGAGAACGAGCCGCGCCGATACAGAGGCCGTCGGTTATGAAACCGATGATGCGAGTTCCCGGTGTTGACGATTTTAGCCTTGCAAATCACGGTCATCACCGGCCACCGCCAAAAGGCTGTCTGCGTGGGTCCTCGACAGTCCAGAACCCGCGAAATTAGACTTGAAAATGCGACAAAGCGATGATTTCGTCCTCGCACGACAAAAATCTTCACAATTCTTGTCTATCGTTCGACAGAAGGTGAGAAAATTGTCGACGAGGCTTTACGATTTAGTGGAGACACAGTGTATTGTTTTCAAAAGAGTATGTACAATGGAAGAGCAATTTTTGGTTGATGTTCCACAGTGGAATTGCTGTGAAGGAAATTTTCGAGCTAAAAGTGCAACCTCGTTCCTGGAAAAATCGCCGGCTGCGATTCCAAGGATTTCCGCGACGGACAAGAGGAGGATCTGCGAGAGCGTGTCGGGCTGATCGCGAGCCGCGACCTTTAGGCGATTTTTTCACGGTGCCCGGCAGATGCGAGCCGGTGATTAAGTCACTGTTTAACGGGCAGGAGAGGGCCCGCAGCGCGCGGACACACGCACGTTACACCGTGGGCCTCTCCGTGGGCCCCGGTTAACGAGAGCATGCCGGGGAACGTCGTACACATCTTCGAGCGGGCCCCGGAGCTCGTTAGGGCCGGCCTACGCGGTTCACGCGAGTTACCGCGTTCGTTTCTCTTCTTGTTCTGTTCGCGGACCTCGCCCCTCGGACTGTCCGTTCGTTCGTCACCGGGCCTGGACGAACAACCGGCAGAAAACGCCTCTCTCGTCGGCGACGTGACGTTAATGACGACAACGGGCTCGCCTCTCGCGACAACCCGTGTCCTGGATCTATTTCGACCCGCCGATACCGACTTTTGATACGGGATTTATTGTGCATTTTTCCCTCACCGTTCGACCATTATACCGCTGCCTGCATCCTTCACGGGGGTAATTGGACGGGGCTGACGATACTGGCTCCTTTTCCGGTGGCCTCTAACGTTGATACGGGACGGCTTGATCGTGGTCCTGGAACAATCGATCGTTAATTCGCGAAGCCAATAAAATTCGGCGATTTTTACACGTGCAAATCGTGTACTCTCTCCGAAGCTATACGACAGTGCGAATGAAAGAATCTTAAACAATTTTTGGATGGGCACTTTTTGTGAAACAGAACATAGTCATTTGTATAAAAATAGTATAACATCTTCAGAAGAAAGGTATCGAAGCAACAACTGTCATCTCACAGTAGTTCAAAGGTTGTGAGACAAAGTTGATTTTCGTTCATCAATTCAGCAAGGACCAATAGTAATTTCGACGTTAGCACCCTTAAAGTTGAATGTAAAAGTCTTTTAAGGGTCCAAGAAGTGCGCAATCACATCAGGATCGGGGAACGCTCGCATCGGGGTTGCCAAGACGAAGATCCTCCGGCTTCGAGAGTCGCGCAAGAGACGCGCAGGATTCAAAGTAGCTGTTTCAGTAGAACAGCCATAAAACGCGAGTTCTCCTCTAAGGTCCGCAGCGTTCCCTCGTTCAGTACGTATTTCCTCTATTTCCCGCACACACGATCCGACGTAGCCAGCTAACTCCGCATCATTACACAGGCTCGCGGTTGTCCGAGTGAATCCTGGTTAGCAGAAGTCCCTCTTTCTCGCCGATTTCCTCCCCGATCCTCGGCCGAACAGAAACCGCTAGGATTCCTGCATTAATCGCCGGGGCCGAACACGGAATTATTCAGCGTTCCGCGCGCGGACATCTATCCGCTACGAAATAGTTCTTACGTGACGTCCAACCAGGGGCTTAGCATAAATCGTACGCGTGTACTCGGACGCGTGTATTAAAGGCGACTACTTATGCGACAAGCCCGCGCTAGATCGTGCTGATCGATATCGGCGATAAACGGGCCTTGTCGGAGCATTATTAGCGCGGACGGCGTGCTGGCCGCATTTTTCTCTCATCGGGATTCAGCGAGCCGAGCGCGCACCAGGGCCCTGGGAAATCGAGACTGGGGCCCACTGTCTCTTACTCATCGCCCGATACCGGTCCCCTTTCGGTCTTCACGATTATTTACAGACTCGCCTCCGCCGTGAACTAAATGCTGCCTTCGAGGACGTTCGATGCACGAAAGAGTGTTAAATATGATTAAGATCCTTTAATTTACACTTTTCTTGCGTACTTTTACTGTGCCATTGTGTGAAATATTCCTTTTCTTTGCAAGGAATTTAAACAGAAGGGAAACTTATTAACAAACAACACGTCTTTCTCCGGTATCGGACCTGACGAGACTGCTCGTCCTTTGATCGTCTTGTTTCGACGTTGGTTTTATCAATAATATGAACATATATACAGAATAATAATACATGAAATAATATATACAGTGGTGGATTAAATCTTAGCTTTCATCTTTTAGACATTGAACGAAATATGTAACACACAGCACCGGGCGTCGTGGTCGATATTTAGAATATTTAATTTACTATTTTCTTGTATGATTTTAGGGTTTAGAGTTCCGCATATTGTGATTAATAGTAAAAATATTCGATCTAGAATTTTTCTCTGTGTCCGATTTCTGTTGTATTATAATATAATGTATGACATTTGATGTTATTAATAAGAATATTCGATCTAGAATTTTTCTCTGTGTCTGTTTTCTGTTACACTATAATATAATGTACGACATTTGATGTTATTAATAAGAATATTCGACCTAGAATTTCCTTGCACGTATTTTTACACCGGTGTTTTCTATGGTGTTTTCGTGGTACATTAGTGAGAAGTGCCTTATTTGTTCCTGCGAATTCGACCTTGAAAATGCGAGAGCATATGATTCAGAGCTTTTCTTCTTGATTCGCGCAGAAAAGAGAGAGCAATCCCTCGAACTCGTAACACGCGAAAATAAAAGTTGATTCCCGGGAACTGCAGTTGTTTCCGCAGCGGCCGACCGAGATCCATATAAAACAAATCGAACCATGAATCTGCGAGTGTCGGAGAAATTAGAAGTTCCCCGGTGCCGGAGGCGAGCTTTACTGCCGTTCCTCCGGCAGCCTCTTTTTAAGGGTAGGTCTCGCGGAACGAGTGTCTCGCGGCGAAACGTATTACGGTCGGCTGGAATCGTCGACCCCCTCGCGACTCCGGAAAGTTTATTTAAATAAAACCGACGTAAAGCGGCCGGGTATCGCCGTTCGGGTTTATGCATCCGCGTATAACACGGCCCGTTCCGGTTTTAATGATCGCGCGTAAACCATCCGGCCTTGATTAAACGAGACGTCGCGCGCTCGATCGTGTCGTTCGATGTCACCCGCGAAACACCTGCATCCGAGAGGTGAACACGCGGACTTTATTTTCCCGCGGCTACCGGTCCCCGATTCTCGTCTCGATTACCGTCCGATGAATCCCCGCGGCCTCAATTCTACCCGCGATAGTCATCCTCTTCTTTTCCTCCCGTCGAGATCTCTCTTTATCGATCCCCGGCATCATCGGCTTACGGGTCCCGCTGTTTAATCAACATTTTACTGCCACGAAATCGACTTACGACTCGCTCGAAAGGCCTGTTTCTTGGGAACCCTGTCGACTTGATGCCCTTAGGCTATTTTGAGGAGCATCTGCAAGCGAATCCAATTAGAGTATTTTTGATTGTCAGGAGTGAAACGGTTTCGTCGAGGCAGTAACTTGGTTCTGAACGGATTTAATGCTGATTCGAGGTTTTGAAAAATGGAACCTTCTGTAGAATCTTGTTCTTTCTTGTATCATTCTTGGGACAGTAAAAATATTAACAATACTCTATTTCATCCTAGCTCCTTGACAGACGATGTTAGAACTAATAAAATTAAATTTCATCCGTTAAGCACACAGCTACCAAGATTTAATGCTGATTCGAGGTTTTGAAAAATGGAACCTTCTGTAGAATCTTGTTCTTTCTTGTATCATTCTTGGGACAGTAAAAATATTAACAATACTCTATTTCATCCTAGCTCCTTGACAGACGATGTTAGATCTAATAAAATTAAATTTCATCTGTTAAACACACAACTACCAAGACACCGATCATCCACACGATAAACGTGTCGCGCAAAATATCCGAAGAACATCGACATAAAACTCGCCGAACAATAATCCCTAAAGCGAGACGATGAAGTCGACATACTCTTCAAGGGACCACGAGTATTCTCGGAGGCCATTTCAGCGACATAAATTCCGCGGCATTCGACGTCCACCGTAATCCGAATGACCAGATAATCCGAGATCATGCGTCGAATTCTTCCAGCAGCAATGAAAAGGCGTAGTCGTTTGGAGTTCGATAAATAATAATAACAAAGTCCGTGGCTCTTTGTGCATGTCTCGTAGCAGTCTCACCTGCTTTCGGTTGGCGGGTTAGTAGCGGCGTTCGCGTGGCACTTAAACGGATGAACAGAACCAGTAGACACGGGTATAAATTGAAATTTACGAAGTTGCCGGTGGAATCGCGTGATAGGGCTTGTCCTCGCGGTCGTTTTTCTCGGGCCAGGCCGGGCCGGATCGGGCTTGGCCGGGCCTGGGCCCCGCCGTTCGCGTCGATCGCGCGGAAGAATCTCGAGTAGAGTATACGCCTCTGGCCCCTTTCATTCACCAGTTCGTGCCTCGTAATTCTCGTTCCGTACGTTTCACCGGTTAAATTAACGTCACTGTAATCGTCCGCGGCGTCAGTTCGCCCGGAGGAATCGCTGACCTTCTTCGCTCGCGGATAATTTATCCCCATTGTTAATCCGCTGCCACGCCGTCGCATTGTTGTGCAACCTTTTCTCCTTTTTCTTCTCCTTCTTCGTCGTCTTCTTCTTCGGCTGATCGTCCGGCGACCGGAAGCACGGAAAGAGTACTTTATCGACACGTTGGCTACCAGGACTTTCGTCTTAATGCTTCCATCATTGTTGTGTTTATTGTTAAATGCATTTTCACGAACTTGTCTCTTCCCGTGAGGGAGTGTATTTCAGTGGGACCTCGCTTATCCGAACCTGTTAAGGGACAACTTATTGCCTATAACGAATTAGTGTTAGAAAGAATAAAGAATTACTTAGTTCCTATAACGAAGGTGCAACGGATCTCAATGTCGAATAAAAGTTTCTACCTGAGCTGCAACAAACTGGAGTGAAAAAGAAATTTGTTTTGTTTCTTAGTACTTAATATTGTACATAATATTATAAATTCCAACTTAGCTGTAGCCTCGTTTTCTAAAAAACAAACGTCACCCGTCTTTCTTTGCCCGTTAATTCTCGCGAGCGAGAAAATGAAGCACAAGAACGCGAAGTTACTAAAAGCAGCTTATACCGTGAGGACATTAAAAAAGCAACGATAAGCCGAGGACGATAAGCTCAAAGAGGAGGTGTGGATCCAGAAAACGAGAACTTCGGCTGAGGGAAGAGCGACAGGAAGGTCCCATAGAATCGTCCCATAGAAGGGAGGAAGAAGAAGAAGAAGAAGAAGAACGAGAAGACAAAGAATGATACGAATTACCGAGCGAGTGGATGAGGAGAAAAATGAACAGGGTCCCGAAACCGGGATACAAGCCGGCCAGATTAAACCGAGCACGTTCCGATCGAGAGGAGAACGCGAGAGGAGAAGATAACGAGGAACAATAATTGGAGAAAAATGAATTGACGGCTATCGGAACGGGACGGGTGGCGAAAATCGAATAGAAAAGGGAAAGGAAATAGCAGGGGACCGGTTGTTGGGAGACAAAGGCCGAAATTCCGTCGCGCGGATCGTAAGTAGCGAGGAATGGTGGCGAGCAAAGCGTGGGCGGCCTCGCATCCGGCCTAAACTCCAAGATAATATAGCGCCGGCCCGGCTGAGACATTTGCACCATCATTAAAATTCGCGATAGCGGATCGAACAGGCACGGTGACATCACCCTCGTTCGCGCGAACCAACTAAACGAGCGTAGGGAACGTTCGCCGTGTAAAACCTCCCTGCTCGCCTCCCTCTGACACCCTCTGACGCCCCTCCCCTTGCTAAGACAGCCTTGGGCCCGTCCTCCTCGCGGCCCCGAAGTGCAAGACGACGGGCCAGCCTGGCCCCGGACGCGTAACGCAACGATACACGCAGCTGGTATGCGTATAATGAGATCGACGATAACCTTCTGACAATTAGCGCGAAATATTCCCTAGCGACCGCTAGATCGCGCGATTGCCATACCGATGGCCACCTCCATGGCGTTTTCGGGCCCGAAGGAATTGGGAAATTAACGTCTGCCTCTACTTCTACTGCAGGCCTGCTTCAGGTTTACGAAAATGGGCCCCAAGGCTGCATGACGTCTGAGCGTAAGAAAAAGTTCTGGGTGCTTATGCTGATTCTACAAAAAATTTCTATGATAAATTTATCCAGCTCAAGGAACGTTAAAATCGATGTCACGCAAAAATGAACGAATGTACTGCTCAATGAAAATTATTTATCACTTGTGCAGGGATCAAATAATTTTTCCATTACTGTTTAGAGAACTAAACAAGAAGCTGATGATAGTTATATATTCGAACAGGAAAGAAAATATAATGAAAAACAAAGTGCTGATAAACGCAGCACGGTGTACTTATCCAACGGCCAATGGGAGAGCGGTGGGCGGATCCCGCGTCAGTCACGTGACGCGTCTCGCGTTATCGACTAAATTATAGCGTTCGGCTCGCGATCGCAACGTTTGTCTCGAACAAACTGGTTCAATTCCGAGCAAGAAAAGTGTCGCGAACACGAGTACTAAACGCTTTAGCGATACCGGTGTCACGGAACAACAATCCGCTGATATACGAGGGAAAAGTGTCGAGTCGGGCGACTCCGGGCGTCACGGCGCGCAGGGTGCAACGTGTTATTACCGTCATTAAGGTTAATTGTTTCCCTTCGGCTAATGCGTGGTGGACTCTGACGGCGGCGCGGCGCTGGGCCACGGTTTGATCAACGTCTCGGTGAACCATAAAATCGCGATAAATCGCGTACCGATGCGCCATAAATTACACGCGGAGGACGGCAACGAAGCGTGAGCCTCGAAGATCGTTCGCGATTGCCTCTGTAATTTATACTTTAAGAGTTAATATAAGATCGAAACCGGGAGATAAGGGTCCGCTGGGAAGTCCATTAGACACGCAAGACACTTTTTTACGGCCGCCCATCAAAGCAACTTTATCATATCCCCGACGAGGAACAGCTGATGCTGGGGCCTCTCCTCGGCCCTATCGATACTCGGAAATAGCTCTTACCTTGTTGAAGCCAGAAAGAAAACAAAAATCAATTGCCGCACCTACCTGCATATCCCCCTGCACAGGCGAACAAGTGGTTAACAGACTACCGTTCGTTTGAACTCTACGCAAAGCCTACCGGTTGGCTTAGAAAATTTAATCGCTTCTTATCATTCAACTTGCTGAAATCAATGTTTCTATTACTGATCAATCGCTCCCTTTATGTTACAATTAAACCTTGGACAGCGGTGTCTAGACTTCTTTCAACTGTGCACTGTACTGTGTACTTCAACTGTACTTCAGCTTGCTTAGTTTCTAGCAGTACACTGAAAATGTTAACTATGTATACAGTCACGACAATATATATTGACGCAGCTACGTATTCAGTTAGCGTTTAATTTTACATAAATGTGAGGAGTAAACCATCGCTCGGCTAATTTTTGCTTCCTGGAGCACTGTTTTGGCTCCGAGAAGCTCGAGAGCCACGAGGCCACGCCCACTCCGAGAAATTCGCACAGAGAGCAAGCGAAATCGACAGTTTTATCTACCTAATTACATTGGAGTTTCTCCTCGAGATTTATGTAGCTAGGATTTTAAGGATTATGTCGATACTTTTTAAAAATATTTTAAGGGTGGATACAACCCCCTTATTCTAAACAAAAATTCATAAAATTAGCATATATTGCCTTATTTATGTTTATTCAATCGACGGAGGTCTCCGTAACTTTCCAACAAGATTAACGGAACGAAGTGATGGACCTTGCAAAAATCCATTTTTAGCCAACGGGCCGGCCATTTTTCTCCCACCATTCGCCAGTAATCGAATCCAGATAGAAAGGACTCGTTCGAGGAAGCGTGTAACCGGGTTCTATTTCTTCGGCGTGGGCTAATCAGCGCTTAGTCAGATCGACGGATCCGTGACGGGTTCCCTGACAGGAAGAGTCCTCTCTCTTTCTCCCTCTCCCTCTCTCTCTCTCTTCCTCTTTGTCTTTCTCTTTCTCTTGATCCCCGGCCAAAGATCGTTCCGGCGAGCAGAGCGATCGGCTTCCTTCCGAGAATCTGCATACGCGTACGCGGGTCGTCCATTAACGGCGGCCGGCTATGGAATTACACGTGTTAGAAAAAAATACCCGAGCCTCGATATTTATGCAGATTCGATGATCGGGGGGAGAACAGTAGTCGCCGAGAATGCAAATTTCGCGTCGCGCTCGAGCGACCCGGCGAAACTTCTCGCGGATTTCCAGGTTGCGAGCTACGCCGACGCCGTTTACACGCCCACGCGGATATACCTGCCGCAAGAGATACGATTGTATTCACCATTTCGGGAAAATCGCGCTGCGTGACACGGAAAGCGGCACACGGAGGTTCACATCCAGCCACGAAGCCGAGACGATTTTCTTAACGCTCTGCGGTCTACGCGAAATTTTCGTCACTTAATTTCTGTTCGATTTTGCTGAATCGTTCACAGGTTGACTGCCGAGCGAATTTTGTGCGTTTCCCACAAGATTCAACGGTATGGGCACAGTGGAGACTGGAAAGGTTCGTACAGTGAATCAACTGTGTGAAACCTCCCACTTTTAGACAACTATCGGGGTTCTACCGTGAAACTGAAACTTATTCCGATTCTCAGGGATTAAAATCCCTGATGATCCTCGGTTTAAAATTAAAAACGCGCCTTCTATAAAATTGACGCTGCAAGTAAATAATTATTTTCTGAAACAGTGCTTCGATAGATCTGCCTGGAACGAAAATCTTGAACCGTTCCAATAATTAATATCCAACAGAGTCGTTCGCACATGTCGAAGGGAACGCTATCGGCAAAATGGTCACACTTCTGATGGAGAGTCATTTCCTCGGCGTTCTCCTGCAATCCAATTTTCCGCGTCAACGGGAACGGAGGATTTAAAGACGCGAGCGATTCGGCCCCGTCGAAAAGTTTATCTTTTGCGCCCGGGGAAAGTCGACGGTCGAAAGTTGTTTCACCTTGCGCGTCGGGCACCGGGTCGTCGTTTGAAGAGGGAGGAGAGGGTTGTTTAAAACGCGCAAGGTAATCCCGGTCACCGAGCATTATCGTCACGCCCAGGGGACGCTCGACGCCAGGCCAAGAATTTCGCCAAGGAAAATATTTGTCGGGCGTGTCCGGCATCGTGTATAAACAGATCGACGCCGCGTCGCGTCGGCGGAAATGCGATTGTGCCGGAAAGGTATCGGCCCGGCAATGTCCGAGCTCTCATTGTTCCTTTCAACCCTAAACCGTCTTCACAAAGCCGCGCTGCCGTTTTTCCGAAATTCGCACGCGTGTCTCCGGCTCGATTAATTCATTTCCGCGAACCTGCCCACGCCTGAAACAACTTCCGACTACGCTCTACCCCTCGCTACCGAAATTTTTAGGTTTGCACAAACACAATTGCGGTTTCGAGTCATCAGCTTCGGAACAACATGCCTGCCGGAAATACATTTTACGCGGATATATAAGGATTAGTTCCATTTAGACAGTACTGCCAACAAGAAACAGGTACAGGGGAACCTCAATTATCCGAATCTCAAAATTCCTGGCTTCTCTATTACCTGAACTCGTTCCACGAGTCAAGCGTATATTAATCTAAAACGATCTATGTATTACACGATTTATTGTGCAATTAAAAGATTTAACCTAGCTAGTACTATTTAATGTAGCACTATTAACCAAATATTTACTCATTAGTAGGAATATCTGCTAGAATTTGGAACACATCAAAGTATCATCTTTGATATTTTTCATCGAAACTTAAAACACAGTTTGTTCCTCTCGATTCAATGAAATTCCATAACTCGTAATATTTTTATTTCGATGATTTGCACGAATCAATAGCAGCGAACTTTAAGTTGGAACACCACGGACAAAGAACAACAGTTTGATGATCGAAAAGCTGTCGGATTGCTGCGGCAGCTCGAACCCCGCTTCGGAAATGAATTTTACGATTGCTATGCTAATCAAAACAATAGCAGCCTCTCGGCGTCTTTGATCCCGGATAGACTGTTTTCTCTTCCGGAAGCGTCCTCGAACGGTTCCGTTGGATCGTTAGCTGGTTAGGCGAGATACAATTGTCGCGTACGTTTTAAGGAGAAACGCTCGCGCGAGATGTATTACGAGGCGTCGGGATCGCGCTCCCATACGCAGCCTGCGGGACTACCGAATCCTATTAATGTACTCGACTACCTCGAGTATAGTCCCGCGCCGTTCCCGACGATGAATTACAATTATTCCGTGAAAGCACCGTGAACGCGAAACTGCCGCGTCGAGGAAACTGGAAATATAACTGGAAAACCGAAGACAATGGAGATGTTTATCCGGAGGGAAAATTGACAGGATTCTTCGTGCTCGTTCGAACGACCGGGCAGACCGTGCCCGCGATATGAACATATTCTTTCCGGGTAATCGAACCTTTCTTTCTGGAAGCTATCTTCTGTGCTTTCACTTTGCAAATCGAAACTGTCTTTATTATTACAGCGAGGGTATTCTTACAGCGAATTTTTGATATTCGTGAAAAATTACAATTCTGACAAAATTGTACGGTTACGGTTGAAAAGAATATTCGATAAAATGGCGAAGGTTCTTCAGTACAGTCGCTAGAGACTGTGCATTTTTATACAAAATAAAAATCATCTGTTCCAATTGCAGAAACAGGAGTCATGCTAAAGTTTCTTTCTTTCTCTCGTGGTCTTGCTAAATATAAAATGATATATTGACTTTTAATACGACTCTAAATAATTTAATCGAGCGTCATCGATCGTTGTAAAAACAGTGTGCTTTTCCAGGACGAAGATATCGAAGATCACACGGGGGTTAGAACAGTTTAGAAAAGTGATTCGTGGAACCGCACACGTTTCTCCAAAGCCTGGACAATCTCAGCTCGGTCGGGTCGCGAGAAAAACAATTTCAGCCGATCGCGACGTCGGATCGCCTTCAAAGGGTTAATTATCGGACAATTACCACGCGGGGCGATGGAATCGACGAATAAGGCCGAGAAATTCCGGATCGGTCGCGTAGCCCAATTCGAATTCTTTTGAATCGGTGCGCAGAGGAAGCCGGCGGGATCTTCGGAGAGGGAATTTCCTTCCGATGACGATGCGCTCTCTCTCCCGAGGCAATCAACGGGCTGCTCCCGTAGGACACCGCGACCGGTCTCGCTGAATTATTCAGGAGACGTCGTTCGCGAGAGTTTGCCGGATTTGTAGCGCGACCGCGCGCCCCTCACAAAGAGACGAGAAAAGAGGCGGCGGAGGACGCCTAGGAATGTTTGACGGCTCGTCACCCGGCTCACAGATACGCTCTACGAGATCTATAGATCCTCCCGAGCCGTGGAGCCTCTTCTCCGGCTCCCACGATCCGATTCGCAATTTCGACTCGCTCGCTCGTTTCCCTCCGATCGACTCCGATTCAGAATTACTGCCGGGGGAGAACGGACTACATTATCACCACGATTTTTTATTTCAGCCCGAGGTACGCTCTGCTGGATCCTACGGCCGCCATTTCGATGGCCGAGGACGACTGGTAGATCGGATGCATGCGGATTTCTTTGTATTTATACAGATTGTTCGAAAAGTTTCTTCCGCAATGTACGCGTCTAATATTGTTACACAACACATGAATGTACAAAAAATATAACTGTGGGTTCATTAACCCCTTGCCGTTAAGATCACTTGACTCGTGAAGATTCTGAACAGAGTCTGATAAACATTTATATTATCAATTCCCTTTGAAACGAAATAAAATTCTATTTTGTTGTAGTTGATATATGTCCTTTGGAGAAAACATAGGCATACAATAAATATAAATTTTCTCCTTTCTTTTAGGAAATTATGAATTACAAAAATGTTCTAATCACTGAAACCGTAAAATAAATCGTAGTGAAAGGGGTTAACGTTTTATTTGCTCCCAAGCTTCTTATTTACTCTTCTTATTTACTCCTTTCCGCAAATCTGAGGGCGCAATTCAAATCGGAGGGTCGCAGATTCAACATAAACGATCGGGACCCTAAGTTATCCATCCTCGTCCATCATCGGCTCGCAGGAGCGTGTCCGGCAGCGTAGGTGTTCACGCTCCTTTCCCGTTCTTTCCACGATTATCCGTGTCGGCCCCTGGTCCGAGCATGTGTGCGCCGGGTCCCCGGATCGGTGGAGATACTCGCGGCACAAGCATGCCTCCCCGAAGGCTTGTGTACGGCGTATTTCAGCCGGGTTATCATCGCCAGATCTACAGGGAGTACGCGAGAAATTATTTATTAGCGCGGGACACCTCCTTCGTCACCGACGGCCGGGGGAACGGAGTTGCCGCGTCGTAAAAAAGATTAACGAGCCTCTGACCAACCCTGACGGGAGCGAAGAAGCGAGGAGACCAGATCGGAAAGGACCGCAGAAATGCCGAACCAAGCCGAAGACGCGATAATCGCCGCGGGGAGCGCTCGATCCGGCGATTTCCTGATCCACCCTGCCGAATGAAACTGTGTTGCCGAAGTGTCATGGTCCTCGACAAATGGGACACGGCGATACGGACTCGTTGGACACGAAAAGTGCCACGTTTCGGGCAGTGTGAGGGTGTTTGATCGCGTTCGAGGAAGTTTTTTTAGATTCGCTTCGGGGGTGTGCATCATTGTTTCCATGATGGAAGGTAGGCTAGGTCCATAGAAATTATTAAAATTGTACTGTTCCAGCTGGAGGTAAGATTCTAGAAGTTATCGAGTTTGTTTGTACAGTGAATTCTCATTACGAGTCAGTGGCGACCTTACAATTTGGAGTCAGCGGAACTACTCACACCACCGTGTGACACCACTTCTTGTCACTATGGCTTAGCAGTCATATGGCTTTTGTAGACGGATACGACTCTTATGCGACAACCTCAGATTTCGTCTAAGAGTCAGTCACCAGAACGGCGCGACGGACTCGTAACGAGAATTCACTGTATTTCTAAATTTATGACGGTGGAAAGAAAGCGAGGGCCGGGCAATTCGACGGGTGTCCGGTGGCGATCGGGCAGCTTCATTTCCCACGACGTCGGCTCGCGGAGGATTGAAAGAACAGAGCTCGGCAGGATGGTCGCGCGGCGGTCGCTCGCAGGGTGTGGGAAGAGGAAAAATGCGAGCGACGGCTGGCACCGAGAGAAATACGCGAGCGGTAAGGTGGAGAACGAGGCGAGGAGGTGATTTGGTATAGGGGACAGCGCGTAAAAGCGTGGAGAGAAAGAGCGAGAGCGAGGGGGAAAGATAAAGGGAGAAGAGAGTGGAGGTCGCGGAGGCGGCTTCGAGGTGGCTCGATAAGGGTGTGGGGAGGGGCCCTGCGGGGCCACCGCCGCCCCGGAGGGCCCGGTATCCTCGGCGGTGGTATAAGAGTGCAATTAAAATGCCGCGCTAGCGCCACTCAACGGCAACCGCCGATAAATAAACGCGACTACCGGCGGCGAACGACGACGACCAGGCGAATAAGTGTGCAGGAGGACTGTTCCGCAGCCAACCAGCCAGTCAGAGGTGGCTGGCTCGCCAGCCTCCTCCGCAAAGTCCTCTTTCTATCGCCCCGTCTCGCTCCCTCCTCCCTTCATCCGTCCCCCTTTCTCCACCGGGTTTTCCCTCCTTCTTCTCCCCCTCATCCTCGCGATCCCCCTCCGATGATACTCGTTCCCTCTCGCGGTGGGTGCCCACCGTCCCTCTTTTTCTTTCGCTATACGTTGCCCCAACACGTACAGGGACGCGGCGGTCCGCACACGCGTACAGGGACCAGCGAGCGTGTGCCCGCAGAGACAGACATTCTGCCTTCTGCCTCTGGCGCTCACAATAAAAAGGTGGAGACGTCGAGCCTGTGCGGCCATGTTCCCCATCCCCCTTGTGCCACGGTCTCTCCCCGTAACCATCCCCCGGCACTCTCACTCCCTCTCTCTCACTCTCTCTCTCTCTCTCTCTCTTGCTCTCTCTCCTCCCCGAACCCCGACGACGACGCGTTCCTCCTCGCCGACGCCGATGCTTTACTCCTCCCGGCCACCCTCGCGATGGAAAAAAGCGAGTAACGTATAGCCGAGATCTAATTGTGGGAATTATGCCGACCCCCGCGAGCTAAGCAAGCCGACCAGGCGCTGGGAACCCTGAAGAGGATCTTAGGTGTCGGTGCAGACTATGGGCAGTGAGCTCTGGACAGTCTTCCGGACTGTTTACCGCGAAGATGATAGTCGAAAAGCGTGCTAGAAGCGATAAAGATTAATACGAGAAATGGAGGGGAAGCACGGAGGTGCGAGTATGAACCGGAGACGGACTGTAATTGTAGAAATTACGTTGGTAGAAGAAAATGTCGGACAGCGGGAGGCTCGGGTTGCGTGGCAGCGATGGAGAGGAATTATCTCGATAGCGAGCGCAAGCTCGAAACGCCGGCCATTGTTCTGCCAAGACGGGCTGCTGCTGGCTTTCTGGTTTCTCGCTATCGGTCTATGAAAGAGTGCGGTAATTGCTGCGCTCGTTACCGTTCCTGCCGATGCAGTGCAATCGACGACCCTCCTGACAGTAAGATAATAAGTGGTTTTCCTTTCGGAGCTGCCGGCGTACGCTCATAACCGGGGCCATTGTGTGCGCGCGCGCGCCTCTTGTGAGAGTAGCCTTTTCGAGCCGCGTGTGCACGTGAACCGATTGTAAAGCATCGACGAAACGGAGATAATTAAGCCGCGCTACCCGGAGCACTCGATCTAATTGGTCGCTTGGCAAAAAGGACGTTTTAATTTTCCGACCGAGAGATAAGCGGGTCTCACAGGCCTCCGACGCGTCTATTCCGTCGGATTTTTCTGCGTTTGTCGCGCGCACGCATGTGCGTCGGGCGCAACAAACGAAATCCTCGACGCGAGAGCTTCCGCTGTTTTTCATATTCCATTCGCGGACCCGATGGAATTTTTTTTAACGCGGGAATCGCTTCGCGGCTCGAAATACGACGCTTTCAAAATTTGTCTCGAATGTAGAGCAGATTTTCGGGGAGTTTACGAAACGAATTTATTTGTCTGCGAGAACATTGATCTTGGAAGGTTGTCAAGAAATTATGGACGAACGTAGAATCTCGTAGGCTGTGTAGAAGATTTGAGGAGACTATTTCGAGACCGAGGTTCGAGAAGTGAATCGAAGAACGAGCAGAATTTCGATATCACATTTCCAATCCCCGATGACTATTTCAGGAACGACTCGTCTATTTTCCTCCTGCTCGTCCACACATATCGATATTTTGTTCTGTCCGAAATACTTCATTCCGACCGTTCATTAAGCCGATGGATGCACCGTGTGCTCATTCTTTTAACGCTTCATTCGTACTTCTGCATAATTCACGGCTCTTGACACTTCGCTGCTTACAGAAACTATAAGCGAATTAGTTTTGGAACTGATTCCGTGGGATGTGTATTCGGTGTTGGCAGACTCTGCGCTGTGGATCGATGGAGTCAGGCTATTTTCTAACCGACCACGAAAATCATTTGAATACGTTAACTTCTGCCGAGGCTGGTATTACCCGCAACCATGCAAAATAAAACCCACGAATTATGATCTCAGATAATCTCGATTAAACCCGCTATTATGTACAATAATAAGAAAGCTTTGAAATTACGGTCTTACACAATTTTAGAATTATTGTCTACAGCGAAGCAGTAAGATCGTTCAAATCACAGTCTCTCATAGTTTTAAAATTAAATTATTATTACAAAGATAAAATCCCTCGAGTCATAGTCTCGCACAATTTCACTGTAGTCTACAAAAATACGAAATAAACCTCACAAATCACAGTTTCATACTATGGTAACATTTTTAAAAATACCATCTCCCAGAGAGCATTCTCATCGGGGTCTGAATAAAATCTCGCACGTCAACGCAGGAATGTCCCCATTACTCTTTATTTCCCCGGGTCTCCGAAATGGCCAAAAGTCAAGAAAAGACGGCCAAGATGCTCGATAATCTCTCTCGGAAAATATCGGTGTCATACCTATCGCTTGCCGAAAAAATCTTGTCCCCAGATAGGCGAGCGTCTAGTTGCCGTTTCCCGTAGAATAGAAAGCGGTCGTTGTGGAGTAAGCGCAATTGGTGAAGGGGGTTCGTTCGCACCCCCGTCGCAGGCAGAAACGGAAACGGGGCCGCGCGGAGGGTCGCGGAGATATTTACGAGGCAATAATTTAACCGCCACTTAGCCGGCTATTAATTTCGGGAATCGCTGAGAAAGGAAGACGTTATAAGAACACGATCGGTGGACGCGCGACTCAAGGGTTCCTCGCACGAGCCCGAGACGACGAGAGATATATCGATGGGGTCCCACAACGGCCCCGTTCATCCAGCCCCCGAAATCGTATCGCCTCTCTGTACCAACTTTGCGGCCAATCTTTATAGCAGCTCGTAAAATTCATAGGCCGATTGGTCTCGTTTCTGGACGTCATTAATTACCAACAAGTGTCTCGACGAGGTCCGAGGAATTTCGTGATTCCGTGGCTTTCCAGCTCCTCTCAAAATCGCTTTCCTGAATCTGTAAGCAGACTCTCGGATCTTTGTGCAACAATGTAATAAGTTTAAGCGACGTAATATATTTCGAAAGTAATGAAACATTTAATTTAATCTTTCCACAAAGAGTCTCCTTTCCAATTTTTTGCAGAATCAGCTTTATAATCGTCGGGATTGCTTAACGTTTTTAGCGAATGCTATTTGGCGTCGACGCTACAGTTACAACTAGTTATGGAGAATCACATTTTTGAAATGTGATACATGAGGAAAGTGAAACGAATTAATTAGTGATCTGCTAACGAGGTTAACGTGTTCAATATTTTATTCCACTGCTCGTATTCGTGTTTTACATAAATGCATACAAATCGGTCACCCGTGCATTTCGAAACTCTGAATTTACAATTTGTTTTTTCTTCGGTGTCTCCAGCAAAAGGAAGATTATCCTTCGTGTTTTATTTTCAACGATTACCATTACTCAGCTTATCGAAGTGACAGGACTTTCTTCGGACAATTGTTGAATATTTATTTGTTACCTAGAGGATTACATATTTTCGGCAAGTCGCGAACTGAAAGATGTAGAATATCGTGAACCGTCGAGGACTAGTAATCAGGTGGACACAAAAATTGAAGGTTCGCTTCTACGGTGTTGCGTGCGCGTTTTTGAAAAGTTTAATCTTCTACGTGTCCGAGAAAGAAAGATAAAGTTTCTGGAACCTGTTACACGAGAACGCCACTTTAAAATCCCGGCTCGAAGTTACGAAATTCGCTATCGTTCGTCGCCAATCACGAGTTCCCAAGTTCCATCGTCGATCGAACGGTTGCGTCAGAAGACCTCGGCGTCGGCCTCGAATTTTTACGAGCGATCCCAAAGGCAAGGAAAGCATCGCGACAGATTGATTGGAGCACGGCCGATCCCGTGTTTGCCGGATGGATTCCAATTATGCCGTACTATTTGCGAAGCACTCCCTCGTCCGGCGCGATGATTTCATATCGGCCTGGTGGACGGCTCCGCTGCCTCTGCCATGGCTGTCCGATATGCGATATTAATACGACTGACCCCCCGACCCTTGCTCTACCTACCCCCTTCTCGGCCCCCCGTTCCCTTTTTCTCTCTGCCCCGTTCCCTCTGTAACCGCCTCTTTGTCCGTTCTTCGTGTACTCTCGTCGCTTCCTTCTCTCTCCCTCTCCATCTCTCTCTCTCTCTCTTTCTCTCCCGGCCGTTGCTACTCTTTCGAACCAGACCGGAGAGAGCACCGGCCCCGGGTATCGCGTTATTGTATTCGTTCGCGGTGGCCATGCGAACCGCCCTGCGGTTAACCCTTTAATTCCCACATTTTTCGCGGTGAACAACGATACTCCTGGTCCGCGCCGCTTTCTCCGCGCGAGGGAGAACACAGACGTTGTGTCTCGATTTCCCGTCGATCCCCGCTTCGATGTATATTGCCTTCCGGTCGATGCCTTCATTTTTCCCGGAACGTATCCTCTGGAACAGACATTATTTTCAACTTACCACTCGTTCGCAGTGTGTATCGAGTTTCGAACTTTATCGTGAAATCTACATAAAGAGATAACGTCACAGGCGACAAAAATACGCGTGCAGGAATTACTCGAGAATTTTTGAAGGTGAGCATGGTTCCAATTTTTAATTTGTTAACGATTTTTACCAAAGATTTTGACGATTTTAAGAGAACTGAAGCACACGATCGAGCACAACTTCCAGGGGGTGGATCGGATCTCGAGGCGCTTAATGCGAGTTAATGCGCGATAAAAGATAAGGTAAATAGCTCGGGGGAAACGCATTAGAATACATCCGTTTGATAAATAGCGCCAGCGGTACGCTACCACCGATTAGGCTCCTCTTCCTCGTATTATCGTGGATCTAGCCGCATCGAGGGTGCGAACCGTTTCATTTTTCGTTGACTATTTCTCTACGTTTACGGGCTCCAGGCGGAATAGAAACGTTCCGCGCGTCGTGGCTCGAATATGGCTGAAAGGAGTTTATGCGAATGGGTACGTAACGCGCGGCAGATAACAGGATTTACCACGAGTATCCGTTGATGCGCCGCGGGGGGAACACGTGAGAATATACTACGTTGGCGTTGACGATTGAATTAACGCTGATTTTCAGGAAGGGATAAGCCTCGGGGCCGGGAGGAAGACGTTACGGGGCTGCGCCGAAGTTTCTCTACGATTTCACTGCGTTTTTGTCAATGATTTTGGTGATTCTTTTCTATTTGAGGAGATGGCGACGGAGGGGGTTTAAAAGAGGACAAAATTAATCATTGTAGTAAATTCTCTCAGACATTTTGACGCTTGAGCAAGTCATCTGTACACTTAAATATTTTTCGGAGACATTAACCAAAATTGTATCAAATTACAGAGACTTTGCTGTTCTCTTTAAAGATTTAAAGACGCATTTGTTTCTTTACAAAACAACTTGACAAGAATGTGAAATTTTATACATTCAGTTGGACTAAAAAGATTGATAGAATAAGTAAATTTTCCTATAACTTTTGTCCCTTCCAAGTGACATGAAAAATTTCTATTTTGCACATAGGTCTTCCTAGGTGAGTAATCAATCATTGCAAGTGGGAATTCCGTGCAGGAGAATCTTCAATGAGCTTTGTCACCGGAACGGAGATAAAAGGAATAAAATTCGTAGCTGAATCTATGAGTGATTTCCCCGGCGTTGTCAACAGTTTCTCGCAAGTGTGATTGTGATTACGTTGTATTTTTAGCAACGGGAATTTTGTTCTCTCGCAGTTTTGCTGGTGCAGTCACGAGCGGCGCGCGTATAAATAATTTTAATCGACGGCATTCCCGACGAACGCGCTCGAAAGTTTGACAAGGCGCGCGGTTCGCCGCGATATTGATGGACGTGTCGGCCGAAGAAACGAGGGGGTACATCTGCATCGGTTGTTTCCAGATGAACCCACGCTGAGAGACGTATGCTCCTACGACAACGGCCAAATTTATCTCGACCTGTCGGCGACAGAGGTCGAGAACTTTCGCGATAGGCGCGGATTGAAAAAACCCCCTGACCAACTCTTCGTTTCTGGCTCCGATCGAATACACCTCCTGCGTAGACTCGTTAGACCCAACAGGACACCGAAACTGATAGAGAAACTCCAGAAGAAAATGAGACCAAAAAGAAAAATTGTTATTTGTTCTACTCATTTAATCCCTGCGAGGTGAACGCTTTTCGTATTTTAAATGGTTTTTAAACCTTAAGCGGTACACTGATTCCCGGGACTAAAAAGTTCACTAAACTGGAATTGCCATAAATATTCAGTTACAATTTACAGAAATATTTTCAGCTGTTTAGTATCACAAGATCCGAATCTTCAAAAGAAGTTAAAGAAATTTCCTATTCACAATTGTCTTGCTGATGCGAGAATCAGTGTACAGTAAATTTTACTGTGCTTATGACCTCGGTATATCCATAGGATTAGTATTGATTAACGTGCTGATGTAAGATTAGATTTTCATAAAATTGTTTATCCGGGTGTGTCTCGTTAATTACTGATTCGGACTATTCGTAATATTTCAAGGCGAAGGGAGGGTTTAATAACGCGTGGTTGGCAGAAAAAAAATTCAGCACGAGCGGAATTCAGGCGAGGAAACAAGAAAATCGTTCGATTCCGGATTAGTGGCGGCGGTGCGATGTTACGGGGGGGCGTCACGCCGCCTTATGAAATATTGCGGCAATATACGTTTACCGTCTCGTGTGGATTACCGGCTCGCTGGACGATATCTCATATCGGCCGCCGGACATCGTCGATATGCGACGAATGAGACCAGGTATGCCAGACTCGCAGGTTTCAGATGATCGCTTCGCCGTATTATTGCTTGTACCTTCTCCTTCCGCCTCTATATGATACCAATATTCCCAATAACGCTACCTAGCCGGCTGCACGGTTGAGACGTTCCCCTGCGAGCCGGCAGGACCGTCGAATACCGAGGGAACATCCACTTCTTCACAATGGGACCGGAGCTGCCTTTAGAATTTCCAAAATTCCACGTTTGGGCGATCGTTCTTCCCGATCCTTCGCTCAAAATCTCTTTATCACCGACTGTTTTTAAATCTTCCATTCAGACCCAGATAAAAACTTTACAAAAGCACCCTTTAAAATTCTCTCCACCGTTCTGGCAATTTTTTTCCACAAACTTTTCCCATGTCAATCAGTAAATCTATCCTTCTAATTTCTCGAAACAATTCAGGCCATTTAGTCCAATCTTGACAAAGCGAATTAACCCTTAGCTGGTATCATTATTCAAAATATTTTTTTCATTATTAAACTTCTTTGTATTTAATGAATTACAAAACATGTCAGTATTGCACGAGTAAATTGCACCATTTTCGTATGTATAGTATGAAATATATATATATAGAAGAAAGATTTTCTAGATTGAAGAGATGTTTTGTTTTCGAGTTAAAAAAGCTCCGAGTCAAAGGGTTAATATATAAATCTGAGCGTGGTATTTCGTTTATTAGAACTAAAGCTAATCGAATACAGTGTATGAGGCTAAGCAGCCAAGCAAAAGCATTCTAACTGTACTAAAATTGGAAAAGGAGGAACTGCAATCGGAATGGTAATTTTACAAATTCAACGCGCCAGCTCCCGAGCATTCGTTCCGCGAGAAATTTGAAGTAAACCTGACCTGAATCAGCCGACGTCTTGGTCGGAGGGTGACCAGGATCACCGATGTCACGGGGCACGCGGCGACACCTTGGAACGAGCCGCGGCAATAAAACACAGTAACCCCGTGAATAATCATAACGCGTTGTCGAGCCCATAAACTGCACAAAGGGCCCCGAGCACAAGCCACCCTCGCTCGTCGACGGTGGTCCCGGGTTCTATGGCGTAGTTCTGACCCCATGGCGATATCTGTTCAGGAATCGCGCGTGTCCCGCTCATTAACGGCATTCGCCGCGGAGTACACGTTGTTTGACGATCATTCTCCGCACGCCGTCATCAGGCGGGAGGAACAAGCCGATCGAATGCCCGTGTTTGTGTACCCTTCGCGGGGGACCGAGACCGCGGCCCTTTATCCTGCCCAGGGTGAGCTTAACAAATGAGGATCGGTGACGTTCGTCTGCTTCGCCTGATTCTTCACTGATTGATGATCTAAGTGCATTAGAGGGCGGATTGTCGAACGAAGTTTCCCGCGGACCGGAAGAGGCGTTTTGGAAGTTATGCCTTTTTTTGTTTTCGGGATTCTCGAGGTCGTCGAGCTTGCAGAAAGGATTTTCAGGGTTATTAAGATTTTTTGTTCACCGTTTCAACTTTGAATGTTGGGCGTGATGCCGGTTTCTCAGATTAAATCATTCGCGTCGACAACGAGAGTCTGTTGAATCCTAATTTCCTCTAGATAGACGATGACGAATATTTTTATATAGTTATGGTTTGAAAACGATTTAGTGGCATTTCAAAATTCTTTTAATCTTCGCACTGTTTTGAACTTCACCTTCTCAATTTTTATATAAATTCAGGCATGTAACAGAAGTTTGTATTTTAACGTAATAAAGAATTTTTAGGCACTTGTGGAGGGGATTCGTTTGGAGGGGATTCGTTATTTGCGGGTATTGCCTAGGATAATAATGTCGGAGGTATTATGTAAAACGGTTTCGAAAGAATAGATCGAAATATCAAACCTGCAGAGGCGGGCACGGTTGCGCCGTTAGAACTACGTGTTTTCGACTAGTGCTTACCGCATCGAAATCCAAATACTAGCAACGTTTCGCAACGCTGCTTCCTGTTTCCTGGGCTCGGCCTCGGGTACTAATGCAGAAACTTGTACTTCCTGTGTAATGCAACTTGATCGTTTTCGGGAACGTCAGCGAATTTCGTGGAACGCGCCGTACCGTTGACACGAAACCGATTTCACCGTCTGCTCCGCTGTTCTTTCAGAAATTGCTCGACGAAACTCTTCGCGTTTCATTCATCCATTCCAGAATTACAGCATCGCCGAACCGAAATATCAAACGTTCTCTCCATTAATTCCACGAGAAATATTCTCTCGTCCTTTTATCGAAAAACATCAGAAACGTGAAATAATGTGTGCGAGCTGTTAACGATCTCTAAAATTATTTCGTATTTATTTTAGTTCCATGCATTTATTGCATCGTTAATATACCGTAGGCGGTTCTTGTTGTACAATTTTTTTCGAACACGCCTTTTACACGCCTTTCGTACAATATATTTAAGAAAGTAACAGAGGAGTCTCATTATAGTTCAAAATGAATTTTTATTGACTGTGAAGAAGTCGTTTGTCAGATTTGCTTTGCTTAAAAGATTGTACAATTTTCAACATTAATTTTCTACTGACATACAGCTCCTCAATTTTGAATTAAACATCACTTGGAAAACAATCACATTAGAATACCCAATATACATAAAAAGCGTGTACCAGTTACAGACATTGAACTAAATTTTTCCATGCTTTCCAGCAACAATCAGGCGTCGATTCGGGCGTCCCGAAATCGGTATAAATCGAATCAAAGCTTCATCTTCGTTCGCAAGGCTGTCTGCGGCAAAGACCCGCGTCGAATCTCTTCGGCATCGAGGATCGGGGTGGTTCGCGGACGCGAGAACAGCAATTTCCCTTCGGATTATCATCTGGCGTGGTGTAGCGAAGCGATTTCACGGGGCAGGGAGGAGTCCCTCGGGGGGGTTCGGTCATCGAACACGACACACTTAGCGCCGGGACAGGTCTGGCTTGGCCGAGAGCGTTGCCAGAGCGCCGCTCCTTTTAATGCTCGGCCTTTGCTCCGAATTTATGTGCCGTCCCGTACAGTTTAATTCGGATTAAACTTATACTGCAAGGAACGAATTAAAGGGATTTGCGATTGGACACGTTGTATATGGACGGTCGCCGTTCTGTCGGGGCAAACGGCGAGAGGATCGGGAGAGCCTGCTGGATCCTGGCTGCGCCCGACGTCGCACCAGTCAATTTGATTTATCGGCACGACGCCTCGCCTCGCTCCGCGTCGCGACGCCTCCAACCTTCTCCCAGAATGCCTCTCTCTTTTCCTCTCTGCCAGTTTCCCTTCCCCCATCTCTCTCTCTCTCTCTCTTTTCTCCTCTCACTCCGTCGACGTATCTCTTTCACTCTTTCTACGTTTCTGGCTCGTGTGTCTCGCTGCCTCGTTGCTTCTGCCACGTACACGCACACACAAGCCTGTCGGACTATTCGACGTCGTCTACCGGCATATCCGGTTTATCTTTTACCGGTAGACAAGTCCATTTAACTTCCAGGGCACCTGGACCTGCGCCGGCTCTCGCCTGCCACTGACCTGCCACTCCGATGAATAGAATCTTCGCGGAGATAGCCGCTCGAGGTCAGAAATCTAAACCAGATCTGAAGTCCCGAGACCCGGGGTCTTCGTGGTTTCCTTGGCGATTCGAGGTTCACGAGAATTTTCGCGAAGTTGGATTTTCGGATGCTGAGGTCCGCAGACCGTGAAGCTCCGTGCGAAGAAGGAATTTTTCGGTATCGCTGGGCTCTTTCACACAGAGTGAGATTAATTGAAACGCGTTTAGGCTTTTGTGTGCTTCGAATTTTGTGTACTTAATCAATAGCAGTGGAACGGATGGCTTTTACGACTTCAGGTGTCTTCTGTCGAGAAAAGACTACAAGTGATCGCTATTTCGCGTGGCAAAATAGACACGACTCGACGGCGCCTAACAAGGGCCGAGCCGCGTGACGAAACTGGGTTCAATTTCGCCCGGGAGTCGAAGCGCCCTTTCATCCCGGGTAAGCGCCGGCTTCTAATTACAGTAACGAGAAACAATATAAGAAGAGAACCGATACGATGGCAGCCAGCAAATGGGCAACCCGATAAGCCGGGAGCGGTCTTCCCGTTGGACGCCGACTTCTTTCTCGTTCCTCTAATCCGATGAAAATTATAAAGGGAGGCTTTCAGGTCCGGGCGAGCCGAGGGGTACGAGGGCGTGCGGGAGGGGTCTCGAAGCGGGGATTGTCGGAGGACAGAAGTTCCTCTCTACGCCGGTACTCGCTTGCTACCGGTGTATAACGCGTTTTAGAGATGACCCAGAACCGTGGGGGCGGGGCGACTCACGGCTGAGCGCGGATGAGCCGGATTAGCTCCTTACCCCCTTAGCTCGTGCCTATAACTGCTGATGAATACGGATTAAGGGAGCACTGGCTGTGCACGAAGTGCGAAGCTGCTGGTCTCGCGCGACTCCGGCAACCCTCCCGGGCTGATTTCCTACCCCCGTAGACGGAGAAAACGCTCGAGCAAACCTAACCTATTCCTTCCGTTCCTCCTCTCCCTCCCCCCACCCCTCTCCCGGCCATCGTCGACCCCCCCATCGCGAAGAGGAGCACGTTAATCCCTCTTGCAGGACCAAACACTCCTTAGTTCGAGATTAACTCCGGCCCGCCGGAGGCCGGCTATCCTCCGCTCTCTCCACGGACTCGCGATCGTACACCTAATTAATGCAAGAATCCCGCGCAAGGACACGCGAACGGAATTAGGGCCGCGACGCAGAATTGGCCGACTACCGAACACCGTGTTACCGAATCAACCGAAGTCGACCGAAACGAACGTAGCCAGTGAAACCCGTTTTCTCTAGGCTCTGTCCCTTCGGCTGGTGGCAAGCGTAATCCTTTAGGCTCGGAGCTATTGTATCGTGACTACAGAAGTCAGGCGTTTCGGTTAACGTGGAACATCTTTGCTGTGCACGATCTCTTCCAGTTCAGCAATTTTAGCAATTAGAAAAACAGCGGTCACCTTGAAATCTCGGGATATGCAACGGAGTATAGTAGTAATTAAATTATAAGTAGTCATTTTTAGTGCTGCCTCGGAGATGCAAAGACCGATGAACGTCGCGTCGTTGAAAATTTATTTGTTATTCGAAGAGTTTTAATGTAATAACGTTCTTAAGTGGTTTCATAAATATATAAGATTCGCGGTTTATGCATATTTAATAACTATGAATTATAAAATGGACTCCGTCTAGAACCTGTCCAACTATATGAGTTCATTGATCCAACTGTTTTATAAGTTTGAAAGATTCATATTTTATAATTGTGTACTAGACTTCTCGCGATTAAATTGATAAAAATCTCGTAATAAAATTCCTTTAATCTGTTACGTATTATTCATAACTAGACTTCGGACTTTATGCATTTATAAGAAAAACGGTCGGTTGTATTACGATTATTATAGCAATAAAAAGTCTTTTGTGCAGCTTTTGCATGTTGCAATTGATTCAGACAGCGTTTTTAAAGATCGACGATTACTTTTAACTCTCCGAAATTATCGAGAAAAGAAGTACATGTTCATGTGAACCCCTTTCATAATCGATGTAGAAAATATCTCTCCCGCATAAAGATCCACGGAGATCTATTCACCTCGACTTCTAACCGTAGAGATCAGCCTCGCAGGAGTTAGATTAAAGTTCGCAGCGTCCCCGAAGCCATTCGTCGCCTCTGAACTAAGTTCGGGCCAGAAGTGTCGAATTCGCCGAAGAGTCTGGTTCATCGGGGTTCGAAATGAATTCCGGGATCGTGCAGCAGGAGGAGTGCATCGCGCGACACACGGTCGAGCAGCCTCGCAGGATCCCGAAGGAGGTTGGAAAAGCCTTTGGATCCTCTGGGAAAGTTTTCCGGGTGGCAAGTCACAGTTTCGAAAGCAAGCTGTGCCGGCCGGGATAAACAGAGGGGCGGGTTTCTCCGTTCCGGTTGAGAAAAAGATCGCGCGCCGTCGCTTTATTTAACCAACGGCTTACTAATTATTTGCGGATAATCCTTTCGGGGCGGCGAGTTTTTCGGACGCCAGGTTGATCCGCGACGTTTGACAGCCTGGCGGATTAACTTCTCGCCGAAGGTACCGGCAAATCTTCGGTAAACAGGCCGAATCTGTTTAGGATTTCGGCTGTAGGGGGGCGGGGGTCTCCGATCGGTCGGGGAATCCTCTTAGGAAATTACTCGATCTAATCGGCCGGCTAACCAGCCGCGGCGTCGGAATCGAAAGAGCGCTCTCCCAGTTTCGCAAGAGTTCCCGGCAGCGATTTCATCGCGATCTCATCGCCGGCCTCCCTTTTCGTTTCTTTCTGGGTCGCCGCGCCGGCGGAAAAAGAAATGGCGTCGAGGAGACGCTCCCCTCTCCGGGGGAGACCACGGGCTCGGCGAAATCCGCAACATCGTCGAGGGGTCGGCTTGGCGGATAGTAAAGAGGAATAAAGCCGCGGAGGTGGCTCGTGCATCCGGCAACTCTCCTCGCAGGCCAGACCCCTCGATTTTAGCGGAGCGGTGCAGTTCCCTCCGCCCCCCGTACACCCTCCGACGGATTCTCGTTCGGCACTTTCCTCGAGCGCACCCCCGCGACCCCCTCTCGCCCCCGTAGGGACGAAATGAAACCCTCAATATCGGTGATTGCTGCCGCAAGACGCTTCTTTGCCTCCCCGGAACGGGAACGTTCCGAGCGGAAAAAGGATCCGGAACCCTGCTCTCTCTCTCTCTCTCTTTGTCTTTCTCCTTTCCATCCCTGTTTCCCATCTCCCTCGCACCCCCACGATGATACCTAACCACCCCTGTCGGCCCACAAACTCTCTCCTTCTTGCGCGAAACGAAGGGATGTTGACTCGCTGCTCGGCTCCAACTTTTATGGAGATGCATCCTCTAATATATCCGGGCCCCGCTTGCTCGCGCTTGTGTTTGACGAGCGTACTTCGCGAAGTATATTATCCGCCGAGACCTCGTTCCTCCTTCGGCAACTCTGCCTTCTTTCTCCGCTGCAACTAACCCCCCCGGATCCCTTCTCGCCGCCGCGCTTTATCCGCGACCGGCCTCCGAACCACCCCCGCAACCAACCCCCAGGATCTTCTTACCGGAGAATCACTCGAACGTGATTTCCGGTGAGGATAGTACCTTCCAACGAAGCTGGGGAGGGGAGGGGAGGGGGGCGACTTTGCGCCGCGTGCTCCAACGAGAGAGCTATTTCTTTGTGACCGACGCTATTACTCCGGGGGGTGGTTTGCGTATGGCGAATCGGGCACCGTCTTCCGGCCTCAAAGAGAGTACCCGGTAATAGATTGGCTGTTGAAGCTGCTTTATGAGGCCGGATTTGTGCCAACCGGAAGATCGAAGATGCTCGAGTCTTTCAGGAATTTTGTTTGCGATTGCTTGCTGCCATTTAATTGGAACGGCAGAGGGAACTGTTCACGGAATTTCGAGCAGCTGATTGGAGTCAAGATTTATGGCTATATTAGACCTCAAACATTACCTGAGTACATTCTGAAATAGTGACAATTCTATCCCTATCCTAGGTAAATTTTAAGATAGTGAAAATATTCCAAGAAAAGTATTGTTTCATTCCATTGGTCTTAATGAAATAATTGAGAAAAGACAAAATGTGGCCCTTGTATGACGTGACGAATGCAGAGAATTTTTATTTTGCAAATCCGTGGTTTGGTCATTATACTGCTTCCAACTTGTTAAGGTTGCTAAAGAAAGGAAGAAACGCGGCTGCTGTTTCTTGTACCGGATACAGACAACTCGGAGTCTAGTTGGAACCGTGCTCGAATATTTTAACAGTATTAATTTTTACAAATCGTCTATGTTTCTCACGAATTTAACGAAATGTTTTCGGGAAGCGCGGTGGAGTTTTATAACTTGGTTGCGGAGTTTGACGACGAGGAGGTAGGAATAACGGAGGAACGGTATTAATTTTGATCAAGATTGATAATGATTGCATAGATTTTCAGGTCGATCGGACCGGAAAAGGGATCCCTTCCGCCCATCGGTGTGTCCCCCGAACGAGATGATCTTTTGCTTTGTCATTCGACCACCAGCACGGCAACTTTCCAGTTTCCGCCCTCGGGGGATTGTTCGACGAGAAGAAATAGGGTCGCCTGGAACTCCGGGAGGGTCGGACTTTCCGTTCCTCCCGTTTTTTCCGATATAAATAGCCTTAATTAGCGGCCGCTCATTGGCTACGGTTAATGGATCGTCAGATCGCGATACGTTTAACCGTTCGCTTTAACGATCACTCTTAAACCGCGCCGGTCCATCCCGTTCTCCTCCCGTTCCTTTCGGGTAAGAGCTTTATCTCGTTTGTCGAATATCTCGAACCTCCGATAATTAAACCCGAATCGACGAATAATCGCGGTATTTTCAAATCATGGGAAATTGGAAGAAATATTTGCTCCAACTAGTCTCGGATTTTTATACAAAATAATATGTTGTCGCAACCGTAACGGGAAACGTGAAATAACTTTGGTACCTAGTGTCCTTCATGATCCGAGGATCAGTGTTGCAAGACAATTACGAATTTTGAAATAT
Source organism: Halictus ligatus (assembly GCA_028454255.1). Classification (NCBI taxonomy): domain Eukaryota; kingdom Metazoa; phylum Arthropoda; class Insecta; order Hymenoptera; family Halictidae; genus Halictus; species Halictus ligatus. Next base: position 6,142,476 of record CM052137.1, read on the forward strand.
CTTGATCTTCTTCTGAGCATTTTTAGCAAATTTTAATTCAATTTTTAGGAAGATATGCTGTTTCTTGTCGTGAGGAAACAGTGTACTACTTCAGGGTGAAATATAAATTTAATTAAACTCTCAATGATTTCAATACAAGATAACAGTTTTATAAATGTATAAACAAACACAGTCTAATCATCACGTTTCTCACGTTTCCCAGTTTTCCGACGATAATAATCAGTGCACGCGGTGGGAATCGAAAGTCGAATTTATCGATTTCCTGGTGCGTCCATTTTCGGTCGCCCTGGGTCTCAGGAGATAATTGCATTCCAGAATTGCGGCGTTCACGTGTACCCACGTATCGACAGTCGTTTAAAGGCGGGGCTCCTGTCTGCTAACGAACCAGCGGTGTCCGACCAGACATAAGCCGGTTTAATACCCTTAAATGAAAACAATACGATGTCGGCGAGCGGATAATACTTCCGGCCGTAAGTTAAGGCGAGCCGGTCGGACAGACGAGAAAGTCGATGGCTAGACTTGACTTCGGGAGCTGCTCCACAGATCTCGGACTGGACATGTCTCTCAGAAAATTACAATGAACCTTATATAATTCTCTAGCTAGCCACAGAGGCCTGCATACAACGCCAAATACTTGACGCAAAACAGCGACGCAGTAAGACATTTTATGGACACTTACCCATTATCCCCATATAATCCCGATATTCTAAATTATTCTCAATTGTAAAAAAATTTAATACACTGTGCATCAACTGCTGAGTCTCAGTTCACGCAGCTGGACTGGACGTAACCAAACAGAATTATCGAAGCGTTCCAGCAGACGCAATCATTTTGATCCCTACTTTCCAGACTTAAGGCTCAAGCACAAAACTAGCTCGCAGTTCATCAAAACTGTTGTCGACCGGGGCTGAACTCCGTCAATTGTTAAAATCAGCGCGAACGGCTCTAATGTGAAACACAAAGCTCCCAACAATTACCCAAGCGTCCCAGCAGTCGCGATCAATTCGCAACGACCTCCTGCGAAAGTAGGGGGTCCGCGCGATCTACAAGGGGGCTGAAAAGTGGTCCGGAAGACCGAGAGCGAGCGTCCGCGAGCCGAGTCGCTGGAGAGGGTGGGGGAAGACAGGCCCCGAGGGAGACAAAAGGGGGGAGTAGTCGCGGGCCCCGAGGCCCCTGGGCAGGATTTATGCGGGCTCAGGGCCCGGAGTCGGCGCTGGCGCCAGCGGCGGCCGCTGCCGTTCCTCCGGGCCCGCGGATGCCGCAATAACTTGCATTGTGTACGCGAGGGCCTCCGCGTAGGAATCTAACCCGGCGGGCCCGCGGGTCAAGCCGGCAGAAGACAGCAAACGCCGAACGAGAAGACACGGACCGGCCGGACATTATGCCGGAGAGGATGCTTTTCTAGAAGGCCGACTGGCCTGGCTTGCGCGGCCGTGTAATCGAGCCGCCTACTACTCTCGAGGCTTCCTTCATCCTCCGCCCCCGGTGCGGGTCCTCCTTCGCGTCGTCACGAGTTCCGTGTCCAGCAACGGGGAGGTTTGATGTTGCCACGGTTCGGATATGGGGAAACGGTCGGGTAAACCTGGCCGCTCTCTAACGTGCCGATGGAAATTAGTCGCGTTTGTCTGCTGAAGTTTAGAGGATGGGGCTGCCGACTGTGGGTTGCCTGATGGACGTCCTCTGCTGGGGAATGCTGCAGGATTAGCTGCATGTTTCTAGCCTCGATGCTTTTTAGTATTTGCTTTTCAGGTTCTAGATCCTGGTTAGTCAACACACGTCTTTTATCAGGTACGTTTTGAGCATAATTTTTACGATATTCCTTCTTGTTGTGCGTTCCTTCTTCTTCTTGTTCTGGATTGTGTGTAGCTGGATGCTGCGAATAGGCCCGAGATGCTTTATCCAGGTCAGCTGATTGACGTCTTTATTTGGGAACACTTTAGGGAGACAGTCGAAGAAGCTTCTTTATGAATAAGTCAATCAAAATTCATCGGTTTTATCCAATTTGCTGTAGCATTATGGTTCCATGTACCCACTGGTACAGTGATCATCTGAGCTAACTGATGAACGTCGATGACTAGACGAACTAGAAGTACAACAATTTGGACGAAGGACAACAATTTAGACAAAGATAAGGCAGGTCTAACCACTGTGACGATTTTGAAGAAAAATGATGGACTAGAACTGGCCATTGCCACTGGCTTTGATGAAAAGTCACAGATGAACTAGAACTAGCTGTACTTTTGACGAACGACGCCAGCAACCAGCGGTTGCCACAACTATCAATGAAATCTGCAAAGCTCTGTTACATGAGAATCCTGTAGTCCAGCACGGTTTTCCATCGTCCATTAAAAGAGAGGCAGCAAAAGTCTGCGCAGGAAAGTAAGCCGGTATAAAAGGGATCGGCAGTGTGTCCGCGGAGCAGCATTTGTCAAACCGCGGAGGTTATTCCAGCGAGGCGTACCGCGCAATCGCCTCGGCCGGCCACAAAATCCAGCTCGTTCGCGGTCTGGAAGGAGGCGGCCGAGATGTTGGGGCGCACCTGCAACAAACGATATCGTATTCGCGCGTGGCCGGCGTGGACCACACCATGAATGGAGGCTGGGGTATACGACGATCCAGTTCAGCCGGTAACGGGGAGGCAAAAGGCAGGCAGGCAAGCAAGCAAGCAAGCAAGCAGTCAGGAAGGCAAGCGCAGCAAGGAGGATCGGAGCATCAGCAGATCCCTTTTTGCGGCGCGCGTAGCCGCCGCGTTATTGTCTGTCCGACGAAAAAGGATTTATCCGTCCGGCATCTCCCGCGATCTCTTCCCCTCGGTTTCGCCCCCTCTCTTCGTGGTGGAGATCCACACGGTGCCCCATTCTCCGGCACGTACTTTGTCCCACCTCGAGGCGAGGCGCTGCTGCATAATGTAACAACGGTTCTTCGCCCGGGCGAAACGTCAAAGCCAGTGTGTTTCGCGAAGATTTAGGGAGGGTGGGGTTCCTCGGGTTATGAGTTATGAGCTCGACTCTGGTCTCTGTCTGTCTCTCCCCCTCCCCGTCCCTCTCCCTCTCTACTCGCGGCTGCTGCCCTCACCCTCTCCTCTCCCTCCCGTTTGTCTCTCTTACGCGTGGCCCTTGATCCACGCGATACCACCCGAGACTCATTGTGTCCCTGGCTGACTGGCTGCCTCTTCTGCCCGAACAACGACCCGAACAACGCCGAACAACGGGTCGGATCTCTAACCGCGGTTCCTCCCCCGCCGCACTAGGATCGTCTGACCGCTCTTCTCAACCGGAGAAGCTACTGAATCGGCCCCGGGGAGATTGCCACGCTTGATGAAGAGGTGGAGAAGAGCCCCGGGACCCCTTGGCCGCAGGGAGAAGAAGAAGAGTTTCGCCCATTGTCCCGGTGATAATTCCAGTTGCACGCGATACCCCGGAGTTGAAATCCTAGAGGAGGCCCCGCTGCCTTCCACCCCTTCCCTTCCGCCCCGTCCCTCTTCATCGCGAGGATTCCATTCCCCGAAGGTTCCGAGCTCGTTCGGGTGGTCCCCGATCCGATCCGCGGCGTGAAGCTGCTCGCGCGCAGCACGGTAGCTAACGCTGCAGCTTCTCAACTAAGCCTAAGGACGCCTTATCTGACGCGTCATCTGCCTACCGACTTGACTCTATCTCTGGCCCCCGTCTTCTTCCTTCAGCTTCCTCGTCTTCTTCTCCTCTCCTCTCCTCTCCTCTCCTCTCCTCTCCTACCTCGGATACGCTTCTGCCACCCGCCCCGGTGGCTTATGGGGGACCAGGGGCCACCGCGTAGAGTTTCTAATACCTGTTCACTCGCGCCGCGAGATATCCGTGAGATATACCCCGAACGAAGATCCCAGATCATTACCGCGATTGATTCCGATGCGAGCCGGCTTAATGGCGTGTCGCTCGCGGACCTATCGCGGAATCTTCGCCCAACAGGTACCTCCAGGCTCGATCCAACGGCATCCGGAAAATTTGATAGCTTCGGCGACGTTGACGCACCCGTTGCTGCTCACGTTTCTATTATCGGCGCGGTTGGTTGATGGTAGGCGCAACTCAATTTGTAACTCTTTTATTCGGTTATTCTGTACAACTGTCAGATTGTTTTGCATCACTTTTTCATGGAAACTTCTTCTCACATTCTTTAAACTTTTGCTTTGTGATCTCTTTCACGGCTACACCGATTACAATTGCTTTGTCTTTAACCATTTACAACAGTATGAGGAAACTTCATGTTTATTATGTCCTTTTTCCCCACTGTTGGACGAGAGATATATCACTGATCAATTTAGACGTGGAAGGACGTCTTGGACACAAAATGTTATTTAATATCAGAGCCAAATATTACCAACAGGATATATACTAGCATCAGCTGTTATTATCTCAAGAGCACGTCTGCTTTGAATTTCTACGAAAATTTATCGTTAACCTTGCACAAGAGTTAAATAAATCAATAATGAATTTCATTAAATTTGCGAGTCCAAGTGTTAATGCATCGACGAAAACCTTTGTCGAATCCAAAGCGAAAGAAAATGATCTCAGAGAAAAATTCGAGGAAATCCTCACTCGATCATCACCCAATTATCCACCGCTTCTCCGGCTCTCGAGAGAATCTCTCCGAGATCAACACCATCTGCAGCTCGACCGGAAGTCCCCGGTGTTTGATCTTGATTTAGTTTTCCCCCACTAATCTGACTGTCCCTGCCGAATATATACGTGTTCGACGGGGTTACGGTCGACGTTGCCGGACCCCCCAGTAGTCGCAGGCAACTTACTATTCCACATAATACGCGCTCATATCTCAGGATTATAAGGTAGCCTGAGAGACAGCCTGTCTTAAGGGAGGGGAAGAAAAGAGACCGAGAAACGAATAACGTGGAGAGCAAGCAGAAAAGAAAGATAGAGAGATGGGGAGAAAAGGAGAGAGAGACAGAGAGAGAGAGAGAGAGAGAGAGAGAGAGTGAGTGGAAGACGCATCTCGAAGAGTGGTCCATTCCAGCGTGACTTCGGGACGAGAAAGGGCAAGCGGTGTTCGGCGTGACGTGGCTTTAGGAGGTTCGTGCTCGGTTCGTACCGAGTGACGATACGCCTTAAATCCGGCGACAAGAGCTACGAGAACCGAGCGGGCGGAACAGGGGGTGGCTTTCAGCGTGCAACGCGAGCATGTGTAATAAGGGCCGAAGAATTCGCTCGGCTGGCGTCGACGGGAATGCCAACTATGGCGTCCGCGTTCCCTAGGTGCACCGAGGACATCCGAGGTCGATGCGTTCGCGGCGAGATTTCCAGCTCGCTCGAACTGCTGCTGGATTTTCTTCTTCAGCCCTTCTCGCACGATTTTCAAGAGAATCGGTGGGTTCTCCTTTACTCGCACAAATCTTCGATTTCACTGTCCTGCTCCTGATACGGAAACCAGTCGTTCGCAAATTTATTTACATTTGTCCCGTCTGTCGGTTCGAACCGGTCTATTAATTGTGGTAATTGTCTGTTACACTCTTCTCGTTTGGCAATATTAATTCTGTTCTGAACGGAAGGGGTTAGAAATGTTTCTAAATATATTCGCTCTTGTTTCTTTTGTCAGTTTGTGTGTTAAAAGACTGCGAATAAGAATGGCATTGCCAGCGATGTCGCTAGTGCGCGAAGAGTTAAGGAACTTAAGAGTCAGGGAAACTGGTATTTATTTTTAAAAGAATAAATACTGATCTTGTAAAAAATATAAGGGTACACCATTTTGAAATAGCCTAGTGACTTGTCGATCGGACGCATAAAATGTCTAGTTCACCGGAAGATCCGCAATTTCCGACGAATAAGGACCGGACAACGGCATGACAAAGTACAACCAAACTCGACGCAACAAGAAGAGGACCCTCCACTCTGCTCGACTCCGGGCAAGTGCTGCACACATGTAAATCAAATTAATCGAAATATCGGCGGCGCAGTATAGTCGGTGAGTGGGTACAAATACCAGTACAAAAAGGATCCGCGTCGTCGAGTGAATTCGAGCCGGGAAACGGGTTGACAAGAGTGGCGGTAGGGGCGGGAGAGAGGGAGGGAGGGGGTTACCCAGAAAGTCTCTCTCCGAGGCGGTCGAAACGTTATTACACCGGCGAACCAGTTAGGATACAAGGGCACGTCTGTAAGGTCGGATCGAGGAGTTAAGGAAACTACCGACTACCGAAGGCAGTTGATACGAAACTAGTTTCGCGGCCTAGGATACACGTCGGAGGTCTGCGCACACACAGAGAGATCCAGAGAGAGAGAGCGAGAGAGAGAGAGAGGAAGAGAGAGGGAGGGTGAAACGAGGGTACGGAACAGGGTTGAAAGTCGGTGCGAGGAGCTGCGCGAGGGGGCGTAGGAGCGAGACGGAAGGGGGCGTCGACTGTTTGCCCTTCGAATGGAAGTTCTGGGGGTTGAGGGTGGCCGTTCCCCGGGTTTCGAGTGGTACTTACCGAATCGACACGGGCCAACTCAATACATCAAAGACCTTCTAGCCAACAGCCGTGGTTATATGGAGCGACGGGGGCTCCGCCGCTTGCCACCTCCGATGTCCATACATAATCATGGGCCGTCTTTGTCCCTCGAAATTGATTTATTATTCAAAGTGACGCGTGTTTCACAATGTGTATTTACCACGATACGGTTTCGGGCGTGAAACACGTCGGGGCCCTCTACGGACACCGGTGACCACCTTTGTACGCGTCCGCCTAACCCGCATATACGATCGCCGAGCCGCCGTCCACGCCCGCGGACGACCCGAAGAAATTTACCTTTAACTTAGACAGCTTGTCCCGGCGACCGGCGCACTTTGAATGTCGACCAACGACCGTGGAATACATTTTCGACACCGACGCGACCAGGCGACGGTCTTGCGGCCGCCGACCTTTTTCCCTGCGACCAATCTGTTTGCCTCGAGCGTGCAATCGCTATCGATCGAGACGCTCGTTCGACCAGTCGATTAACGGGAATTTGGACTTTTCACTTTCGACATCCCCCGGACGACTCGCCGACAATCGAACAATGAAAAGAGAACTGTGCATCACGCGTACCAGAGACTTCAACACTGTGGCAAGCACCGATTTTGCATTATTTAAATAATTGAATTATTTCTTTGGAACCTTAAGAAAATTAGTCGCAATGTGGTAATTAAGTAAATCAACCATTACTCAAATGACGTGGTGTTCTGCATGGATCCTACGTTTTGTTCCACGAACTGTCTTTCTCATGAATTAACCGAAGAGTATGAATAAGCCGTTTGAGGCACAGGTAGTGACAATTAAATGCGAAACTAGTGGTGGTGATTAAATAAAATAATTCTGATATTAAGTTGCATTGTGCTTCGTAAAACGTCCACCTGATTCATTATTATTTAATAATTGACCTTTCGACTCGCACCGTTTTTGCATCAAACGGCCCAAATATGGGAACACTGGATGTAAACGAAATTTGAATGTGAAGTCTCTGATTCAAATGTTAGGTCTTGTATGACAAGGAGGAGGGGCGAATCCTTTCTTTTTGCAAATGTGCCGATTCGTCGATCGATCCCGAAGGACTCGTGCACGGAGGTGGTTGTAAGGAGTAGGTTGCAAACCGCGAGCCTCGGTAGCAAGCGAAAATATTGACAGAAAACAACCGTCCGAAGTTAATTAAACTCGGTGAGCTGTGTTTCCCGGTGCCTTCGCTCGCCCGGCCGGCATACACTTCGAGTAGTAATTTCCTGATGGTGTGTACGTGGATCCTGGCGACCGAACGAAGTGGACAAACAGCAAGTTTCCCCCAGTGGTACGTGTTTCTGATCCGAAATTGTGTTCTTATATATACACGTGCACGTCCCCTACACCTCCCACGCGCGTCTTTGTTCCGAGGCTACAGGACTTGACAAAACTGCTGGGACGGTAGTGCCTTTTCTGTTGTTTGCGTGCTCGGACACGGTACAAGGAAAGGACACCGGAAATCATTAATTTTAATTTATAATTTATTCGAATCTCCATGGATTTTCTCCGATTTTCTTATTTTCAATTTTTCTCTCCAATTCTGTGCATGTTCTTGCTGACAAATGGCAAAAATAGATTTATTCCTTCGTAGATAATTATAAATTGATTTACATTTTATTCGTAATATGTGCTACAACAATTAATCCTATTCTTTCATTTTTTCCATTTGAATCAACGCAAAAATTGACTGTGACCAACTCTCCATGAAAGTTCAATAATTAGAAATTGCGCTAAACTAATGTGCTCGATGAAATAATTACAATTTCTCAGGAAGAAAATAAGCAGGAAGGAAATTTGATTGTAACGTGTTCCGTTCACGAGAAAATCGAGTTTGAAACTACGCCCGTTTAGTTTCCATTCGTGTCCTTGTCGGTGAAAATAAATACTCTCGGCGACATAATTTACTGTCGGCGTAAATCAGCGTATACCCAGATAAACAAATACATTTTTTAACCTGTTGCGTTATTTTCTACCGTATCTGGTGCCGTGTTCACGAGCACAAATAAAGACAACAAACACTGAAACCTGTATTTGTCGAAGCATTGTCAAGTGCACGCTTGTGAAAATATTAAATTAAAAAAATGTACAGAGAATTTACAGTTATTTTATTACCGCCGCTGCAACATCAATAACAATGCATGGAAAACGTGTAACCGGTATCCAGTCACGCTCTAATTTAGGAGGGTTCTTTTTCCCTTCATTCTTTATTTATTCTCTATTTTTCCGATATTCAAAAGAAGCTTCTTCCATTTGATAAAATTAGTTACACGTTACACAGGAGACAGAAACTATTTCCATTTTTATTAATTTCGTTTATTCCACTCTTTCTATTAATATCACTAGCTAAATAAAGGTAAATAACCCCAATGAAAAGTAGTCTCAATTAAATTGTGCGTTAATATAGAGCAAAAATAAAAATGGAAAATTCACTTCTTCCCGCAGAAGTCGATTTGAGAAGTGAAACAGACCCCTATGGAAAATAATCTCAACCGAATCGTGCATCAAGGGGTTGATAAGCATAAATACTCTCACGCGATATAGAGTAAAAATAAAAATCGAAAATTCAGTTAGAAAGTGAGAATTCACCCCTACGAAAAATAATCTTCACTTCTTCCCGCAATATAGATCGAACATAAAAATGAAAAACCACTTGAAAAGTGAAACACACCCCTGTGGAAAATAATCTCGACTAAATCGTGCACCAAGGGGTTGATAATCGTAAGTGTCCTTACGCGCTGATGCTGTGGAGTGAAAATGAAATTGAAAAATCTGTCGCGGCATCTGTGAATCGCGAAGACCCGGTGTCCCGTTCGCCGCATTACACTTGCACCCCCGGGCATCAGACGACAGCTTACCAGAAGAGCGGGGATGGCTGGCGGAATAAAATGAGAAGGTAACGAACGAGGTGTCGGTCCGCGAGGAGGCAGTTTCGGTAGGTGGTTTTGCGTGATCGCATGCACGGCAGAGAGGCGGACGAGATTGATATTGGTTCCTGAGCGAGCCGAGGAAAACGGTATGGGCTCGGAGGGCGGTTCGCTGATATTGGGCATTCAATCCTAGCCAACCCCGATTCTCTCACGCGCCCCTAACAACGCATTAACATGCATGAGGCCTGCGTGATTGTTTTACCCTAACCCGCGCGCCCGCTGCCGCCCTCGCTGCCAACCGTGTGCCCTCTGCCGCCGCCGCCGCCGCTGCCACCCCCTCGCAAAGCCCCCCTCCTGAAACCCCCTTGCGGCACCCCCTCTCGCGCAACCCCCCGTCCTCGAATCTGAGTAGGCAGCGGATCGTTGCCGGCGAAAACTCTGCCGGCTCGCTGTGCGTGCATCCAATGCAAATTTAATGTTGAATATCAATGGCCAAACGCGGTTCAAGCCGCTATCGCCGGAGCGCGGAGATGAAACGGACCCGGCCGGCTCGTTAACGATATTCTCCCCCGCTGTTGTTGACAGTTTTTTGCGCGGAACCGTGATTCCGCGCCGCCGTTAATTTCGAGCACGGCGTAATTTCGACGAAATTTTTATCGCCCTCCACCGACGGCTACGAGGCCGGCACTTTTGAACCGCGCTCGAAAACCCGACCACCACCGCCATCATCGCCCACACCACCACCGTCACCACCACCACCACCACCATCACCACCACCACCACCACCGCCACCCCCCCACCAACGTCCCTATGCTGTATCGAACTTTTGGTCGGAAGTATGACACGGCTCGATAGATGAAAACCGGGGGATCAAACAATGATCCTTTGTCGAAAAATGCTAATTTGCCGGGAAGAAAGCTGTATCGCTTTTTGCACGGCACCGGGGCCAGCCCCCTTTTTCGGGCGGTTTATTGGATGTGTTACATGAGGGAAATTAATGGCGGGACGCCGGCGTGTGTACTGTACTCGGATTATTTTTGTGCTTCAGGTTTTATTGAAGAGCAATGTGGTTTTAGTAATAATTTTGGTTCAAAGTGTATTGTAGAACCACTGGAACTGAAATTGGTACATTATGATACTTGCTACTTTGCGTGGTAAATAAATACTCAAATTTGTACTTGTTCCGGTTCGAGTTGTGCTAGTTCTGTCAACCTTCAATACCCTTATAGCACAATATAGAGACGACATACCTAAACTGCTCATGTCGGTTTTTATGATCTATGAAAATTCCACGATATTTCTAAAACACAAGTTTCGATGTAACTTAAAAAATGACGATATTATAAATGAAATTCTACTTCCTACAAGTTCTCTACGGAATAATCTTAATTTAATCAATGTCAAGATCGAATCAACATGTTTCTCAATCGTACCTCGCCGATTGCTAAAATCCTGTGACACCATGAAAACATTTTCACATCATTTTTGAAACTACAAAAGCCGCAAACACACTCTCCGGTCTCGTTCCGTCGGATAAAATTTTTCCGGGGGATTTTTCCGCGCAAAGGTTTTTCTCAGCTCGGTTGCAGCTCCGAGCAGTGATAAACATAAAACTGTTTTTTCCCTCATTCGAATAGGCAAAGTGAGAGGGCATCTATTGGTATACACACACGAAGCAGTAATTCCCGGTGGCCGTAATACCCGCAGGTTATCCCCGAAAGTATATCCGCGGAATGATAACATGGATTTGCCGATAAACGTTATCGATCCCGGCCCTCCCCGTGCTCGCCAACCGCTTTCCACGTTAGAACGGGTCGCGATAATATAGTCGTTGTAAAATTATGGCCGCCATCGTCTCTCTCTTTCACGGGGGGCGGCGCTCCTGCTTCTCCGCGGAGATCGAACCCTCTCGTTTTCGCGTTATAGGTGCTACCACACTCCGAGCCTATGAATACTAAGCAGTTTATAAAAATGTTGATTTAGCACCTTTGCCAACTTATGCGCACCCGGCCGCCGGGTCGCTCGCCTAACCCCGGGACCTTTCTTTCTTCGACGTCTGCGTCGGTGGTTTTTATGCCGGCGAGCGCGATCGCCGCGGTGCTAAAACTTTCAAAGCGCACTCCATCGGAGGAATATGAAATTTCGGAAAATATTCGACCCCGGGATACCGTTCCCGAGACCTCCGGGTCTCGAACCATCGGCGAGCTATAATTTTGTTTACGGAGTTGTCTGCTAAGAGTGTTCCCACGCAGAGTTATGGTTTTTTCCATTTCATTTCATCGAATTTTGAACGGTAATGCCCGATTCTGAGCTTATTGGCGATGGAATTCGGTGGTTAATTCTTTTCGTAGCTCGAGTCCATATTTCAAATTTTTATTATAATTTAAATACATACACTGACGCTCTACCTTTATAGAACAAATTTATACAGTCGATTCTCTTGAAAATTAAATTGAATAAATTCCATAGCTGTGTACGAGGAGTTTTGTGGACCTATGTGCGCCAGGATTTAATCCATCTTCATCCTTCATTTTCCCAAGTCAATTTGTTGCTTTGAAGCTAATTAACGCGATGGTGAAAAGTCAATACAATGGGGGATTGAATGGTTGAATTTATAAATTTCGATACCAAAAATAAAAGAACACGGTAACACCGATTGTTGACAATTTCAGGAGGAAATTGACGCATTGCTACGAAGGTTGAATGAAGGTGAACATGGCTGCCACACATTCAACATTATTGTATTCGTAGATGGCGCTTTTGTTTCACATTTTCTATGTCATATTATTTCGTAGTTACGTTGACTGAAAGAATTCTGAGCTTGAATTTTATTAGAAATTCCAAACCCATACTCTGATTTTTAAAATTCCGATATCTTTTTAACCGTTCAGTTTATTTTTTAGTCGAGGCATCGGTGATAGCCAAAAAATGTTTCAAACGAAAGTTGTTTGCTACCGAGTGAAACGTACAATCTATCAAATTAGTTTTTCGATATTTCGCTTGTTTATTTGATATTTTGCAAGATCTGGACTTTTCGTATTACAATGAGAAGAGCTTACCCGAGCCGAGCGAACAGGCAACCAGCCAAAGACAAAATCCCATCCGAAACAGCGAGTATCCTCGTCATCCTGATCGACCACGCAGGACCTCACCCCTGGCACGATGTGCAATCAATGAAGCGTCGATCGCAACGAGGACCTCCTGATAGCCGAGGATGATCCTCCACCGGGGTATCTTCATCGAAGAAACCGTATCCAGGGTCCGCCTGTAGGCGAGATCAAAGGTCCGAGGCTGGATGGTCGTTTGCGGATGTTTTTAAGCATGATCGGAGCTAGGGGGGGGGGGGAGTGGATACTCCCGGACCAAGTCCCTCTGTAACCCAATTTGATGTCCCTCCGGGTTCTCGGGGGGCGCGCGAGTAGTCATCGAGGAGTGGGGTGGGGATAATTACCGATTAAAGAGATTAAATCCCGCGGCGTATCGATTCCTGGGCCTATAATCGAGCCGAAAGAGGCCTCGAGGGGGGCGATGGCGGAGAAAGAAGAGCCGAGAGGTGAACTCAGGCCGTGGTTACCAACTGGTTGGTGATGGAGAGGGAGGGGGTGGGGACCATGGTTCAGAAGGGAGCACGGGGAACGGCGGGGTCGCCTTTGTTTCTGATTTGAGGGGCATCCTTACGAACGGGTTAGCCGCACCAGTGATCACCAACGCTAATTACAGCGGATCAGTCCGGACGAGTTTAAAACTCATTCCCTCCCCGGCGTTTTAAGCGGCGCGAAAGGGGCTTCCCGGCTCGCTGCTGATTGGCCGGCCGGGATGACACCAAAGTGCCCCAACATGGCGTCTTATCTGATTTCAACCGGGGGGGAGAGAGGACAGGGCGGAACGTTATTACGACTTCCGGAGCCGTTTATTCGATTAATCCGAATTCGAGGAGTTTTCGTTTGCCCGTCGCTCCTATCCCTCCCCCCGACCTCGTCCGCACCCTTTGCTAATCTTCTGAGCCGTTCGTTCCGCTCGATGATGCGCTCCGCGGTTTGCAGATCCGCGAAACAACGGCTCGATGCCGTCGTTAACCAGAACCGCTCGATTTCCTTCGACATTTTCCCCGGTCGACCCCTGGGTTTCTGCGATTTTAACGCGAGCGCTCGAAAATCTCCAAAGATTCGATTGTCTTCGGTCGACGATTTTCCTGCATGGATTATTCCTTGCTCGTTCCTCTGTAACAAAGCGTACATGGATTTTCTATAATGTCTGACTGCGAATAAGGGGGCCATATCAACCAATCTCGTCTCTGCTAATTCCTAGCTCTAGTAAATAAACGATAATTTAGACACTACGTTCGTGTCCCCAGGAATTGAAAAATCTGACAGGCTTGATTTCAACCTATGCACAACTTCTGCCAGAAGTCCAGAAGACAACAATCGCAGCGAAGAGACCCAACGCATCACACCAACCTTACAATTTCCAAAAACCGCCAAAAGTCAATCTCAGATCTCATCATCTCTTTCCGAAAGCGCCGGATCAGATTCCTTTCACCACTCCACGTCCCCGTCAAAGCAATCATCCCCGGGACAACGGGAGCAACAACGGCAGAGCAACGCGACGACTTATACAAACGCGATTAGGCTACGAATCCGGGAAACGAGGTGCCCTGCCATACGGTCTCGTATGATTCGTCGAGGGACAATTCAGCAGTCGACTTTTCCGGAAGGTAGCTGAATCGGATCGCGTCCGCCATTGTAATTGAACGCGGAGAATGCAACAGAGAGATGCTGCCGGGAGAAACTCGGGACGCGGATGCTCGTGCAGTAGGTCCTGTGACAGGACTCCGGTCTGAGGGAGCGAAGGGACGCCGGAATCGGCAGGACATCGCGGGATACAGATGTTCTACAAAACAGCCGAGCCACCGAGTCCCTCTCATAATAGGCGACACCGGGTTTATACGAGGACGCTAAGTAGCAATCCCGCAGGACTGCCGGCACAATGCCAGACCCTTCGTGTATTTTGACTTTTTGACAGATGGCTGTTGGCCTGCGAGCTGTCTCGGATGACTTCCGCTCGGCGTGCGCGCCGCGACGAGAACGCCGAGGACGGGACGGCATTCAGGCGAGCACGTAACGCTCCTGAATCATTTATCGGAGGGATTAAAGCCAGGAAAAAACGCCCGGGGGATCGCCGGATGCCTGTAGTTTTTACCTATGGAAAGCGTACTGTCATTCCCGGATTGTACAATTTGTTGCTCGGCTTTGTCGCGACGGTGTCCTCCTCTGGGATCTTCAGATTGTTTGATCGACATGATAAATAGGCCTGGTGCACCGCCGAGGGATTTCGGGTGTTTGTGTCTTCAGTGTCAAATTCACAGTTGGCATTCGAGTGCTTTATTTGCCGAACTCGTTCATTGATCTTCGTCCTGCAGCTTGAAGCATGTGAAAAAGTCAAAAATATGTGGATAACGTATGAACTTGATAAAGACAGGAGAGTGTACAGAGTGTACAGAGTATGCGAACTCGGTTCTCTAACAGGAACAACTTCTACATTCAGATGTCTCCGAAAAAGTTGAATGAGCCCCAAGTCCATGAACTAATCTTTACGTCATTGAGCAGCTAAGCGTCTCCAGCCAACGGCCAGCTCGAACGACTTAATGCGTCCACCACCTGGGCCATCTTCGCGCACCGACCACAAAAGAGGACGACGCTGGCATCGAAACACTGTCGAAGCAAGCCAGCATGAGATCGCTAAAAGAGCCCCATCTCCCAGGAAGCGTCTCATGAAGATTCAATTGGCGCCTGCGATTCTCCGTCGACGATTTGGCAGAATGATCGCACAAAGAGGAACCTTGCGGGAGTCTGGGCCAGCGGATGGCCCGGAATGCTACTCGGTGGGTCAGCTCCGTGTCGAACGGGCCCGGTAAACATCTCATCAGAGCAGAATGGGCCCTGCCACGAAGTCGACCAGTGTTTACAAAATCTGGCGGTCCGGTGTCCCGCTAAACGCGTCCGCAGGTAAAGCTTCCTCCGGGTCTCTCAGCACGAGCACGCTCGCCGCGCGTTACCGATTCATCCCCGGAGAGTCTCCGGTCGTTCACGGGACATCCCCCGACTCGTCCAGGGTTGTACACCGGAGCCAGGAAGAAATAATTGCCCGTAAAAGCCGCGTCGCCCCGCTAACTTCGTGAGCCGGCTGAATGGCGGCGTGGCAGCGGGGGACGAGCTGTTGTGACCGTCGCCACAATGAAATCCTTCGAACAGGACACTGTGTAAACGCTTCCGCGCGGGAGGCCCGCCGTGCTGATGACTCCTTTTGCCCGCGAGCTGCTCCCACGAACCAGAATTCGATTCGCCTTTGTTGCCCGATCCGACCAGAAAACGATGACTCTATTCCGCTTGGGACCCGACCGGCCCCGTTGCGTCATCGCTTTCACTTTCTGACCTGGTTCCACGGGCCCTCCCCCGATTTTCCACCGTATTCTCGGACCCTTTGGGCCCTGCCAAGCCCTCGGGTCTCGGGAAAAGGGTTGATTTTCTGGTTCAACGGGCGAGTTTCGTCTTCTAGAATTTTTCATCGCACTTTCAGCAATGTTTGTCAATTTTTTAAATCTAGGATTTGCTTGACCTGTTCAGTGCTCAAAAGTGCGGGCCATTTTCATCCAGACTCCACTTTTGGATTTTGTGAATGCGTGTCCTCAGAAATTTTACGGGTATAAGACAAACAGGGGGATATAAAACTGTAAAAAAATTCTTAAGATAGTGTCGTATTGTCTTGACTGGTTCTATAGAGAACCAATTAAAAGAGGAAATCGATTTTCGTTTTATTCCAGTTTGATAGAGGCAGAGAATATTTATTTTGCATAAAAGTCCGCAAGTTTTGTGGCCGAAGTAGAGCGCTAAACGGACGATTAGAGAAGTGCTGGTCGAATGAATTTGTAATTGCGATGTCCAAATGGAGTATAATTTAATTTCGAATGCATGACGATCGAGGTAACTGTGACAAATGAAAACTTTCCAGTTCTGGTTTGATTAATTAAATTCTATTGTGGACTATTTCAGAGGTCCGTATACGGCAGCGAACGTGCTAAATTTCGCCGGAAATATTTGTCGCGGCGGGCGAAGATTGCGCGGCAAATTAGAAACCGAGGGCGCACGATCGTCGGACGTGGCGATTCCGCTTGGGCCTTGATATTAAATCGCAAGCTGTTCGCGGGAACCTGAAAGCACCTTTGGAACTGCTCGTTCCGCCTCGGTCTCCATCGGATCCGGGCCGCGGTTCCGCAAGGTGTTCTCGGTGTAATTCGACCGGCGTAATTCTCGTAAAGTTCAATCGTTCGCGCGGCCATTCCGCGCGTCGAATGGCTACTCCCCGCGGGCCGGCGATCAAATATCAGCGTATACACTTAAGCTCTTATGCAAACTGCATCCCGATGCGTCGCGCGCGGCGCAATTTCGATCGCGCTGCGCCCGGAAACGCGCCATTACCAGCCACGGTAATGTTTATCAGTCGGACGGTATATTAAAGAGTCTGAAGCGGGAATATTTTATCGGGGGTTCGCGAAATAGGAGTGCATGGTAAATTTGAAAAGTTGGTAATGATTGAGGAGACGGCGAAATTGAATATTATAATTTATTGCTTATTGCGGCGGCACTGCGGCACGTCCGTTGTCCGGGCGGGACGCGAGCGAGATTTTTGTGTCCCGCCGCGGTAATTTTATTAAATTTTTCGAGCCCTTTGATGCCTCGTTATTTCAATTACTTTTCGATTCGTTGGAAACTGCGGCCCGGGGGTCCAATACGTTAAGCATGGTAATAATGAGACTGTAGATTTTGATTGATTCGAAGCGCCTAAAAGTGTTCAGCATTTTTCAAATGCGAATCTGTAAATGATCGATTGATCGGGGACAAATAAAAATGTCGATCTCACCGTGACGAGGGGTGAATCGTTGTAATTTGTGATGAAGTTTCTTTCCGATCGAATCGGATCGGGAGACGCTATAGTTAAACACAAATTTTGTACTTCTCAATCTCCATGCGACACTCGAGAAACCTTGCCGGGAAAGAAGTAAGCCGCGTCAAGGACAGTCCTCCGTGACTCAGTCCGTCCCACAAAGAGAAGAACGGCGTAACAAAACAATTCAGTGCTCCGGCGTTGCTTTCAGAAAGCTGACGCATGTAGACACATTAGATCGTCATTTCTCGTGGTCCGGCAGGACAATTACGGGTCCCGGGATAACGCGTATAAGCATTTAAAAAGAGACGCGTCCCGGAGATCCTCGGACCGCGTGTCCCGGCGACTGGCCCCGTGGAACCTGACCACCCTGAGCGGCATGATTTATGGGGAGCCGTCGTAATAGCGCGCGATTCACCGCTCACAGAAAAATATTTGTGCCGGGGGACTCGATTGTGCTCCGCCCGGAGATCTGGCCAAACATTTTCATTTGTGGAAGACGGGAACAGAAAGAGAGATCGTCGGAGAGAAAAAGAAGAAAAAGAAGAAAAAGAAGAAGAAGAAGAAGAAGAAGAGGAGGAGAGAGTAGTTTGGAGGAAGAATCGGGGAACAGGGCAGAGAAACCGGGACACCGAGCAGCCGGCACATAATAACGGGTCGAACGATCGGGAAAAGTGAAACGTCACCGATCCGCCATTCTTCGAGGTCGTTCTCCTCTCTTCTGGACGGGGTACACGAAAGAGGACCACCTGTGCTCTGACGTCTTATTTCGTACGGCGGCGCACGGCCCACGGCGATTACCGTTTAACGATTACAACCGTGTCCACGGATACCCGTAACGCCTTCATTCATTACCGCCCACCGCTCCCGGGGCCTGACGGCCGCGATTAATTAATGCTGCCCTCGGCGCTTAACGAGTCCGACTCCGCTGACGACGCTCGAGCATCGAACGATAAATTATTCGAAATTCCCCGATGCAATATGCACCTGTGATACCCGAGTCTGCCAGATAAGCTGCGAACTTCTTGCTAGGAGCTCGTGCAACGTAAGGTCCGTAATCTCTGCGCGATAATGTTTCTTTTCGCAGTTTATTTGATACGATGCTTCCGATCGAACATCACTGCTACGAAGCGGACGTGTTAAACGGAGAAGTAACGATTGCAGGTCGCAATAAATTCATTTATACCTCCGCGAAATTTCGATTAGATCCGTGGCAAGCTATGCCAGCGACAAGGCGGAAAAAGAAGACGCGACAGCAGAAATTAAGCGAAGCGGTGGCGCTCGCGTGCAACTTCCGAGGATCGTCATTGTGAAGGAGAAAGAGACGTTCCCATTGAGCCGGTTCCTCGGACGAGTTCCACGGGTGGCACTCGTCGGTGTGGGTGGCATTTTCTCACTGCGAGTTTTTCGCTCCTTGGTCGCTGGAATCGTAGACGATCCGTTTGAATAGAAGGAGCCCCCGTCCCTTTTTCTTCCTTTTGGGTTCGCGCGCGTCTTCGCACACTCCTCTCTCCCTCCTCTGAAATCGCATTTATGCGCGAGTTACGAGCGACCCTCTTCTGCCTACTCCACTTTTCGTATACCTTTATGGTAGCGCCATAGAGACGTCAATCAGTCGGCGTTGCCTTCCTTTCACGAATAATTCTAAAGTCCGTCCCTTCGTCAATCGATCCGCAACCTTGCTTCTTCCATCTCTCCCTCTTTCTCTCTCTCTCTATCTTTTACTATATCTCATCTTCTATCTTGCTCTCTGTCCCCGTCTCCCTTTCCCTCGACAACGTTCTTTCTCCCACCAGTCGCTCGTCGCGGAATCCGCAAATCGGAAAATCGGAGCGCCTGCATCTGCATGAATGCAACCGCAGTCAGGACGCTGGGAAGAGGGGAGCGGAGGATCAGAAGACTCAATCGGTCCTGACGCGTATCGCACATCTGCGAGATCCGTTCGCGACGCCGCTGCCAAGAATAGCGTCCCGCTATCCGTATCCGGTCACCGTGATCTCACCGGCCGGAAGATATGCCCGCCGGATGAATTCGATCGGTCGCCGCAGAAAGATAAACCTCTTCCACGAACGCTAAGATCCACGGACACGATCCGCCGCGATCAATCCGTGACGCGGGCCTCTCCGCAGGGACGAGGGAACAGGTGGACCGTGCCGAAGTTTATTCTTAAAGTAGTTAGTCATCTTTTCTTTCCAGCCCTCTGCTTTGTTGCGGCATTTCACAGCCGATTAGACCCGCGACGAAGACTTTAAACGAAACCCGGCGAATATTGTGGCTGGCGAATGATGCCGGTTGAAATTAAATTCTATTGACTACAACTGTGTTGTAATTTAATACAACCTCATTGTCATTAACAAATCGCGGCGTATTTTCTAATTTAAGGAATGCAACGATCTGTTGAATTTATTGATGGATTGAATTTAAGAATGGATTTATTCATCAATATTTAGATACCGCAGTATGTATTCGTCTTAACATGGAGAGATTGTTGAGGATAGTGGTGCTTACAGGATCTAAAATTACAGTTTCATCAAATCTGTTAATATTGTAATTATTACTCATATCAGTGATTTCATATTAGTCATATTGGTGATGAAACTGGTCAAATTCACAATACTTCGAACATATTCCGGGAGACTTTCTTTTGCAAAATGATTTCGACGGAGAATTCCATAAAGGTGTGCAGCATTTAACAACATATTTATATAGAAAATAGTAACGAAAAGCGATTTTTTATTTAGTCACGACTAACACCAAGTTGGAGCAGAAATGTACAAAAATGCTGACCGAGCGCAGAGGAGTTGAAATCGTCGTGTCACAGCGTCAGGGTGACCACGAATGAAGGAAGATGTCTTAGCGATGAAAATGCGGACGACAATAATTTCCGTGGGCAGAGGACTCGGTTATGCGAGCGTTCGCAATGGTAGGACCTCGGGGGTTGCATCTGCACCTCCGTAACGCGAAGTTGTTGCCGCGAATCGATCGTCGGGCTTTGGGGGTGTGCGGGGTATGGGAAGCGGTAGCAGGAGCAAGCGGAGAACGTGGAGGAAGAGGAAGAGGAAGAGGAAAAGGGGGTGGGCGGTGGTCGGCGGTGGTGGCAAACGAACGAAAAAATGCAGCAGTCCGGTGCAGCGCGGCGGCCGATTATCGGAGACGAGAGACGTCCGTACGGACGTGCGGACGGATGAACGGACGCGGACGGTTTGACTTTGCATGAATGCGCAGATGCGGGTGCAACAGCTTGCGTAACGCGGCCGACAAAGAGCAAAAGGGAGACTTCGCACAGCCATATTGCCTCCTGTCAATCACAACGGCCGCGCGCGTTTCGTCTCGTCTCGTCTCGTCCCGTTTCGTCTGTTTCTCTTCTCTTCCCTCGTCTCCCGCGGATCGTTGAATTTTCCTCTCTCCTCTGCCAGCATCCACCCATCCGCCGCCACCCCCTCCCCGAAACGGTTCGCGTGACGTTCATCCCCGTTCGAAACCCTCTCTCGCCCGTGTGCAACGAACCACCCCCCACCGCCCCCACACACGGATCGACACAGAGAACGGGCCGATCGTTGCGGAGGAAACGCGACAATTTCGCCGATTGGACATCCCTGTTCTCGAGGAGCCACCGATTCATACGAATGCTGATGAGTCCGTCGATTGATCGGCCCCCGAGAGCCAGGTTTCGGACGCCAGGTCACCGACAAAAGCGTGGCCGCCGGCCAATAAAATATATTGCCCCGATCCTCTCGGCCAACGAAGATCGCGAAAGATCGAGCGCCGATTGGGCAATTGCACGGCCCAGCTCGATCTCGCAGATTGATTCGACGAGGAGGTGGACCGCTGCAATCCTACTTACTCAAACACACACATATACTCTCTCTTCCTCTCTCTATCACTCTTTCTCTCTGCTAACGACTGATCAAATTCGGGGAAAAAGTTTCTTCCGCTGATTGGACCTGTCGTGGTTGTTTCGGCGACTACGAGCGGGTAGGTGCTTTGAAGAATAAAATTATTTTACAGATTGCTCGGACGAGATATTGCTTGCTGAAAACCAACTTTGGTTGCACAAATTATGCAACGTACCCAGAAGAAGAAGAAGAAGTCTGTAAGAGAATTAATATATTGGAGGATTGCAGAACACCCGACGACTATCAAGAAAAACAACAAAGTTTCTATCAAACTGAAAAAGAAATTCAACATTCAGTGTGTGTATTGATTATCAATCTTCCTTGATAAACAGACTGCGGATTTTATGGATTTATGAGAAAGGATGGATAGGTACGAATTAAAATAGTGTAAAGGTTAGGAGAATTTAAGAACATCGACCCGTCACTTTCCAAATTTCTAATTTGGCCCCTATTTCTTAAGATTTACGTAGAACATTTTCATTTTTTATAAAGATTCGCAATCTATCGATAAGTTTTAGTGGCATTTACAAGTAGTTTTGGAAACAGTGATCCGACGATACGTATCAGTCGTTTAGAAAATCAGTGATTATTCAACGTACAAACTAAGACTGCCGACGATATTAATCAATTAGCGGGCGTAGAGAATCAATGAATTGATCATCCAACGTGAACTAAGATGACCGATAGCTTCAGGGGTGCACGCCGTTGTGGCATGCACACGGTTCCAGCGCGAGATCTTGGAGGTGTATAGTATATCGTGGTCGGGATCGTTTGTTTCTGCGGACCGTTTAGCCAATTGCCGCAACAAAGGCGCTGCTGGCTCGCGGAGGGGTTGTTTGTAGCCGGAGTAATGGCCGCCGAGGTAACCCTCCTCCCTTGTCCCTTCGAGCTTCAGCTCCGGTGAGCTCGTCCCACCCCCGGGCCGAAGAAAGACAGCGCAGCGCGCGCGGAGGGCGAGCCGTTGTAGGAAAAAGGGAGAAGAGGATCGAGGAGAGAGAGAGAGAGAGAGAGAGAGAAGCAGGACGAAGAGGAAGAAGAGGTGAACGAGGAGGACGACGACGGACGAGGAGAAAGGGGAGGGAACCGGGACGAGGTACTCGATCTACCCCGTACGGCGGAGCATTCCGCGCGGCTGCAGGTTTTGTAGGTAGATATGGGGGCGGGTAAATCCGAACAGGAAAGCAGCCCGGCGCGTTCGAGAATCGGGGATTTATTCGGAAACTATTGCACGAGGGGGCGGTAGGTGTAGGTGGCGTAGGAGTAGGTGGAGAGGCGAGTTTAGAGGGCATGGGTTGAACCGGTGGTATATACTCGGTCGAGCGAGGTTCGGGGGTGGCAAGGAAAACCCGAAGAGAGAGAGAGAAAGAGAGAGAAAGAGAGAGATAGAGGGTGCAGAGGAGGATGAGGACGAGAATGAGGGTGGAGGATCGAGGGTGGTTCGGGTATATCCGGTGGTAGCTAAATGCTTCCACCTCTTTCCTGGTCGCGCCTCCGGATCCGGCGGCGTCGTTCACCGGCGGATTCCCTCTAAACAGCTCGAAAACGCTCAAACGTAATATATTATCGGACGTATACGGAGCAGCGGCGTATTTATCTGAGCAACGACGCGACGCCGGGGGGTGTGGGCAGAGCAGAGCGACGCGGAGCGACGCAGAGCGACGCTGGCACGCCGGCCGGCCGAAAGAGGGAGCCGTCGTAAAGCTGCCAGCGCAAAGTATTGCATAAATAAGTGCGCCAGCGAAATATTCATGGCCGTGCCAAACCGTCCTTCCACCCACGCTCGCCGCGTACATAGATGCACACGTACATAGGACGCGTCTCTGTGTTGCGGCCAGCGGGCGCGAGCCGACCCTCCCTCCGCCCTCCCACGACCATCAACCTCCGCCTGAGCCGGATATCCCGCGTCGTTTCTATATCACCTACCCCCGAAAAGCGCGGATCTATTCATGAGCGTCTCTATCAGTAGCGCCTCTCGTCGATAAATTTACTCGCGGCGCCCCGGTGTTGCCCGCACCCCCTGCGCCCGTGCTACCCGAAGAAGGCCCGTATTTGCGTACGGGCCAATACCCGGATACCGAAACAGTCCGAGACCGGTCGTAAATTCCCCACCGCGAAACCGCTGCTACCGATGATTTCGTTTGATCCCTCCACCTTCACGAAATTGTTACGCGAGGATCGGACTAGGCGATGATAGTTTCGCAGATGATCGTAGGCTCTCGGTACTGTATCTCGATACGGCGAAGTCATCGGGTCTTTTACTAAACTTTACTTAGGACAATGTGACGATAGTATTGAAAAGATTCGCGACTCTAGAAAAATAGAAAATCGTAACTACCCCGGCGCAATTTGTCGAATCTCAACCCGATTTCAGCCGGTAACGTCTCACAAGGTCGCGTGCGCAGATCCAGGGTCGAAACGACCCTACTAACCCCCAAACCGACACTCGCTACAACTATCATCACCGGGAAAACCACCGCCATCGGCTGAATCGTTCGCGAAAGAATTCGGTCGGTTCGGGGGTGACTACTTGGACGTTACACGCAACGCTTGTCGCCGCCGGCGGAATCTCGGCGAAAGGGTGCAGCCAACAAGGACGTAAGGCAGACACGAGGGAAGGGCTGCGACGGAAAAAGAGGTTGATGGAGGGGTAAACGCGAGGACGGAGGTGGAGGTCGAAAGAAGTCTCCATCAATAACGCACGTCCGCGCCTTGAGACGTGGAAGACCGCAAGATTAATCACCCTTCTTCTCTCGCTTTCTTGCCTACGTTTATACCCGTACGCACGACAATCGGGAGGAGCCCTCCGGCTTCTTCAAACAAACGTAGCCGCGACGCTCCGTCGAAGCTTATCCTCCTTTTCTCGCTTTTTATCCGTTCCGCTCGCTCTGCCCCACGGTTCTCGACGCATTCCGCTCGGCGCTCGGCCGCGTGTACCCGCCGCCAATCAGGCGAAAGAGAGATTTTTGCAAACGCCCTCCGGCTTTTTTGCCGAACAATCGAAGCCCCGCGGCCACCGATAGTTAATTGCGAAAATATAAATGCCGGCTAATCGGCCCGACGGAACGTTTTTGCACACACGGTTTGCTCGCAGCGGCGCCAGAAGATGTCCCGAAGAAGAGTGTAATTAGACTGGCTGATTTAGAGAGTACCGTGGAATTCCTCGGGGTGGGGCAGAGGTCTGATCGCTCGTGTCTCATGGCGCGATTCTTCGTTGGATCACTGCGAGACTTCAAGTTCCTGTAGATTTGCTACGAAATTCACTTGTTACCAGGTACAAGAACCACTTAAAAACGTTTCCTTTCTTTAATATATTTACTGGGTCGAAAGTGATACATATTAATGCTATTAAATTCTCTCAATCTTCACACTGTACCAAATTGCTGTCACTCATTTTTGTCGTGAATGCATTTTCGTCTTTACCTTTGGTTTGAAAGTGGTGGAAAATATTTGACCAGTTCAACAGATGCAGAATTTAATTATTGCACCAGGCGGGGCAATGATGTCGTAGTTGGAGGAGGGTAATAAGACGCGCAACGCACAGAGCTGTACCATCGGCGGTTAAGCCCATAAACGGTGCCGGTATCGACATCAACAGCTCGCTAGCACCGTTGGGGTGCGAGCCGGGGCCCAAGTTAAACACATGTTACGTATTAGCGAAGGATATTGGGAGCGGACTGCGCACCGGTTGTTTACCTCCACGAATACGCGACTATTTCCGTTGTGCAGCCGCTTCCGTGGATCCTCGCGCCGCGGGAATGTCTCCTCTGGCAGCGGGGATCGTTGACAGTCCGCCAACTGACGGGGGAAATCGAACGGAGAACTCGTAAATTTCGACCGCGATGTAACGTTCGAGCGGTCGAAATAGCTCGAAGAAAAACAACGACGACTCGGTTCGACACGATTCCGAAAAATCTCGATCCTCCCCTTCTTTCTTGGGGACTTCTCGGGGACGGTTTTAACCTTCTACGACGTTCCCATCCTGCTGACATAATTACGCGGAGAAGGAGACACATCTGTCTGAATACGTTCAGTCTATTCTCTGGAAAGACACTTTTCAATATTTTAAATAAAAATTGATGGGGACTGCAAAGACGCATTAACCCCTTAACGCACAGTTAAAAAAATCAATTTTGGATGTACTGCGCTTTTGTTCCATGGAAAAAGGCTACATTTTATTCTTGAATGAATAAGTGTTATAGCTTACAATCCCATGTAAATGATAAATATCAATCAAACGATTCTTTTTCTTTGCTTTCACATTGTTATTTTGAATTCTCGATTATATTCGAGTGTGAAAAATTATAGCAGCATAAAGTACAACGCCGCTCGAATTATCTCGAGTGTGCACGAGCGTACAAGTTAAGGTGTTAAAGGGATAATGTTTGTTAAATCAATTTCTTTGAATATACAGAGTGGCAGGTGGCACGAAAAGGGGGTGAGTCCACAGAGAAAAGTAAGTCAAGTAAGTCAAAAGTAATATAACATAAAGAATTATTAGAGCAACCTGTGCAGTAAGTGCGTCAGCATCGCCCGCTGAATAA
Organism: Halictus ligatus; assembly: GCA_028454255.1. Classification (NCBI taxonomy): domain Eukaryota; kingdom Metazoa; phylum Arthropoda; class Insecta; order Hymenoptera; family Halictidae; genus Halictus; species Halictus ligatus. Next base: position 6,168,211 of record CM052137.1, read on the forward strand.
GTCGCGAGAAATAGAGCCGTCGACGAACGATAGGGTGTCGTGGTATTTGAAGCAAGAGTGCAATTGATATTCGCGCCGTCGCTCGACGCGACGGTATGGGGTACACGGTGGATAACTTCATTTCCGCGAGGTGGACGCGATCTTTACACCGAGTTACCTCCGATATCCAGCTGCGAGCGGTTGATAACACGCTCCTCCCCCTTCTCGCGGGGGCCCCCGACGGGGACGAAGAAGCTAGCCGGCCGTGAGGGGGCCAGGAGGGGGCTGACGACCGCATCGTTTCTCTTCATCCGCAGCTGTAAGCCGAAGAAAGAGGGGGCGGGCTGGGTTTACGCGGTTTTTCTACCGCGCGTCATTAATATCCGTTGCTGCGACGCCTCCTCGCAATTTGTCAACATCTGATATTTAATTTCACGCCCTTTTACCTTGCCCGTGGCCTAGCCCGACCTGGCCCCCGCGACGCCACCGTGCTCGCGTACGTTTGCCTGCGCGTGTTCGTGTGGGTGGATGACGACCGTTCTTCGAAAAACTTCGCGCCGCGAAGAATGTATCCCCGTTGACGAAGTTGTCCGTGACTTCTTGCCCGGGCGGCTCCACGAAAAACCGGATGGACGCTTGTCCTCGCAAATTGGGAACTCTGGGGACGAGGGGTTGGGACTGACGGTGGCAAACTTTGGGGAAACGGACTCGCCGATTTTGGAAGTGTGATCGTTGAAGAGGAAGTTGCGAAATTGTGGGGAAGGTTTTTGGCTGTGTTCCTTTCTCGGTGTATTTATTGAGAAATATTTTATTACACTCTAGCTTAGCCTTCCGTGTTCCAGATTCTTTGTTTAGTATATTTGTTGTTGAAGCCGCGAAATTCTGGGAAACATTTCTGGCCGTGTTCCTTTCACGGTGACTTTACAGAGAAATATTTTATTGGATTCAGCTTTTCGTGTTCTAGATTCTTCGTTTAACATATTTCTTTGTGAGAATGTACATCTTCTAGATGAGTGTATAATTTTTGCGAGCTACGAGTTTCCTCTCCAAACGCGATTTATTTCCACCAGAAATAGTACAATCCAACAATCGGCAGGGGATTAAGTATTCAAGCTGGTACAGTCAGCGTAGCACGGTCATGTTTCCAAAATACTGTTTGTAGGATTGACTAGTTCATAAAAGGTTCGCCACACAACAGGATTAAAAGCTTTACTACAGACCTGAGAGAAGTGCAGCGAAACCTGAGCTTGTAAAAATCTATTCCACGATTTCGTTCATTCGATTGTATTGTAAGCTGGTTTGTTTACTTAATCACGCAAACATCGGTTGACAGACAGCCTCGGCATTTGCGTGTAGGCAGGCAATGGGTCCGGATTAACATACAGGCCATCAAGCAGCCCGAACTTTGGTCAGGTTCCCCTGGGAAATCCGAAAAAACTGACATGGATGAAGTAGGGTGACAACGCTGGAATGGACGAAGATGGTTTCGGTTTCTGGGTTGTACATCCGCCATAGTGCGAATGGACAGGCATAAAATTAAGAACGAGAAATGTAAGTAAGTGCAATCTTGTAATATTTATACGTGTACCAGGTCACATTTTATGCTCAGTATTGTTGGCGTTAAATTCTAAGCTTGCTACTGTGCCAAATCGCAATTCCAGTGGCTAATTTCCGTCCAGGAGTCGATCAACTCGGCATTCCGATGATCGGTGACCAAATTCAGGTCCCAATTTCGCCAAGGTCGACGGTACAAGCAGTTCGACTCGTCGTGTAAAAAGTGGAGCGCGGGGAATGTCGCGACACCATCCCCAACAACCCCGTGTCCGTCGTTTACCAGCATTTTTCATCGTTCGGCAAGCAAGCGAGCAAGCAAGCGAGCATCGTCCGTTTTTTACCCTCTTGCTCTGATATCGCCGCTGATATACCGTGGTAGTAGCAAGTAGATATAAACGTGGCGGCAACCAGAAGATAATAGACGCCAGGCTGGCCTCCCGGGTGCCGTTAATCATCGGGGATGAGGGCTGTACGTGGTGCCGGGGCGCGCACGATGCGAAACCGCAGGGATACGACGTTGCTATGACGCGGGGGGCGGGGGATGAACGGGGCTACGGGGGCGGTTATGGCGTTAGATGGTCAGTTCCAAGGGAAACGGAAGTGACCGCACGCCCCGAGCAATAGGTATCCCGTGGGGCAGCCGCCTGATGGACGTTGCCGGTCCGCTCGTTTCTTCCTCCGTCTTGTACCGGCCGTGTTTCGCACTTAATTAATCACTACAAATCCCGTTCGAGTCAAATGAGCCTCGCGCGCCTGTCATCGACCGCCTCCCGCCTGTTGATTTAATTATCGAGCGTTCTGATCCGCGAGCCACTTGCTCCGATCGACCGAAACTCAGGAGATATTGACTATGATTGACACGTTCGCCGCCGGCGTTTGTTTCTCCGTTTACCCTCGGTGTTAAAATGTTTTGGCAAATACTACCTGCCGACGAGGTATCAAAACTACCTTAATTTAACTAATTTAGCAGGAGGAAGTTACGAAATCTACGGATATTGTGCACTACGATTTCAGGCAACAATTTGTACAAGGATTTACCTATCTTTAAGTAAATTCCGGGAACATAAAGCATCCAGTGCTACCCAGAAGAGCGTACTTAAAAAATAATTTTCCAAGGAACTGACTCCAATTACAAATAAAAGAACTCCACTCTCTAGAAGAGTAGCAGAAGCATTCTCGCTTTAATTCTTACCATAGATATCGCAATCTACGGAATTCAATTGTCCTTGATCTATGCATTCCTAATGAAGAATTTCAAGAGTAATTTAAAAATATCAAATACACATTTAGTGACTTTAAAATCGCGAACGAAGCCACACTGGAAGCCTAATAAAAGCAGAATAACTGAAATTTTATCGCAATCAGCGCCAACAAAATGCAGTTTAGTCCAATACGAACTGTACGACTCTCCGAATGGGGAAAAGAAAGAATGGTCGAACCATGAAGAGAACGAAAACAGTCTGATAGGGGACTCCGAGCACGAACGACGAAGTTATCTGGCGGTTCGCGATGAAAATGCGAAATTCGTCCGACGGAGGACACGGGGCACTCCATCCAGGCGCGAACAATAGCGCGAATGTTTCACGAGCCGCTTGATACCGTCACTAATCACGGCGGGCACGCGGTGGCCGGCGAATTCATGCGACGACTAAACGTCCGTCGCTTTCGGAGCAACGGTAATGAGCAGAGCGAGGTTGTATAATCAGCGAGGCATGTCCAGGTTGATGAGTCCATCCACGACGCTTTAGTGTCGGCCTGGCCTCGTGGCCGGCGCGGATGCGTGGTTCTGTAAACACACTGACAAACGCACCGGCAACAGGCTGCATCGGTGTGCGCTCGCGCGTTGACCACCGACGCTCTGCCTCGTTTCGCCTCACCCTGCCTCGCCGCGGCTCGCCGGGGCCCATTAATATCCATTTTCCATTCGAATGGAAAAGGAGCAAAAGGCTAAAAGCGAGCCATCATTTATCTCGGACCTTATACCACTCCCGCATTAATACCAATTGTGTTTCACACGCTGATCCTCGCTGCCTACCTCCGCGCCACGACGCTCGCGCGACCCACCTGAGGAACGGTTTTCAACTTCCACCATTTCAGCCTCGATGTTACCCTCTCTTCGCTGACAATTAGTGGATTAGCGCTGTTCAGCGCTTCAAATTTTTAGGTTGGACCGTTTACTCGTTTCTACGCACGAGGGTCCATTTTTTGGTACCATGAGTTCGCGGGCTTCAGAGATAATTTGAGAAAAAGACACGGGGATTTCAGAACCCTGGGAAATCTAGGAGAATAAGACAAGAGGTGCTTATTTTTACATTGCAACGAAGAAAACGTGGTGTATATCGTTTGATAATTATTTAATCCTTCAAGTTCTTAGTATCGATGCTTTCAGACATTTCCGAAGACAGACGAGCGTTGAAATCACTATTTCAACTGATCAGTGCTTCTGATCTGCCAGTACCAATATTTTCGTTCCCTTATAACCTCGAGATGTATGCTCGTTAGCAACTGTAAGTTCACAGAAGTGAAATATTTCGTTCACCACGAATTTCCGTTCTAAAGTGAATTTCAAAGACAATTTACCGACGACTGTGCTCTGCACGAGACCTGTGCAAAAGTTCAAAACAAAGTAAAGACACAGCGACGCGCATCAAACGAAGAACTGTGCACGTGTCAAAATGGAGTCGAGAGACTGTGCAAAATCGAACAGGAAGCGATTGTTCTCCGAGAGAAGTCTGAACTACGCGATATTTCGGACCTCGAGGAGGCCGGCCGTTAATTGCGGTCAATTAGCGTCGAAGCAGAGACTCTGTACGACTTATCCAGCGATAATACGCAGCATCGTGCTTGCCGCGCTATTCATTTCCTCGGGAAAACCGTCACGTCGGTTTCGTAACGTTTCCGCACGTGTCGTCGGATTTGAAGCGGCCGGGGGCTTACGGCTCATCCCCGGAGGGCCGGAATTAGCCATCGATAGAGGACAAGCCAGGCAATTACGAAAGCGCCTCGGCTTCATACACTCTAATTAGACCGGCACGGCGCAGAAACCAATCGAACGCCTCGCGGAAAAGCGAGCGACGGAAGCTGTCGTCGGTAATCCCGTTAGCGTTCGTATTAGGGTCAGCCCCGTGATTCAACGGCGACGGTGGCGTCTCTCGTTTTAGCCGGTTTTCCACGCGATTCGGGTCCTCAGGAAAACAGTGGCCGGAAAATCGGTGGGGGTGGGGGGAGGGGAGCGGGGGACCGAGTCCTCGTTAGAGTGAAAAATGTCGCCGTACCCACTCCGCTCGGAGATTAAGGACGCGGGGCGACGAGAGATTGCATGGACCGAATCCTTGCAGTCGCTGATTACCGAGCAATTATCCGATGATTCGTCTAATTTATTTTTCCGGATAAAACGAACAGTGAGATTTTTATAGAACCAGGCCGTCGCGTGAAATTTATTTTTTCCGTCAACAGGTTCACAGATTTTGTCTCTCGTCCTTCTGCAGTTTCTAGCGTTAAATCTAATTATGCGACGGGAGTCAACGAACTGGACGCAAATGGGGATACGGATTACGCGAATCCTAGGGACGTCCGCGAAGCTGCCGAACGTCCTCGAGGGTCCGTGGGATGCTCGAAGGCGGACGTCAGGATGAAAAAGGGAGGATCGGTGACGGCGAGACAGGAGAAAGCGGAATGTCCTGCGGTGGCGGAGGACCTTAGGTGTATATTAGGTGGCTACCGGTAAAGTAGGTACCCAGGCCACCGCGCGGCGATAAGCTAATGCGTTCCGTGGCTTTAATGAGGTTGATTGGCGGCAATGGCGGCTCGCCGCTTAACCGTCCTCCCTATCTCTCAGCCGAGTGTGTTCACCTCTGTTCGGGACCAGCCAACAGATTATTACTTACTTAAAAAGCTGTTAGCGACGGTTTCGTACCTAAACTGCCCTGTCCGCTCGGATAAGGAACGGCTCCGCTCGCTCGGCCACGATCGTAACACGGCCCGGCTACAAGATCGAAACGACCGGCGAAACTTTTCGCGAATCACGAGCCCCGGGCACACGTGTAATTACAGGCGACCCTCGAATTATAGGTTTAACACTTTCCAGCAACGGGTCCTTGAAAAATAGGTTTAAAAATAAATTTTTTCGCTGGTGTATTCGGTGTGATAAATTTGATTACGACATCTGAAAATTGCAAGAAGATTGAAGGATACACAGGAATTTTTACGTTTTTATTTCATTCGTATGGAATTTTTGGTGGTGTCGAGTTGGCGGGCAAAGTGTCGAAGTATTCTTTTTTTTTTTGTTGTTGTTGTCTCTTGATGAAGGAGGATTTGAAGGCGCAAAGGTGGTGAGGAACGGCGATGGGTATCTGCTTCTTGGCGCGCAATTACGATCCTGCTCGCCCTTCGGAATCTACCCGGTCGTATACATATCTCACGAGGTCGGTTTCTTGTTCGGCCGACGTTCCTACGCATCAACCGCGCGGCCATTTTTACAATTGGCCAGAAGCACGTGAGCACGGGCGACAATTTACGATTATTGCCCGGTGTTCTCTCTCGAATTAGTATATAAGCGTCATTATCAGGCGCATTCGTCACGCTAGCACGACCGGCGCGGTGCTTTCGCGTGGGCGACATCCAGCGAAAGGGAGAACGACCAACAAGAACATTTTCGTTCGAGGCTGCCGTTCGCACGCGGTTTTTAATACGCTTTCATTCGATCCGTATTTATCATCCAAATAATCGGTCAAACCTAGATCTTCATTGGACCTGCAGAACACTTTCTAAAATTTATTCATTTCTATTTTTAATTCATTCAATTTTTCAATATTCTTCAATTAATACATTCCGTTGAAATGCTTGCTGAACCATTGCTTCAAACTTTTCTGTTCCTATCTTCACTTTTGTATCTTTGAAACAGTAAGCAACCCTGTAATGGAGAGGACGTTCATACTTCATTTGAAACTGTTTGAGACATGCGACGAATACATTTCATTAAATTACTCCATTTTCTGTTTCTAGAGGAGGGAGAAACTTTTCTGCCGACTTCCGTTCCCGCATGTTTGAAATACCGAACGAGTACAATAGAAAAAATGTTCGAACTTCGCTTCAAACACGTCGCAAGCTTCAAATATATTCGATGAAACACTACTTCGAGTTTCTCTACTTCTATCTTCGCTTTTCGGACCATAAATAATTTATAGGAAAAATGCCCAACGTAATTTTCGATCTCATTCAAACTTATTTTAACTCGAACGCCAGTCTTCCGTACTCGAACCGTACAATATAAATCGTTGCAGAACTCGAACTCGCTGGAACGGGGCGACTCGTTAAAATTCGAAGGTTTCATAATCTCGTCGGCGTTCCCAGTTTGGACCGTCAAGAAAATATTGTCGCAGCGTTACATTCTCATTCCCATTAACTTTGATAGATGACAGAGAGACAAACGGCGCGCGAGAGTCCTTTCTCGATCCCATTCACGCTGGCCACCATCGATCAATGTTAACCCGAACGATCAACAGAGACAGCGCAAGTAGGCTATCACCGTCGGGCAGCGTCCGCGTTATCGCTCCTTATCTGCTTCGGGGAACAATGAGGCAAATGTAATTAAACGGCGGAGCCTTATATCGCGTTGCGTGGAGTCCGCTGTCTCTGCAGAATCTGGCTTTCACTTCGCGGACGATAATTTACCGGAAGTGAACCTGTCCACGCCGCGTTTCTCTCTTCAATCTAATTACCGGACCGCACTTTCGAGAAATTAAACGACCACGCTATATTAATTAGGTCCTACGATCTGAACGTACGGCTTCTGCTATCGGCTCCGCGAGATAAGGAACGGGTCTACACCTGTACGCGAAAGTTCGCTCGGAACATCGTGTCTTCTAATGCGCTGGAACTAGCCGCGGCAACAAATTTCACCAGTAATTAAACGATAGCGATAACGACGCTGGGATCCGCGTATGTCACCTGACGTGAAAGCTCGATCCTTTCTATCTCTTTTCCGCTCACATCATTAAGCGTTCATGAACTTGGAGAAATTGCTTCTCCAAAAATTATAGAAACATTTGATACTTAGACTTTTATCTGGAAAATCATCAATTTTTCTTACACCTATCTCTTAATTTTCTACGAATATAATATTTTTAAAACAGACTTTTATCTGAAAAATCATCAATTTTTCTTACACCTATCTCTCAATTTTCTATGAATATAATATTTTTGTTTTCCTTTCCTGTGACTGAACAAAATGGTACCGCACTAAAAACACTATAACTCTGTTGATTTTTGGAATTTCCGCACGATTCTCGACTTAAATTGTTCCGAAAACACCATCCTATCGAATTATGTCAGAGTGACCTAACCCAGTAATGTCCCTGGTGGGTGTACAGCAGACATTCTCGGCCTCTTCGGGGGCCAAACGCTCGGTTTAATCTATTAATGGTGAAAATTCGTTGGAAGTAGGAAATTGGCATCGCCTGGTTGTTAACTATAGATAAATTCCCCGCCTATCGACACATTATGGCTGGATGCTTATCGAATGGTCCGCGGTCATCGTCTAATGGCCACGTCGGCCAACTGTGCCGACCTCGGGTATCGCGAGCTGGCACTTCTATCGGCCGAACTTGGACACAGCCGTGGTCGTTAGAGGTATGGTTAACGTCCGCAGTCGCGTTCAACGCCCATTGACTCATCCGCTGCTTGGGGCCACTGGAACTGCACTTTCCATAGGGGCGTAATTAACCGCGATAAGAATTCGCCGGCCAATAGGGACCCCCTCCATCGGCCGGGCCGCTACGAATTCAATCGAGCGGCCCGCTGTTATGGTTCCAGTCTGCGACGAATGTCTCGACTGGGGCGAACGGAGAACCAGTCCAATCAATGATTGATGCTGGAACTGTGTCGCTTTTATTACGGACCGTTTACTGTAAATCATATTAGTCGATTCTGTTCGACGCTTGCGGGCTGCATTAACTTTATTAAGCGAGCCTTGAATGTCCTTGAAAAAGGAATTTTCATCGTTAGACGGGTTCTATGCATTTATGCACTTTTCAAACGTGGAACGCTATATCTTATTAACACTAAACCTATCTGGCACCAGAAGGTCCTGTAATGTGCAATTTTATAAGAATGAAGAGGTTTATTCTACATTTTTATCGTATGCTCGAATTAAGGAGGCCGGCAGGTCGACTGTGTGTAACGACACACATACATGAAATCCGTATACGTATATGAACTTGCAAGGGTCAAAATCTTGACAAATTGACGCTTCAATATTGCAATGAGCAGTTTAAAAATGGTCACTTGTGTTTCATAAAAGTTCAATCTAGGTCTGTCCAGAGCCCAAATTGCGAATTTCTACCTCATCGTTGAGTAATTTGTAATATTCGGCAGAAATCTCGCTTTCTGAAGCGAGGATGACGTCACAAGATGGCTGCCGCAGAGAGATTCTCTTAATTTAGTGTTCATATCGAAAAAAAGGCTCTGGACAGACGTAGTAAAGACATGTACATACAAACACGGTGGTATGCATTTTTAATTGATTGCCTACTTATTTAAGACGTAAAATGTCTAGAAAAAAGGCACAGCGTAACATAGCGAGACAGTCAAGGCCAAATGCCTGCCGGCCCCCTTAAGACATTTCCTACGAGACTCCAGAATTTCAACAACTTTCGAATAAAAAGTCTTCGGTAAGAACCGAGTTACGACTCGGCCCAGTTGCACTCTGTAGAATCGATACAATTTACATAAAAATGTGTTGTTAAATCCGTATGTCAGCCGTGCGTGACGTCAACGTGTTAACAACATCGGTCGTTTCGTCGCAGCGGGGAATTCAGCTCGCGTCGGTGGCACCGGGGGTTTCGTCGGCCGACTTTCCGGCACAATGGCAGCGATTAGGATGATAGGAGTAGGCTGGCGGCGGCTAGAGGCGTGATCCAGGCCCACCGGAGGAGCAATCGCATCCAGTAGCCGTTCTATCAGCCATCTCGGGCATAAATATGTAGCGCACGAACGCATTAGCCGGCCGGATATCGTGCGTGCGAGCCCGAGCCGGAGCCCGAGCCCGCAGGAGCACGTAGGACGAGAGGAGAGTGCAAGCGGGTGCTAGGCGGTGCAGCGGTGCCCGTGCACGTGTGATGGTAATGCATCGGATGCGATGGGTGCAACGGGGTTCAACCGGGGGCGCCCGTAGGTGTGTGTTGTGGGTCGGCCACGAGATAGCCCGAATAATCCCCCGTGATGGATTACCGTGCCTAAGCGCTAAGTGGAATGAATATAAAATTAAATTGTGTTTATTGTCGGAGGTAATTGGCCATCTGCGACTGCTCGACCGTGGACCGAACCCACCCCCCGCCGCCCCTCGGACAGATTTTTCTCTCGCCTCCCTTCTTCCGACTGGCCCATACTGTTTCTCGTCTCCGGAGCTTGATACCGCTGCATCGAAATACGCTCGCGTCCCTTCCTTGATGGATCGCAGCTCGCTAATTCTCCAATCTGATATCCGAGTAGGTTGTTCAGGCCGGGGAAGACCTTTTATCAGATGGAGGCTATTTACGGGATTAGAGTGCGGATTTTGCAAAGTATCGGTGTCGATTAAACTGTGTTCCACTTCATTGGTTTGGTAGTTTTAATGGGAAAATGGCACACTGCTCACGCGGGTGATCAGCATTTGTTGTGAGCAGCTATAGAGAATCACAATTTTTACTTTACTCGATACATGTCCAAAACGCGGGTCTAGACGGGGACATATATCGGTCAGTAGAAGAGGGCTCAGTAAAAGCTCTAGAGGCTCATGGTCCCCCAGGGGGTGTACTCCGCGGCAGTGGGGATAGTTTTGGGACTTTCATCCGGTAGGAATTTGGGACAAATATAAAGTAAACACTGTAATTTCTGTATACACAAACTAATTTCCAAATCCTGTAAATCGTAACGAAACAGAGGAAATCGCCAGCAGTTCGTAATGGAAGTCTGTAAAGTTCTGCTACAGTGAAGAAGAAGACGAACTTCCGGATGAAATAATTTTCAAGCTCGGGATTTCTCGGGCGTTTGCAGCAAGGTGTAGCAGACTAAAAAATCCTAAAGGAAGGACTGGAAGCGGGCCGTTCCAAGGCGAAACGAGGCACGGCAACAAACAGAATAAAGCAGCGACGGTCTGGAGACCCTTCGTCCAGCAGGTGGCAACGATTCGCGCGATCCTAGGGTCGCGTGGGTGGAGAACCAGTTAATTTCGCGCTCTCCCGAGAGAGTGGAAGGCATCGGGGCGCGTCGTCGGTGCGCAAAATGTAAATACCTGAATGTATAGAGACGGTCGGCCGGCGGAAAGACGCTGTGGGGTGTGGGAGGGGACGGGGACGGGGGCAGAAGCGTCGCTTCTTATGCAAATCAGGCGGAAAAACTCGCGTGTTTTCACCGTGTTTTAATTATTCAAGCGACAACTTTCCGCAATGAAATTAGAACTCGCGCAAGTCGTGACTCCCGGCGACAAGTGTTTTGCTTATGGCCGCCGCCCAGCCGGCATAAAGCGGGCTGCCGGGGGTGTATCTAAATCCGCGGCAAGAAACAGAGAAACTCGGCGGGTTGGGGGAGGGGAGAAGGTTGAAGAACGCCGGAGAAAGGGGCTGCTAAGGGGGTGGACGGGGGTTCCCGGGGGACGGAAGAAAATTAAGAGAGTAAGGAAAGCTCGGTGTACGTTATCCCCGGCGGGTAGCGTCGAGCTCAGCTCGCCGGGAACGATGTCAACCGGCTGTCTGCGAAACTTCGAAACAAAACGACGCCAAGCCCGGAATCTAGGTTGACGCCCCGTCGTCCCTGCGGATCTACCAAGTAGATTCTTTGCTGCGCAGAGAAAATTGCACGATCCTGACGGACCCGACCCAGCCGGGTCTCCTTGCAAGCGGGTCGTGCGAAACATTTTTCGGTTCCGCGAGATACCTATCTTTGAGAATTTATTGTGTGAAAACTGAACATTGTACGAGTATGTATCTACGTCGATTGTATTCCGGTGTCATTCATTATTGTATACAAATTTTTGTTAGTTACTAGGTTTACTGGTATTCATTGTATACGACTTTCATTGACTCGGTGATTAAGAGAAAGCTACTCCTCTGCGATGGGCATAATGTCTAGCTGAAATCGCCTAAAATACAAAATTAAGAATTTTCATATGTACGAGAATGTTTACGGGATCTCCTACTGTGTTCACAATTCTTTAACACCTAATTCTTTTTCATAAAAATTTGAATCTGTGAATTTATGCCTGTTTACAAATCTCTGACGTTTTAACATCACAAGTACGTACCTTAGTTAGTGCTGTCTAGAATGAATACCATGAAACACAGCATTCTACAAAAATTCATCTACAATCTCGAATCTTGCCTGAATACATCTCAGGAAGCCTTTTACCGCCACCTCGTTCGGTTCTCCTGCAATAAATTCCTAAAGATGACTGAATATTTGCGTGACTTAACAAGACCTACACTTAAGAGATCCTATAGACTCTAGCCTCTTGTGGACGACCGAGATGCAATTGTTTTCGAAACTGTTTGCTAGGAAACAAGTGGAATTTCTCAACAAAGAGGTACTGCCTGAGCGGGGCGAATTGCTACGTATTAAATTAATAAATGTCAACAAGCAGGTACAGAAAGTGCCTGAAACCCAGCCGAGCGAAATCAAGTTTCAGTTCGACGTATGAACTCGTTGTACGAATCCGTCGTACGGACTCGCTCGTCGAGGAACTTCTCGATCCGGCGCGGCAGTAATCCCGTCGATATAAATTTCGAATCGGTGCTCGCGCTCGAATTTCACGCCCCCGGCGTTGAAGTCTGCCTGGCAAATATAACTGGCGGCGGCGCGTAGCCTGTACGAGCCGCTAGTTATTCGGCAGTAACAATAGCAGTCGTGCCACCCGGAGCATACAGGCCGTTTGTATGAATGAAATTATTCGCTTCTAGGAATATATAACCGGATGGAAAGGGCGGGGGTGTGAAACCAGTCGAAGAACCTCGCCGGAAAGAGGAAAGAGAGAGTCTCTGCCGGAGGGGTGGGTTGGTAGAGTTCTCGTTCGGTGTATGGCTGTTGATTGCACGGGCGGCAGCTGTGTTTTATGCGCTCACGAGTCGCGACTCGGCCTTTTCTTATATTATATTATATCGGTGTGTTAAACGCCGGCGCGTTCCTGTTCCGACAAACTGTGAATATTATATTCGGGAGCTGCCGGTGAACGGGCGCTCGCCCGGTTTTTACGGAATCGAGACGAGCACGGTGCTCTGCCTGTGTTCGACAACGACCCGCTGCACCGTTTTGCATCCCCCGGAAATATCCTCCGAGTCCCGGGACCGCGGTAAATTTCACGGATTTTCTTTCGCTGTAAATCTCCGGCTGCGGCCGAGGGACATCCATGAATTTAATGGATTCCGACGAAAAACCGGCCGATCCTGCCACAAGACGCTGTGCAACGATATTACACGGTCTACAGATGATTTCGTTTATTTTTATTTACTTTTATTATCTTTGAATACCGCGGTTGAAACGATTTAAAAGATATGGTAGAACGAGTGACTGCACTGGGACGTTTGCAAATGGAGGAAAGTGATGTTCGAGTTTCATGCTAATTTTTAATATTACAATTAGAAATATACAGCAGAGAAAAGTAACATTTCTTTATACTTTGGTAAATATTGTATTATGTAGATAAATATTGTATTATATTGTATTATGTATTATGTAGACAAATATTGTATTATATTGTATTATGTATTATGTAGACAAGAATTACATTATATTAATGTACATTATATTGTATTAAGTAGACAAGAATTATACTTACCATTCGTTGGAAGAGTACCATTCGTTTCCATTTTTCGCTTCCCTTTTAAAATACAAACAAGGGTGAATAATTTGAATCATAGCAGACAGGAAAAGAAAAATATTTTGAAGTCCTTACAGACGTAAAATGTCGAAACTAAAAACACTGCGATCAACTCTGCATCGATTTCACCGGAATTGGAGACATTCCGAGTGAGAAGCACGTTCTCATTGTTGATCAGGAGCGTATAAATTACCGAGTAATCTTCCGAATCGAATTCGGCAAACATGCACCAGTTGCCAGAACACGGCAGAAGGGTTACCGAGCCATCGTCGAGACAAAGTCACCGTTTAAGCAACAAAGTTCCGGGCACGGTCTCCGCATTCTCCGCGTCCCCGTCAGAGACAGTACACGTTGGAGGAGAGGAGCAAACAGAGAAAGAGAGACAGAGAGAGATAGAGGGAGAGAGAGAGAAAAAAGAAATAGTCCAAAGAAAGGGATTCGTTGGTGGCTGGAGCTGGCTCATTGTGCTCCCAGGTCTGGCAGCAGCCAGAAAGAGACGCTGCCAGGGAGAGAGTCAGGCTTATTTATGGCTATATTAATCCTTAAATGGTATCTAATGTCACACCGGCACGGACAGATCTATCTGATGGCAGGGAGTACGAGAAGGTTCGAGGGAGAAACGAGAAAGAGCAAGAGAGAGAGAGAGAGAGAGAGAGAGAGAGAGAGAGATAGAGAGAGAGAGGATCCCATCCAACAGTTCTCTGTAGGACTTGCTATTGTCGTACGTATTCATACGTGTGTTTTTGTGCGTCCGTGCTGCCGCTGCCAGGCACTCCTATACCACACCGGAGTACAAACGACGGTGTCGAGTTACCGGATGGTACACCACAGGGTGTCCGTGACTTATACCCTGTTTGGTTACCCTGGTTCTCAGCTCCGCCTCTTTCTCACTCTCTCCCCCATCGAGCTCTCTCTCTCTCTCTCTCTCTTTCTCTACGGAGTCTCTCATTCTCTCTCCCCCTTGGAACCCCCTTCTCGCACCATGGAGTCCGGCGTGCACTGTGTGCCCCAAGGTTCGTGCCGCACCGTCGCTCCTGCGACCAAGATGTTTTGCGAAACAAACGTTTGTATCCGCACGCTCGACCGACCGAGAAACCCCATCGACTATGGGGGCCGCGACGATAATAGGCGACCGACCTTTGCCATTTTCGCAATTACCCCGCGGAAACCTCAGCTCCTATTTGTTCCATGATTAACCGCCACAATCGCTGCATCCATCGACCACGCGGGGAAACAGACCATTTTTCTCCGAAGATATACCAAATTTTGCCAAGTTTGCTCAAATGCAAATATCAAGTCCGTACATTTTGAGTCGGTAAATGTTCGAAAGTGAATTGATTAATTCAACGTCGCTCTGTTCTTGTCGCAAGGTACACCCGAGTTTCTGCAAACTGAAGTCATTACTAATGACAGGCAATATGGAAATATTAGGTCTACCGGAAAGTTCTGTCCGTTTTTGAATTGAAAGAAAATAACACAATTTTCATACATTTCATAATATTTATTGTATAATCTACTTTCCATCGTTTTAGGAGAGTATATGTGTGTAATGTAGTGTCACTTGGTGTGACACTATCGGACAGAACTTTCCGGTAGACCTAATATATCTCTGTACTTAAAAATCGTGAAGAATTTATTTCAGCATCTACTGTACATCTGGAATTTACGTTATCAGAATGTACGTCATGTATTAAAAATTTAAACTGGCACAAGAGCTAAGTAACTAATGGGATATGGGTGTATATATAATTAAAGCACACTCTTTCTTTAGTATGTAGAATAGAGAAAAGAAAAGTTCTCTAATAGCACTTCGTCAGACACGTCTTTACTGTTTGAGAGAAACGTCCCGAATGAATCAAGAAAATGAAACAGAGGAGCAACAGTTCAATATAAACATCAGAGGATCGAGGGTCCCATGCCTGGGACAATATACAATGTATATCTAAAGCCGATTCAAACGATCCTTCCTTCTAAAGAAAATAAAGATTCATTTTGTTCCATTTATAAAATAAACTCCAACAGTAACTGTATGATCGAAACGCTAATTCTTTTGATTAATTTAGCAAATCGAGGTTCTACTGCAGTTGCAGAAAACGTTGGTTGTCGAACGTGTAATTTGCGATCGAACGTTCGAAGTAAAATGGAAAGCGACTGTTGACTGTTCGGAGTATAAAGGCTGGTTGGAAGGAAAGCGAGCATGATCGCGAGCAGGAAGCACGGTACGGTCTCGAAAAAGCTCGGAGGAAGGAAGGTTCGCCGCGGAATAATGCACGGCGGGGTGCACGGCGCGCATTTAATCCAGCAATAACAGAAATATCAGTAGAGGAGCACAATGGCCGGCGCAGATATATCTGTTATATACGAGGTACGATGCTACCAGGCGATCCACATGTACACCGTGGCCGATGGTGTGCGGCTATGGCGGGGTGTCGTGTCCTGTAGAGGAGAGCGTATAACACACAAGGTAACGGCAGGACTGGTAGAGGCCAGGCTGCCCGAGTCCGGGTTATTGAGGTGTCACAGCCAGCGGCACCAACAACGTGCGAACCAACCGAGCCGGGGCTAATGAATGGCATCCTCCCTTTTCTTTTCTGCCTATGAAAAATTATTGTTGTTGCTAAGCGTCGTACAGGGGCCCTCTCACGGGGCCGACCCACCGCCGTGATGTCCCCTTCCTCGTTTCTTCGCCCTAACCCCCGGTCCCCGACGCTCTGCCACCGAATCCTCTCATTGGTGGATGCTTCATAATAGCTCGGCACTTTCGGAAGATCGTTTTTGTGATAATCGCGAAACGTAGGAAACAAATGAAACTTTTTATTCGGATATTGTAGATTTGAGACGCCAATCGACGTCTTCGGTTCTGTAAGGGAGACGCTGATCTGCGTCCTCCATGTTCCGTGTTTGAGTAAATGTTTTTAGGTAAATTTCTTCTATTAAACGACTTTAGGAAAAAAAGTCTTTGTCACGTTCTATATTCGTTTCACTCTTCAAAGAATATTTACTTAATATTCACTTAGAATATTTTACTCGGAGAATTTAAGAATACCGTCGCACTGTTTCCAATCCCATAAAATGACTCGTTAATAAATAATGTGCATCTCCAGCAGCTTGATGTTTTATAAATGCACGTGACTGTGACTGAATAACTTTCTTGCAATTATACAATTGATCGAATGCAATTTCCGTAATTGCTTGAACGAGTAAAAAGAGGTAACCCGAGCCTGTATGTATTTACGCCGCGACTGTGTTCATTCGGAATCAGGGAAAAAAGTGTCTCAAATTGCGAGGACCGAACGCCGGTAAAGCTATATCGATTTCCGTCGGATTTTTTCCAAGTAGTCCGAGCGCACGTTGCTGCACCGTAGGCGATGGTGTTTGCAATGGTGGTGGTGGCGCCCCGCGGAGAAGCCAGCTGGAACCGTTCCGGCGCTCCTCGCCGTTTCCATTGTCGTCGCACACGCGTCTCTCGTGCTACGTGTTCTCCGTCGTCCTCTCTCCTCCGCTCCTCTCTCCTATTTCTGCTCTCTCCGGTGTTTGTCTCTTTCACCGGTGCGTGTTTCGCGCGAATTTAAAGCAGCCTCGCGAACGGGGTATGGGGGCCGGGGCCGGAAACGAGCGCAAGAGTTTCAGCGCGCAGCGTATAGCGCGTGTACATACACGCGTGCGAGAGTTCGATTGTTGGCCGGAGCGCATTTGTCTTGATAAAAGGGACCGGGCAAATTAAAAGTAATGATTTGTAGAAATATTTCGCTCCCCTTTTCCTTTCTCCTCCTTTCTCTATCTCTCTCATACACACACCGACCGCTCGGCTTCTCCCGGCGTTTCTCTCTTTCCCGCAGAGGTTGGGTCGGCTTTCCGTCGCTGTCTCGCTCGCTTCCTCCAGGGAAATGGAGCCATTACGGTGCCTAATGCCTCATCTGTTAGCCGTGCGAATCCGGCCCGCTCCTGTGGGGCATGCTTACAACGCTCCATTTATATAAAGCGAAAGGATATTCTCTCGACTGTGCTTACACGGCGAACAGGATGCCAGGAATTGGGAGCGAAATATCGCGCGGCCGCGCCGATAGTCATCCCTCGACCTGCTTTTCCCTCGTTCCCTTGCTTCGGGGAAGGTCTGACGGCTGTTTCGGCCATTCGTTTCATTACGCTGGGGATTTTTGCTCCGGCGCAATTGTATTTTTGTTCGGGCAACTCTGTTAGAGCAGCCAGGTGTATGGTCCGGCGTAATGCTGAGGAACGAGGCACGTCAGTGTTTTTAAAGAAACTTACGACTACACTCGTACATGTACTCGTGTACAACACACGCGTCGCGGTTGGGTACTTTTCATTTTTAGCGTACGAAAATCTTCAAAAAATTTTCTACGAGTACCCGGACTGTCCTGGGGAATGTGACAAGATATTCACCTTACATCGATTTCATTTAATTCGTCCGTCTAACGGAAGTTTTTTTTTCTTTTTTTTTTCCATCAAGGGTTTACGTCGCATCAACTGCATGGTTATTAGCGACGAACAGGTGTATCATTATAGTATAACTTCCTGGATTTTCGATTCCTTAATAAATTCTAGTAGATCTTTTATTTTATCTTCGTCAAGATTCTCTTTCAGTGTTGTTCCTATTTTGAATCTTTCTCGTAGTGTATTGTATTTTGGGCAAGATAATATCAGGTGGTTAATTGATGTCGGTATGCTGCATGTTTCATATATTGGTACTGGCCCCTTTGTTATCAGGAACGAGTGTGTTCCCTTAGTGTGGCCTATTTTAATTCTGGATAGGGTAACTTGTAACGGAAGTTAATTTGATCGAAAGACAGAGAAGAATCAAGTAATGGAATAACATTAATCGCCCGAGCAAAATCCAACAAGAAATGAATACCGAAAAAACCATCCTCCCGAATGGGAGGACCGCTAAAGCACAGACAATAATTCAAACCCATCAGCACAATGGTACCAGCATCAAGGATATTCAACAGCAATTCGAAGGACACCGAATGATAAACCAATAGCAGGGATAAACCAGGCTCGATATTCAATACTCGGCCGGGGTTTTTGCTCGGGGGAACCGGGCGGCGCAATAGCTCGGCCAACGATTTACGTTCCGGGGAAGATCGAGCCGTTTGCGAACAATGCTAGCGGCCGCGATTTCTTCCACGGGCCGTACTTAACAAGAGAAATTCGCGCGTTGCTAGTGACAGAGGGCCGAGAGCCGGCGGTGGTTTTCTTGCGACTGCGGATAGCCGGGGCGAGCTTCCGGCGGAACTGTAACGCGGATCAATGGCGCGGAAAGAAGAAGAA
Source organism: Halictus ligatus (assembly GCA_028454255.1). NCBI lineage: Eukaryota > Metazoa > Arthropoda > Insecta > Hymenoptera > Halictidae > Halictus > Halictus ligatus. Next base: position 6,186,884 of record CM052137.1, read on the forward strand.
GGAGCCTCGCCTCGTTCCGCCTCGCCTCGCCCCCTCCCCCCGTCTCGCTTTGCCTCGCCGCGCGGCGACGGAATCGTGTATACGAATGCCCTGTAATCAAATAAAGGGGAACAATGTTGGCGAACGATGCGAGTCAGCCAGCTCAGCACCGCGATTCCGAGCCCGCCCGTTCCTTGTCCTGGACACACCCCCACCGTAACCGAGCGAACGCTGTTATCCGCGTATCCTGCGACTCACCCCCGGCTGCACCCCCTTTTTTTCCACCTCCCAGGATCCTCCGACTGTACGCTCGGCTGCTATCAGCTCGTACCTCATAGTCCTGCCTATATAGGAGGTCCAATGGATGACTCGGTTCCGATCAAGAAAGACGATTCCTGGATAGGGGATCGGTTGTCCGGGGACGAATCTGCCAGCAGTTTTTATCCGGAAGAAAAATTTCGCGAACCGACGGAGAAAAAGCCCGATCGTCGAGGGCTGCCGTTCTACCCCCGCGGAGAATGATTTTTGGGTGGTTTCCGGGACAGGATCGGGTAGAAAGCTGAACGAGAGACTAACTTCTTCTACTGAAATGACGAGCGATGCCCGTCGCGAGCTTCCTATGTTAAATATGCAGCGACTAAATAGACGTTATTAGCTGCAAATAAATTGCAGGGGTTGGCGGAAGAAACGATTTTTCCGTGGCGCGAGTACAGTAAAAAATGTGTACCTTGTACCGTACCGTTGGAGAGAAATACGAAGTTGAAAGGGTTATTGTTCGACCGTTGACCAGAGACGCGAATTTCAGCTAGTGTTTTCGGTTAGGAAAAAGAGATTTCGTTGAAACGTTTCACAAGCCCGGCGGAAGATGAATTTAAACATTTATTCTGCTGTATTTTCATAATTCCACGGGAATTATTAGAAAATTTGCATGCAGAAACAGTCTCGCCCGAGAATTTTTCATAAACGAACGAACCATTATAATCCTGCGAGCAATTTTATCGCTGCCGCGGATCCATCTAATTTCGTATAAATAAATGATCGTAGAGCCTGTTCGTAGCCGATGGTTATATAAATACAGTTAATGAATAATGTAAATGTAAGCATTGAATCATTTCTGAGATCCTGTCAACCAGATGTTGCTACGCGAATATAGAATTTAATTTAAGTTTCGGAACGATGAAACATTTATCAGCCACGATATTCGAAGACAAGGGGTTAATTCCGCTTTTATCTACGGCGAACCTAAATAGAAGCTTCGCAACGACGATATTTCTGAAATACATACAGACGAACGAGCTTGCCTAAATGAAAACGGACAACCCCTGTGGCTGGTTCGACCACGCAGCGGTCCGGCGATGTTTTCATATCATTTTTCCACTCGTCGGAATGAAATCTCCACCAAAAAATATGAAATAGTAACCTCTACGTAAATTATCGTATTCAATAGACTTTTCTTAATACCGGAATATTACCATCAATTGTAGGGCATAAACTCCACTTAGATTTTGAATAATAATCGTCCACACGCGTTACAGGAATGTTGGTTATGGCGAAACGAACGTACCAAAATTAATTTTCCAAGTAGGAACAAAATCCTTGCAGGACATTTTTGAGTCCATCGGGACTCTTTACAGTGGCATCAGTGAAAAGTGCATCGTCAGGTCGTATTTAATCGTTATCTTCGCTCATTAACAGAGTACAGACTTACATCGAATAAATTATATGTTCATTACTGTTCATAACGGTTTCCCGAGGAGTGAATAACTTTCGCAGTGATTCACAATTAAATGCTTACAACCAGAACACATTTCCACTGGCAATCGTAATTACTGACGTTACGATTAAATTGTACTTCGCCGGCGGAGGTTCTACGGTAACTCCAGCTTCATAAATTGCATAACAGACGTGTGTTTCCCCTATGTGTAGACAAAAATTATGGAAACAGGTGCTCCCGGGGGATCCGGTGAAGGAAAGCCAATTGAAATTGAAATTCCTTCGGATCGACTCGGTGCATCGGTGCACGAAAAATATAGTCGTCGGGCGCATCCCCCTCCGGCCTCGTGGCCCGCGGAAGTTCACTGGTCTCTCCTTCGTTCTCATCCTGATGAATATTCCCCGAAGAGAGTCGATGGGTTCCCCGGCTATATCAAGGGGGGTTGAGGGGGGGGGAAGGGGTCGACGGCAGGAAGCTCCCGATGGTAGATAGCGTCGGTACGTTTGTCTTCGTAATAATATTGGCCCACGACCCGGCCCGTCTCACTCGGCCGAGTTTACAAACGCAAACACGCCGGCCGAGCCGGTTAATTAATGTGCGAGTTGTTACGTTGTTAATCTACAATAACGGCAACAGGGAAACGGGCTTGATGTATCGCGACCCCGTCCGCGGGAATCTATTCCGGCTGCGCTGGGGATTTCGCGTGTCCGCTAACCGTGGAACACACACTCGCACAGGCCCCCGGGAAACTTTCTGCTAGGTACCTGTGCAACTCTCGTCCGGTCTCCTCTACCCGGTTCGCTAAGGGCACACGTGAATCACCGAATGGCGATACCGCCATGCGAAACTCGCGAAACATCGCACTTTCCGCGGAAACATTATTTTCTGCGGCCCCTCTCGTTCCTCCCTTCCGCGTCCATTTTCCTTCTCCTTCAGTTTGGTTCTCCGGTGTCGACTGTCATTGGTTGCTAGTATGCTGCGGATGTGTTTGTCAGCATGAGCTGGTAGCCCAATGCGAATTTGTTGACCTGGGATCGAAGGAAATCGATAGGTTAAGAGAATTTAGAGACAATCTAAATTCGAAGTGATTAAAGAAAGAAATTTTCCCTTGGCCCTTGTTTCTTACGATTGATGCCGAAAATTGTTAATATAAAGATCGGCGGTGTACCCGAATAACGGTTCGTTTTTAATTCTTCTTGGTTTTCTTTTGGCTATCATTCTTTCCGATGTCTTCGGGTACACTGTTCCTAGATCTCGGTGAGACAGAGGAGTCCATCCATCGGTGCAAACGATAAAAAATGCATCCCCAGTTGAGGAGCAGGCGAGGACGATATGTTTCCATCAGGAGCCGGGAYCAATCTTGGCGAACGTGGGTCCGCGTTACTCCTCTCCTTTGCCAACAGTTGAATTACCTCTTCGTGGCTACGTGGGAGTCGTCCTCGACTCCGTGGAGGTTCGGGGTCGGGGGTTGGCAGAGAAATGTCCACAAGAGGTCGGCCCTTTGATCAGACGCCGAAGACGTATGCGGTTTAATATTGCCTGACCCGGGAGAGAAAGGTCAGGTCTCTTTCTTGCTTTCTCTTGCTACCTTCCTCTCCCCCTTTCTATCTCTCTCTCTCTCTTTCTCTCTCTCTCTTTCTCTTCCTCTCTTGGCCACGGTCTCGACGGGATACACGTACGATCCGTGGCACGGCGGAGAGGAGGTCCGGTCCACTCACCGCTCGTCTCGTTGACAAATGTCTCGAGCATCCCCAGGGCATCCTCTCCGGCGGCCTACGGGTCCGCCGTCATCCCTTAACTCGCGCCATCGAGCCACTCTCTGCAGAGTATGGCAACGCGACGGCCCCGTGGACCGTAGCCACTCTCTGTAATCCCGAGGACACCAGTCACCCTACTTCAAACGCGTCGAGGGCGTTCAATTACTGATGGACGAACCTCCGCCGTCTCTCTTATTTCGGTGCATGCGAAATTCACCGTCCCCGGAATTTCAACCCTTAACTCCTACGCGTCGATGCTTCCTTAGACAGCTTTGATCATTTTTGTTCATACTCGTTGAATCTTCATTTTTGTTCGCGGCATTTAACCTATAGCAAAGGAGGCTACTCTCATTTCGGTGCACTTGAAATTATTGGTCAGCGGTACGACAAAAATTCAATCCCCATATTTTTATTCGAGAAGGGTGCATCTTGGTCTAGACGTTCATTTCTAGTACACTACTTGGAACTTAATTATGAGAAAACGATCTGACCCAGCTAGCTGACAGTTTGCATACGTATTTACACATATCTGAAGCGACGGCACACATTTTTATAAGCTGTCTTATTAAAAATTGCAGAAGTAATTAAATGGTAAGAACATGTCGTCGAACAGCTGCTGAGTAGGGAGTATCGATTCCAATTATTCTAGTCGTCTAAGAGATACGAATGTTGAACATAATTATCGTTCAACATACAATAAAATATTTAATAACAAAACTGATAAAATGACAGATACTTAAAGGAGACAAGATTTTAATATAATTGAATAATATGAGACATCATTTGCTTCTCTCAGACAACTAGACCGGATAAGACGCACCCAAATGAACATCTTTGTAATAATTATACTGTTACAATTATTCTGCCACGAAAATCCACAGGAATTTTCAGGATTTTTTTTTGCAAAGATGATATAGTTGGCAACATTTAGGCGACATTTCGCGACAGCTTCGTAGAAATACTTCAGAAGGTAAGAGCGAACTCTCAAGTGTCTTAATTAATATCTCAACTATGATCTGACATTGACGAAACGAACTAAAAGCCCGAGCTCCGAGCTCGGAGCGTTTTCGCGCGTAACGAAATTAAAAGACTATCACAATCTTATCTGTCAGAGGAGTTTAAAAAAAAAATACTGTTTACTTCTCGCCTGTCTCGGCATATGTCGTTGATTTATTGACGATCTATCCGTCTCGGAGATCCAGCGCGAAATAGCCGTTGGCCGATTATATTCGGACGGTGTACAATTTTTTGAGGGTATCTCCGCTGGTCGCTGATTTTAGATCACGTGCTTCGTGCTCCATTAGAGGCGCTTCGAAACTCCAGTTTTCTGAAAGGAATACAAAGTGTTCGGCGTTCATTAGCGCTGAATACATTGTCTGGCGGAGAAGTAGCATCGTAATGATTTCTGAATGGGACTCTGATGGTTCTACCGTAATCAGCATTATTTGCGCAGTTCGACTCCCAAGACATTTTCCAGCCAACCTAATTAACATCCTCTTCATCAATCACGCACACTCAATATTCTAAACATACTAAACAAAGTGCATAACTACAGCAAAAAAAAAAGAGACAAAAGAAAAAATTAATGACCTTTTTTTAAAGCAAGTACCTCATCTAAAAGCACATATACTGTAGAACATATGCTACTTTTTCTGCTGGAAAATGCTCAAACATGCCCGGAGCAATGTTTATTTAATGGAAAAAAGCCCGGAACTCTTCCAGGCAAAATTCCGAAAAATCGCGGTTATTTCAGATTGTTAACCAGACGTGATAACTTTGAACTGTTGTAACAGTGCCGTGAAGTTTTGTCAGACAATACTGGCTGGTATCCGGGATTCTGTGTTCGCACCCCCGCAACCCCCGGCGATGATTTCATTGTACCCCGACGAGAATTCCATCGATTTGCTGTCCGTTGACCGGGCAGCGACGCCTGCCATTTTTGGCGTCGTAATTCTATTCCGTTACAACGGCTCCGATATTTTCGCGGTATTACTGCCGCGGACACGGTCGAAAATAAACGGTCGGACGATTAATTTTTGTTTGAACGGGACGGAAAAGCGATTCAATTACGGTTTGTCGGGCGCGGGAGCGCGCGCGCGCTCTTCAATTTCCCGCGGACCCCCGTAAATAGTCGAGCAGACGGCAGAAATATCGGCGCCGAAATGAATTGCCAGCCGGAGACGATATCGAAGACGCGTGCAACCCGCGTTTGAACACACCCCCTGTGTCCTCGGTCCGAAGACGGGGGTAAATTAAATACACGCCCCTCAAACGTCAACCGAGTCCGTTTCCATCGTTTCACTCGAACGGGAAAAGCGATTCCTCGTTCCACGGGAGTGTTCGTGTGATAGTCCAACTATCCGATTCGGTGTAATTGAAGTCTGATTGTTCGAAGACTACCTCTGTTAATTATTATTATTGGACTTCACATTTCATGCATGTATAGCAAATAATGGGTAAGTGTATTTTAAAACAGTGGAAAGGTTAAATTTATTTTAGAACATGAATTATTTTATGATAAAATTATTAAAGTGAGACTCTGATGTCTATCTGATTTCTGGCCCTTGCAATAAGGTCACAAAATTCTTATTTTGAAAATGTGCAGTCTAGTTATATCTTCTGTTAGACTTTATCTTTGTTGCACGTCCATTATTGAAGAAATATTGTGAGAGTGGAAGAGCAATGTTTCTGATCATAGGTTTATAAAATGATATTTTTATTACAGGTAATTCAGAAATTCAGATGTTTCTTTTCATTGGAAGTAGATTCCTCCGAGAGAAATTGGATAGAGTACTTTATATGGCAAAGAGGTTCGAGGAGAAATTGGTCCAGGCCACTAAATATTGGCATAAAAGTTGAAATGATCAAAGAACTAAATTTCGATTGGGAAAAGACGTTGAAAATTTGCATTCAGCAGGAAGGTCCGCAGTCTAATCACTTCCAGAAAGCGCGTAGATTGTTCGGATATATTGAAATTCGATTTTCATCCCCGAACCTGCTCGATTCGACGGACCAGCGAGGGGTGGATAGTCGTTTTCCCGAAAGCCGTCTTTCCTCTCCGACGACCGTAAACCAGCTTTCACGTATTCATGCTCGTGCAACGGGTCGGGGCGAGTGTCCGCGCGTCTAGGGGTTGCGTGAAGGAGCAAGAACGCTCGCGGGGGTGGTTTCCAAGGGGGTGGGATACGGGGAAAAGTTTAGAGGCCGTGTGTCCGAGCCTGGCGTCGATAAAAAATGTTCCACGGGCCGAGATAATAAAAGAGTGCGAATAAACGGAGGGGGCGAGCGCGAAGGAGGACGGGGGATGTTTGAGATATTCGCCTGGGCTCTCGGCAGTGGAAGCTCGCGATGGGAAATCTTTATTGATTCGTAGCTGTCGGCCGAGGCGTATATGCCTCGGGGTCAATATGATTTCTCTCCTCTCTCGGCCTGGTTGTTCCTCGTAACCCCCCACCCCCGAGCGCCACCCACCCCCGTTGAACACGCGCGCACACGTTCCAAGGCCTGTTTCGCTCGCTCGCGGGGGTGGTTTCCTCGTGAAATGAAATCCTGTCTCGGTGATGCGAGCGCAGCCAAGACGACGCTCCAGTCGATACAATATTATTGTCTTTCCGCTTCGACACAGGCCACCGTCGAGCCCAGGAAATTTTATTGCCGACAAACGCCGCTGCTCGATGCTGCGCACATGCGGGGGTGCGAAGTTTGGAGATTGTTCTTTTCCGACGCAATTTGGGGGTACGAGGGCGAGCTCGCGAATTTGGTTCCGATTTATAATTACGTTCTGTTTTTCGGAAGACACCCTATTTTATTGACGACAAACGACGCTGTTCCATGTTTCTTCGACACAGGGGTGCAAATTTTGAAGATTATTTTTCATTGGTACAACTTGGAGATACGTGAGCCGGAGAATTTGGATCAGACGTCGTAAAGAATTGAAGTTAGTTTATAATCTTTAGACTATATGTGTAATTTGTGTAATTTGAAACAGTGGAAAGATGAAATAATCGGATGTATTTATGACAAAAATGAGGAGGAGTAGTTTGAAACAGTGAAACTCTTAAAAGAATTTCAAAATACTGTTATATTATTTTCAACCTATTCAACATATTAAGAAGGAAAAGGAAATGTTTCTTTCGCTCCAGTTTCTTGCAATTCAGGTAGATAATTCCGATGTCTAGTTATCACGAACTTGTCAAAATTATAAAAGGGAGAAACAACTTTCTATTTGGTACCCGGTAATTGAAGCATAATATTTTTATTTTGCATGAATATCCGCGGTCATGAGCATACCCGAAGACTGTACGAAGATTAAGCGAGAAAGGGAAAATAACATGAAACGGGAAATCGATTGAAGGGAAAACTATAACAAGAATCGGATGGAGAAAGGAAGCAAAAGGGATAAAAAGAGCAGTTTGATTCTCATTTCATCGTTCCCAGACTTTACCCATCGCACCCCGGTGATCGAGCACACGGCTCCACCCCATCGGAGCGAATCAGAGCCGGCTAAACCGTTGTCGGAAGAACCAATCGGCGAAGTAACGTCTCGGCGAGAGATACGCACACTTCAGACGTCAAATTAGCGGCGCTATCGATCCTGAAGAGCGAGTTGTTCCGCGGGAGGACCCTCCCGGTAGCCGATGCCACGGTGTGCTCGCTCTTCGGTCCCGCTGTCGAGGCGAATGCTGCGACATCCGCGTTTGCCGACCGGGAAGGAACCTGCTCAAATGTTTGCTCCCCGACGCGAGCCGGTGCGTTTACGCGGCTCGCCGTATTCACCGATGAACGGAGAGCACAGGTGAACACAGGGGTGACAGTCTGTGTTGGTGGTGGGGCCGACGGCGCGTTCTTATGGTCAACGTAATGATGGAAGACGTGTACGGTAGCGGCGGGCCGAGCAAATATTGACGATCGAGTCGAGCCACGAGAACCCGCCGCTCGATGTTTCTTAGAACTCTGCTTATTTTACCTTTTCTCTGGGGTTGGAGGTCGGCGGAGGGAGAATGCGGGGGTTGGGCGAGTTTTTTGCGGCGGGGAATTGGTTTCTGTCGTCGATTAGGCGATCTTTCGTTCGGCGTTGTAAACGTTTAAACGGGCCAGAGAATTTTTATTCTCGAGCCTTCGGGTCACAGACAATATTTAGACAGCGTGGAGTTTGTCCACCTTGAATATTTCAAGTATAAACAATTAGAGAGCTAAAATTTGCAGGACAATTGTTGTTACATCTATATAGAACTACCGTATTAATTCTCCGTATCCGAGCGCAATTTTCCGAGCCCCACGCAGGGGTGAAATCCACCGGCGAGTGAAACTCACCCCCGAGTGTCCAATGGGTCTCGGCGGGGCAAAGAAACAGTGTTTACCGAACGGCAATCCGGCGGGGCTAACTAGCTGGCAAATCTTTAAGGGTAACACGCACAATCTCGCCGAGCTCGGGTGCCGAGGGGTGGGTTTTGCTGGGCGTGTCTCCATCTGGCGACTCGGCGCGTATTAATTAATCGACGAGCAGCCGAGACTAACTGCGAGTTAATAAGCAAATTGCCACGCAATAAAGTTAGTGCCGAGTGGAGCGAGGAGGAAGCTAAACTATAGAACACCGTGCGAGAAAGAGAAAGCAGAGAGAGAGAGAGAGGGAGGGGGTGGAGGAAAAGCAGCTAGTCGGCGCCCTCGTCCCTTATAACAGTTACACCCTTCGCGGGGCCACAGATGTGGCTTGCTATTCGCGAGAACCCCTCCTCGCCACCCCACATAATTTAATGCCATTCATCCGAGTTGCTTATAATGCTCCGGTCGTATTAAAATCTGGTAAAAATGCCGCCCACACCGATACAAACCTCGAAACGTTCGAACCGTCGGTTTAATTAATTCGCGGCCTTGGGAGGGGGGGGGGGGGGAGGGTGTGCACCGTGTCGCAAGAAACCTGGTATTTATTGGCTCGGTACGATTGGCGACGCCTCCTTCAACCCCTCTTCTTCTACGCGGAGAGCTCGAATATTCATTTAGGGACGAATGGTCCGCTGTTAACGAATGTTCTGACCTTCAAACGAAAGCATCGACGCGAGATTCGACGGGGGTGGACGGTCTGAGGTATTTAATTTGGGGTGCGAAACATTTTCGGGAGAGGGTGTGCAAATTTGTTTCTCATGAGTTCAACGAGTTTAAAATCCACCCTCCAGAAAGTTTTTAACTGCTATTGCTACAGCGGTACGATAATGAACACAAACGAGTGATCGGTGACTCGGGTCGTGGATCGTGGCGCGATCTCGTCTCCGCGATCTTCTCGATCGTTACAGAGAGGAGTCGCGGGTGAATCGCGGGATCGATCATAATATCCCGGCAATTAAATATCGCGAAATTTAGCCGACGAAACACGGAATCGCACTCTCGGCTAGTAGAAAGCCGACAAGCGGATCCGGGCTGTCGAATAAAATTATCGCGCCGAGCAGAACCGCGCGGCGCTGCGCCCTCGCCGTCGGATACGTCCGCAATAACGATAATAATACTTCATGCAAATCCTTTAATATCCGTTGATGAAGCTGCACAGACATCCCCCGACTCGTGCTCACGACACCCTCGGGGATGTTAGACGCGGCCTACCCCGCCTCCTCCTGTCCAGGAACAGGACGGAGGGCCGAGTGTCCTTCGGTTCAATGCAGTTGACACTCTGAGAAATGACTTCGCTTCGTTATTATAATATCGTACGCGCGAGCATAAGCGATCGTCTCCTGCGAAGAGGCGAGGCGACGCGACGCGACGGTTCATTGTATTCCCGCGCACGTTTCTGCGTCATTAGTTCCAGCCCCGGACGCTTCTGATTACATGTCGCGGATGGTTGTGGATAGATTGGTGGCGTGCCTCTAACTGAATTCATCTGGTTCTACAAAAGAACGTTCTTTAATTCCAACCCTTAAATCGTTCGAGTATTCATGATATTGATGATGGGCATTAATCATGGATGCACAGACGCACCAGGATTAAATATATTTTTTTAAATGGTTCCGCAGAGAATTGTTGTACATCAGTTCAAGGGAATTTAACTTAAGAGACGGTTTGATTCGATTCTCTGCAGATCAGGATTTCTTAAAATAGAATATTTTGGGGTAATATGCGCGTAATTAAATTGTTTGTAACTTCTGGAATTTGATGTGCAGTCCGGAGGTCGTTGTGTCAACGTCCTCCTCAATGCTTCCTCAAAGGGTTGAATGTCGAGTCATGGCTAAAATGATTAATTCAAGGGATAGCTTGAGTTACACGTCGAGTTGTGTTCTCGAATCCTGTTAGAATATTTCATGAATTAACAGTTTCCAGATGTAGATGGCTTGCTACTTCTTCAAGTAGTATCATTAGAGCAGTGGATTAAAGAATATATAGGCTGCTTAAGAAAAGGTCAAGGAGCATAAAAATTTGTACGTGATTGTGGAACACCTCACAATGTTAGCTACCATGGTCCAATGATCGGTTTTCTATTTCACAATTATTGAAACTATGCAAATGCTTGCACAGGAAATTACTGAATTGACTTTTTGGTATAGGTTCAGTGTTGAGGAATGGTCAAGATCTATCAAAATTTCTATACGATTGCGAGGCACTGAACAATGCTCAGCTTTCAAACATCTTCGTACAAAATTGGTGTGTGGTATCACCATTTTACGTTGGTGGCTCTTTTAGCAAAAGATGCAGCAGCTCAGCAGAAGATGAAGAAAGCGTATACCGCGAGGCAACCGCGTCGAGGCGTCTGGTGCAGCCTAAACCGGAATCATTAAGCTCGTCGTCCGGCGGGTTCGCCATCTACGGGCGACTACCATTTACGTCTCTCGTCAACGCGTCTGAAACGGCGGTCCGGTTGGCAGCTCGGGACACACAGGATTCCTCAGGCTGGCATTTGCTAATGAGCCCCAACGGGCGAGGACGCGATACGCGAAACGTCGCGGCGCACACCTGGCCGATGTAACGCGTGGGTACCGATCACACCTCGCGGCGTAAGTATGTCGATGGTTTATCGTCGGGGGGTGGGGTGAGGGGGCAGAAGGGAGCAGCCTAGGCCCCGAGTAACAACGCCGCTACGAGTGTATTCAGGTATTACATCTAGTAGACGAGTGTTCGCTGGCTTATACCAATCGCCCCCGCCTCCCCTGTCCGCCACCCCGCAAATCCAGTCCCTTTTGCCCTGTTCCGGTCTCTCTTCTCCCTCTCGCTCCCTCCCTCTCTCTTCTGCTCTCCGCGGCGCTTGCGTCTCGCTCGACAACGCTTCGAACACCGGTTTAATTAATCGGGCAACGGGCCCGAGTTTGCCGCAATCCGACGACTGCTTAGCCACCGACGTGCCACCTAATCTCGCTTAGGATCCTGCACCTTTCTCTTGTCTTCTAAAAATTTCTGGGTTGGAGTTACCTGGATTTTTTGCGATTTTTGTAATCCTCCAATTGTTTGATGATACGCGTCCTTAGATTCTTCCAGCTTCGGTCTTAAAATGAGTGAAGATTAGACATATGAATTGGTTAAAGAATTGTAAAATTGTTTCTTTAAAAGACGTAACCTTGCGAAGTCCAACTGTGTTACAAACGGTCCGGTGCAAGTGTGGTAATTACTGAATTAATTATTTAAATCACGAGATGCACCACCGACTACGTTTTGAAAGTCTGAGAAAATTTTGCTGGTTGATACAAGGGTTGACAAGCGTTTCCGAGCAAAGAGACAGAGCCATCCGAATCGGGACAGCGTGCAAAACCCACCCCCTCGGCAAACAGCAACGTCAGCGATTCCCCGCAGGCTCCGCAGCTAGCCCGGTACAGATTCGCGGCGGAATTTCGCCGATTTTTTTTCCCCCAGCTCCCTCGTGCACCTTCCTAGAAGAGAACCTACCCTCAGAGAGGAAGAGAGCGTGGGGGGTGGTTTCCTCGAGCGGCAGAAGCGTTCCCCCGATTCGGCTGCGTAGACTCTCGTAAAGCTTAAATAAAGATAACCGAGGCTTAGGGTTGATATCATGCTGAGGGGGCGTTACGGCTGGTTGAGTCAACGAAATCAATTTATTCTCCCCTCTACGCGGCCACGGCGAGTGCCACCCCTCTCTTCGGGGTGTCTCTCCTTTGCTTCACCTTTCTGTCTCTCTCTCTCTCTTTCCCTCGGTTACGCCACCACCGATGGAAGGGAAAAACCGGCGTAGAGGGGTGCCGAGCAGGGGTTGAGAGGCAGGGGGTGCCAGGTCGAAACAGGGTGGTGCACGGCGTATACACGCGTACAAATACGTCGCCGTGGATCTCCACTAGTCTAGGCCGGGGCTCTCTCGCTTACATGGAAACACGGCTTGCAGGTATAGGGGTGGCTCCGAGGAGGGAGAACACCGGCACACGGACGTTCGCGGAAACGTGGAAAGGGGGTTGAAGTGCGATCGCGCGGAGACTCATCTGGTTTAATGGTGAGTTTATTTGGGTCGATGCCCCACCTTTTAATCAACAGGATTGCCTCAGACCGCCTACCGACACGGCCACCGACTGCCATGTAGGCCCGCGTAAAATCATCCCCGTGAACCTACCCTCCGTTTCTCTCATCCCTCTCTTTCTCTCTCTCTCTCTCCTCCCGCCCCCCGCCCCTCTCTCATCTCTCTTCTCTCACAACTCGGTTTCGCCACTTTCTCCCGCAGCGTTTCTCTTTCACGAGGGAAAGAGACGAGCTTGCGGCCGACGGTTGGCGAGCTTTCGAAACCGCGGAGACGGTTATTACCACCGGCTAATCCCGGGCTCGTTCGCCCAGCTCGTTCTCCCTTGTCTCTGTCTTTGTTTCGAGAGAGAGAGAAAGAGAGAGAGAGACAGGCAAGAATGTTTCTTTGGTTCGGCCTGCTACCGACAGCTCTTCTCGGCAACGACTGCCTCTTTTTACGGGAACCGCGGCTAAACGCGCGGAGAGTATCTTTTAGTCCCGCTATAGGGCGATCTAGTTGCCGTTTAACCCTGCAACGATTTAGGGGAGCGTTTTTAAAACCTGGATGGAGAATATTGGAGGAACGTCATCTCTTTTACTTTAGTTTCATAAAGTGGTTCGTCAGCGCTTGTTTCTTTGGGATCGATTCTATTCAGTAAAATACAAAAGAACTTTGAGAGTAAGCCTGAAACACGTGAACGATGACAGTTTTATGCAACGATACAAATGTTCATACAGTTAGCCGATACCAAGATAAAATTTTTCAAACATTGAGACGGATGGAGAAAACTGTTGCGAAGATTTTCTTGTGAAGGATTAATCAATCAATTTATTTCTTTGAGTTTCCATTATTTAAAAAAAAGCCTAAAAAATTGGCTAGACATATTCTCGTTATTTTGATGAAGTAATGTACAATTTTAGTGCTCCGTGAGCCCAGTGTTAACTGGACTCGAAGCACCGGAGTCATTTTAAGTCTAAAACGAAACACTTCTTCCGACCTAGAATATTTCCCTTCTATATATATTTTTTCATGCTATTTATCAGTACTGAAATTTTTAGAAATTTATTAAATACAAAGAAACTTTAGCGGCGCCTTACAGTCGCCATTCGAGTGGTAAGTGTTAATAACAAGGATCCTTGGTCTGTTCGCGGAACAGGGCCACAGATCAGTGTCCCAGGGAGTAAAGAATGTCCTCAATTTCGAAGGTCCGAGCGATTCCGAGAGGAGCCCGGTCCTCTAAAGAAAATTCTCAAATTGAGATCGATGACGCGTCCGAGACTGCGACCCCGTTGAAATTTGCATGGGATCGTCGAGCGGTCGCGCGAAAGTTGACCGTAGCCATCGGGGAGGGTCCGAGGACGTGTCCGGCAGGAGTCGAGCGTCTTACACCGATCTTCACTCCGTATTGTCAATAATAGATCGGCTCCCTCGTATCTCGGCCACGTGTCGAAACAGTGTCCGAGATATCGTTGCTCCCCGTCTAAGCCTCCTTTTTCCCCGCGCCGGAGGCCACCCCCGCGCTTTAGATCCCGTGTCGAGACGCGACGGAACCGCCGCTCCGAGAACCTCTGGTATCGTGCCGGGGCTCGATCCAATAACATATTTGACGGTCGACGGAGGGTCCGGGCGAAATCGGATTGACCAATGTCCATATTGGCTCTTCTCTTTTCTGACCGGACACTTCGTTCCCACCCCCCAACCCCCGCGGATTACCTCGCCGGACAGACGCTCGACGATCGTCGCGAGAAATATGCCACCGATACGGATCCAGGGGCTGGAGTTTATTCGACGCCTTGTCCATCGGTTTACCTGTTACCGATAGCTATGGATTTTTATGCGAAACAAACAACGTACAAAAGCTACATACCGCTGAATAGTGTCCGGACACTCGGCGACGAATCTCGTATTTAATCTTAATGTAGTATTGGTAAGTTCCACATACGTAAGTTTTAATTTAACCCTCTACGGGCCCGTGAAACTTACAGGTCACATGCTAATACATCGACATTTTACCAAATAATTAACACAAGATGACGTATACGTCTTAACAGGTTCCGTGCCAAGCCGTTTTTGCTTGACTTGTCGTTCAGGCCATTTGATGTTTGGGCATTAAATAATATGTCTGCGTGTACCATCGGTGGTACACGTGGCTTGAAGATCAAGTTTAACGTGCACCACCGAACGTGTTAATTATATAATGTCTCTGAGATAACCAATAACAATATTGATGACGGTTAGCAGTACCATCAACCTGAAATATCAAAGTATATGCCGTGCAAGTTGTCACAGAGGGTTAAAATGTTAGATATTTCATAAGAGACTAATAAAAATCGATTTGTAGTCACCACTTCAGACACTGAAATAACTTTTATGCTATGCTGATACGTATTTCGCAAGCGGTAGTGTACGTGTTTGTTTCCTATTCGAATCACTGTGTGCTGGAAATGATAGTATTTTTCCGTTGGGATCCGGGAAACAGTGTCCTCAAAAAATAGAAAGTAGAAAGGGGCGAAGAAGAGTAAGGGGAGGGCAACCTCCATGTCGGTGGTTCCGCAAGCAAGCAGGAGTAAACGCCAGCGACCTGGTAATTTGTGCTTGGGTCCAGTCGTTGCTTTCCGTCAAACGGGTGCGGTTCAGAGAGAGAGAGAGAGAGAGAGAGATAGGGGGAGAGGGAGAGAGATAGAATGGGAAAGAGAGGAAAAGAGGGAGAGAGAGCGAGCAGCAGCAACACGGGCATTCTCATTACACGCGGCGCATTCTCCAGAAGGAGGAAACCGAAGAGGGCTCGGCGGAGGAGAGCAGAGACGAGGAGAACTAGGAGAGGAGAGGGTACAGGGCGTCCGGTGTAAGCGACTCTCCACCCCATTGTCAGCCGGAGCCTTTTCAGAGACGCATTTGTTATCCTTTGAATGAGGAGCAAGCTATTATTTATTCCATTCTTATTTTTTGTCAGCCGCCCGTTGTGTAGTAAATGGATATAAGTCAGCGCGGGCGAGCAGTGGCTCTGTCATTTTTATCGCCTCTCCCTGAATTAAGAAGGTGGAGCCCGCGACTTCCTCCTCCTGTCGCCTCCCTCTCTCTCTCTCTCTCTCTCTCTCCCTCTCTCTCTCTCTGTCGTTCTTTATCCAGCTATCTCTATCTTCCTTGGTCTATCTTTCTCTGTCTATTTCTCTCTCTTTGTCGTTCTTTTTCTCGTCTCCTTTCTTCCGAACGGTTTCCTCTCGCGTTCTCTCGGTCCCCGTGTCTCTCCTCGCCTTCTTTCTCTCGTCTCCTCGACGTCCGGCTCTCCCTCTTTTCCACGTTTCCTCTTCGCCCTCTTCCCTATCTCCCGGCTAACCGACACGAGCTCTGAATCGAGCAGGAGGACCGCCATATTTCTGCCCCGCCGGTAGGGTACACTCTCCGCGTCATTGTTCCGATTGTGACCAGACCGAAACGAGCTGGGCGTTACTACTTGCTGAACGTACGATTTATAGGATCGAGTTAGCTCGAGAGACTCCGAAGAGAAAGAGAGAGAGAGAGAGAAGAGTTGCAAAACTGCTGGCCTCCACGCGATTGGCCGACGCCGTCGCCGTTTTTCCTTCGACGTCGAAGAGACCGCCGGGAAAACGTGCGCGAGCGATCAACGGGCTGACAGCCGTGCTTTTAATCCTGCCGATGCTCGATCTTGCCCAGATCACGCAACATTGTTCTACCGTATCGCTGGAATATCCGAGACTGTCGAGAAACGTGGAATTTAGGTTAGAAATGTCCTGTGGAAGCCTTGCTGTAAGTGCATACAGTACCTTGCGTGACAATTGTTACCGAGCTTGGCAAGAATTTTAAAAAATCCTACAGTCTACAAGTCTGCCTGACAACGTCTAATAACAAAGGTTCTGTTCACCGAAAGAGCCCAGAAAAAGTTCGCTCTCATGCTCGAAGAAAGAGGAACAACCAATCTCCGTGCAAAGAACAATATTTCCAACCACTTCACACGCGAAGAACACCGAACCGGCGCAGACCGCAGCGAAAGGATCAAACCCTTCGGAATCAATCATCGCCAGACATCGTCCCGGTAAAAAAAAAAGGCGCGGAGAAAGGGACGCGGGGTATCCGAACCTTTTGGCGGGGTTCGAGGGGGTATTTAAGTCGACAGTGGCAACAATGAGCATCCCCTAACGCGATCTCGTCCCACGAAAGGAGCATCGGGCTCGCATCGCGTCGACTTATGTTCCTGGTGTGTATGGGGCCAGTCGTAAAGCGACTAAATCCGCGTCACCGGTCAAAACTGGCGGGAGGGGGAACAACGTGTATGGGGGGTTCTAGGACACACGGTGTTGTACCCCCTTTTGCCAAGGGTCGGAGCCTTTTCTTCGTGGAGGGGGCAAGGTGGGCCGAGGGGAGCACAATGAGCCGCGGCTGCTCACGCATTGTGCCCCCCCCCCTCCCTCCCCCTCGCCCTTTGGTCCCGGGCCTAATCGGATTAGAGCGTGCACTAAAAAGAGCAAACGCCCAAATCGCATTTATATTAGCTTCGTGAATGAGTCGTAAATATTTATGTTGCAGAAACCCGTGTGGAAGTGCGGCCACCGCTAATCGGTTCACCGATGTCCTCACAATCGCCGACCCTTCCGGAAAACTCGCTCCTTCCGAGCTGGTCTGGTTGTTCGCAGAAGCACTGACAACCTCGAGGATGTTCGCATAAACATTCTCTGTTCTCGCGATGTGTCCTCGAAGATTTTGAGAATTGCTGGTTTCATAATCTTCTTTCCGTCATATATCCTGCTTTGTCGATGTTTGAGGCGACGGCGTTCTTTCGACAGCTAGATCGCGGATTTAAATGCGTTTGTATCGTGGAGATTTAGGGGATGGTTGAACACAGAGGTTGGAGGTAGCACGTTTCTTCGGTGAACCCCATTTTGCCACTGTGGGTATTATGCTGATTTGGCAGTGACAACAACATAGTCACTTTCTACAAGAAAAATCATCCACAATGTTCATGTCTACTCTATAGACACAGATCTACTCTATAGTTTTAAAAATATAATTTCCTAAGTAAATTTACTGTTCATTTCAGAAATAAATGTTTTAGCATAGTTCCTTTTCCACAGAACCTCTCAATTATAAACCAATAAACCACAAGAGGGTCATTTTAATTTAACAAATAAGCTGTCGAAGTGGGAACGAAGAAAATCACGTAATCACCCCTCAAGTGCGTACTCTAAAATCAAAAACTCCCTTATAATTTATATAATTGTGAAATTAAAAAATTGCTGGTGGTTCAGTTTAACTCTTTTGTTCGTATTTCCAAAGACGATGTGTATAGCGTTCAGCAGAATGTTACAGCCACGAGGAGATCAAATTGAGCATTTTCAAGGTCCGGCATTGACACGAAACACCAAAGTGCTAAAACAGTTTTCCCACGAATCCACCCTTGTCAAGTTGCCGCGCCGAAAAATCGGAACTTTGTCGCTTAATCGCCATTGTGTACCGACATTCTGCGACAGCTCTCGTCATCGAGCGTCTCGGGGCTCCGGGGGCGGCAAAGAAGCGAGAGACGACGGGGCGGGGGCTGGTGGCGTTGGCGTGAAGAAGAAGAAGA
Source organism: Halictus ligatus (assembly GCA_028454255.1). Classification (NCBI taxonomy): domain Eukaryota; kingdom Metazoa; phylum Arthropoda; class Insecta; order Hymenoptera; family Halictidae; genus Halictus; species Halictus ligatus. The sequence goes on from CM052137.1 coordinate 6,205,330, forward strand.
AAAAAAGCCAACACCTCCGGCGAAGTGTCGAAGAGCCGCCCCCTAATTATTCGGCATCAGCGAGTCTTTAGTCCGTGGGACGCATCAATCACCAGAACCTTGTCACCTGGCCGCGTAACTCCTGTCCCGGGTCGGCGAAGCGATTCCAGCGCAGCCGGGTCAAAAGTAGTTCGGCCGACGGTGGGTCGCGGCTGCAAATGAGTTTATAAAGGCAATATCTTCGTTCGTGGTGTAGTTCGTCGAACCGCCAGGCTGGTCGACGTCGCCACCCCTATCGGCGGGGGTGGGCGGCGCTAATAATAAAGTTTCCTCGGGTGGTTCGACAACGCGTAGACAGATTTTTAAATTTCCCGTCACAAGAAAGCCCCTCCAGCCCTTCTTTCACCCTTCCGTGGTCTTTCTCGCTCCACGACGGTTCTTGCTCGCCTCTTTGTCTCGCGAACGGGGGTGGCCTGGGTTCTCGATATAACCGGGCGAGGAGCTCGGAGGGGGGCCGGGTCCCCCAAGACCGAGGGAAAAATTAATAAAGTTGAGGAACAAAGTAAGTTGAATGGCGTAATGCTGCCGCTGCCAAGAGAGGAGGAGAAGGAGGAGGAGGAGGAGGAGGAGGGCGAGGGAGGAGGCAGCAGGGCGAGCGGAAGGCTTCCAAGGGTGGACTTTATTATAACGGAGTGTCGAGTCTTTTATGCTCCCTCCGCCACCCTCGGCTCTCGACCCTCTTCTTTTTCTTACAGGTTCCCTCCTTCTCTAACCACCCACGCGATCCACCGTCCCTCTCTTTGCTCCTCGTTCTCTCTCGTTCCCTCGTTCTCCAGAGGTGGTAATATACACGCGGCAGTCTTACTCGGCTTTGTCGAAGAGGCCACGCTGCCTCCGCTCTCTTTTTACCTCGTCGTTTCCCGGCAAACCTGGGCCCCGTCGCTTCTCTTCGTCGTCGACGCCTCCGCGGTGTTACAAAATTGACTTCGGCCCCGGGAATTCACGGCGTACAGAACCGCTGCTGGCAGCCGGCCAACCGCGACATTGTTCTACGCGTGTAATCATCCCGCGCCGAATATTGTTTCGAAAATTTCGCCGAGGCTGGCTCGTTCAGTCGAGAGAGAAACGTCGTCGCTTGTCACTTTGACGACTCCCGGCGCTCTTGTAATTTATGCGCCGCGTTTGACGGACCGTTCTACGCGTCGGGGATACGCAGACTGTCTACGGGCGATTGGTATGAGAGGGTTAATAGATTTTATGGGAGAATGCTGCCGAGGAAATGTCCCTGTCTTGTAGTATTTCCATTGGTTGGTCGTATACTCGTATTTCATTAGTGTCCAGGGATATTTTGAGATTTAAATTGGACGGTGATTGAAATTTAGTTTCGAAGATCTGGTGCTAAATTAGTTTACATGTTTCTGTGAGAAAAGCTACGATCTCGATAAACCTTTTATACATTGGTTCAACTGGTGATTTTTTGAAATTCCTCAAAAAATCAACCCTCGAGCCAGCATCTTCAACGGTATCTCGATTGAAGGACTCGCTGCGAACGCACCCTCCTCCGCGAAGGAGCCACCCCCCGAGCGAATCAACCCCGCCCCTCGATCGATCTGGATCCCTGCGACGAATTTCCGGCCGCGGCGAGTCCATCCCCCTCACCCCTCTCCACCCATCTAGTGTTTATGCGACAGTGGAAGAGGAATCGTCGGAATAAAAACGCGTCGGTGCGCGATCGAGTCCGAGGTAACAGGAGCAAAAGGTCCGGGGCGAAACAGAGCGACACCGAAGAGACCATAAAGAACGAACGGGGGTGAGAAACTGTAAAAAGAGCAAAACGCTCGGGAAACAAAGGTGTATGTACGGTCGGCCGTGCCGAAAATCGGTCGGACGATCGGGTCTGGTAGCCGTCGGAGCGGCAAGCGACGGAATAAATAATTCGCTCGTATGCACGGGCCCGTGTAGAAGCGCGGGGGTGGCTGCGAGGGGGGGTTGGGGAGAAATCGAGATAGAAAAAGACAAAGCAGCCGACGCGTCGGGGCGGCCGGATCCTCCGCGCACTCTCGTACACATAGACACGGTATAATACGTAGGTGAACGAACTGCCGCGCGGGAGGAGACCGTATAGCGATTTCATTGCCGGCGCGGAGTGGCGTTTGACCGACGTGTGATATGCAGCGACGAGCCGTGAGGGTGGAGGTTGCTCCGCTCTGCTCTGCTCTGCTCTGCTCTGCTCCTCTCCGCTCCGCTCCGCTCGGCTCGGCTTGGTGAGAGCAGGTGCTGTACCCCGGGAGGCGGGGGTGGCAGCGTGTGACGCCACCCAGCGTTACACACCCTGGCCACCCCCTGCCTTCTCTCTTTTTCTCCTGCCGGTTGCATCGAGCCAGGCCCACCCCCACCCACCGAACCACCCACACCACTGCAGGTTCGGTTCCCTCCGCTGGACCGTTCTCTCGTCGTTGCAACGCCAGCAGCCCTTTCAAACGGCCGATGCAATATTCAGCGGCTCTTGGCAGTCGCCCGTCCGGAGGGGGTGGTCGCTCTCTCTCTCTCTCTCTCTCTCTCCTCTCGCCAACCCCCTATCCACCCACTCACTCACCCGCCCCGAAAAAAAGAGACCCACGTGGCCACCGGAGCCTCCGACCGTCAAATTGGCGCCGCTGTCCATCAACCGGTGCGCGAGCGATCGCCTCTCTCTTTCATTCCCTTCCGCGCCTCTCTTCGCCTTCCGTCTCTCTTATTTTCGACCATCCCCTTGTCTCTCCCTCTCCTCTCCTCTCCTCTCTCGTGCAGCTCCACCATCGGCGAAACTCGTCTCGCTCCTTTTTTCCTCGTCCGTTTCCGCGTTCGCCATTCGACCATCGTCCATCCTCGCGCTGACTACCCTGGTAACGAGCGACGAACGGCTGCCGGACCGTTTCTACGTTTCGCTGACTTTTTCCGAGCGGCCTTCTTTTTCGGCCTGCCGATCCGCTTCGATGCCAGCGAGCTCGGCTCGCGCGAGCTGCCTTTACTTGCGACGCTATTTCCTCGCTTTCGAGCTGGAGAGGCGAATGTCTGCAGCGTTTTGCAACGTTTTTAGAAGTTGCTTCTGGAATGTCTCCACCGCAGGTCTGAGGTCTTGTATCAATTATATGACAGTTTAGGGACATTGGCTTTTACGAGAAGATTTCGTAAATCTCATCGGAGATCCCACATCGGGTAAAAAAAGTTCATTAACCTTCGCACGCTAGTCGGGTGAGAAATCGCTTTCTGGAGCTGGATGTTATAAAATCTCTGACTCGATTAAGATTGCTCTATCATTGCACGCGTTCGTTTACAACGTCACGTTACTGGTGAATAGTAATTTACATAATCGACGTCGCAGTCGACGAGCGTTGGCAAAATTACAAAAGAATTAATCGTGGCAATTTCGATCGCAGATTCCACAGACTGTAACCCGTGCGGCAAGGGCTGAACCCCTGTCACAGCAGCCGAAAACCTGTTTATCCTCCGACAGGGGGAATATATTTTCCTGGGGGGTGGGGGAGGGTGGCGATAATATTGCTAAATTCTCGAGCGGCCACCGAGAGTACTTTACAGCCGTGAAAAAGAAGACGGCGACGAGGCGCGAGAAAATTAAATGTCGAATCTCGGAGGGGCTGGCGTCCCTTCAAAGGCGAGGCGTTACCAGCGAGATGGTATAATCGCAGTTAGGCTCAATTCATTAAGGAGTTTAAAGGGGCGAGCGGCCAGAGAGAGAGAGAGAGAGAGAGAAAGAGAGGATCGTTGGGGGGTGTAACAGGAGAACGGGGAGGAGAAGGGGAGTTCGAGGGGTGGTGGTAGGGAAAAGACAGAGAGCCCTTAATGGTTTTCCCAATTACAGGGGAACGAAGCCGACGAATGACGAGTGCCGAAGCTGCTCTAGTCAGCCGTAATGAAAGGAATTAGAAGGGAAAAATAGTGGCAATTATTGGCTTGCCAATCTTTGCTCGCAGCGTTCCCCGCTCGCAGTGCCGGCTGGGGAAAATCGAGAGCCGGGCAACGGCGAGCAACGTTGTTCGTCACCGTCGCGGCACGATTAAGCGAAGATGAACCATTATCGGATGAATTTGCCTGGACCAACGTGGACCAGCCCGGTTTGCTCGTTCATTCTTTAAACGCCTGCCATCGTTCATTGTCCGGCGGACACGGACGTACCGCGATTCCATTCGACTGCTCCAATTCCTTTCTCGAGCGCGATGAATCATCGATGCTGCGGTTTAACTATACACAGACCGCCGGGAATTAGTGTCGATTCGGGGTTTCTCGCCGCGAAGCAATTGGCCCGCTCTCGAACTCGAGTATTTTAAGGCACGCGATATGGGAGAACAGTATTCAGTTATGAATTTTGATATAAGCCACACGAGCGAGTTCATAATTATACCACGGGTTTTTATCGAAATTTTTATCCTGTGTTGCAATTCGAAGCAGCTGGGATGACAAAGAAGTCTTATGTTTTGCAGAGTTTTGCAGAAATTAATCTTTGGAGTTTCATTAAACATTCGCCGCGTATAAAGGACTGTATCCAATTGAAGTTTGTCACGCACAGTCCTCGTGTGCGTCAACCGCCCGAGATTAAACTAACACACCGATGGTCTCGACGGCCGATGGTCTAGCATTTCGGACCACGGTCCGTTCATTTGGACTTCGCGTGTACTTCGCCCGCGACATTATACCGGGGTTACGGCTGGTCGTGAGGATCTGAGGGCGTAATTCAGGAGCGGCGAGTTTCCGAATCGTCGTCAGCCAATGCCCAGTCTAATCACAAGTCGCCGAGGAGGACACGCGTCGGGCTGATGGCTTCATTAGGCGTCGGAGACGCTGGCCGCATCTAGATCTTAGTTTTCCGCGGATAATGGCTCCTCCTTCCACGCCTATCCTCGCGGGATTGCTCCAACTTGTACGCGACCGGATTGCTCATCGCGAGGCTGTGCCATGTTCCGTCGAAGCCGGGGAGGAACACGGGAATATTCCCGCTGGATGATCAGGACTGATTGGCTGGCATCACGGACCTCCCCGGAACCTAATTCCGAAAGATCGAGTCACCAGAGCAATCCCGATTGTTGGACAGAAAAATTGGGATTCGAGGGAACACTGTATTTTGAGTGAATACGGGGTCTATTTAAATCTATTGTTAGCCTCTTAACATTCTAAAAGCTAGTGTACGTATCGATTTATTAAAAAGAATTTTAATACACCAATAAAAGCAAAGTGAAATCTTTAAAATGCTGTGCCCAAATGGACTCACAATTATCGCCAACAACACAAACACGAAGCTGTACAAAAAGCTTGTATATCTGTCAAACAACGTTTAGAAACATTTTCTCCGCAATCGTTCGCACCCTGGATCGCATCGATCACATCGAAATAAGCTTCCGCCATCAAAACACTTCATTTTCCCCAAAAACCGTGGCAAACTCGTGTACTCCCAGGACTCCCACACTGTTCCATCACCCCCGCCGAGGTCCCCGATCCCACGAATGGGGTCTGACAATGCATCCCGTACAGAGAATCAGTGTTCGATCATCCGCAGGACAATCGTATTCCAAATATTGACGCGAGCGGCCCACCGCAACTCTCCTTTTGGAAGCTTCCTCGAAGGAAGAGGAGGGACGGATCTATCTGTGTTAGGGAACACGTCGTGGTGCGACTGTGACACACGAGCGCGAGGGGCGAAGGGGAGAGAAGAAAGGGGCCCGAGTGGTGGTGGGGAGGTCATTCGAAATGTGTTTTCACGAGTGACCGTGTAATGACGAATAATGGGGCCCTCCCGGCCGGTTCGTTCCAGGATTCAGCGCAGCATGATGTACGAGAAAAGCGATCCGGGATGACTGATGACCAAGCCGAGGCCATCTCCTTGCCAGCGAGAAAAGGAGGGAGCCGGTGGAACAGGTAGCGGGCAGCCCGCAGGATCTGTGTCCTGGATCCTGAATGAAGAAAGAACGTCCTTCCATTCCCGGAACGTGGACCTGCGACTGGTTCGCGACGAAATACGGGACGAGAGAGTTCGAGACAGAAAGCCAGAGTGACTTTTAGAAAAAGACTTTTTTAAAATATCCTTAAGCTTTTAACCACCACTTTGTTGCACATACACCGTTGAATCGTCCGGCGATCGACTCGAAATTTTGCGGAACGTTTAAAATAAAATTAAAAAAGTAGGTATCTAGGTAAATAAAAAATCGTAGGGCCACCAGAGGGAGCATAAAATCGCTCCTCGGCCCCGGTGGGCCGTCGCATTATGCTCGGGGCTTTTCGTAGCTTGTAAATACACACGCACGAGGGATTACCGGTGCTCGCGACTCGCGCGCCGGTGTCCCCGTTGAATGCCGGGCCCCTAAGTCCCCGGACGGGGCCCGAGGAACTCCTCCTCGCTGCTAATAGGCTTAACGAACGACCGGAAAGCGGGGCCCCGCCGATTCATTTCGAATCAAACCCGTAACCCTGTCCCGGAGGGCCACGATAAAGACTGGTCACGTAACTTACGCGTGTTTACCCACGCACCGGCTTTCCCTGCGGCGCGCACGCCTAAGTCGGGCCCCGAGGGCGAGGTCCCGAAGCCGGGGCCTTAAGGCAGAGCCTTAAGGTGGGCCATGCGCCCTCGCCGCTTCCGGTAATAACTAAGGACTAAGGCTGTCGCGCGTATTTTACGAGATAATCGAGCCTGAATGCCCCGGCCGACTTTGGGACACGGGTTCCCCGACGACTGAACAATTTAACGCGATTTTGCTTCACGCTGGACGGGGATGTACTAATATTTGACCCGTACCAGAGTTATGGTCGCCGCGCGGGCCCGAGGATGATGCACGGTGTTTCGAGGTTTGAGCTGCTTGCTCGGGAAGAGGCGAGGCGGATTTGTTAACGAACATAAAGATCTGGAGACTTATTTATAAGTAAACTTTGGATTTTTGTTCGATCGTTCAGCTTTAGACTCAATTTTGTGGAGATTGGATCAACAAAAGAAATGTGCTGAGATTCTTTGTCGGTGAGAATCAAATAAAAATCATTTTTGGTCACGTTTTTGGTACTTTGAAAATCAGCATGTCGCGTAAATGCATCAGCAGTCTGCTTACAAGTAACAAGCAGATTTAATTTTAATCGATGGGCAAATCAAAATTGAAATAAACTCGCGCGAATGAAGTCTGAAAGCGTGTTAAATCAACATGAAAGGACCATTACGAGTTGAAACGGACCCCGCATTTACCGAGAATGACGTGATTCAGTGTTGGACGATTAATCTGCGAACGAGAAAGGAAGCTGGCGATTATGACCGGAGACAAATATGTCTCCCGAATAGCATCTGTTTCGTTCCAGGGACGGTAAACGATGGTGGCCGAGGATATTGGGCTTTAAGTGAGCAAACGTGTATCGATGATCGTCGTGGTGGTCAGCGTTCTGTCCTCGCAGCTGTTGAACGTCCTTTTGTATTGTAATTCGGTGTCCAATATGTCCCTTTTCTTGGCGGGGGGCTCCGGAGTTGGGGTGATCGTTTGAAAGGGCCCCGGGAGTCGCTACGGGTTCTCGCTACCACGGACGGAATAGTTAGCCCTTTGTGCGTTATTTATACGCATATCGATCCACATAATTGTCCTCGGTGAGATATTTATTTGATATTTATTCGGTGACCGACGTGAAAACTTCACGGCGCGCTATTCATCCTTGCAGTTGCTCCATCCCTTGCAGAATCCGATGTTCGCGACAGGGAAAATTATGCTTTATTCAGCATTCGGTTTGATTTTCCTAGCGTTCAATGCTAATAAGATTATAATTTTGTTTTCGAAATCTTGTGGGACAAATAAGGTTCTTTCAAATGCGAAATTCCAAAAGTCGTATTTAAAAAGGCAGTTTTCAATACAATCATCCATAACTCAGCAATCGATGAATATTTTCGAACAGAAAAATTACAAGACACTCTCTAAAACAAGCCGTTTGAAATGAAAAAACACTTCTCTGATAAACTCTTACAGCCTCCAGGGAAAAAATTGTCAAAAATGACTTTGTCTAGCTTTCTTCCGCTTTTTAAGAAGAGATCGAAGGATATCGGTTAATAATTAGTTTGATCGAGGAGGTACGTATCCTTGGGGGATCAGGATAGAATAGCGGAAGTCGTGTGGTCGGTCGTTCCGCGTCCGTATCACTGTTGAAGCAGGTCGATCGATTATTTACGAATCGTGCTTAAAATACACGACAGGTGTTTACCAGCGTTGCCTCTCCTCGCGGAGGCTACAGTTAATTAATCCGTGGAGGATGTCTCGCGGCACGGACACCCGTGAAACACTGATTCGACCACTCTGCCGGCCGTAATCGACGGTACCGTGGCTCCGGGACGCGATATTTAACTTTCATTACCACCAACGACGACGCTCCGCCGGGCTCTATTGATACTGGCTTAGAGAGAGAGCCGCGGATAAGATATTTCAGTCACGCGTATATACCGGTTTTATTGTTCGACGGAGACGCGGAAATATGCGGCGGGGATATCCGCGGCGGAACGTACGTGCGACCGTGTCTATGGAAAATTCATTTCGCCGCCGACCGAGCCAACAATATCTCTCCGGGGACGCCGGAAGTCTTCGGTTAACGTGAATTAGAGACCGTTCATTCAGAAAAGAAAGAGTCGAATAACCCGCGATCGATGTATTTTTACTCGAAGCGTATTTATAACCGGCGGAGTCTGCTCGTTGTTTCCGGTTTCCCCGCGTCGAGAACGCGATCGACACCGCATCCACGATGGCGTCTCCTGCCCGATCGATCGAGCAGTTATTTATTTTAGCCGGCGAATTCGGTGAAATATAAACGAACCCGCCGAACGGATTCAGCCGGCAGGCTCGATTCCCATTCTTGTTTATTCGAGGAAAGAATACTTGGATTTATAAATTATCGCGACGCTCCTTTCTTGGACACGCTTCTCTCCTGATTTCGTTCGGCGGTTCTATAAGCGGTATAAATTCTATATCCGCGAGTTTCTAAATATTCTTTCGGTATGGGGGATTGAAGGCGTCGGGAATAAATTCCGTGCAAACGACAGGCGAAATTTTCCGTGAATTTAGAAATCGGTTTCGTTGAAAAGGAAGCGCCGAGTATTTTCTTGAAGGGTGGTTGTGTCTCCTGAGACGGAAGATCGGGTTATGGTAGTGATTGAAATATTGCTCGTGAAATTTTGTACTGTTTATTGGATTGTATTCGGAAGAATTTTTAGTATTAACGGAAACGTGTGTTAGAAATTCTTAGTGAACCTCTTGTACGGTTTTTGATAAACCAAGACTGAAGCAACTTGGAAAATTGAATGAAGAAACTCTGAAACGTGTCCACGACAAAAAGATTCAATTTTTTGGCCAAGGTTCGCAAGTTAGAATACAACAAGCTCCCCTCGAGGTCGGTGTCTCGAGGTAACCGGACGATATCCTGCAGGAAACAACCGAGCGACGATCGAAGGATCCCATAGTCACGGATGCGAATGGAACAACGGGTCTGTCGATATCACTGGCGAGCATCGTTTACTCTAATCCCGGGGTGAAACGAACGTTTCTTCGGCGGTCGCTTGCCTCCCTGGTTCGCCACCCCCGCGGTATCGGCCGCAGGGCGTCGGCCCCGAACGAGAATTCTCGTCCCCGAAACGATTCGACTTTTACGGCCGCGGCGATCGCGGGTTTCGCGTTAAAAAGGCGTAGACGACGAAACGAAACGAACACAGCGTGGTTTATAAGGGTCTCCTCGCGGGCCCCCCGGCCACCGAACACCGAGAGACAAGCGAGCTTTCCGCTCTTTTTACGATTTGTTTACAGCTGCTCCGCCATTATGCCATTCAACGGCTGCGTTCCTGCCGGTTTAATCTCGGTTTGATCGGCTCGCCGCGTTTTTACGCCGTCACGCGACGCTAAACGCGAACCGTTCTCTGCGGTTGTCATCCCTTAAGAGCTCGGATACGGTCGGGCATTTTCTCGCGTGACGTGTGACGCGAATTTTTCAAATTCTTTTGGCGGCCGTGATTACATTCGACTGTGTACTGAAATTTTTTTTTTGTCGAGAACCGTGCACGTCTCTTGTCGCAGCAGCCATTTTTGTAAGAAGAAATCGATTTTGCAAGAGATACGTTTGTTTGAAATGGACCTCGTAGATAGTGATCTAATTTGGATAATGCAGACAAATATTCTTTGAAGAAAAATTCTTCTCTCAGGAAATAAACATACAACGATTCGAAATGATTTAACTAGTCAGATCTTTGAACTCGATAGTGATGGATTGTGTGATGCATTGAATTATTTATTTAACCATTTAGTGTTTACCTGACTAGATTGCGCGTTATCGGGAGATCGCTTTCTCTCGAGACGTTAAGCCAGAATTATTCCGAGTAGTCGACACGTATTCATACCGTGATAAGTCGATCACGCAACATTTAAATAGTCCCCCATTCGCCGCAGGGATCTTATCGAAAATCATTTCTGCTAAATTTCTCTCATAATTTAAGTCAATCTTATCGAAAACAATCCCTCGGGGTTACCTACCACCTGGCTCTCACATCTCCTCGAACACTATCGAGCAATCTGAAGACGAAGAATCAGCCCTCGTCTATGAAATATGGGGTTACTTCGGTTCGACTATAACTCGTTCTTCGTGTACGAAGCAGTAAAAACTTCTTCAATAAAAATAAGAATCTCTGAAATGTATACAATCTGCGTTGGCTTCTACGATACAGACTCAATATTAACATACCAGGGAGAGAAAGAAAATCAATTTTTACGTTACTCCAGTTCGTCTAATCGCCGAGCATCAAAGTAAACGTGGACGTGCGACAAACCTAAATTTCCTGTTCCCGTTCCGAATCCGTCGAGCCCGAAGAAGCTCTAATCCTTGCATCTCGGAAGAAAATTAAACGGCAAGGGCGAAAGATACGCGCTATCTTTTCGGCGCGCGTAAATCAAAGCGACACTGCGCTCGTCAAATTATACGCCTCGGAGGTGATTAACTCCGATATAAAAGACTGGTCGAAGTGTACACCAGTACTTGCGCCAGCGAGGTTTCCCCTCGGTACCGGTCGGAGCCGATTCTGGTATGCGGCTACGTACGCGCGAACCTTATCTTATCCGCGGGATGGTTGCTGGTCACCATGGGGGTATTCGTACTTAATTCCTTATCTTGTAAAGCAGCGCACTTAAGATTGCCCCCCTCCAGAGCTGGTTCCCGTGTGCATCGGCCCCCGTGTACGCGCGCATCACCGAGCGCCGATGCATTGTCTCTCGCGGCCGAGATGCACGACGCACCAGAGGACATCGGGAACAGGTAAGCGTGGGCGAACCGGGCGGTCGTTGCACAGGTGACCGTCGGTCACCCTGATGGCAGCACCGTTCAAGGATCCTGTTTTCGACAGGACGACCGTTTTGTCCGCCGGAGCCACCGAGCCTGCTCCAATCCCAACTCGACAGGCTGCCGTTTCGATAACTCTGCGCTTTCGATTCTGCTTCTGCTGCCCGCTTCTCTCTCTCTCGCGCCCACACACCCCGCAGTCGGTCTCTTTACCGTCCCTGTTGCCTTAGAAATCAGTATTTCCATCGACCTCGGCGAGTTGTCCAGAAAATATGTCATTTATATTGGCAGAGTTTATAAATTTCCTTGTGTTGAACCGGCTATTGCTCTGTATATGCATACATTGTATCTTCAGATAATATACATTGTATGTTGTTCCCGGCATGGGACCCTCGATCTTCAATTGTTAATATTGGACTGTTGCTCCTCTGTTTCGATCTCTCGCGTTTCATTCCTAACGTTTCTTTCGCTGGTTAATGACATGTCTCATAACGTGCTCCTAGAGTGACTATTCTAATATAAATCTTATTTCGTATTTTATAATAGTGTGGTTTTCTTTAATACCCATACTCCAAATACCTTATTTTCCTTATATAATAAAGGGATTTTTTATTCTGTAATTATTGAAAATGGTCACATCCCCAAATTCCAGTGATCAGTAGACTGCACGTGTCCATGTAAAATAAAAATTGTCACCACCATTCGCGAGGAAGAAGAACTATATAGACCTATTCTTTGGGGATAATACATTCCCGTTCCTAAATTCTTTCAATGTACCGTTTTAAATTGCGCCGACACTTTTTACACTTTATCGCAGCAACAATAACGGCACTGCGAACCGGGACAGTAACAATAACAACGACAAAGTACACGGCGGAATTAATCCTGTGGATCCCGCGGAGCCCAGCGCGCCCTCGATCACAAGTCTCGGGGAACAGAGGAACTCCGTCGTGACCGGTCCCTGCACAGTGGATGTAGACATAGCGTCTTTAAAGAAACGGAGACGACAGCTCTTTAGGTACGGTGCACCGTCGAACACGACTTTTCCCTTTCAGACAGACGATGCCATTTTGCCCCTTACTGGGAGACCGACGCCGGCGTATAAAACCAGAAAAGTCACCCCACCAATTTGTTGGCCGCCCAGCGGTGGACGACACTTTCTTGCCGTGGTCGGAACGGGGCCTGCATATTTCCACGTTGGCCCTGGTACCGAACGACAACGGTCGATCCGGTATTCCCGTGTGTCGAAGGCAGGACTAAAAGGTTTTGCCTGCGGGAGGCGATCCCGCGGCAAGCCGGACGGTTGGTTCTGCTTTTCATTGTGCAATCGGAACAACGAGGACCCGTTGCACCGGACTGCACCGAGCCCTCGTCGCCTTTGCACGCGTTATCATTGTCGCCTGTAACTGGGGGTTTTTTTTATTTCTCTCTCCTTGTGAATGATACAGCCGAACACAACCCGCGCACTCTTGATATTTTCACGGTTCGATCCGTACTAACTTGTTCAGCGAACGCTTGGTCTCGATTTCTCCTGGAATCGCCTAATTTCGGGACGAGTGCCGAGGTGTACCGCGCACTGTACTCATTGCGAGGCCACTTACGGAAACAAGAGGACCGGTTGTCGCTTGTAATCGCGGTCCTCCCGGCGACAGCTCGTAAGCGAGATTCGTTGTCGCGTTGGGGAAAAATGTCAGCGGAGAATGCGGCTACCGGGGACAAATGAAAAATCGCTCGACGAAGGGGCCGACCGGCAAAAGAGGAGACGAGAAACCTGCGCCGACGGACAAGCAGAAAAGAAACCTCGTCGTCGTCGTCGTCGTCGTCGTCGTGGCCGACGCCGACGCCGGCGCGGATATCGTGGCGCTTGGACAGAGGCAACTCGTTAGGTTCGAAATAGTTGGACCACTACTAATTCAGGCTGACATAATTGGGGGTGTTTGTTACCTGCACACCCTCGTACCACCGCTCCTCGTACAAGATCGTATAACGAAGAAGAACATGGAAAACCTCTTCGGCCGATCCTAGGGGTCGATAGGCGATGCTATCGTCGCCCGACAGCTTGTAGCCCGGCCTGGCCTCGTCCTCTGTCTTTCTCTCTTTCCACCCTTCTTCCTACGGCCGACTTCTACCTCCCACCTTCCGCTAGCCTAACCTCCATCCTTTGCCCTCGGCGTGTACACCGTTGTTCCTCCTCGGATCCTTTCGCCTCTCTTATATCGGACACTTTTCCTTCGCCTTTCTCTTTACTTCTTCGGCTCGCTTCCCCTTCTACTTCTTCTTCTTCTTCTCCTTCTTCTTCTTATTCTTCTGCTTTGTCTCCCTCCTTTTTCTTCTCCCTTTCTTTCACTCACTCGGCCAACTCTCCTCCCGTTCGATGCACACCTTGATGTATACCTATATAGGGAGCCTAGCCGATGACCCTCCGATAGCCGGCAGATAGCCGCCAGATATTCGCAAACTGGAGACAGTCCTCCTGACCCGTTCCACCGTGAAATTCATGCGTGTCTACAGGCCCCGTCAAAAGTGGTTGGTGTCGCGTTGGCGGATCCGAATTAAAAATTCTTTCGCTCCTATTTATCCGGTGGTTCTGGCATCGTCATGATCTTGCGATTGCCGATGTTCGTCGGGCATTTGCAAACCGGATATTTGCACAGTGGTCAAATTGAAGTCTGCGTGACGTCGAACGTGGTCGATTATCATGACTGGTCCGGGTTGCATGTTGCGTGCACTCGGTTGCGAGGAGAGTTTGTTGCGAGGAAAGTGAATGGAATGGGAATTTCTGCACCGGGTGGCGATTTTAACGAACGTTGTTGCTACCCACGTGCTCGCCCTATGGTACACGTATATGAATAATGGATTCCCCTCTTTGTATTGTAATATTTCCCTGGTTCTGCTCGGATGAAATTAATTACGCTTCTCGTTACACGTTCTTCTAAGATTTCGAGACTCTGATTACCGTTATCGATCACGACGGGGCGAGTGTATCGCTTTGAATCACCCGGTAGGTGCTAGCTGTCGACGCAATCTTTTATCGTTCATACTTTTTCACTTAACGGGGCGGTGCGTTCCCCGTTCTGCGTAAAACACCGTCCGGACGTGAAACGATTAAATTATTAACTTGATAGTCACAAAACTTGATAGTTTGTATACACCGCCGATGCTGTATCTAGTTTATGTGTTTACAGATTCTCAAGATTTCTAGAGAACTGTATCGCACGAGGTCTAGTCGAATAGAAAGGAACTTCGCTTTTAATTTACTCATGAGTGAGTCTGATTAAAGCAATTTTTGGAAATTGCTTTCTCGAAACCTGTAAGATTATATTCAAAAACTCTTTTCGAGATCGAAGTGATTTGTTTCGAAGAGTATCTCATCATTTTTTAATACAAAAACATTGAAGCATTGCAAAGTTATGGTTGATCTCCCGCAGGTGCTGTCAAAAAGAAATGTTTAACCGGACCTCTAAGAAATCAACTACATCTTTCTAACTACCACATAAGCTTCAACAAAAAAATTACCAGACACTTCCTAAAATGAGTCTTTTTAAATGCTGAAACATTTTTGGACTAAAGTCTTACAGGTTTTGAGAAAAAAATTCCCAAAAATCACTATTCTATGGGTTTTCCTTTGAACAGGACCTCTTAAAGATTTCCTCGATTTTTTTCCAAATTTCCAGAAGACAATTTTGTTACCAGATTCATTATGGTATTAACGAAGCTAGGACAAATATGAATTCAATTAATAATTCAATGAATTCGGGGCAGTTTCTCGACTTCTCGCGAAAGCTGAAGAGGCGGTCGCATACTCGAACGAGGAGGAATCGATTCCGTTGAATCGTCCTGTACAAGTCACCGGGCCGGTTCCTCCATCTGCCGTAAGTTTTGTTCTCGACGATTACGGGCGGTCTGAATCAGAATGCTTGTGCTTTGTATTTCTGTATCGTTGGTCGCGGTCGCCCGGTAACCCCGGCCTGATTTACCGCGCGGCGTGACGGTAGATCCTGTCTGATATTTCACGTATTGCACGAGGCGCATCCGCGCTGCATTTGCTTCGGAATCATGCCACGACCCCCTCCCCGATAATTGATTTCGATAAGCTCCCGATAATCGTGCCCTGTCCCCCAAACGAGCCTCCCCCCATCGATCGCGTTCATCCTGCGCTCGACAAAAGTTGCAATCCCGAAGAACAGCTTCCATTCTCGCGCTATCTATTTCAACATAATTACCAGAACTATCGGATGGCTCGGACCGATCGAGAGCAGAATTTTTAATTTACTCTCAATCGTGGAGATCTAAGCGCGAAAATTCTATGTACCGTAGCTTCGCAATCGAATTATTAAATCTTGATGCAAAATAAAAATATTTTAGAAGTTCTGGAGCTCGAGGTGGAAATTGCGATAGGTACGTAATATTCCGAACTGTTTAAAGAGTGGTTTCGGACCCGGTTTGTGCAACGAGCGAGGTTCTACTGTATCAGTAAGAGCCACTATAAAATTCACTATATTCGCTATAAAACAGCAAAAACAAGCACATTCGGAAAACAAAGGTCAGAAGCACAGATAAATCCGAGAAACGCTCTTCCGATCTCAGTTCAACAAACAGTGGACGTGTTAAAGTCTTAATATCTCACAAAACGAGTGGCGCAGCTTCCGCAGCGGATCCCTAATTCGGCCCCAGTCGAAGGCAAAGGTTCGTTCGACTTTTCCGTATCGGTGTTTCAAAGTTGCCCCGTAGGAAACTCCGAAAACCGGCAGAAGTTTGTCGATTGTTTGCGAACGCCACACGAGCCGGAGATAGCCGGGCAAATATCTTGATCCGTGGGCAAACAGGCGGTCACACGTAGATTCGTTGGAAAAGCGAAGGGCCGAGACAGCAGGGACGTGTTGTTTCGAGCCGGGGCCCGACTGGAAAAGGGGCCTGTTTGCGGGGACGGGTTCGGCCCCGTCGGATTTCAGCCCGGGTCAAGTGTGTGTCCGCTGATAAAGCCTGGAAACATCGCGTGCGTGTAAACGGGCCGAGCCCACGGCCCACGAGTGTTTCGCCCTTATTGTTAGACCCTACTCGAGTCTGCAACAACTTCTCCGGGGCGAGTGCACGCGCGAGGGCGTAGGAGAGAGAGAAAGAGAGAGAGAGAGAGACAGCTCTCTGTGTAGACAAAACGCGGCGGTTTCGCGCTGGAACGCACGTCTGTCTCGACAACTACGGAATTCTCGTAAACGAGCTCCACCATTATGCACACTCGTCGCCCAGGAGTTTATTTTTGTAATGTAAACGCTCCGAGTGCTTCGCTTTTTGTTACTCCTGCCGGATAGAGAGGACCATGGGGGTTTACGCGCGCTGTTCCATGGCGACGCGCTTTATGGGTTTCGCCGATGCCCCTTCGACAAGTGTTTCGCGAAATTCTTTCCGCGAACTCTTCGGATTTCTTTGTTTCTTTCCGTCGATCTCGCTTCGATCGGTGGTACGTTTCAGACGAATATTGTCTCCGATTTGTTCGGCGATTTGAGAAAGTTGTTGGGAGAACGTGCACTTCGAAAACGAATTCTTTTTAGATTCGCATCTTCAGAAATTTCCGGACGTTTCCGTTCAATTCGTTTAATATATAGCGGTATTTGGGTTGAACCTTCATGTCAATCCTCGAGTATACTCAACACCTGCAATAAGTTTAAAAATTTGTTGTATCTTCTTGTCGACGAATAGCAAAATTCCTTCTTCTTGAATTATTGTGCATTGGTTTACATTGTGAGGCGGGAAAATACACGTTGAGATGATAACGCACGTTGTTATGGATCGTCGTGGAAAATGTTTGGACATATTCACATAATGGTTAAACTGTAGCACACGATTCTGGTTTCGAACGGCACATTACCAGTAAACTATGGAGGGTTCGATGTAGAAAGATCGAGCCTCGTGTGCGATCGTCCATGTCACAGTTAGCCGTGAAATGATCGCGAGGCCCTATGCGAGCGTTGACAGACGCGGAACATGCGTCCCCGGTTTTTGTCGGTTTTACGGCCCCGGGGCCTTGAAAATATGGCCATTAAGCGTCGCAAGAGAAACACGCTTGTCACCAGAGGCCCGTAAACACGACACGAGAGACCCCGGTCAGAGGCCATCGGCTCCTATTACACGAGTTTGTTGCTGCACGTCGTCGGAAGGATGTTCCGTTTGTAATTTCGAGCCTGAACGACCAGCCAGCCATCAGACACGGCGGCGCAATCATGTTTACAATAATATACAGAGTCCTAGAATCGGTTTCTAAATTATGCTGAATTCTCTAAACTATGGCTACGCTATAAAATTGGTTTTAACCCTCTGGAGAGGACGCCACCATAAAGAAGACTCCAATTTTCTGAACTAGCAATGTATAATAAATGTTTACTAGCAATAAATATTCAAATTTCCGAGAATCTATTCGCGCTACTGAGGAAAATGACCAATAAATAATTTTACAATGATCTGAGCTACCAGTGTACACACGCTTGATTCACAGAAATACAATTATTCAATAGAAGTATAGTTTAGGTTCACCAGAGTCGTGGGAATCTTTCGATTACTCATACTCATTATTGGTTTCAAAGCCCATTCTTCGTCAGTGCATTAGAGCTGGCGGACATCGAACCCAAGGTCGTGCAACAATGCTCAGTGATCGTAAAATACTCATTATGAGAGCACGGATCACTAGGAATAAACACAATTTCAATGCGACTTCTCAGAGCAAACAGAGGACGTTTTCGGGAACAAAAGTATTTTGTTATGGCGACCGAAGCTTGGGGAATTATGGTGCTCTGAAAAACTTGCGGAACACGTGTACCCTTATGGGTGGCCATATCGGTTTGTGTACAGAGAAACATACCAGAACCGTGGAGTAGATCGTGTTTCGGAGCTGAAACAAAAACACGTGACACGTTGATCAGGTTCTGCCGCGTTTTGGTATCACCGAGGACACTTTCATGAATCGGACATTGTCAATGAAGCATTTCTAATAAACCAAAAACGTTTCGACTATAATGTACAAAGCTTGGTCCCCACGAGGACGACTTTTTAAATCTGATAAAAAATCCTCGGCCCCGGAGGGGTCGAACAAAGAGGACCGTTCACTCCGGATCAAAATAAATAAGCGAACAAATAATGCACGCCATCGGACGATCCGAGAGAGGGTAAATCGCGCGCAAAGGGGGGGTTGGTTTAGAATAACATCGTCGGCATGGTCGCCGGGACCCGTCGAAATGCAATTTCCTTGTAAATCGCGGCAAACCGACCGGGAGAACGACAAGGAGATAACATTAGATGTCCACGTGTACACGTGTATCGGTATACAACGCGTCCTCGTCCCCCGGTGCCCGAGTATTTTGAGACGGCCGGTCGTCGAAACGCGCGCGCAGCTATTCGTTTGATGCCGGGAACATAAATTCGGGACGTGCAGCGATTTTCTCGCCTTGTCGCCTTTGTCATTCGCTGCTTATAAATACCGTTCCGCGACGCTTTCTTTCGGCGGGGACTCGCGGCGAGATTCTGCAATAAGAGATGTCCGCTATAAATATCCGCATCGGAAACCGTCAGGAACGGGATCGAACTTTTCCGCGGCGGGATTTAATCGGCCGAACGATTCCCGGAATTGTTATCCGGTTCGCGGTGCCCGTACCGGTTTAGTCGGCTCCGTCGAAATGTTTGTTTGAACGACTCTTATTACCGCGCCGGAGTGTTTCCAAGCGCACCAGAAAAATCTGTTGCGCTCTGCCCTCGAAACTTTTAGAACAGGAGGGCCCTCGTTGCGCAACGCGTACACGGAAATTTTGAGCACTCTGCTCTACTCGCTTTTTCATTATTATGGGATTTTTAAGCGTGCTAAGTTGTAAGCAGATCGTGGAATTTTCAACAGAATTCTCCAGCTCGATCGCAGCAGGCTCGGAATGGCAATTTATTGGCTGAAATTAAGGTAATGGCATTTTGAATATTTTCTAATATTTTTGATATATTTCGCTTGACCGAGATTGTGTATTATACAGATATAGGAAAGCGTATTATATAAAATTGCATAAAAGCCGAGAGACAAGGCGATAATAAATTATAACATGAATATATTGTGCTATATTGCGCTGAACTCATTCGTTTCGCCATAAATGCAATCTGTATTTCAGTTGAAAGTGACGCACTCTGTGCGGGAATTGCACAATGCGGAAACCAAGTTTCACTTTTTGATTTCAGTTGGGATCGGGTATCGTTTCATCATTGCGAAGCATTGCTAAATTGCAAGCGAAACATCATAGATCCTCGGACTCCTCGGAGGTTATTATATTTTAACAAAATGGCACCGAGTAGCAAATAGGGGACGCCACTTTCTACAGACCACTTCCAGCATTTAAGAATCAAAGCTGGAAATGCTGAGAGTATAAGAATCACGGGCAATTTGTGCGGGCAAATTTCTATCCTGCTGCAGGACGAACTTCTCAAATTCAAATTTCCACCGTCAGAGACGACGTTCCGCGTTCCAAAAATCGAAGTGGCTGTTTTATTCAAACGAGAACTCCTCACGAGGTAGCGGATCCCCGAGGAACCACCGAGCGAATCCGCAGGATATGAAAGTACGGGTTGGAAACGATCATCCACGCTCACGAATGATTAGCATCCGGCCTCCCCTCCCTCCCCTCGGTACCCCTATCAGATTTACAGCTTTCGCAGGGGGCAAATGAGGAGGTGTGAAATGTACGATTCCACGGGATCGAGAGGTGACGTCGCGCGGTTCCAGCGAACGGAAAATCAGTGAGCGCAGATAGGAGAACAAAAGGCCTCAGGGATTAGGGGGGCGGTATCCGGGGGTCCGGGGTCACCGGACAGATTAGAAGGGAGCGTTTCTCATCGATAGGGAGCGCGGAGATACGCTCGGAGTTCTTCGGGATCGCCGGGGAACAATAACGACGCGAGAAACGCAGCCTCTTCTCTCCGGCTCGAGAAACGGCGAACACGAGCTCGATCTCCATGGGCCCGAACCACTCTGGACCGTGTTATTTATCGGCGAGATAAACCGTTCTGGCTGTTAAACGCGTCGGTTTAACATAAACACCGATAAGTCGGCCGCGAGAGTACCCGGGACGACACTAACCAGACGCGAAAAACCGAAGCGTCGTCGAGCACGGACAGCCCCGAAGCTGAGGAACTTGTCTCTGTTATTACGGTTTCGTAATTATATGGCTTCTACGATCCTCCCTCTCGGGGCATAGTCAGAAAAAACTGGGACTCCAGTACTGGGTTACTTTTCCTTTTTTATTGAGGAAATCTCGTAAGAGATTTATTAAAATTTGGAAAAAGGTATTTGTGAAAAACGGGACAGCTCGAGAAATCCTCTTTGCTGATTTAATATTTTACAATCCGCAAAAAGACCGACTTAACTTTTCACAGAATTAAGTTTATGAAAAACTTTAGGGTGAATGTTAAACGAATAACAACCGAATGTGATTGTTACGCAAGGATCGGTGTTGTCACCGTCAAGAATGTTGCATACAATGCAACTCATTAACGATCAGTTCAAGTTTCAAGAGCAAATGTTGCTCTTTGGCACGCTACGTCAAGTAACGATTACTTATGAAACAGGTCATTGTATGCATAACGCGGGCAGCAAAGGCAGATGCGTTGTCGAAACGTAACTTGCATGCTATCGCATGGCGTAATTTTTTCAATTGAATTCCCAGGGAATACATCGTTACAAGAGTTGCTGTACAAGTGCATCGTCATCCGTAGGCAGCGAATGAATAATCATTCGGGGGAACAACGTTGCAGACAGCGCTTCCTGGCAGACTTCTCCGCGAGCCCGTTTTTCCCCCATTTTCCTCATTAGGAAAAATTATGCGAAAACAGCGTTAATAAATCAGTCGACAAGGGGTTCATTAAAAAGCGCGAGCCGGAGTGGAATGAAAAGATCAACACTCGGAACCGAGGCGAAACCGGCGCGCGTAATCGCCGATTCGAACAAAGTAGCTGCGCGTTCCACCCTCGTTGCAAAACTCAACCGGCCGATAATAAGCGCTCGCCGTGCCCCGGAGCTGTTCTAACGAGCGCGGTTTGCAAGGGACGTTTATCAGCGCACCGGCTGGAAATTGATGGCTGCTATTCATGCATCCTGCGTAACGCAACGGTATTAATAATTAATTACCGGGATGGACGAGCGAACAGCGCAGGAAACTACTCGTTTTTCCTGGACGGTGCAGGACGACTCCCGCGGGGAGCGTAATTTGCAGAAATTTCATTTCATTTGCGAAATTATCGCGACCACCCTCGGCCCCGGCGTTTGTCACCGAATCGTACAACTTTCGGCGGAATCGAGACGGAACCACCTTCTCTAAATTAAGGCCTAAGCACTGCGGCACAAGGCAAAATTAAGCGGAAAGAAAATATTTTCTTTCACGAAAATATTTGGTCCACTATCAGGGTCCATTAAATCGGAAGAACGAATATTTCCAATCGACGTTTCAATCAAATCTCATTTTTACGAAGATCTTTGAGACATCTAAAAATTTTTGATAAATCGTGCATGGATGGTTAAAAAATTCAACCACTATTTTGAACTACATAATGTCTTTCTCATGAAGAACGTGGATTGGACACTTCAATAAATATTCTCGATGTCCTAAAAGTATTGACCACCATTTTTCTTATTTTCCTCTTGTTCTGCAGTATTTCAGCTGTAGCTTAAGAGAGGTTTCGTATCTCCATCTTAATTCTATTAAAGGTTCTACGATTTTACAGTGAAAATGACCAAACGCTCCGACCATGCGGCGCGTCGGCGAGCGTGCTGCGTGGGCGCGATATCTGATCGCGTGCACGCTCGACGATCGATATCAACCATGCAGATATATTCGACGAGCGGATGAGGGATGGCTGGTGTCACGGACACGTCCCGAACAGCTTCCAGCGGCTCGCGAGTCTCGGATTCTTTCGACGGCGTTCCGCGAGCCGCGATCGACGAGCACGATCGATAACGCGGGCGTTCCTCATTGGCCACACGCGTTCCTGTCACAATTTGTCAAATTAGCATAACTTCACCTGGTTGCCGGGTTCAAGTTTGTTTCGCCGGATACTGCTGTCAGTCTAACGCAATTTTTACTGTTGCTCAATTAAAGGGTTGGCTCCTTAGGGGTTGTCCCTAGTCACGAAGCTTCGACGGTTCTTTTATTTAAAAATATTTGTCAATCTCGAAGCTGTAACTGCTCTCCCGAAGATCCTGCCGTTTTTAGCAGGACTAAAAATATGTATAACAAGCATTTTTAAATACCATTTCTTGAGAAAAAGATTCCTAGAGATCGGAGTCGTTTCCACAGAAAATAGAATCAGTCCCGAGCCGAAGATTTCATAATAACTCGAGTGCCGTGTTAATTTCTTTGAACTCTGAACGAGATTACATTCTTCGGATATCAATATTGAAATGTTTGAAAGGGTCTGCGTGTTTTACGCAGAAGCGCGTACTTAGCGCGCTCACTTCCCCGGGAAAAAATTCGAATGGGCAGTTTCGCAGCGATTATATCTTCATAGCGCGTGAATGGACGTTGCCGGCGTGGCGTGCGCGTAAATCGAAATAATCGAAAGGGATGCCGGGTTCGCGTTAATGGGCAACCGCGTGGGCGGATCCGCGTAATGTGCATCGCACGCGCGAAAATAGCCGCTACACGCGTACGTTAACGGGTTTCAACGCGAGAATAATTCACGAGAGGGTCACGGCCGGAAATATATTCAATTACCGGCGATCGAGGAACGATTATCGACGATTGCCCGGCGTCCTCGTAAATTTTGCGAAGGGAATCCGTGGGCCATCCTCTCGCGCGTTCGACGATCTTCCACGCTGACCTCTCCGCCGATTACGATCGTTCCACAGATACGTACGTACAACGTGCATTCTTGTACTCACTTCCGGGAGCCGGATACTTCGCTCTTCGTTCCGGGAATATTACCATAAAACGACGAGTCTTGTTCGAATCGATATTTATCGATCGCATGCACCGTTGTCTTGTACAGCGAGCTTCTGCGTGGATTTAATCGATTTTTCAAAGATTACGAACATCTGAGAATTTAGAGAGGATTTCTATTCGTTTGTTCTTGTGGATTGAAGATTTATAGTAGCAGAATTGTACAGGGCTGGTCAATTTCACTTCCTATTTATGACTTGCAGGAAGAGAAAATGTTCTTTTAAATAACAAAAACCGCGACTTCTCTTAACACACAGGCAGGTTTATATTTTTTGAACGAGCTCGACAATTTGACTGTTGCTGCGTATCAAGCACCAGGACAGATTGTTATCAGACATTGTTTGTTAAAATCGATGCTTCTACAGAAAAATTTCAATCTCAACCAAGAATTGTATTTATCGCCAATGGATATGGAACAGACTGAAATTACATTCTGTTGAGGTTACTTTAGCACGATGCGGTCGCCATTGCGTTTGCTTTGTGTCACCGTAGCAACAATGTAAGACCTTCAAGACCTTAATATCATGCGACGACATTTGCCCCTACAGTTTGCATTTCCTGTTGCGATCGCTACATTATTTCGCGACATCAATTAAATGACATGCGGCGTTACGCTTTGACATGCGTCATTTTCCTAGTCGCGCGACGCGATCGTCCGGCGCAGAACTCCGCGAGATCTCGATCCGCGTGTAAAACGATCTCTTCGAGGTGATCTCGTCCGCGATACGAACGGTTTCATCGCTTACGCCGCTCCGGTGTTAATAACTTAGCACTCCGGTTCGCCGTGTTAACGAGTACACGATTGCCCGGATAACGGTACGAATTCATTAGGGTCATTAATATCGTGTATATGCCGTATTTTCTTGAAACAATGTTGTAATTACGTATTCGAGCGCGACGCATTTGGTAACGGGCAGTCTGAAAAAAAGGCGCGAGCCGTCGGTTCTCACGACCGATTAAAAATCACCGGAACACGGCTCGCACAAATTACTTATTTCTCTCTCCCTCTCTCTCTCTCTCTCTGGTACTTTTCCTGCTTTCTTTTCTTGTTCCCGATATTGTCTTTTTCTCCGTCGTTTCTTCTTGCCCTTTACGACCGATTCGATTTGCCCCCTTCGCAACAAATGGCGGTACAAGCGATTATGCATGTGCATGGCTAAGCACGGAGGCCTGCTCTTCCTGTCCGCTGGCGAATTTGACTTGCCAAACGGCCGCCGCGATTTTCTTACAATATAGTTTACGCGATCGAAGAAGCAGTTATGCGTGTTATCGTCGAACGACGAATAATTATCGTGCGATAATGGAAATCGGAAGTGTTGACTCCGCGGGAATTTATTTACAACCCCGCGGTCCGGCGCCCGTTACCGTCCGATTTACATTCGTTAGCCGACTACAATCGTCTCCGGGATTATCGTGTTTCTTGTCCGAGTGAACTTCGCCGACAACGATCCTTTCAATTTGCTCATACAAATTTCAAGTTGCCAATGAGGCATTGTCTACGTGTGTGCACACAATGTAAAAGTGTTTCGTATCTATGAATTTGCTCGTGGTTTGTGAACAGACTTCTCTGATATATCTGTAAACACGTCGTCAACCTACAGGAAATAACTTTTTCTTGTTCTTTGCGGTTCTTTGCGCGTTTACTGGACAGCGTGCGATTATGCGAACCAGTTCGGCGCGCGAGCGCTTACTTCCGCGAGGAAGTGTCAAACCGTGACGTGCGAACGCGATGAATGAATAATTCCAGAACAGTAGAATATCATACCACTGTTCCGGGGCATTACGGCTGGTAATGTAGCACCTGGTCAAGCTTACAAGGAATCGTTTCTCTGCACTAAATAGGATTCATAACATTAAAAACAATAGATAGGATTGACGCACATCATTCTCATTCTGAATAATGATCCACAATCTAATTATCACATATTTTTCATGCAACTACGCCAGTTCATGGACAGTCACTTAACTGATTCATAGCGTTCAAACGTCTTCAGCTCACGATTCCCAAAACTGCCGCATTCTCATTTGTAATTCACGAAGACCATTCACGGAGATCGGAATGAGAATTTTTCCAATTGAGAGAGCGGAAGATTTTCTTGAAATAATTTTCTTCCGAGTCACAAAACGAAATGACATAATCGCAAACAGGTTATAGAGATCTGTGCAATTCTCCGATACCGAACAGGATCTTTTCCCGTTCTGATAAACGTTGTAGAAAAATGCTAAACCTCTTGTACCAGAGTTTTCCATTTGAATATATTTTGAGAGTTTGCGTAAGCTATAAATACGTAACGGTCCACAGTGACAACCTCAGGAACCGAATAAATCATCTTGTTGGCAAATACCTCGACCCAATAGGATCACAGAGATCTAACTAAACAGCCTGACGTATCACTAGACCCTGGTGACCGTAGGAATAATAGAGAGTCTATATTAAATTTCTAAATCATCTGCCGCGAATTACGATATCGGGGACAGGGACGCTCTATAAATCATCCCGATGCGTTTACTTATAAAATACAATCTGTCGAGGAAGAGACCAAGAGAGGGAGAGAGAGAGAGAGATCGTGGATTAAGCTTGAGCAGTCGCGATTTAGCGTGCGTTAGTCACGTGGCAATATATTACGGGCGAAAGCGGCGGTCGTTGACGCTCGCTCTTCGAGTTTGTTTGCCCGAAGCTTAATGGATACACCTCAAGGACCTTCGCGGGTGCTTTATAGCCCGCAGAATCGTTTGGACCTGGTCCAACGTCCGCAGCACTCGCCACTTTTGCCGGCCGGCACCCTTACCCGCAGGCCCTTTGATAACGAAAATCTCCGGAATCATTAACTTCCGGCGCGCGAGCCTCGCTTAAGACCGGCCACTATCTCTCGCTAATGCTGAACGACCGCGCCTGCGCCCGATCCTGACTGGCTCTATTAACCCATTGTCGACGGTGAACATCGGTCTTCGGCATTCTGTCCCGAGCGATTCTGCCGCACGACAAATTTTTTAAACCGCTTCATCCACCAGTAATTTCATTCCGATACGAGACGACGCTGAAATAAGAAAATCGCTATCCCCTCCTCTTTTACGTCGCCCGAACGAAAGCCGGTCCCGAGATTTTTCTTATATCGAAAGGAAACTGTAAATATCGGCGTAGCTCGGAAATGAGTCCGGCATACTCTTAGAACTCGCAATAGTTTTGACACGAATTGAAGAAGTACGTTCGAACGGATAGCCGGATTAATAAAAATAAGTTAATTTTCAGCAGATTGCAGGAAGCTGTCCGTCAAAATCGCTTACAGGTTGCGAAATGTAGCCAACAAGAAGCGTTCGCAAGAAACGATGGGTCGATATGAGTGGAACAGCGATAAGGGACGAGGTGTCAGCTAAATCCTGCAGGGAATCGACCCTTAACAAAATCATTCTACGTTTGCGAGTCCGACGGATGGAAGACACGCCACCGAAACCCGGTGTCATCGTAGTCGGGAGCGAAACTGGTGGCGATAAGAAAGTCGAGGAGCGGATCAGCCCGGGATCGACGATCGATATTTATGCGGACGGGCATACCAGCGTCGCATTAGGATCTGCGGGCCCAACGGACCGCGACAAATGGCGTAATTAACAGCTGCTGGCCGGCACGGTGTCTCGCGTTAACCAGATAAGTGTGGTGCAAAGTGCGCGGGGCCGGGGCCGAGCGTTGTAACGATGCGTGCAAGCTCGAAGAAGGAGTCCGGTAGCCAAAAGCAGCGTTCTCCGCGGGTCTCCGAGCAGAACTGGCTCTATAAAGATAACGCGAGAGCCCGCAGGAAAG
This sequence comes from Halictus ligatus, assembly GCA_028454255.1. Lineage (NCBI taxonomy): Eukaryota > Metazoa > Arthropoda > Insecta > Hymenoptera > Halictidae > Halictus > Halictus ligatus. The sequence continues at coordinate 6,232,378 of CM052137.1, forward strand.
CGGGAGAGAGAGAGAAAGAGAGAGAGAGAGAGAAAGAGGGGGAAAGAGAGCGAGGTGCTAGAGGCTGGTCTCGCAAGAACTCACCTCGCGGTTTCATCATCGAAGAGATATTAAGCGAGCTAGCACAGGCCTCGACGCGGATTCCGAACAAATCGCGCAATTAGCGATCGGACCGCGAGCCGCACCGCTACATCGAGCGGAACGGTGCAACACGCATCGCGACACTGCATCGCCTGCAACCCGAGAGATCGGAGATTAGGCTGCGGTTACGGTGCATCTCTGGCGGACCAGTGATCCGAGGAAGAATGCCCTACTCCAAAAATATTAAATGAACAACGAATTATGGAAGCTCATCTTTCGAATTCGGAGACTTCGCGTACAAAAATCTTCAAACGTTCCGCCTACGCTCATTTAACACGTTAACTGCCACGTCAGTCACGTATGAGTGAGTGATTTTTGGCTGGGTTTAGAAAATCATTTTTATTATCAGATATCCAGCTAAACCGAATTTTACTGGAGTCTTTCGAATTCAAAAGGGTTAAGACAGTATCCACTGTAATACGTTTCAAATTTCTAGTTTCGGTTTCATTAATTAAATTATTCTGATTTTGTAAGAATTTCTGGGGTTGATATTTGACACTTAACCTGTTAAAATGGAATACCTCTAGCTTCATAATTACAGAATTAAGTCATTGAAATATTCCAAATTTAACACCATGTCCATTAAATAAACAGCTCTCGAAATCATTACAGTTCCATCGGAACATCACTGATAATGCAAAATTGAAGCTGATCAATTCAGAGCGCTCTACGAAACGAAATATTAGAGTTGCCACTCTAAAATGCACATAGAATTCATTAGAGACTAATGATGATGATTTCTCAGTTAGTGTATGAAATCGTCCCAGACTTTAACCTAAAGTACTTTAACCTTCACTTCAAAGTTTTCAAAAATGAATTTTTCAAGATTGTGACGATGAGCTAAGGTGTTGTCAAACGTTGGCGTACCTTTGACACGTATATTCAGTTCATCGGAAAAAGCATCCACTGTAACCACAGCCTAAGTCGCGCCATTTTCGCCCGACCCCGTACCATGGGAAATCCAGTGTCCAGGTATGTAACCGTGGAAACCTGGTCGTTCCGCGATCATCTCAAAGGTGTTTCGATTACACAGAAACTAATGCAACGGTTACGCGGCAGAGGAATGGGACGTTTAACTGTTTCTGCGGACGGTTTCTCACAGTAAAGGTGGAAGAGTTAGGTGACGATCGGTCGCGCTAATTTTATCGCTCGCCGATGTGTGAACCGATTCCGTGGGATTTAAATTCGACGGCGATTTTTACTTCTTTTCATGTCCTCTGAACCGAAGGCAGATAACTTACTCAAATTATGGGTATCTTTGTTAATTGAACGCAATTCGGGCTATCGCACAAATGCACTAAGTTCGCGTGATGCTAATAATGGAACAACTTCCTTTTGAAAAATGGATTTCGGGGGCGGTAACAGACGATGTCTCAAGGAAATTTTAACTGTTCTTATTTTGTAACTATTTTGTAAATAACTAATCTTAAATTTCTTCAGTAAAATATTTTTAACGCTAGATCTACCGAACCAGTCAAAATGGCAGGTTCCTAATTTCTTTCTTTCGCAATTACTGAAATTACAAAAATGTTTTCATCAGAATTTTTTGAATGAACTTTTTCATTGAAGCGCATGTTAGAATAAAAATGGCATTAGGTTTGCGAAGCAATATTCGTCAGTTGTATCGATTACTCGGTAGTTCTAGTGTTAATATTTCAAAATATTCTGCAAAGGGTTGATGACAACAACGATTCGCCCAAAGAGGGGGGCGAGCAAATAAGACTATCAGAAAGAGGTTACAAGGCAAGACATTTTATGAAACGACGAGCCAATGGAAGCGCAAGGGGGGTAGTTTCCGGGCGCCCTCGGCGGAGCCGATCCACAGTCGTCGAAAAAATGCCGCGACACTTTAAACGATCGTGAATAATCGAGAACGGGCCGAATATAAACGTGGTATTCGATAAGAGGAAGGCGGCCGGGGGGACGACAGAAATCCACCGGGCCGATATAAAGCGCGTTACAAGCAGATAAACGGGATATCAGGCGAGAAAGTTTCGGCTCGTAAACGTGGAAGACGGCGAAAGGCTATCAGCCTCGAAATTAACGAGGACGAGGCGAAGGATGAGGTGGAGAGGCGTTCAGCTCCGGTTAACTCAAGGAAGTTTCATTATACCGGCCGGGCTCGCTGAGAAAAAGGGTGAATAAAATCGACGGACGTAAATAATGGATGTTTGAGCGATCGCCGGGCGCGTCTTGACGGGGACACGGGAAGCCACGAGGAGCATAACCTGCCCGCCTCCACCTCCCACCTCCCCCGTGGAGGAGGGTGAGCTTTCATTAGGAGCAGCCTTGTCAACGGCACACCCTCCGCGGAGAGTGCCAGGCCGGGGGAAGAAACAGTACGGTAAGGGTTGCAGGTCGCGCGCGATAAATAACCCGCCTCGGCCTCGGGGGTGGCTTAACGCCCTCGCAGAACTTCTTTCGATCCGCCTGCGGAGGACCTTACCCTCTTCCTCAGCCGCGAACCCTGCGGTTTGATTCGCCTAAACGCCACTTTGCGGAACGATCCCGTGAAAAATCGCTTTCCAATCGGCCCGCTAACGTTTCCTTCGCTTTTGACCCAACGAATGAACGCTTTAGGTCTGTTAGGTTGCAACGTGAGCGCAGTCGTTCGTTCAACAGCACAGAAAATGCCTGGAGCACCGATCACAGGAATTAATCAGAAAAAATTAATCGGAATAATCGAGCAACGCAAAAAGAATAAGGAAACGATTGTGCCGCGTCCGAAGAACAAAGTGATTCAGGACAGCAAGGTTAGGCAAAATCATTTGCTCTAGTTTCCCAACACACGGTTCAAGGCAAGTCGAATTGGACGATGTCCAGCGGATGAATGGACAATTCTTTGATTCGTTTCGAAACTCGTCGACTCCGGTAGCGATACCAGCGAACGAGCGTCGCGGAGCGTCTGAATAAGGCCTGTTGTTCCATGGAACGCGGTTAAAATTGATCTTAATGTCGCAGGTTCCTCGAGATCGTTGATTGATCGTTGAGGCTGGTAAACAGAGGTGCTTTATGCCGCCGCGATGGAAATTATGTCAGCGGAGGACTGGAGTGCGCGGGAAACGAGAATGACGGACAATGAGGTTACTGTTGATGCCGTTCCGCGCATTATTCGACGCGTAAGTCCGTTCTACGCGTGCTCGAATCGTCTACGTACTGACAATTATTCGCGAAGATTGGACATTATGTTCAGTGATTAAATATTAATATAATATAAGGGTATTTATAGACTTGCGTCTGTGCCAATGTTGAGCCACCATGTATTTCTAAAATATTTGCAATATTATTCTCGGTGTCAACTGACTATAAATTATGCTTAAGGTCTAATCTAGTTGTAAGTTTAGTTGTAACTTGAAGGAGAAAAATATCATTAGCGGTAGCAATCGACTGTAAATTGTAAACTATGTGCCGCCTGGACCGCTGTCACGTTTTATTGAACAATTCCAAGTTCAAAAATGTAGGAAATATTAAAGATGCGTTCCGACACTTCTCGATTCGTGGTTCCTCTTCATGTTCGTTCGCTTCGGACGTTACGACAGCGTTCCCAGCGGAAGTGGCCGACAAAGGTTGAATCGAAATGATCCCGGCGGCGTATTAAAAATTAGCGGATCACCCATTGGTACACCTAATGCAGTCGCAACGAATCCGTTTTAACCGCACATTTATTCCCCCGACTGGAAAGAAGACTCCTCTCTCGTTGGACCCCGGTAAACCATCCCGACAGCAATGGCAGACGATAATTAAGTTCCGGCGAGAGTTTGCGGAGAGTTCCTCTCTCTTTCGAATCTTTATCTCCTGGCTGCCTCCTCCTCCTCCTCCCCCTCCTTCTCCCCCGTTCCCTTTTTCGCTCCCTCGTCCCGGGCTCTCTAGCCAGCCGGTGTGGGTGCTCCGCGGCCGGATTGTTACGAAAGGATTTGCGGTAATCCTCGATCTAATTTGCATGCTGATGGTAATGGATGTGTATCTTCCCCTATTCCTCCGGTTTTGTCGCCGCCTGTTTTCCCTCTCCGTCGCTCTCCACCTCCCCCTATCTCTCCCTCTCTCTCTCTTTCGCTTTCTCGGTCCTTCACTTGTCCGCTCTTTCAGTCAGTCGCTCACTCTCACAATTTTCTACTCTTGCACTCTGTTGTTCTCTCGTCATCTCACTCGGTCAGCCCCTCTCCCCGTTTTTCACTTTTCTTAATTTTCTAGTCTCTCACTCTATCGTTCAATATTCCAATCTCCCGATTTTCTACTGTCTCGCTTTTTCGTTCTCCCAGTATCTCACTTATTTATTTTCCTACTCTTTCAATGTTCCATTCTTTCTTTCTCTCTCTCCCTCTCTATCCCTCAGTCTATTGCTCCCATCACTCTATCATTCTATATATTCGATTCTACCCCCCTATCGTCTCTTCGCTTACCGTCCCGCTGAAGATCGTAAACGAGGACTCGCTCGAGCCTCGGAACGCAGCTGGTTGGGCGCCTTATCTCAAGGTTAGTCGCACCTGTCCCTAACGCAGCGAAGAAAGAGAGAGAGAGAGAGAGAGCGGGCGAAGAGCGATCCAAAGAGGATCCTGGAAATCGATCGAGCCGGGATCGCGTGACCGAGCCCCGATCCCTGTAATTAGGCCGCCGATTCCCGGGACCCGGCCTCGGGGATGACGAGTTTGATATACGATACTTTAATGTATCGCGATCCTGCGATTAGCCCGCCGAAAAACCGGGACCCCTTTCGCCCGCTTCGCGTGCAGCGAATTATGTTAATCGTGGTAATCGGCTGTTCCGATCGGCCCGGGATTCCTCGGATCTCTTCGTCTCCGCTCCGCGACGAATCTCCGATGCCGAATATGTCCCGTCTCCCTAATTAATTCAATTTCACGTGTACAAGCCACTTGATCGTCGTAACTTCTCGAGGTGGTGCCCGGTCGTTGCGAAAGGGTACGCTGCGAAAGGTGTGCGAGAGATGAACGGTTCGGCCTTTTTGATTGCTGGCCGGACAGGGTGCGGCTTGTGAAATTACCGTGCGATTTTTCATCGGTATCGGTGTATTATGTCGCGAATACGGTGTTTACGCGTGCTGAAGACCGATGAGGTGTTTTAATCACTCGGACGGTAAGGGATACCTGTCCTACTGGCGCGACGGTGACATAATTTTCGAGCTCGAGTAAAATGCATATGGAAAATCGTACGGTAAATTTTGATTGGTTCGTTCCAAACGGAGATCTTGCCCTTTCTTCCACGGTATTCGCAATCCTAATTTGCGGTGAATGGAGCAGCGAGACACATTTTTCAAACTGTGTAGTAGATAGTGGTTATTTTCTATTGTAATAAGAAGGTCTTTTTGACATTCGTTTTCTGACTGAAGGAAAGGGTTTAAAATGAGAATGTTAGACTATTCAGACGAATGTTAGACGATTCAGTTTATAGAGCGAAGGACTCCGATCTAATTGATTCTCACGAAAATTCCGGACGTAGACATTTTCGAGAATAGCGTTTCCCGAATTTACACGGAGACTCTGTTCGAAAATCCTCGACCTTTCACCTGTACAGGGGATCCTGCAGGCCTCGTGGACGATGTTAGTTAGTCGTCAGAGCCGTCGAGGCCGGCGGTGTCCGGCGGGAGGAGAACCGGTGCCGGCGCAGCCGTTGGCCTAACAAACCTCGTTAGCCGATGGACAGGTGGTAGCATCGGCTTGTATCCGTGGCGGTGGTTCGATCGCAAGGACGTGGTCAAAGACGTGGTCGGAGACGTGGTCGGAGACGTGGTCGAAGACCGTGGTCAGAGACGTGGTTAAAGACGTTACCGTGGGGCCGGTGGTCGGTATCCTCTCGGATCGGCGGGCGTATCGGAGCGTATAAGGGAACGGCTGAGAGGTTCTCGCAGCAACCGATCACGTGCGCCGGAGAACCGAGAGGCTACCGACTCGCGAGGCGGAGCATGGGCGAGTGGACAAAATAGGAAGACGAGGAAGAACGCCCACCATGGTCCCGCAGGCCTATCGGAGCCGACGCCGATGGGAAAAGAACTCGACTGTTAACAAGATGGTGCTCACTCTCGACACCGTGGCGTGCTCGCAGCAAGGTCTCTTCGTGGTCCCTTTCCTTCGAGGACGCGACCGACCGGCGCCCTTCTTTCTCTTTCACTCCATCTAGCCTCTCTTTCTCTCTCTCTCTCTCTCTCTCTCTCTCTCTCTCTCTCTCTTTCTTCCCTTCTCTCTATCTCTCTCCCTTACTCTTTCTTTCTCTCTTTCTTCTATGTCCACCCTCTTTCAATATGGCCGACTTCCCTCACCCTTCGCCGACCTTCTAGCCATCGACGAGCTCCTTTTCGCTTCCTGTGCCCAACGACCGTGCCCTTCCTCGCCGCTCTTTTCGAGGATTCGTGTAATCGGGCCCCGCTGACAACACTTTGTCCCAACATTATCGAGTACACGTCGCTTATAGATAGCTAGCCCTTACGGATCGGCTCCCGGGCCCGGCTTCCACCGTGAACACCCGAGCTCGAAACCCTGCATCATCCTCCGCGATATGTGTCCCTGGGAAATTTTGCTGACCCCCCACCGTTTCCCTTCGTGAGAATTATATTATTTTATTTCCGAGCGTTCTCATCCCTCAATACTACCTATACGAGGCTGGTACTCTGGGCTGCGAAATTGCTGGGCTGAAAGATGAAAGTTGCGAGGAACGAAAGGATATTTTTCGAGAAATTTACAAGCCGTGTTCGCGCTTCAAGAAATTTATAAGCCATTTTTAAGTTCAAGTCGCGAAATATCGATTGAATTTTGTGCCCTATAGATAATCCTACAGGCGATGAGACTTTTCTATTAGACACGTGTAAACTCTCCTTTACATGCACTTCATCTTACGAGTTTCAATTTATTTATCGACTTTACGAAATTCAATTTTGTTACTACAGATCAGACTTCTCTCTGTACAGGTTCACATTATCATACGCTCTCCAATAAATGAACGAACAAACGCAGCTATGAAAAATGTCATCTTGTAGCTCGAAGATGTGTCCTCACACCCCAGAGAAGTTGGTTCGCGAATCGCGAACAGTTTGCTGGAAGAAAATGCCTAGAAGGATCGCTTTGTCAGTTGGATTTCGCGCGAGTCCCCCCTTAAGGTCCCCGGTCCGGCGGTCCGCCATTCATCGGGTCGCCATTGCGTCCGGCGACGTGTAAATATTCCGTTCGTGTCGTTATTGATATCCGCGGGCGTTCGCCGCGATACTTTTCCGCCGGTCGCGAATATCGGGTGGCTTTAGTTACCCGATACGAATTATCGGCCGGCGCGGCAGCCAGTCGCATGTGAACGTTGTACTGATTACATGATAGGTTTAAAGGTTGGGAAACACGACATCTAGACATTTATAAGTGGGTCACGATATCTGTATCGGCTTGCAGAACGCGGACGTGGAAGAGATTAGAGTGCTCTGTAATCTTAGCCTCCGGTTTCCACCTAACGGCCGCCCCGTACAACATCTAGGAATGTTCGCATGCGGGTTTTAACTCGCCAATAAAGAAACGAAACGGAAAAGAAAAGCGGAGGAATGGGAAACGAAGGAAAAAGAAACGGGAGAAGAAAGGTGCGCGGGAAAATTCATTCGAGGGCCCGTCCCCGACGATTCCTGATTAACCCGGTGCGTCGCTTGCGCCGCCCAGTAATTGCGAAAGGAAATTATCGTTCTTGCACGGCAACTTATTCGTGACCGGGTGCTTCGTGTACTTTGTCGGTCCCAGTTATCTATTTTATTTTCCTGATGCTCCGCTCAGATTAGTTCCACCTACGCTCTCGTTCCCTACGAGCTTGCGCGATATTCTTCGCGACATGGTTAATGGGAAGGTTTACTTTTCGTGTCGAGTGCTGTAAGACTAATTAAGCAAATTCCACTCGAAGCTTCTCATTTAACTTTTGTATTTGCATCTAAATGTCGGAGTCGTTTCGAAGCAGCTTTACTTAAGATATAGTTCTAGATACATAAATAATTTCAATGTAATGTCACTCTATTCGAGGTGATTTAGATTAATCTCTATTTGGAAATTGAATGTTGATGCGATTGTGCCTGAGGTATCGTGTAGTATCGCGTCTGGAGCATACAGACGCTTCTAATAAAAATTAGATCTGGGAAGCTTACAGTCAGAAGGTCCTAATAAAAATTAAATCTAGGAAGCTTACAGTCAGAAGGTTCTAATAAAAATTAAATCTAGGAAGCTTACAGTCAGAAGGTTCTAATAAAAATTAAATCTAGGAAGCTTACAGTCAGAAGGTTCCAATAAAAATTAAATCTAGTAAGCTTACAGTCAGAAGGTTCTAATAAAAATTAAATCTAGGAAGCTTACAGTCAGAAGATTTTAATAAAATTTAAATCCACAGCCAATTTAATTTCCCTTTACCCTGCCAGTATTGAAATTGCTGTCCCAGTAAAAATAGAAATAAGTAGAATCGTTTGGAGGAGCAAAAGTAGGAGAGTCGGAGGAGCAGAATGACGGTCCATGTTGTACGTCGGCATGAACCGGGGCATAACTTAGGAAATTCATCGAGCGGCATGCGGTCGAATTAAGCGTATTTGTAGTACAGGCACATTTGCCGGTTCCAGGTCCTTCTTTTCAAAGGGAAATGGCGTTTGGCACTCCGACAAGAGGCTCGGCCGTCGACGATCCTGGATCCTGGCCATGGCCGCGGCTCGGGTGGGGCACGCGTCGACCCTCATGTAAATTGCTTCATACCACGAACGGACTCACGCCCGACTCGAATACGAGGTAGGAAGGCTCTTACAAGTTCGGCCCGAGCGGCAGAAACGGCAAAGAGAGCCTTCCGCTTTACGACCGCGATATGACCAAGCTCTAGACTTTATATTACTGTGCGCCATTCGACTCGATTCACCGGCCGTCGATCGATCCGACGTCCCAGAACCGTTTCCTTCCGCTTCGAACATCTCCCGACACCTCGAAGCCTTTTTTCCACGACACCCTAAATTTTCAGGAATTCTGTTTTCGAGGAAACCCCATTTTTCAGATCTTTAATTTTGAGAATTTCCTCCGCCTCAATTGTGAAAGATGTATCAATGGCTCTTACGGATTCTGTAGACTACAGACTGTAGTGTAAGTATGTTTACATGTGGTACATTTAGCGTACCAATTTTGTCGGAAATTTTTTAATTTATTTCAACACTACAATTATCGATCAGGTCAAAGAGACTGCCCTCTGATTTTTTCTCTTACAGCTATTGTAAATTTTCTGCTAAAACTATTTCTTCAAGCACACATTACAATTAAAATCCTACGAAATCATTATAAATTCTTGTTACTAGAATGGAAATTTTCTTTTAGATTCAGAAAATAAAATATTTTTTTTTAATAATATATACCCGAAGAAATCAATTTGTTAAATAATTACTCGTGGATGCATTTTTACAATCTCGATATCCGCAATTTAAAAATATTAGAATCCGTCATTTTGACGGGTCTAAGACTCAATATTGCAGGACAATTTTACTGTAAATTACCTACCGAGTAATTTCGCCCATTACACGTTAGCTTCATCCGCGATCGTTGCGCATAATCTGTAACTCTTTATTCAAATACCTTTCGCTTCCCAGCATTTGTATTCGCGAGAAGAGCGGTTCTACACTATCTTCCTTCGAGTCTACACCTGTAGCTATTAACTTTTTCTTGCCAACGGAGTTCCGTTGTTTTACGCTGCTATTATACGCGGTAGAAAATGGCCGAAGTGCATTGCCGCCGAGGCATGCACTCCGTATAAACTAGACCGGACACATAAAGAAGAAACAATAGAGAACTTTTAATGGAAGACAGAAGACGAAGTCACTCCTTTTATAGACCGAAGTTACCCTGCATGAAAACTCATTCGTAAATCCTGTTCTGCCGGTACAGAAATCGATATAGGAGCTGCAAAAAATAGAAATAGAAATAAGTTAGTAGCCGGCGTCGTCTAGGACTGCAGACATAAGACGTAGATGAGATAAGTGACATAAAACGGTCACAAAAAGTCGTACATCCAATTGTGTCGGATCGTTAGAAACTGGAGACGCCAGGCTTCTAATTCATAATGGTTTGAGACGGAGGACAAATTTTTTATACTCCGCAGACACTTCTAAATTTGTACGATCTCAGATAACGAGGTCTTTTCCTTAACGAAGGAAATTCTCACCACGCTCTGAGTTCTGTGAAACAGAAAGTGTGAATTTACACAGTGAACTACAGTGTGACGACGAATTATTACGTGTCGATGACAGGTACGTCCACCAGCGAATAATGAGGATTTCTCTCCTTATTTCGTCTTGCGGTGAAGAAGCCAAGAAAGTAGAATCTTACAGGTAGAAAATGGTCCATAAAGAACCCTTAACAATTTACCGAAGATGTCAATTAGATGACAATGGTACATACACAAGCTGACAATGATGTACTTACCCACTGATTCCTCTCAAGAGAAGCAAAGGACTGCAATCCGGCAGCCAAAAAACAATAAAAAAATTCGTCAAAATGGTCAATTTGACGTGAACGGTGGATACACCAAGGAACAGTAAGAGTCCATCCGCCTGGTTTTCAGGAGGAGGAAGAAACGGTGGAGCCGAGAAACAAAGAAGTAGAATCTGGCAGCCAGAAAATGGTACGAGGGGTGGGGGGGGGGGGAATCATCGGTCCAGAACAATTAACCATTCATCGAATGGTCTTCGTCGCATTCCGATCGGCGGTGGGGCGAATGGCGTCGGTCCGATCTCTTTGAAGGACGGTCGCCTCCTAAGATCGTTACGTGGTCTGGGGCGGGTTCGTTGTAGTTTGCGGCGCTAAGGGGTAAGAGACGCGGGGCGGCGTGGAATTTATTGGCGCGTCGGCCGCGTTTCGGGCCCGGCGAATGTAAACGAAAATCTGTAACGCCCGGCGTGGCCGTCGAGGCGTGCACGGGAACGCAGTGTCCTCCCCTAAAAGGGCGCCTATCCTGTCGATGGTAGAAGAAGAAGAAGCAGCCCGCGAGGAGGGGAACGGTGGCCGGCGATCGGATTTAAAGGGGGCCGCTGATCGACCAACAAGTGGTGGCGGCTCCTTCAAAGGCTCTTTCCTCTCTCGCTTCTACCTTGTCCTTCTCTCTCTCTCACTCTCCCACTCTCCGTCCTTCTCTCTTTTGCCACCGGTCGAGTGACAATCGGGTCGCCGTGGTATTTTCTCCTAAAATGCCCACACCTCTGTCCGCCGAGGCTCTCCCATTAGATTAGATGTTCGGTGCAGGATGCCGCGGCTTTTTCGAACGAAAAAGAGCCTCGACCAACCCGACACGGCCGCGAAATAAGGCAGCGAACGAGAGAGAGAGAGAGAGACAGAGAGGGAGAACCAGTAAAAAAAGAACGAACCGGACCCCGCGACAAGACTACTCTCGCTTAATGATGTGCCGCGCTAGCGATCCGCTGCTACGGGCCCCGCGCGACCAATGATTCTCTTCTCCTCCTTCTTCGCCAGCTTCTTCAGGGCCTTCTTCTTGTTCGCGCGAGAGCCCGCCTAGCAGCCTGAATTTTCTTCCATCGATGATCCCAACGCAACGCCGCGCCGCGCCCGGGAATTAATTCCGTATGCGCGGCGAGTTGCTGCTCGCCGATCTGGTTGAATCCTTGTCCGGCTTAGCTACTCTAGTCGGGAAGAGGTTTTCTACATGCGCTGGTTTTTCGATGACGTGCCGGTGCAGATAGCGCATGGAAGCTTTGTACCAGGGTGGGGACATTTCAGCGACTTGTGGGCATTTTTATAAAAATTTTGAGTGCTTGCGGATTTTCAGGATTTCGTGTACTTCTCATCTTTTTCTGTGTTCTCGTTTCGTTAGCCAGGATTCAGTCATTTTAGTCATTTTTCATGTTGAAGAAAAAGGTGCAATACTTGCTGAACAGCTTTATTTTATAAATACATTAATAATTCATTAATAGAAGAGAACTACTGTGCGTGTCCCCTCGTGCGTTCAGCCATCATTACAATCTCTATCCAACGACTCGTAAATCGCATTTATTTGTTACATACACCTAGGCAACACATCTCCTAGATAAATTGTAAATACAACCAACCACGGTAAAAGCATTTCGGAACACACCCTGTTGGCTCATCTGTCATGACAATTGCTATCCAACATTTAGATCGTACCGAGCGATCCTAGATCCCATTACACGATCCTCGAACCCAGCAAATGGTTGTGGCTCCCATTACACGATCCTAGAACCTAGCAAATGATCGTAGCATCCATTACATGATCCTGGAACCTAGCAAATGATCGTGGCTTCCGTCTATCTGCTGAACGCGCATTTCGACAAATTGTAACGATAATTAAACAGAAGAAAAAGCAACCTTCCCACCGTGCACCCCATTGCTATAGCACCACCATAGCAAGTTCGAAGTCTAGATCGTATCGTATGACTACAGATTAGATTACATAAACTTAGAACCTGGAAAATGGTCGTAGATCCCATCTTTTCGCTACCTGTGCATCTAGATGAATCATAAACTTAACTAACCAGCGTAAAATGAGAACTTGTGAGTTGGTTCAACTACTATTACCGTTTCTATCCAAAGTCTAGATCCCATTATAACAATCTTAGCTCTCACTATGTGCGTATGCAGCTGAAATAAAATAATTTTCAAAGAATTCAAACAAAATTCATTCGTTCAGCTTACAATCATCATTCAACCAACCTCGATGGCGGTATCCATCGAACGTGTAGATTTCCCAGCACACCTCGCGCACGCGATCCCGACCCACAAACACCCCTGGCACTTCAATTATTCCTCGAAACCAGCCGACAAAAGTGAAAAAGTCTCGAACCGCTCGTAGAACCGAGGGCGACTAGGTGGGCGCCGGAAGCTTAGGTTCTACAGGGTGCCCCATAAATTGCGCTCGGTTGCCATTAGCAGGGCATTTAGTGATAACGTTAGCCCGTGGGGCGGGGGTGCGCGGGGGGGTGTCGGGAGGGCGTAAAAGGTACAACGCCAATCGCGGAGTACGCGGGGTCCGCGGGTCCGCCTACATCTGTTGGCTCCATATAATCGTTTATACGGGCGAGCCAGCTGATGCCGGCCCCTGCCATATAACCAACTTGTATGCAAATTATATTCATGCAATGGGATCTCGTACGATTACGTAGCCGGTACCCGGGCGCGAGTTTACAGCGGCAACACGCGTATAAACCTCCGCCGGATAGATAGCCGTGTTTCCGTACGGGTGTAAGTGAGCCTTGCCACCGGCTCTGTTCGCGCGTGTTTGCCCGTCTGTGTGCGCATGTTTGCACGTGTTTGCGTGCGCGACTCGGTGTTCCCACACGTCCGTGTCGCCCCGTGAAACGTTTTCTCTCGCTCGATCCGTCCTACCATCTCTCTCTCTCCCTCTCTCTCTGTCTCTGTCTGTGTCTCTCCTCTCGGGGCGAAGGTGCGAACGCGAGAGAGAAAGCATGCTCGCAAGCCGAAACGATGTTGCTCTGTCTCTCGTTATGCGCGCACACGCCCGTCCGCCCACGGAATAGTATCTGGCCAGTGTTCAATTATGTACCCGGAGCCCCGGCCGCTCACCAGTAATTTCCCGAATACCGCGATAATCGGTGTTATTATCATAGCGCGATACCTGCGACCCGACTCCCACAACCCCACCCGTTTATCGCCGCTTTCCTCGTGTCGTTCGCGTTATTGCTATATCGAAGCCGACGGGCCGCCCCTCTCCCCCCACCCCCCGCCAGACACCAGCATCCACCACCTTCCTACGTTAATTGGACGAGACCGTGTTACGGTTTAATTGTCGCTACTCTTAATTATGGCCCGTGTTGCGGACCCGACGCGACGATACGTCGCGCGGTACCATTATCTTCCGGTACCGATTCCGCGTGAACCCGCGCCGATAGCTCGTGCACAAGACAAACGTGATCGCGGATGCGAGCGGGTCATTTCGCGGGATGTAATCCGAATCATTATAACCCCGGTTTTCGATTTCTTCGAGCTACGTCAGCGGAGAGGACGGACTGCGTTCTTTGTAGCCGTTTGGGTCCTCTAATTGGTTGATTTGATTTTTGCAAAGTAAGAAAAATTTCTAAAAATTGTATAGAATTCCTTTAGGTATGGTTGGTTGAGGGTATGCAATTCTTTTGGCCATATGGAACTGGGAGAGTAATGGGAGAGTAATTCATAATGGGAATTATTTTGGAGTATCGGGGTGTGTGAGAGATTCCTTACAGGGGGATGCAAAGAGAAAAATTTGCAAAAATTGTATGCAATGCTTTTGGGTATGTAGATCGAGTCTATGCAATTCTGTTGGTCGCATGGAACTGAGAAAGTCTCAGAATTTTAATTATTTTGGAGTATCAGAGTATGTAGGAGATACCTTGCAGGGGAGTGCAAGGAGAAAAATTTGCAAAAATTTCTCACAATACTTTCTTACATACTTTTGGTTATGTAAATTGAGTATACCCAATTCTATTAGTCACACGGAGCTGAGAAACTTTCGTAATTGCAATTATTTTGGAATCTCAGGGTGTGTAAGAGGTACCTCACAGGGGGATGAAAAGAGATTTATTCAATTCTTGTACGGCGGACGTTCTTGACAATTTCAAAGCGCTGATATGCAATGAAATTTTGGATAGTTGAATTTCTTAAAAATATTTTTGAACCGATTTCTTTGAGTTGAAGGCTAATCCTCTTAGTATTGGATTTAGGGATACGGGGACCATTATCTCCAGGAACCCGGAGCGAAACGTTGCCAAGTACAAACCGTGTCGCCTCCATCTGTGGATACGCAAGAACGCCAGAAGCAGAGTTCCACGGGGGTATGTTATCGTCGGGGGAATTAATCCGGACGAGGGTGATGCGTTCACGACAGAATCCCGCAACAATACGACAGATCCGACGATCTGCAAGACTGCAGTTTCCAGGCGGTGTATTAGCGCTCGGCGTGTACTCGCGGTTAAACGCGGTTGTAATCTTAGAAATTGCCGTGACGTAGATCCATCCGTGCGTCCCCGTGTAATACGCGACCCTTGCACACGCCTAATCGTTGGGGGATGTTATGCAGTTGGTACTGTGCACTGCTAACCCCTTTGCTTCACAATTATACTTTTGCCGCTTCGGAACTACTCTGTAATTCTTTGGTTATCACAAAAATCCATTCTCCGTTCATATCAAGTATTCATTTTAAAGAGATAATACCAATTTTTTACCGTTAAAATGTTAATTCAAGCTGCAGAGTTAATCTTTTCAAGTGCGATCAGATATCGTAGGAGTCAAAAGAAATTCGCCGTTTCTAAAAGATTCATCCGTGAAGTGATTATTTTCTTTAAAAACTAAAAATTCTTTGTTCCTGAAAGATCAATCCCAGAAGGGGTTAATTGTTGCAGTAGGTGGGTCCTATATCAAATGATTGGAGGCGTTGAAAAAGAAAGTATGCGCAGTCGGGTACGCGAAAAGTTCCTCTCCGACCAGGTCAGCCATTTTTTTTCCAGCCAAGCATCAATTCGAAACGATTTACGGTGTTCGGTCATTCGGCGATGAATGAACAGTGACTCCTCACGCGAGCCCAGCCTCAATTAGGCGTGCACACGCGTTCAACTTGTTGAATGGGCTGCTGGCTCTAGGAAGAAATTTCGCCGGCAATCGTTCCTGCTAATCTCCGCCATAACTCGGCGCGCTGCGCGGGCGAGCTCGCTACCGAGGAACGCTCACTTTGCTTTGTACCATTATCATCTCGATAAACATACATCATCGCGTGAAATACGATCCGGCGTGTTGCCTCACGTGTCCCATTTCTCGTTGCAGTTATTAAGCTACCTTTAAAAGTGCTCGCACGGTTTCATAAAGCGGGGACGTTGAAGCTCGCGGTCGTAACGAGGAAATACGCTTCGCGGTGTACTCGTACAGGGTGTCCGGTTTAAATCGGCCCCACAAAAATCTGTACAAATCTGTCGGACACCTTACAAACGCTACCGATAAGAATCGAACGATTTCAACGAATAAATCGTTTGGCAAAAACAATGTTGATTTACGTAGACACGTGTGAAGAACGTACAGACGTCAATAAGTCCCAAACAATCCATATGCATGCCTTTTTGATCGAAAGAAATATTAATAAGTCAGAATAATTAGTTCGCGCAGTGTTCCTAGACGTTATCGTCGATTTTTTTGCTTCCGCAATTTTGTGTTCGAGATTCTTGTTCCTCGAGAACGAAAATTTATAGCTCTTGGTCGAAATGGGTCCAACTCCTGCCATCCATGAGTCAATGAAGAATCATTTTCGAGTGTTAAGTATAATGTCTCCGGAATTTTATCGCTCGTTAATATTATTCGGTATACGGTGATATAGGGAATAATAAAATTGCATCGATTAATACATAGAAAAATAGTGGCTCTTAGAAGAAACATAATTGACTTGTATAAAACAAAAAAATGATTCATAATGTGCTCCTTGAAACCATTCGACCCTCTTTTGCAATTTTTCTTTTCGATACCATCAACATATTCGTACGCGTTTGCAGCGACTGAGATAAACGGGACACCCTGTATTGGAATGACACGGGAGTACCGGCAAGCACGGTTGTAACGCAGCCAATAATTAATATTTCCTGCACGGCTGTGCACGGTCCAGTTATCAGGGAACATTACTACCAGGCCGCGGACGTCGGTGAACGCGCAGCTCTTGCCGGAAACGCGTTTCGAGAAAAATAACGTTTCCTGCTCGCGGGAAGAATGCAAGGCCGGCTGATCAAACCCGATGGAACACTCGGGCGAGCGCGATGTTATAATTAGTGTAGCAGGCTATGGATCCCCGGCGTATTTAAAGTAACCGGCAAGTGCCAACTTGGCACGCGGCGTTCGCGATTTTCATGCTCGCTTGCCGGCCCGCAATTTGTCCTCCCTTTGACGATGTTTGTCGTTTGCGCGGACAGCGGAACCGATCCAATCGGATCCTGTCTGCTACGGAATGTAACGTGTAATGAGCTTGACGCATACCGCTGTCAGGTGAGAGGGAGTCGCTTTTGGACCTATTTATCTCCTCCTTAGCCATCCGTATCATTCGAAAGACGCCTCGCCAAGCGTCGCAGACTGAGATTCACACGCGAACCGACTTCACAGAGGTTTTGTACGTCTTACAGAATATTGCAATTGAGAATTTCGAGTTACGAAACAAGGTAAAAGCATTGATAAAATTCATTTCAAAATTTACGAAATTGGCGTGCACCTTCCATTTTGTGTACGCTCGGTGAATCACAAACTGCGACTACGTCTCAGCTGATAAAATTTAATTCTATTACAAAAAATTGTACCACGAAAATTAGATTTATTATATTTAAATTTACCTCCGTGTATTTGAAATGAAACTCGACTTAAATCGAGCCCGGATGTTCAATAAAATGTTCACGAAAGAGAGGAGGATCCGTTTTGTACGTACGCTATTTAACCGCGCAATAGAGATCGCAAAAATGATACTTGAGAAGATGAAGAAGAAGATGAGGTACGATATAGTAGAAAAGAAAAATCGAGGAGGTACAATGTATTGTATCAAATTAGACGTGTATTTTCGTACAAAAGAGCTGTCTAAAGAATGAGACACACAGGCAAGTCTGTCCAATAAGAAGCTACCAAAAGTTTTTGGTAGAACCAACATGGCCGCAATGTCCCGCGCGGCGCCGAGCGTGTTGAGGGTACTGCTAATTACCTCTCGCCCGCAGCCTCCTCTTCCTGGACCAAAGGAACAGTCACCGAAATATGCGCGGTTCCGCCGGAATGCCACGGAGTCTGGCGAAGGAGACCGTTCGATCGCCATGCCAGCGATCTCTCGACTTCCCCGGTAATGCGTCTTCCGCGGCGGCTAATTGGACGGAGGTCGCCAGCGTAGGAGATAATGGATATTAATTACCGCGTCTTACTTTCCGCGGCATTAAACATTTTCTTGAAGACGGGTGGACGGGTGGCCCGAGGGGGTGTTCCCTGTTACCGCGAGGAGAGCTGAAGGGAGGGGGGAGGGGGCTGGTACTCGGGTAGAGGGGTTGGATTGCGGCTACCATCCCTCATTGTTAGCCCCTTTAAAAAGACGCCGTCCCCCGTTAAGTATAATAAGTACGAAGTCTCTGCCGCTTTCCCGTCCCCGTTTCGTCCTCGTCTTTTCACAGTCCGGCCACCTTCTCCCGCCTTCCTCTCCAACCCGTTTCTCCCCGCCACCCGTCCGCGCGTTCCTCTCCTTATAATCCATCTAAATTTTAAGAGCGGATCAGGCGAATCCCCCGGAAAACTTTGCCACGGAGTTGCCGCGGTAATCCATTTAAATAATTCCCGTCGAGGCAACAGCGCGAAAGGGGTTTTCTTCCGCGTTCGGTGTCGATCGTCCTTTCCCACCCACCCCCCGTTGCCCCGCCGCGTTCGAAACCAACCCCCGACGTCACTTTCAACAGCGGACACCCTCGACAGAGCTATCTCACAGGCTGGAAGAAAGTCGCGGCAGATTCGAGCCCCGTCGAATCCACCTCCCATCTATCCCGCGATTCTTCTGTGGCTCACCAACCCCCCTACGAACCCCTACCCACGCGGAGCGACGGGGTTCGTTGCCCGGATAAACAGGGACGCATTGCGACGTCCGGGGAAATGTCGCGGAAACCTGACGGATGGTGTCTCTTCGAGAACCGGTATACTTCATATTTCAGCTTTGTCGAATTTTCCCCGACACCTCGCGCTTTATTTTTATCGCGAATTTCTACGCTCTTTGAACCGACCCTTTGCTCCCTCGAATCGACTCGTAGCTGCCGATTGACTTTAGTGTCATTTTTTCGCGGCGAAACAATTTTGAAATATTGCTAAAAGTACAATTAACTCGTCCGAGGAGACCTTGTCTGAATTTAAAAATCGGATCTTGCAGCCCTTTGACAAGTGTGCTTCTATTTCTTTATTAGAAAGATTCTTTTTTTTTAGAAAAATAATGTATCTACTGCGGGATAAATTATTTACAGAAGAATAGATTTTCCATCGAAAAGTTCGAAACTTCTCTCGCACCCCTGGGAACGCTTCCTCGCACCCTCAGGGGTGCACGCACCCCAGGTTAAGATCCACCGATATATCTATATCACTACGCATGCTATAAATATAGATAGTCACTACCCATGACAGGAACTTTGAGATGACGTATCATCGATGATGCTTGCAGCAACTTTGGCTAACTTTGAGTCAACATTCTGAAATTTAAACCCCGGTCCTCAAAAGGTTACGTTTTCACCAAATCCAGCCGAAATCTTGGGACGGAAGTCGAAGTCTCGAGTGAAACATGGGACAGCGAGCGTCACCCTAAATTTTCCTCGGACGAGTGTGCACAAAGTAGCAAAGTCGAAGCTACTGAGACGCTTCGAGACCATAAATGATTCGCCGAGCAGAGTCTAGGAGCACCGAGCGCAAAAGGTGAGTGAAGAGTAGCGGTCCCCGGCGAAAGGGTTAGAAATTCATTTGTCTAGCCTTGTATCCAGCGGACGTGTTACGGCTCGTCTCTTATTCCCGGTCTAATGGATTGCGGGGCTAGGCACCAGGGGAACGAAGTTGTCAGCGGCTTGGCGCGTTGGTTCAAAGGCGATCACGAAGAGAGAGAGAGAGAGAGAAAGAGAGAGAGGGAGAGGGGGGCAGCTCGTTCGAACCACTCTCGTCTCCTAGAAGAAGGGGCTCTCCTCATCTCGCGGTGTGCTCTCGCTACAACGGCGACCACCGATAACTCATCGAGACCTCTGCCCTTACAACGAGGCACCACCGTGAGACGCATCCAGCCTCGCTCCGGACCCGGAATGATTAATGAACGGCCGCGAAATCTACTCGGATTAGCGTCGTCCGGCGCGGCGTTGCCCGGGCTTGTTTCTCCGCGCAACTTGTTACAAAGATTCTTTTCATCAGTCATCGAGATATTTCTGGGCCGTTTAATGGACCGGACACGCTGCAGGAAATGTAACCGTGCCCGGCAGGAACGCTGGCCGCTTCTGGTCGGCTAATAATCGGCTGACGGTATTGTTTCGTCGGAGATACGGTTGCTGTAGGTATAGGTAGGCTTTGCCCGGTATCTAATAGATCATTTGCTCAATGTCCCCTTCGGGTAAACTGCCTCCCTTGTCTAAAATTCCGCGGGACTAATCTAGGACCTTGGCCCGGAGACAAGTTTGCTGTCGAGTGAAATTCTACCTGCTCATACATGTTTTCATAGTTGCTCCTACGGGTGCACATTGCTTGGTGCAACAATGACACCACTTTCATTTGAATTATGACACTGCTAACTGAAAATCTATTGGTATGATTCTCGGTGACTGCGCTACATCAGAAAGAGAATTTAAAGATCAAAAACAATCCTGAGATAAATGATTGAGGGATCTTGAGGGTGGATTGTTAATTAAATTAGAAGTAAACGATCTTTCCTCACGGTATGATAGTCTTCGACAGAGGTTCGTCTACCAAAAATAAAGGAGACCACTTTTCCAGGAATTCACCAACGCATCGTTGATCATCAAGGTGACCGGACCGTCGAAAGGCGAGTGTAAATCGAAACAGAGGTGTTAGGGTAATCCGGGGCCGACAGATCGGCGGCCACGGAGTCTCGGCCGGCTCTAAACGAGGCGAAACAGGGAACATCTTCATCACGGTTGGCTCCGATTCCATTTATAGAGTTCGCGGAACGCGATAGGCCACGATCAGCCGGCATCCCGCCGATTAATCTTTATCAAACGGCCGCGTGAGCCTCGATCGCGATCGTTTGAAATTTGCCAGACAAATTTCGCGGGGTTTTGTCGAGCGCCGTCGTTTGATCTCCGCCTGTCCTAATCCCATAAGCAGGCACCGGCAATTCGTCGACGTTCGTTCCTCTCCACCTGACTTCCTAACCTCCGGGTAACCGGCGAGCCAAAGCCCTCCTCTTCCCCGGTTGATGGATGGACCGCGGTCCCGTAAAATATACGCGTACCAGCGTCGCGTCGCGTCGGCCCGAGGGGCGAAAGCTCGCTCGAGCGTCGCGGCGCTAGTTTACGCGGCGACGACACACGTTCCCGATGCCATCCCAGCTTCGAAATAAAAGTGGCCGACCGACGACGTCGACCGTGACTCAGATACGCCCGTCTACTTTTCTTGTACCCCACAATGCCAATTATACGAGCTAATTGGGACCAAAATGGCTCGGACAATCGAACTGTGTGACACCGCCACGGTGACAATCATTATGGTCAACGCGTCCATTATTGAATAAATTATTACTAAATAATTTAACTGGCGTAGGCTAGCAAATGATTGAACTGAAGGCTTTGATGTAGGATTGAGGAAAATATTTTAAAAATCCTCGTGCGGAAAGGGTCTCTAAAAATTAATTTTCTTAATAATAAAGTTGAACACAACACCATTGAGATTCGTACTTTCTAAGATAGTCCATGAAGTAACTTCGGTACCAGGTTTTGACTCGCCACTTCTGATTACAGTACTCAAATTATTTTAATTTTGTGAGACTTTTGGGGGACGATTCTCCGGCAGTGAACGTGTTAATATTCGTGGCACTCTTCATGGTGGTGGCTCAGAAGTGAACGCGTTTACCAATGTATCAATCGCTTAACACGGTCGATTAGCGAAACAACGATCTCCCGAATCAAGCTCATTTCTAGACGTCCGTCTTCGAGTAGAAGCAGCCGCATAGCTTGCCGCGCGACGAGACCGGTAGGCGTCGCTTGTCGTCGCCGTCGAAGCCGTCTCGACGACGGAACTATTCCCGTCCGCGGGTCCCATGAATCTTTTCCACGGTGTTCGCAGCGGCACAAAGCCCGGCGCGGGCCTCGACGGGCCTCGTCGATGATTTGTGATCGAGGCGTGCCACGGAGGCGTGAGCGTGTCGCACGCTCGGTGTACGCGCGCGTCGCGGAGCCGAATTCCCGCTCGACGCCCATCCGCTTCGAAACGGAGCGCGCCGCTCGTCGGTATAGTACGCCGCGGTGTGTTTCGCGTGCTCTCGTCACGTTGAAAACGCGTCGCGAGACAGACACGTGTTCCGCGCGCCTCGTACACCGCGTTCCGTGACCGACAAGCCTCTCTAGCCGCGCTTTCATCGCCAACGGTCGCAGAACACCGCGATTCTTTGATGTTCCGGGCTAGCGGGCCGATCCGGGCTCGATTTTTTGTCGTTCGAAATAGGCGGCGAACACGCGAGCACCGGGACGATGAGAGAGCCCAGCCCGGCCGTGTCGATTTTGTAATCTCGGGCTGCCCGAGACCGGGCCCGATTCGGTTATATTTAACGGCGCGACGCGGTGATTCAGAGTGTCTCGAAAGGCTATTTAATCCCCCAATCGATCGTTTCGTACAGTCAACAGAACGTCTCTTAAGAACGCTGGTGAATTAGACTTGCTGCTGACACAGGTTGTCCATGTGGTTGTCTAGTACAGGATCCTAATCATGTGCTATGGCAATGTCCGATCTACGACAATAATAGAGACGCTTTGATTCGCAAACTTTGCAACAAGGGTTTCTTTCCACCCTATACAATAGGTTCCTTTCTGTGCGGACCCTTTTTTTGTCCTCTATTTTTCATACATTCGTTTCTTAAGTCTCATTGCTTATATCTTTAGTGTTAACACTTTCATGTCCGGTAACACCAACGTGGTGCCATTGGCAAGCCGGTCATTATTTGCCGTTGACACCAACGTGGTGCCATTTGCATCCCGTATCCCGTTACACGTATCATTTAATAAAAGCAGCTGAGTTTATTATGTTGTAATGAACTTTATATTTTATGTTTGTACATTTTAATGAACAACTTTGCAATAGGTTCCGGCGACAGAGAAGAAAATTTTTGTCAATCGTGCGGACGTGAAAGTGTTAATATTGTATTCGAAAATGTTCACTATATTGTCTCAATCCTAGTTTATAAGCCACCTACATAATGTAATGTTAGCTAATAATCCCATGTGGGGTTTTATAGCTTAATAAAAAAAAAAAAAAAGAACGCTGGTGGATTGTAACAACGTCTGTCCACTTTCCCTGCACACTTGATGATACTCGCTGATTTAACGTAGCATAGTTGACTGTTTAAATCTAGGCCCATCTCTAGATCAATCAAGAGTCACCAGGACTAGAATTACAAGGCTAGATTTAGGTTTAGAACCACGTATGGACCCAAAATTATACCTAGGTTTGGATCTAGATTGACGTTCACGTCTATGCCAAAAATCTAGGAGTAGCCCTAACCCTAGCCCTATGTTCAGGTCTATCTCCGCATGCACATTTTCACTGTAAAAGTTAGAAGCAGCTATGAGTAACGGTGCCAAAGTCGCATCCCTCTCGCCGAGCCTAAAAATAGTGTGATTCCGTGTGACAAGGAAAGGATCCAAATGGCTAGCAGGTGATCCCCGGCACATTTATATTTGCCGCGTTCTTTCCGCCTAATGCGACTCCGCTTCGCACTTAAGAGGACCCTGTCGTCGAGCTGTAAGAGCGGTATTTGACCACGACGCCGCGTAAGCCGTGGCCGCGACCCCTGTCCTCGAGGATTTGCCGCGAGAACCCTTCTTGGTTTCGTAGGTGATCAGTCACCGGTACCCTCGGATCCCGGATGGAGAGCAAACAAACTTACACCGGGAAGGCTTGACCAAGGTGACGGGCCTCGCAAACGATGTGTCGAGGCTTTGACGAATTCGATGCGGAAGTACTCTTCAGCTCTGCTCGGAGGGTCGTCGAAAAGCTTCATCGTTGCTTCACCTTCCTGTCCCTCCATCTTGTGATCTCGTCACATTTTGCTGAAATGCCTCGGGAAGTGGACTCGTCCCCATTTTGTAGTGGGACCTGCGCAGACAAATAAAGTTTATCAGTAACGAAGCGCTAACGATTTCCAGTTTTGATACGAGGTTTCCGAACGAGCCGAGTGATGATCGTTTTTGTATTCTTCCTCGAAAACACTGCGCACAGAAAGGAGTACAGCGCAATATCCGCGGTGTTTCGTGAAACCGCGAGCAGAATTCTCCGTCGCGGCCCGATAGCGCGCGATCGTTCCTAAAATCTGACGTTGTCGCGGCACGTGCTCGGGGTATGAGTCTGGCCGGGTTTCCCAGAACGGAAACGCTCGGTAAATGTGTCGTCTCGTTTCATCGGGCGCATTCTGCGGCCGAATCGCCGGCCGACACGCTTCGCAGAAAGGAAAAAAGGAGCGAAGTCGCGAGCGACAAGCGCGCGGGTTAGGAGAGAGAGAGAGAGAGAGAGAGAGGGAGGGGAGACGGTTCGCGAGTTTTCGCCGCTTCTTTCGTTTCCTTTCCCCCGACTAACGAACCTATAAATATGCATCACTTTGAGCTGCCGTGCGCACGCGATTGAATAACCGGAAAGGCCGTGCAGAGCTCGCGCGGCGGCCCGTTTATGCGCGAGGAACGATGTCCCGATAATTACAGGGGTGTACCGGCCGATAATGAGCACGCCCTGCGACAGAAATTTAAACGAACCCGGCCACGCCTCGCGCGTGATCGCAATAAGAATTTTCCGGGACGGGAAAGGCCTGAAGAATGCTCGTCCGTGGAACCGGGTGTCTCTACCTTCATCCCTCGACACGTTTTTCTCGCCTTATTCGAGAGCACCGTCTTCTGCGCGTTCGTTTGTCAGTTGCAAGTAGTGCGAGGGTTTTTATTTTCACGTATTTCATTTTTTCTTTGTTGTGGTTGCATTGATTTCGTCGCGGCAGTTTGACTCCGAGGGATAAATTAAGCGAAGAAAATGGGGAAGGAATGAGGGTTAAAAATTTGTCTCCTGTTCTAATTTTGATTTTAATAATCCTGTAACTTATGAAAATCGGCACAAAAGAACGACATTGTTCTTAGACCAGGGTTGTGGTCTTCTAAATACATGCTATTAAAAATTGTAGAAAATGCTTCAAATTCTTCCGTCTCTATATTCTCTAATTGTTGTTTCAAGTATATTTTAATTTTTCTGTTCGAAGCGCTGTCCGAGTGGAAAATTGTACAAAATGCTTCAAATTCTTCTATTTCTATAGTCTCTAATTGTTAAAAGTAAACTTTGAAAATTTTTCTCCTGTTCTAAATGTAATTTTAATAATCCTGTAACTTATGAAAATCGGCACAAAAGAACGACATTGTTCTTTGACCAGAGTTGTGGCCTTCTAAGTACATACTATTAAAAATTGTAGAAAATGCTTCAAATTCTTCTATTTCTATAGTCTCTAATTGTTATTTAAAGTATACTTTGATTTTTCTATTTGAAGCTCTATTCGAGTCCTTTCTTGGTTTCTATGGCAGTCAATCATCAGAATTCAAAACTAGATTTCCTAGTAATAATACAGCCTAACCTATATGTCTAACCCTTGTAACGAGTGTGCACACTATGACAAAAGATCGCAAGTTCATCACAGTCGTCCTGTTCGCGAACAGGCTAATTTTTAATCGAGCAAGCCGCGATACGCTTACGGTCGCCAGCGAAAGAAGAAACGAAAGTTTGCGAGGACGAGGGGATGCAGGAGGGGGTGCAAGAGGGGAGGCGGGCTTCCCGATACCGCCACTTAATGCCGTGGCTCGAAATTAATTAAACTTTTGCGTTCGCCGGTGGACTTGACCCGACGCGAGACTCCCGGCTGCTGGAAATAAAACGTTGATGACACGGCAACCCCGGTTCCGCAAAGCTCGACCCCGCCCGGCGTCGTTGCTCCTTAATGGGGAAAAGGTAAACGAATTCTCACGCTGTTCCATCGGTCTGATAAAATAAAACGGAACGCCTCCCACTCCCCCACCCCCACTCTCTCTCTCTCTCTCTCTTTTTCTCCTCTTCTGCTCGGCGACGACGAGCCGAGAACGAGCCCGGTAAACACGGAACACCGCGATAAGGGTTGCGAATCGCGCCCTACTGCTTTTTTCCCGGCGACCGTCAACACTTCTCGCTAAATATTTTCGCTTTAATTGGCCGACACGCCGTCCGACGCTTAGGAACTGCCACACTCAATGCGCCCCGTAATTTTTGTTACCCCGTTTCACGTTTCAACCCCTCGCAGACGCGCGCTTCTACTAATGCGAACGATCTTCAACCCTTAAGCGGACCTTCGAAATGTGCTTTACCAATGCAATGTTCCAAATCAACCCTTAACGATCGTAGGTCATCTCTCACGTGACAGCAGTACTTTGTCGCTGACAAGGATTAAGCATCGAACACCAATTTTGAAAATTTCTTTAAAATCAAACGAATTTAATTGACGCCTCTGTTCACTCGATACGAACCGACTTGAAAGCGTTTCCCACTTCCTCGCCTATCCTCGACGCCATGAGAGACTGCCCGCGCAAATGACCGGGCAAAAAGTAGCATACGATGTCGAACCATCGGCAATACTAAATCGTCCGGCCGCCGATCTTCACGGAACCCGTTCCCGGTCGAATTATACGCGGCCGGATCGGTTGGTTTCTTTTCCCGTGGAATACAAATTCCCAGGGCCATTCTTTGCCACGGTCCCGGGAATCGTTCGCCGGGGCGGTCGGACACAGGGGTACGCAAAACAATACACACTCGGACGAGGTGGTTTTTATTTTACTGGAATGGCGTGACGAAGCTGCGCAAGAGGAAGGGGGCACAGGGAGCGAAAGGGGTACCAGAGAAAAAGGAAGGAAAAGGGCACGAGGGGTACAGCGTGGCGCCACCTCGGCGGCGGTGCCGGCCGGGATCGGCGTAAAAGGCGAAGAAAACGAGAGTGTCGAAGAGCGTGAACGGGGGGTGAGGGGGGTGGAGGGGTTCGGGTCCGGGCGGGGCCCGAGAGGGATGTGGCAAGAGGGAACAGGCTATAAAACAATTGACGCGCGCGGGGAATCAAGGAGTATCCGGTAAACCTGTTCTCCACTTTCGACGCTCGAAAACGCTGCTGGATGCTGGTTGGCGAGAGCTTGAATGAAAGAGCTTCTGCAGAGAGTGTGTGTGTGTGTGAGAGAGAGAGAGAGTTCTCTCAGTAGTAGGGGGATGGTTTTCTGATCCCCGCGAAAATTAATCGAATAGACCGCGTCGTGAATCGCTGGCTGGAACAGGAA
The DNA here is from genome assembly GCA_028454255.1 of Halictus ligatus. Taxonomy (NCBI): domain Eukaryota; kingdom Metazoa; phylum Arthropoda; class Insecta; order Hymenoptera; family Halictidae; genus Halictus; species Halictus ligatus. The sequence goes on from CM052137.1 coordinate 6,259,523, forward strand.
ATACGACGCTTATTGGCGGAAATGGGGGGGACAAAGGGCTCGGGGCGGCTGCATCAGTCCGCGAGATGCGTGTCGCTACAAAGAACTCCGCTCGGCGGAGAGTCGGATCTCATAAACTCTCTTCAGCCCGTTTTGTGATCGCTCGACGCCGCTCGAGCCCCCCCCCCCCCTCCGGTTCCCCTCTTATTTCCTACGATAGGGGCGGCGTGGAACGGGGAGGCAAACACAATCGGCGGCGAGCAATTTTTGCGACGGTTCGACGGTCTCCTCTTTTGCGCCTCCCTCGCGGCTTCCGCGCTGGCGCGTCCTTATTCTCTAAATTGTTCCCATTCGAGGATGAGCCGGTGGCTCGGCCCTGAAAGGCTCGTTCGCGCTTATAAATCTCAGCCGGGAGCGGTGCGGCGTCGTCGCCGAGCTTGAGAAAGACCGGCTCTCGCTATAGATAGAAGGCGGATAGAGAAAGATAGAGAAAGATAGAGGAGGACGAGAGAAAGAGCGGGACGGCGGGGGGAGGGGGGGGGGGGGAGAGGGGGCAGAAACGTTTCCCACAAAGCGTTCCACCCGCCTCTTTCGTCGCTCTCTGCAAACCACCTCTTTATGGAGGCAGCCTCTGATCCGCGGACGAGGGGGGGCCTAGAAAGAAAGGGAACGGCCGCGAGGGGGACCCGGCCTCGGAATTCCTAATTCTACGAAACCGTCGGAGAATTCCCGAAAGGTTCCATTCACCAGCCGGGGCCCGGGCATATCATTAGCACCGTTTCCAGGTACTCCGGGGGCCCGCGGCCTCGCGTGAATGGTGGGTTTAGTGACTCTGCGTGCCCCTCTTCCTCTCCGGCCCCCCTTACTCTTTCACGCGGCCCCCGTGACTACCTACGAGCCTCGCCGGATTCCTCTTGCTCCTCGTTTCGAGCCAGAACGGGTTCCCTCCTGGTCCCTGTCGCCCGCTTGTGGGGGTGTCAAGTGTTTACTACTGTGCGATTTATTGTGGAACTAACCCTCCGCCCAGCAAGGTATTCTGCAAAATACGAACTTCCAAGGGTTGGGCACTTTGAGGTCGGCCAAAACACTTTTTCTTACCGGTCATTTTAACCGTCGTACGCTCTTTGTTTCACATATCGTTAACACCTATTATTTTATCTTCTATTTTATTCTATTCTATCTTCTATCTTATATTCTTACCGATCGTTTTAACCATCGCACGCTCTTCATTTCAAACAACGTTTCTGTGATCAGAAATTTGTTTGTTGTTTATTAATTCCTAGGAAAAAAGGGATATTATATGTATTCCTACGTTTTCACTGAATTGTTAAATATCGATGACAGAGCCGAATTTTATTTCTGTAAATATTGACTGAAAAATAGAGTAACGTCGAGAAGATTGTTCTTTATTAATTGCAACCAATATTTTGCTGTACTCTTCGCAAGCAATTTTTGCTTTGACGTTGATTAGGCCTATGCTAGACATCACTGTCTTCCGATGTAGTTGCTTCACATTGCATGCAAATTAGTGTTACTGTTTTCCAAAACAATGTCTCCTGTACAAATGGAACTCTATACCTAGACAGCATATTCTTACGCAAAATCAAAATTTTATAAATTGCAAGATACCGGAGCTACAAAGACATTTCTATCCGAATAATTCCAACGAACTGAAAATAAAATCCATTTTTAAATTTTCCAAATGCCTCGATCTACTCGTGTTCGTCATAAAATCCGCAATCCATCGCGAATGCTCGACGAATCTGAACGAGTGACGAAAGACAGTGGCATTCAATGCGCGATTCACAGTGTCTCCTCTTTGTCTCTCGGTGGATCGTAACGAACGGAGTAAGATCGACAACCAGGATGCCCGATCCGATCGATCGTGCGTAAAACTCGGTTTCTTCGGCGCGCAAGAAGCGGAGGAGCGGAGAGGCGCAGCGAAAGAGAAAGAAAGAAAGAAAGAAAGAAGGACCACGAGCCGGCTGGAAGTTTTCTGGCGCGATATCAAAGCGGGCATCTCGAACGGCGCCAAGGCCATAGTTAACGAGGTCCTCGTCTGGCCATTCAGCAGCAGGGTTCCTTGTCGTCGTCGTCGTTGTCGTTGTTGTCGATTCGGTACGTACCTGTGCGCTTACCTGGGGCCCCGTTCATTGCGTCCTAACCCGGAGCAGAAACGACGTACACTGTAAACCGGCGGGTTTCGCCGGGGACGAAACCGCCCACTCGTCGACCACCGTGCTACGCTTTCTCGTTTCTTTCTCGTTCGACCACGCTCCGGACGTGTTACACGCTCCGGGGAAGAAACGAGCGGGATCCGCTTCGTGTCGCGCGCGGATCTTACTCTCGCCCAACCTCCGAGTCACCTTTTCTCGTCAAAAGTCCCTTCCTTCGGATTTCGATTCCAGTGTCGCGGCCGTGTCAATCGGATCGTCCTCCCTTCGACCTCGTTCGCCACGGACCGACGAGTATACTCGTCGAGCACATCGTTGTGTATCGTAACATCTGTACAATAAACCTATACTTATACTTATACAACAACGGTCTACCCAGAGACATATATCGGCTAGAAAATAACACTATTCTTTGATACTTTGAAGTTCACACTCCTCGACGACCGAGGGCACTCGAGCTTTGGGACTAGAGTGGATAGTTCTGGGACTTTTATCGACTAGATATTCGGGACATATATCGAGAAAAGACTGTACTGGGGCACGAAAGAAATTTCTGTACACTGACTTTCGCCGCTGTATTGCAAACTGCAACTGTCAAGCTCCTGTAATTTCGAACACTTAGATTACTTAGTTAAATTATATAGTGAATGGTATCTTAGAAAATTTATACAAAACTGTAGAAGGGCCACAGTACGATACTTCTTCTAATTACGAAGATCTCAACGATGCTTGAATTTTAATTAATTTCTACTCTATACGAGTGTCAATTTATGTGAAATTGAATTCGAACGAATCTACAAATGCTAAATTGATTTAGAACAACTTCTTACGAAATGTTCGTGTGTCTGGTGAACGAGTTTGTGAAGCGGTTTGCATAAACACGGTCGATTGACAAGGAACAGTGGAAACGTCGTATCGTCGCCGGCGGGAATACGACGGGATAACTCCGGGCCGGATATAAACCGGCTGATAAAAAGGATCGTTTTATATTTGTTAGCTAGTAATCGAGTCGCCCGGGATATTTGTAGCGTCCGCGGCCGGCCGTATCTGGTTGTATCGGTGGTGGGAAGCTCGCGTACCCATTTGCTCTATATTTGCTCAATGAGTTTCGAAATCTCCATTCAGTTCGGTTCGACACGGATAGGAGCGGCGCGGGCCGGCTGAATGATCGATGTCGTGGGTGGTCAACACCGAGGACAGCTGTGTGAATGAGTCCAGTGTTCGATGACTCGTTTATGTAGGTCGTTATCAGCTTACACGCGAATATCCGAATGACCCGAGCGAGCCCCGTGCCCCGGACAAAAACCATTTATTGTTACGGCCGTTTACGAATTCGCCGATCGACCGACCAATGATACCCGTTCCGATACGATTATCGAGAAAGAAAAAGGGGGAGAGAGAAAAAAAAAAGAATGGCCCACGGGAATAAAATTTTTTCGCGAAAATTCGCCGGAAAGATGATCGATCGATGACATAACGGGTCGTCGTTTAATTCGACGCGTTCGAGCGATAAAGATCGATCGATCGGCGCGCAAAATGCACTTGCGAGACTCGCCGCGCCGCGCCGCGTCGAACAATTAGAGGGAACCTGTCATTTCGAGACGTTACACACGCCGCTGCTCGATTATTGATTCTTTAATCATTTTGATTGGGCCGACACGATCGGCGCCGGTGCCCCCCGGCCGCCGTCGAATTCGCGATAATTGCGCCAGATAAAAAACATGTTCGATATCGCAACACGCTCGATGCAAATTTATTCGCTGTCGCGTCCCCGGAACCGTTTAAAAATTATTTCAATATCGACGAACATTATTGCCGTTGTGTACGCGTTTTGTTCGCTGAAAACGTTTACCAGCCAGCCCGACAAAGGGCCTCGCGATGCGAATATTAAACGGGACCGGCGTTTTTAACCCCGCAATTTGTCGGCCGACTGTGCGTTCGAATTATTTGAACGGCCGGAATGGACAAATACCGGGAACGATTACCGATGAAAATTCGTTCGGGCGACGCGCGATATTTTTAACGCGCGATTTGTAGCTCGTACTCCATCTCCGAGTGGTTGTGTAATTTTATTCCAGTTGTGTTCTTTTTTTTTTTGTACAATTAATCCGGACAGTTGAGCTTTCAGATTTCGTTCGAAACATGCAATGCCACATGGAACTGCGTGATGAACGAACTGCTCGATCTTTATGCAAAACCCCGTTTCTGTGCTTGATTGGAAAATTGACTGCGATGGAAAATATAATAAGAATATAGTCTACTCTTACTAATATGAATAATTTCATTCAAATACAGTATTCACAAAGTCTCACAATTAGCGACACATCGCTAAAAGTCATTTAAAATCCTACAAATCTTAGCGAAACTCGATTCCAACGAGTATATTGTGACAAAAATGAACTTTAAAAGAAAAAACTGTGTCACCCACGTACAACTGACATAATAGTCCGATTACCAAATGGTAATTAGGCACAAGACGAACGCGTTTCTTCCTGGCTCGTAGAATCTGATTTACAAAGGGATCTTTCGACAGGGTAAGAGGGCAATTTGCAAGAGGAACTATTACGATCTGTCATTACCACGTCCGAACGTTCCGATCGCGGTCCAAGTGGCCGACGAGGATCCAGAAGATCTCGTGCCAGAAGATCCGCTGTTAACAAACCGGGTCGCACGTTTCGCAAAAGACAATCCCGATTTATCATCCGGCTGCCAGCGTTCCTCGGCCGTGTAGTTACGCGTGTTCCTGGGTTCTAGAGCGTCTTCTAATCAGTCCGCGGATGTACACGCCCCCGCGAAGGATCATCATTACCGAGCAGCTCGTTAGCAGCCACTTGTTCTCGATAGTCTACCGACGACGACGACGACGACGACGACTGATCAATTATTATTAATAGCACGACCAGAACCGGACTATATCGCGACTACACCCGACGACCTATATTTCGGTTCGAACGAGCGGATCGCGAGATCGTCGTAATGTCGGACACAGAGCTACAGTGATGTAAGTAGCCACGAGATGCACCTTTCGAATAGTTGGCAGGTGATAGCCGTTGAGCGGCATCCAAAGACCGTGTTGAAACCGGACGATAAGTATTAATAGGCTATTAAGGTAACAAGGTTAGGGGCTCTGGGGAGAGGGGGGTGTCTTTACTTGACAGGGCAACCCTAATTTCCTTGTGAGAAGCCAGCGTGCTGGCACTGGACCTCTTTCGACTACGCTCGAGACCCAGCTTGTGCTTCTTGCGTACTCGGAGATGAATGAAAATTTTGCCTCGACTTTCGGAGACTATTTTGTGGTAGATCCAACAAATTATAGATTGATTTTTAAAGACATTCAAGGCACTGCGATCTTCACAATCCTTTTTCTTAAGTGCTACGTACGGAAAAGGTCTCTGAAGATGTGAATCTACTAGAACATGATTACAGATGGATATAATAAAAGTCCATGCTATGGAGGAATAAATCTAGATACTTTTAGGGAGTTAACAAAAAAGTCTGAGCTGGTTTTAAACAGTTCAGCTAACTGAGTGGATCTAAACGACCGAGGGATCTATCTGTAGTGTAGCTAACTAGTCTAGCTAATAAACAGTTAATTTTTCAGTGTTCAACCACCTTCGAATAACCTGAACCTACTCCAACTGATCGAAGGTCTATCTAACAGAGGATCTAGTCAACTTCAAAAAAATTTGCCTAACGTTTCCAGCTAATTTAAAAAATCCCAATAAAGCAAGATCCATCCACCTTCCCCTTCCCAATCGCCCCTAATCCAAAAATCCACCCGAAAATCCCTTCCACCAAAAGTCCTGATCGCTATCCCGGCCTCGCGTGACCCGAGCACACCTTGTCCTACCCCGACGAGGTAAACACGTTCGCGCGAGGCATTTGCTAGTTAACGAAACGTTGGATAGGGGCGGGCAATGACGTGGTGGTGGTTTAATAATAATTCGCGGCCGGGTCGGCGGTGTTCAGATAAGATAACAGGAAAGGCTGTTGGTAATAGGTGGTAGTGGCTAGAGGTGGTCGTCGATGGAGCGTGGAAAGAGAGAGGGTGCAAGTATCGACGGAAAACGGTGCGGCTCGGAGGACCGTGGGCCACGTGAAGAGGGGTGGAGGGAAAGAGCCCGCGAAAGAGGAGGACGGAGCGGAGCTTTCGCGAAATGGCGCGAGAAGAACGGAGAGGGAGAGAGAGTGAGAGGGGGGACGAGGAGAGGAGAGGAGAGAGAGAGAGAGAAGGGAAGGGAGAGGGCAGAGAGGAGAGAGGAACTAGGCGTGTGCGCGGCGTAGAACATACGCTTCATTAACGGATCATCTCGTGTTAATATCTACTTTATCCCGGGGCTGACCGTATCAGCTCTGGCCAGGCGCACGGATACCAACGGATACCAGCAGGACGCGCGGCAGGCCTGCAATCTACCCTATCTCGCCGGCGCATCATCGTCCACAGCTACACCCAGCACTGTGCCAACAGGGACAGAGAAACCTGGGGACAGAGAGAGACCATGATCTTCCCCTCTGGGCCGGTTCGACCTCCGCCACCGATCCTCTTCCTTCTCTACGCCGAGTTGTTCACCGGTGTCCCCTTCGTCCTCTGCTCCGCCATCGTCCTTCTTCCCTTTTAATTCGTTTTCTTCTCTCTTCCATCCTCTCCCCTCTCTCTCTCGCCTCATGTTCACCGGTGTCCTCTTCGTCCTCTGCTCCACCGTCGACCTTCTTCTTCTTCTTCTTCTCCTGTGTTCCTTTCTCTCTCTCTCGAATCGCCATCCTCACCATGTTGAACCGGCAGAAATGCGTCGAACCGTCAACACTTCAACTCCCACGATCGCCACGAGCGCGCGCACACACAGATTTCCTCATTAACGCGCGAGTATGTCGCCGGAGGATCGATAACGGAAGCTCGCCGGTGGCGATCTCGCCGCGGTAGGCGGTAAGGTTGCGTGTAATTGGACATTTTCGTCCCGGGGTCTATCTGTCCCGCGCAGAACGTAATTGCCGTGCCCGACGTCCCGTGGACCCGCACGATTGACGGTAGAATGGTTTCCCGGTAGCCTGGTTTGACGACCCGGCGACCGGTCACCGGAGTGTCCTCGTGACGTGTGTACATCCTCCGCGAGGTATTCCGCTTTTTTGTAATTATCCTTGACTTCTTTGTCGAACTCTTCGCCGAGAGCGTCGACGAACCTGAAGGAAGTTGAAGAGCTCTGTCAATTTTTGTTTCGCACTTCGGGAGTCCGCTGTATCAATTACACGTTCCCGCCGAAGAAGCGGCCCCTTCTCTCGCGGGAGAGCTTTCCCCGAATAATAAAATACATAAAATTCTTAGCGCGTGCAACGTTTCTCGATGACACGGCAGCAACCCCTATCGCGAAGACAGGAAAGAAATGAAATTCCTGGAAGGTCTCGCGATTCTTTATCCAGCGACGGCGCGGTCCAATCTCTTATGGTAACACGCAATTCATCGGGGCGAGCATAAACCGAGGCATCCGGCGCGTTGAAGTGAAATTCCATAGAAACCACCCCCCACCCCCAGCGGTTGCGCGCCACCCCCATCGTACGAAACGCCGCGGAAAACTCGCTGCTAAAAGGCTCGACCCGTTGAATTCAATCAAGCGCGTACAAGACCGAATTCGAGGCTGAAACGCGCGGCGGAAGACAAGACGTTGAACGCGAGATACGGGGGTTGCACGGTGCCGGGCGAGGGGTTGCAGGGGGTTCCGCGTGGGTGGTGGTAGGAGTTACGAGCGCCACGGGGCTGCGCGCGCCCTGCGGCTCGTATAACATCGTAATCGCAACGACGGTAATAACGTCCCGTAAAGTCTTTTTACATAATCAGCATTACTCACAATTTAGGGGCGGAATGGGCCACCGGGAAGATAGCGAGTTCCTGGCCTCGGTTAGGTGCCGGTGGTAGTGGTAGGTTGTAGGGGTGGCTTGGTAACCACCCCTCTTTCCTCTTCCATTCGTGCCTTCCGTGGCCGATGACGAAGTGGGCATAACCACGTGCTCGTGGATACGCTACGGCACCCGGGACAGGGTGTGGGGTTACGTTCGGGAGGGGGTTGGTTAGACAAACGAGCCCCTTGCGGGGTGTTCCGAAGGATATCCTACCAACCGAGCGTATCGTCGGCGCCTGGCCATTGCCACCAGGATGTGTAATAGTATGTACGTACTCGCGTAATATTAGACCTCCCTCCGCAGTTTGTCAGCCCCGATGACCGGCGGACGGGGATGATTAGCGAGCGTTACTTCTGTTACTCGTTCTATTTGGGGAACGACGACATGCCCCGCCATACTGATCGCACCGCTCTTCCAGAGATTGATACATCGAAATGGTTATTCTGCACGATATTCTTGGCGATTGTTCAACTGGAATTACCGGACCGTGAGCTATCCTTGAGTAGCTCGACATTTTTTTCATCTCAGGTAGCTCATCACTTTTCCTGGCCCTCTTTGTTTCATTTTCCTGCTATATAGTGTGTTCGACAAAATTGTCTGTAAACTATATATTTGACGTTTGATATTTCAAAAATAAATGACTGGTGGTTTTTACTTTTGGTGTAGCTGATGCTCTTGTTGAAATCTCGTCAGGGAATTTTTATAGTACCACTAGAAGTTGATCAAACAGTCTAGAGCTAACTTCTAAGGGTCTAGTAGATAACTAGTAATGTGTTTAGTGATCTGAAGGGTGTAGCCAACTATACGTCTACATTTAAAAAATGTATGCTGAGGTTTGTAGTTGACTTTGCAGAATTTAGCTCACTTCAGAAAGTCTAACAGAGAAGTCCAGCCACCCTCAAGACATCTGCTAACTAAAAAGTCTAGCCATCTTCGCGTCTAGATAACATTTAAAAATCTAGCTAACGAGAGATCCAACTAATTTAAAAAAAATATATCCGATTTAGTTGACTTCGCAGAGTTTAGCTAACTTTAATAAATCTGTCTAAAAGTTCTACCTGATTGTAAAGAATCTAACCAAGAAAGAAGCCTGTACCCCATTAAAAATTCGCAAAAATAAGAGCTCCAGCTAAGTCCAGCACTAATAATCGTCTGCTAAAAGTAACAAAAATTTATTTGACAGTCCCGTTTACGAATCCCGGAGCTAAAGACCGGTGCAGGTCGTAGATCCAACGCTAAAGGACGAGAAACAGGAATTACGTCTCGCGATAGCATCGTATCGCCTCTATTTACAATCTCGGGGTTCCCCCGGTTGATCCTGCTGGCAGTTTCGCCGTGGCTAATGCGAATAAGGAATAATTACCCGGAATCGTTCCCGTGTCGTCTCAATTTCGTTCTTTTGCGCTCACACGCGCGCGCGCGCGCGCATGCCAGAGCTATGCCGTGGAGGCACACGGTCGGTTCACTGGCACGGCACTTTATATAACGCGGCGTACGTGTAATGGTATGTAGGTATTCCGTAATATTACACGCCGCTTGCAGTTTCTATGCCGTTAGCTCGCCGAGGGGAAATGATGAGCGAGAGTTACCTCCATTACACGTTCAATTTGACTACGCCGCTGCCGCTCGTGTTAAGACCCCGTCTCGCCCCCCCCCCCCCCTTTGCAACCCCCGTTGGTCGAATATTTTCCGCTGGTTACGTGGAATTATGCGAGCCGCCTCGTCCTCGTAAAACGCACGAGAAAAGAAAAGGAAAAAAGAACTCCTCGCGAACCCCCGTATACCGGCAATATTATTCTGTACAGCGTGTTCTCTCGCCCGTCGCTTTTTTACATTTATTATCATTTTAGACCGTAGCGAGGAAGGGCGAGCACGGGGCGGAACGTTAGATAAATTGACGGAGGACCATAATCGACCGAGGCGGTCCTTCCTTTAATGTACCGCTTCTTCTCGAATTGTTTGTCGTAAAACGACTCTGTTGTGTACTATTCGTCGGACACAAAACTCCGTAAAGCAATCTTCTTGATGTTATTGAATAATTCCCTATATACGCGACTTTATAATCACGATGATTGCAAGTTAAAGGGGCCCGTCATTTCAACGGTTAATTACACATCGAAACGTAACAGGAGGTTAAATAAAAAAAGTAGAAATGTGGTTGAGCTACACGGGTAAACAAAAATAAAGAACTGGATCCCCCAAGACGTAAAAATCTGTACCCCTTAACACGTTAACTGCCACGTCAGCCACAGTGATTTTTGACAATGGTTTAGAAATCCATTTTTATTGCGACATATCCAGGTAAACCGAATTTTATTAGGATCTTTAGAATTCAAAAGGGTTAAGACAGCATCCCCTGTAATACATTTAAAATATCTAGTTTCGGTTTCGTTAATTAAATTACACTGAGTTTGTGAGAATCTCTGGGATTGATTTTCGGCACTTAACGTGTTAAGGGCTCGTTCTAACCCTACTAGCTTCATCAGCATCGATCATACATCACGCTCGGCTGGATCATTCCCGCTGGAGGAATGCAATTCTATCCTGTATCAACCGAGTCGAATCTCGGGTATCGACCGAAATTTTCCAATTAGCCTGACCGCTAATGCGAGTACAGGCCGGGTCGGTCCGATTAACATACTTAACTTCTCAGCCCAACGGACCGTCTCGAACTAGCGGGCACACGGTGCCCTAAACGCTGTGGACTACACGCTTTGGCGATCGAACGGGGCGAATCTGGGCACACATAGAGAAAGAGAGCGAGCGAGCGAGAGAGAGAGAGAGTGAGGGAGAGAGAGAGAGAGGACTTTGCGAAGTCGTGTGAAGGTGAGAGAAAGAGAGTGGTCGGAAGGTAGAGCACAGCATCCCTGGACGAGGATGTTTGTCTTGGAGCCGATGTAGGAGAGCGTCGCCAAGTTCAGGAAGTGGGATTGGACGACAGAGTAGAGAGAAAGACAGAGAAAGGGGGCCAGAGAAAGCAAGCCGGAGGTGGTTTAGGGGTAGGGGGTTGGCCGAGGTGGTAGTCAGCTGCTGTCAGTCGAGTCTGTCCATCGGTGTGTCGGTCGTGGTCCGCAGTCCGTTACAGCCAGACACAAACCCCGCCGCCTTTCGAGGTCGGAGGTGGATACACGCTTTTCTACTTAGCGAGCGGGCACCCCCAAGGGGGTTGAAGGCCGAGACCCACCCTAATTGCGTCCGAGAGACCGGACAAAGCGCGACTCGTGTATGTGTGCGCGCGCGGGCGAGTCCAACGCCGCAGCGAACCAGAGTGAGAGAGTGAGAGAGACAGAGAGAGAGAGAAAGAGAGAGAGACGGAGAGAAAGGAAGAGAGCGAGACTGTAAGGGGGTAAGGGAACTGTCGTCGAAGGGGATGGCGGGGGTGGTTATGTCCGGAGCCAGCCGTTCGGTTCCGGTTTCCACCCCTTGTCCTTTGGACTGCCCTCTGGCGGTCGACACCGTGTACTACAAAGTTTGGCGGACTGAATAAACTTGGCCACCCTCCGCGGTGAACTTGGAAAAACCGGACAACCGAGCCTCCCGGTGAAAAGCTCCGCGGAAATAACGGCCGGGGATGAACGTTCCCGTCTGACACTCGCTTCTCTCTAGCTTTCTCACCCTCGATTTGGATACCTCTCTCTCTCTCTCCCTCTCTCTCTCTCTCTCTCTCTCTCTCTCTCTCGATCTTGGTTCGTCGCGATGAAACGAGGGGCTGCCGCTGTTTGTTCGCGACGACGACGACGACGACGACGACGCTCAAAAGTAAAAGTTTTCCTCTCGCTCTCTTGATACCCCCTCGTATTAATGCTCGATACTTTCCGCCTTTTACAAGCCGGTCGGCTTTCTCCGAGTTTTTAAGAGCCACCGCCCGCTCACACCCCCCGACACCCACCCCGGGGTGAAGTTTTAATGTAAGGAAGAGCGTTCCCGCGCCGAACCCCACACGCTCCGATAGCCAGGAAGCCGACTCGCGGAGTTCTTAGCTGCCCCGGATGGCCGAGCTGTTAGACGACGGGGTGGAGATTATGGAGCCTCTTTCCCTTTTTCTTTTGCTCTCGTCGACGTGTGGGCATCACTGTCCATTTTATAGATTTACCATCACACGAAAGGTGTCGATGGGCGACGTCTATCGGCCACAGAAAATGATGTTCTTTTGTTCGAGTCCGTCCTGCGGTCGTAGAATCAAGTTCATACAGTTCAGGATGCCTTTATTTTTTTTTATTTATTATTAATATAGAAGTAAGTACTTAGAAATGATTGCCACAATAATTATAAGGTGGTTAACAATTATTACTGAATCCCCTAACGGGAGAGTCAGGTCAAAATCATCATTTAGTTACTCAATTCCTAGCAATTACATTAAGTAAATAGCTGTTGCAATAGGAATAACAGAAAGAGTAACAAATCTACCTCAAATTACCTGAACAAAATTTTTTTCAAAATTGCTTCTATAAATAGAAACACTTCTGTAAGTAAATGAAACTTAAGAAAAAGAGATTAACTTAGCATAGCAGTACACGTACGAAAGAATGAAATCTTCTCGCCTCTTTCAGAAAAAGCTTCCCCCTTTCTTTTCCTATAACCAACATGATTTATAGTGTATGGGAATGCGTGAGCTAGGATCGCGTTTACAAGATTTCGTGCGCCGTTTACGTAACGCCGTTATGAATATGCATATTGATACGCCAATGTAAGTCCGCGGATTATGCGACGTTATAGCCGAGTGTATTAAATAATGACGGGACTCGATACGCAGCCTGCCGGCAGCGAACTTCGTTCGGGTATTATCGTAATAGCGGGCTATGGTTGTTTGATAAATGCATCGGCGATAAAGTAAAGTGGTTTCTCAAACGGCCGATAGAACGGAAGTTCGAGGCTGCGGCTTTTGTATCGGCGGAAGGCCGAGTATGGGGGTGGATTGATCTTACGGGGATGGATGCCGCATCCGTTAACGTGATTTTCGGATTACACGGTGTCCCTTGTCCGAATGTCTCCATCTTAATCTGATAGTAATTTTTATCGTTTATAATGGCTTTGTATTCGAAGAGAGTGTAAGGGTGTTTTGCGTATTATTTTTCGAATTTTCTGTCCTTCATTTTGTGCAGAAATGTGTTGGATGGCAGTGTGCAGACACGTTCTTGTAGATCATGTTAAAGTACGCATTGGCGAACGTTTATAATGTTAATGTATGTACTACATTATAATGCAATTCAAGAATTAATCGCGACAAATGAAGCAGAAAAAAACTTCACATGTGCTCAAGCTGAATTCGGAATGCAAATACGACGAGATTCCGATCATAATTTGTTAAAGACATGATTTTCAGGATACGAACATACCCTGAAAAATCCAGAAAAATCAAACTAACACTACAAAATTAGCCGTGGAACTACATAAAATTTCTGGCTTCGATAAAGATGCAATTACTAACCGGAGCAATTTATTTAATAATATAAAGATAGAAAGGACAGGATTGAACAATTAATTAGGAATTATAGATACTCCAGCAGTAATTGGTGTATGCTGCTTGCACCTCATAGATCGCAAGTTTTGTATTCTGAAGGAAAATCTGACAGTAATCCCAGAAGAAATAATTAGATTCTGTTACCGCCGTTGAGAAATTAACTGAAACGAATGTATAAGCCACACAGGTTTTAGTATGGATATTTGCTAGGAGATAACGCGTTAAAGAACGCGATTCGTCGGCGATAAATCCATCTACGCGGAACAGTGGAAGCAGGGGTGAATCGAGTCGTAAAGGGTAAATGGCTGGGAAGGCTGGAGCCGTTGCGAGAGAGGAGACAGACACCGTGGCGGAAGATCGACGTCGAGTGGAGCTCGCAGACGGCGAGAGCTGTGCTCGCAGCGCCATCTGCAGCCCGTGGAAAATCCGATAGGGGCGGAGCCTGAGGTGCGGCCTAGCCGCACGCCCCTCCCACCGGCCAGATAGCTGCCCGCGGGGCACAGTCGCCGAGCGGCGCCTATGGATCTCGGAAGCGAGCGCGCCAGCCGGGACAACGTGGCGCTCTCTACCGGCGCGTTTTGCAACCGGACAGGATCCTATTCCGCTGCCAGGAGCCGAGAACCGAGGACCTGTCGTCCTTTGCTCCCAGAGCACCGCTCCCAATTATCCGAACGATAGAGCTCCTACGATTAACCCCGTCTTTCACCGGTGAGTACCGTGGCCGATGGAAAAACCGCCGTTGGCCCTCGGAGCAATTTCTATTTCATTTTTAAAAAGGATTTTGTGGTAGCGATGTCGCGGTCGTACGACCAATAGGTTAAAATTGACACGGGGTGAAGCAGAAATATAATGGAAAATTTTTTTATTTGGGAAGGAGTGCTTCGAAGGTGTAGTGCTATTTCACAGCAAAGTGTAGAAACCCTTATCATTCGAACGGCGGCTGTAAGGCGCCACTAAAAATTGCTGTGTCATTGTTCAAAATATTTTTTATTCTGTACGAGAAAAAAGATATATGGAAGGGTAATGTTCTTGGTCGGAAGAAATGTTTCGTTTTGGAGTTAAAATAGCTTCTAGCGGAAAGGGTTAAAGGTTATAATATGAGAAATATGGGAAAATATATTTTTTATAGAATGCTCGGGAATGAGGCGGAGGTTTTTAAGTATTTTTGTATTGTTCCTCGATACTTGAAAGGGGCATTTCGTATTGGTTTAGTATTTCGAAGCAATGGTAATTTTTAAAGTCGATGTTTTTCGAGGGGTGCTATCCCGGGCAGAAAATGAAAGGCGGGCACGTAATTGGTGAAGAACGGCCGAGCGATGAAATTAAGCGAATTAATACGGCTGAAATTACGGGCTCTTGATACACACGCATCGTTCCATGAAACACGATGCTGTTGGTTGCTTCTTTTCTCTCTCTCTCTCTCTCTCCCTCTCTCTCTCACTCCACCTGCCACGTACACCCCCGACGCTGTTTACATCGACGTTGTTTTTACGGGAGTTTAATTACGCGGCTGCAACGAATTCAAATTGAACGGTAATGTATATACCCGCGCCGGGTTATTATCACGTGAAAGCCCGGGGCTCGATTTTCCGGAGCTCGGCTACAGCCCCCGTCCGCCATGTCTTACATTTTCCACTTATAAACAGTCAGCCGCGTCTACCAAGATAGATGCCTACCACCGCCTGGAACTTAATCACTCTAATTAAGGACTTCGCCATCTTACCCTATTATTCATCTTCCCCTTGGCCCGCGGTGGATTGCGTTCAGCGCCACTGGATCTCGGTACACATGTTACTAGGCATTACCGCGGCATTATGAATTTCTCTGGCATCTACAGTGACTAGCATTAATCCTCGTACAAAGCGCCATTTTTATCACTTGTTATACTCGGTCCACAAAATTTGCGACCACTCACAGATTTATTTAGTAATTCGTTTTACGCGTACAAAGTCGTTTCTTGTACGCCTACTACCACCATTTATTGTTAGTATACTGCCAACGATGTTTGTGACCACTCGCAGATTTACCTAACAAGTTTTTGAACATTTCGAAGGTACCCTAATATTTTCATTGGCTCTAACGTAGTAGCTTAACCTATTTGCATCGAAATGAAAAGAAGGCCTTTCTCACCAAACTCTTTTTTTATTTCATTCAAGTACAAAACTGACTACAAGTAAAAGAACTTCATATTTCAGCATTATAAGAAAAAATAAATTGAGGTGATGGTGACCGGGAAAATTGAGCGTATATATTACGCTAATCATGCAAATGGGTGAATCACCAAAATTCCATCAACTGCGAGATACAGGGGCCGAATAGAAATTTCTTTCTTGAATAATTTTAACAAATTGTGGATAACATTTTCTCAAATTCTTTCAGTCTGAATACATTTTCATTTGCGTCGTAAATGCAGAACACCCGTTGTCTAATTCGAACGGGAACGGTTGAACGATTAAGAGGAACGCGAAACGGTTTCGAGGAGGGGGTGTAGATCGTTAAACAACAGTTCTGTGTGAAACGGAGCGTCATAATACACGCTGTATCGACGCCCGTCCGGAATAAAGATTTAGGTGCCCGGATCGGCAGCTCGGGCGAGGTCGACAGGCGGAATCGGCGTCGATCGCCGTTCTAAGGCGGCAATGAAAAATAGGTTACCTTTTAGTAAACCGTTTTAGAGGGCTGTAGCCGGAGGGAATGAAGATCAATAAAACAGCGAGAGAAAAAGGACGATTCCGAGGGTGGCTCCGGTTTCAAGGCGACGTCGACGGTTGGACGGGTGGCGTACGGGGGTGTGAGCGGACAAAAATAGGAGTAGTAGGGGGCCACGGGCGGGGGTTCGAGGCGATACTTCATTCAATTTAAATGAAACTCGTATTAACGGTGTGAAATCAGCGAATTCAATTAGGCGAGCTTTTATTAATACAACATGATTAATTAAACAACACCGTGATAGAAAGCACGAGCTCGAGAACGGGATGGGACGGCGGGGCGGGGTGGGGGGCGGCTGTGATGGTTTAGGAGCTCGCAAAGGGTTGTCGGGAGAGCGGCAGATGTTCGTGGCGTCAACCAAATTATTAAATGTCGTAAGTTGCACACCCTGATCCCAACGGGGATTTTTTCGAATAAATTCTTTCGCTTCCTGGAATCCAATATGAACACCCTATCGCGATACAATAAAAGTCCGAAATATTTTCAGCCGGTACATGCGCGAAATTGTCTGTTTAACCAGGTCTCTCACTCTGTAGCATCACGTTTCTGCCCCCCTCCATAACGCGTCGATTGTGAGGACTCTGTGATCAATGAGAGCGAAGGTAAAATAGCTTCCACTGTTCTTGACCTTATAGAGGGAAAATTGTTAACCTCCAAAATTTATCTTTCGCGTAAACGTTTCTTCGGCTCGGAGATAATCGAAGAAGAAATATAGCTCATTCCGGAATTATACACCGTTAGCGTGAGACATGTTTGCAGTTTGTTCGTTTCTGGAACGGTTCAAGGGCCAAGGGCCAATTTTAAGTGACCACGGTAATTTGTCGGTGGGGTTGCTGGCTAAGCGAGTAATTTGTATGTACGGTACGCGAAATACACACCCTTGAGGAGCGCATTATTCCTGAATTATGCGGTCGGCCGTGCGTTCCACGACCTTGACTTCACCGGGGTCGAATCCGAGCACTTAACCGGCCGCTCATTAATGTGGAAGCAGATGTGAATGCACGCGGCCCTGCCGTGCACGCGGCTCTCCGTGTATCGCGTTCTAGCTATTAGTCAGCCACTCGAAATTTCATATAATGCCTGTCAATCAACCCCGGAGTTATTTGTCTCAGGCAATCGCCCCGCGTCGTAACGAGTCGGAACCGTGACCGATTATGCGCGGATTTTAAAGGCATCGATCATCCAGTCACTCTGATTTTCAATATTCGCCGGATGAGATCCCGATTAATTGGAAAGTCTCGAACCGGTCCAGAGAGAAAACCCGCCGATGTATTATTATCGAATTAAACCAGAGAAAGTTAAATACGAAACTGAAGATGGCAAATTTTTAAAGGACCAGGCGAAAAGTGAAAAATCGGGTCACTTGTGCCCAAACGTTACTTGAACCTCAACACCAAATTTCTAATTTTTAAGATACTTAACACTTTGATCGCTAAACTAGAAACCCCAAAAATTCCATAAAATCAAAGTAAGTCATTTAGTGAAATAAAAATTGCAAAAAATTAAATGTATGATACTGAGTAATCCTCCAACTTTCTTGCGTGTTACAGATCCTAATCAAGTTTATTACGATGAATATATCAACGTAAAAATTAATTTTAAAATCTGTAGAAATAATTCCGTCACTCGCATATGGGAGACGTGGCATTAAATTAAAACTCGAAGTTTCCACTTTCACACTTCACCGTTCAGTATTTTTTAAAAATGTACTCCGCGAGGATTTTTCGTCATTCTTGCAAACGATTTGAAGGGGATAGTGCAAAGATTCATTGAAAACAGAAGCATCATTTTGTTTTCGCGTGTTCGTGTTGTGTTAAAAAATGTCAGAAATTTCCCGAGGACGCCCGAGGTCTCGGGAGCTTGATAAAAGAAAAATACAGCGGCACTTTCACCTGCAGCGAGGAAGTAGTCCAGATGCAACCGGTCCTTCTTCTCTCAAAGGACTCGCAGCATTTGTTTACGAAGGGTTCGTGAGACGTGTTTATAAGTGGAGCGGAATTTCCCTTTGTTCTCGCCGTAGGGAACGGAGCGGAAACGCGTTTCTACCTGGCGTGGAAAGTGACACGGAGGGAATTTAACCGAAAAATCACCCTCTGAAAAACGAGCCTTTCCAAACTCCGCCGCGATACTAGGAGAACACGGATTGTGTGCCGACGGATTTAGAGATTAGGGAGAATGCAAATGGCGCAGCTGTGTTGACCCGAAAATATCTTTCTAGACCAAATTTGAGATGTCGCGCACGAAATGCTCGATTCACTGACATTTATAGTCCTCTCAAGGTGAATTAAATGTTAGATCGCCGAGTATTTTTGAGTAAGATGGTAGACAGCAATTTGCAAAAATGTAAAAATACCGTAACTTTCTTCTGAACAATTTTTAGATAAAAATTCTTGCACTATTAAGGTTAATATTGCTTCTGTCACTCTTTAGGTAACCTAAAAGATAACTATGGAAAATGCTTAATACTTGAATATTTATGCTCGGTGATGAAAATTAACCGCCCACGTTGAAAGTGACTACAAACGTGCAACAAAAGGTCGTATTTAATGGAAATATCGTTACCGTGGGTCGGAGCCTAAATCTGGCCGTTCCTCGTGGCCTAAGCTAACGACTTCATAGTGTTCGACTTAGCCGACGGTTTCCGCAACGGTATCCGCGTTTTCCCCGGAAGATAGCCACGGTTTGGCCCCTTCATATCCGGCGGGCCACGCAGCGTTCTAAGGTTTGGACAAACTTTTTCAATGAAGATTATTCCGAAGTCCGCTAACTACTCGCCGGCGTTCCCTTGAGGGCCGCTCCCGAACTTTTTTCATTCGCCTAACTTTCGCCGGGGCGATGGTCCCGGGCTCCGTCCGAAGGAGAAGGAGCGGGTATACAGACGCGCGGAACACTGGAGACGAAGAATCCCGCGTGGTTACACGAGCATGTTGCGTTTATTGCCATCTTAAAGCTCTGCTCCCGCAGTCGGCGCGAGTAGATATTAGCCCTTGAACGCGCAATATTTCCGCCTGCTCGCGCTCCACGCTTTGACCAAGTGACACGGGGGGATGTTTGCTCTTCGGGGTGGAACGCTCGAGGTCGAAACGACCTGCGAAACAAGCGATCGAGGTATACTTATTAAAAAAGATCCGCAGCACGTTTCGTTGCGACGTCCAAGACGCCAACCGAAGGTCGCATTTGCAAGATGACACATTGGAAATGTATCCAGAAAATTTGAATGCAGTGTATGGACGTAATGTACTCCACTCTCATGCTCCAGGATCATTTAAGCTTGATCGAATCGAATCATTCCTCGGAGAATCTTTGCCCTAATCATAACGCAACACTAGCTACGTCTACACCTCGGTGGATCTCTATCTGACACGCGAGGCATCTTTGCAGAAGGAGACGCATTGGAAATGTATCCAGAAAATTTGAATGCAGTGTATGGACGTAATGTACTCCACTCTCATGCTCCAGGATCATTTAAGCTTGATCGAATCAAATCAGTCCTTGGAGAATCTTTGCCCTAATCATAACGCAACACTAGCTACGTCTACACCTCGGTGGATCTCTATCTGACACGCGAGGCATCTTTGCAGAAGCGGACACATTGGAAATGTATCCAGAAAATTTGAATACAGTGTATGGACGTAATGTACTCCACTCTCATGCTCCAGAATCATTTAAGCTTGATCGAATCAAATCAGTCCTTGGAGAATCTTTGCCCTAATCATAACGCAACACTAGCTACGTCTACACCTCGGTGGATCTCTATCTGACACGCGAGGCATCTTTGCAGAAGCGGACACATTGGAAATGTATCCAGAAAATTTGAATTCAGTGTATGGACGTAATGTACTCCACTCTCATGCTCCAGGATCATTTAAGCTTGATCGAATCAAATCATTCCTCGGAGAATCTTTGCCCTAATCATAACGCAACACTAGCTATGTCTACACTTCGGTGGATCTCTATCTGACACGCGAGCCATCTTTGCAGAAGGAGACACACTGGAAATGTATCCAGAAAATTTGAATGCAGTGTATGGACGTAATGTACTCCACTCTCATGCTCCAGAATCATTTAAGCTTGATCGAATCAAATCAGTCCTCGGAGAATCTTTGTCCTAATCATAACGCAACAACACTAGCTACGTCTACACCTCGGTGGATCTCTATCCAGAGTTTCCACGGCGTTTCCTGGATCACGGTGTCCGCGACCCCGATTAAAATTGGTTTTACGAAGACAGCCGGCCATCGATCTCTCGTTAGCGTTAGCCGGACCGTTCCCCGAACGAGGTATAATGATTGTTAAAGGAATGCTGGCTATTCATGTGTCAGGTACCCTGAGAGGGCCTCGTAATTGGTCGGCGATTGTTCGCCGCGTCAAAATACACACCGGTTAGAAAGTGGACACGCACAATGAATAAAGGGTAGAGCTTCTGAAGGATCTGATTAGCGGCGTGTGGATCCGCGCGATCAACGAGCCCTGTGAAAAGGAGGAACGGGGGGAACAGGTCTCGAGAGGATCCCCCGGCCGATCCTCTCTCGAATCAGAGAGAGAGACGTTTGACGGTCATTCAGGCTAACCTACCGAGGCAGCCTCTTTTCAGCGGCCGAATGAGGCGGCCAATGGGCCGTGACGCGGCCGGCGTAGATAATTGAACGTTTCAGTGGCTGGCTGCCACGAGTAATAACGGTATACATACATGCGCACACCTGATTGCGGCGGATTCGGCGGAGGCCGAGGGTCCTGGGGTTATCCAGGCACATCCTCACCGAAACGTCTTTATTATCCGCTGGCTGGTTCGTCGACCTTCGAACGATCCGGCCGCGCGATGAATTTCGGAACGACCGGGACCTCTTCAGGCTGTCGCCCGATTGTTACGGCGACTCCGAGGATGACTTGCTAATTCGACGTCCCTGCGATGCGTAATCCTTTCTTAAATAATTGATTCCTTCGCGTTTCATCCGGACACTCTGCACGTCCGATCCTCGCTCTTTCTCACTTCAAAACATCCTTGTCCGAAGAAACAATCTGTTTCCAACATTTCCCAACCGGCACCTCCGCCATTCTTCTCTACTAACACTTTAATTACCGGGCATGACTTGGTACCCTGCTAAATGAACAGAAAATAATGAATAGACTACGGCTTGTATGCATTTATGATAAAAATACACTAGAAAAATTTAAGGCGTCTCATTATTTCTGACTTTTTACAATGACCGAAAGAGAAAATACATTTTCATTTAACTTTGGATTGTTGCAATTCACCTGGATCATTTCTATTTTGCAAAACTGCAGTGCACTGGTTAATATGTGTGTCATTAATTTCTTTGACAGCGAAATAAAATTCTATTTTGTTGTTGCCATTGACGACTGCATAGACACAAAACAAACATGAACTTCCCTCTTCTTCCGAGAAATAATGAACGACGAAGAGGTTCTGATGAGTGATAAAAGAAATCATGGTGCACGGAGTGAAAAGACTCGCCTTGCTTGTTAAAATGTTTTATGCAACGTGCCTACTACATGAAATATTGTAACAATTTACCAGGAGAAAGTCTGATGGATTCTCTGAACGTTGTGCCGCAGATTAGAACTACAAATCGCAAAACTATATAAAATCAATTGGAGTATGTTCAAGCGTACAGCGGGATAGTGGACGTCACTATCGTCGAAGCGTTCGACGAATCATCGGATTACCCGCGGTCCAAGTAGCCGGGATCAGGTGGGCCAGTCGGTATGAAACACAGGTGAACGACAAACAGTTTCGGTTCTGGGTACAAGAGCGGAAGTGGCGGCCAATAACTACACCGAGCCGGGACACAGTGGTACAGAAAGCGGGTGGGAAGAATGGAGTACGACAAAGCGGGGTCCGAGTGGAAAAAGACCGGGGGTGAGTGAAAGAGAAGAGAGTGCAAAGCGGGGGTGAAGAGGTTGAACCTAGGGGGTACGGCGAGTGGGTGGTGGAAGCAAGGGGGGACGAGCGCCCCAAGGTATGCAGCCCGGCGAACTTCGGCGCGCGGATAGTAGCAAAACAAGCATCCCCCGGGTCTCTCTTTCCCTCCTTTTTCGTCTCGGTTTCGCTGTTGTTTGCCGAAGCGACAGAGTTGTTTCGGGGGGCCGAAGAGAGAAGCAGAGATAGAGAGAGAGATAGATAGATAAAGAGAGAGAGAGAGAGAGAGAGAGAGAGAGATTGAAACAGGGAAAAATAGAGAGAGAGAGAAAGAGCGAATAAGCGAGTAGGCGGCGGCGAGCGAGCCCGGCTCGGGCAACGAGTGTTTGTCAAATGTTTGAACAAAATGTTTGTCGTTTCCTGTGGACGCCGGGAGCCGAAATTAAATGCGATGCCCCCGATTGCCAATATTCGGAATGTGTATGCACCGTTGCGACGCGGCTCGCGTAGACAAAGTCCGGGAGTGGCTGTGACAGCCCGGCCGGATATAAATGCGTCGCCGTAATCACGCTCGAGCATCGCGAGACGCGTACGCGTGCACACACGAAACCGGCCGGATACCAGCCGTGAGCAGGGAAGAGAAGAGCGGAGCAGCGCAAAGCCGAGCCGAGCGGACACCCCCCTTTTTCGACTTAGCTCGCTCGAATCGCACACGCTCCGGCGCAGATAATTATTCGAGCGTTATTTCATTTCCATCAACGCGCCGACTCGCGCCGAGTCGCGCCGAGTCGCGTCGCGCCGCGCTGACTCTTCTGTCCCCGAAGAGGAGAGGCGAAGAGATAACATTCCCTCTCCAACGGATCGCATTCGGCTCGTGAATTATACGAAGTCACGCTGATGGAACCTTTTATACAGCCACGCCGTTGGATTTTCTGGCCGAGCTGCGCCAACCGACCCAACCCCCCGGCGAAAGAAGAAAAAATTTCGCTCTGTGTAAACGGCCACCGGTGGAAGCCGTTCCCTGACGAATGCTGGAACGAAGGAGAACGGCGAAGTTCAAGTGTTGCGTGATCGTTGATAGGGAAGCTTGCCGTTTGAGGAATCGGTTGTGAGTTTGTTGTCGGCTGGGGAGGGTTGCGGCAATGAACACCTTATCTACCCGGTTTTCGCACCGAGTTCTTCAACCCGGATAAATATTAGTGGTAACCATAAGTAATCAATTATTTGCAAGGAATTTGTTTCGCCTTCAGTTCTGTACCGATCGTTCAAGAGGAAACACGAATTCTTTTACGTCTTTGGGGAGACCGCGTCTAATGGCGGCAAATCGCACGATCTTGGTGGCCAATTCACATCACCGCGGCGCGAGATAACACGACCAGGAAACTTCGTCTGCAGTAACTGCATTGTTTCGCCCACGGTGTGGCATCTTGTTGGAAGAATATGTCTTCCAAGTCCATACAGTTCAATTGATTCCATAATCAATCACTTCCCACAACCCAAAATCCGCACCATGCAGTGACTCGTGGTGGATGCATGGGAAACTGTTGAATTACTTGTAGATTTTCGGTCCCCTGAATTCATCGCTCATCGCTGAAAATGATTTTGCGAGATGTCCAAAAGCCGTGCGGACTTTTCGAACCGTCTCTGCAAAGTTTTCACTACTTTTGTAGCGAATTTTCGCAATTACTATACGTTGCTGAATTCTCCATGACTAAACCTCAACGCCAGTTGTCAAAGATCAGTACTCTATGTTCACCACAAAACAAAATGGCGTGCAATTTAAGTCAGTCCTGTTTCGAACACCCTTTATAAAAGAAATTACCGAATTCTGCCGATATTGAATAAACGTGTCCCAATCATTTTCACAAGGGGTAACAAAAACCATTTATTCGGGTAGCAATATTCCCATGATAGAGACACCTCGAAGCCCCGAATTTCACGGACCCCCGTTGCATTCGCACCTAACGTCCGAGGGATCGAGCCTACTCGAGGTAGGCTATGGTTAATTCCCCGTCGCTCGTTTCAAAGAGCAAATAGTCGACGGAGCTGCCCGTCCAATTTCGTACGCAGCTAGACGACGCGACGGACGGATCCGTGAAACACGGGTGTCGAGAAGAAGAGGACGAAAAAAAAGGTGAGAGCACGGGAGGAGGTGGCGAACAAGGATAGAAAGGGGATGGGAGCGGACGCGGAGGTGAAAAGACCGTGGTGGTAGCGTGTAAACATGTTTTTAACAGATCGATCCACGGGACCCACCTCCTGACAGTCAGACAGTCTTTCAGCTTTCTGAGTGACAGCCTGCCTTCGACTTGACAAGCTAATACCAACCTACGTCCGTACGCACAATAAAACGTAGGGGAATCAGGGGGTAGAACGGGGGACGGGGGGTGGGACGAGTCAGGTCGGATTTTGCGATCCGCGAGGCTTCGCTCTTTCTGGCAGAGACGTGTTAATCAAAATGTTAGACAAGCCACTTACACGGGCACCGTGACGTTCCCATTTAGCCCGAGGGGCACGCCTCGCAGCCCCCTCTCCCTCCCCCTTCCGCCCCTGCGTTGCCCCAGTGACGGAGAGATAACGTCGCGGACGCCTGTTAATTAATAGTTATTACATATACCGATCGTCGGTCTAGTTCGTCCGGGGATCCGCACGCAACTAACCCCCTTCACCGCCGACCCCCATGATACGTGCCCCCCTTTGTTCGAACATCGGTGCAAGCGATTATGGTGTCGCTGGTAATCGGTCTACAGCTGTAACTACTCCTTCAAGGGATCGTGTTTAATCAGTAGGTCGGGAGAAAGTGATCTTTGGGAATTTCTTTCTCGGAAGCTGCAAGAGTTTGCTTGAAAATTGTTTGCGCGTTCGAAACGGTACATTTTAGAGAGTAGCTCGTAATTTTTTTTATTTAAAAATACATCTTCTTTATGATGTCCTGGTTAATATCCCGGGACCGTCGAAACGGTTGCTACTAATGTAAACAGTTATTTCTGTGGCTGTCAGGTACTATTTTCAGAAAGAAATTGTAACTCGTTTTAACGATTTAAAAGAATAAAAGTTTATTGCGATGTCTTATACTCTTTGTAAAATACCAAATGAAATGGTAAAAAAGAAGTGCAGGTAATGCTTCGACGGCTTACAGCTTCGGAGAAAGACAAAATAATAAAAAATGAAGTCAATTCCATTCAATCCGAAGTTCACCGGACTGTAAAACGGATTTCGATTTTTGCTCGCCTCCCGTACCCTGGGAACTCTCCATTCCGAATACCCATCGGGCCAACGAGTGCCTTAGAAATTGATCGAGCTTCTTGCGGGACGCAATTACCCCGACACGCAAGGAAATATGGCGCGCGAGGCTTACTTAACGCCTGGGACGCTGTTTCGACGTCAGTTCGATGGATCGTAACCGCGTACCGTAATTACGGCTGTTCATTTGGTATTCCCGCCGGACGATCGGTTTTATATTTCGTCGCCGAGAATTATCATACGTTCAACCCGCTTGCTCCCGACGGCCCCAGTGAAATTTTCAGGCCTGGGACTTTTTGCAGGGACGCGTCTTGATGGCCTTCGAACATCCTCGGGACTTATCCACCCACGTAAAAAGCGCATCGGCAATATGAAATTTTATAAAGTAATTTCAAGCAAGCGTAGCAGTTTCATCAGCACTCACCTGCAAACTAAAAATTATTTATTACGACAAACGGTAGAGGAACATGGTATTTCCTCTCTTAGCAATTTTAATAGGTTGAAATTCATGTATCTCTTCAGTTCTTATGGTCTTTTTATTCTTTCAAATTGCAGCCATTTATTTTTCCAGTTGGCGAACTTCTTTTGGCAACAGTACTCTGTAACTTTAGAAATTATGACTTTAATGATTGTTTCTTCGATCTCTCGGTCTTTTTATAAAAATTGTTTGGGTCTCCAGGTGTCTACGGAACATCAATTTTGAAAACCCCCAAAAATCATGCCCGCTCTCAAAATAGAGTAACTCTTTTATTTTCCCTTGCTTCACAGTCTTCAAACTTTTTTGCTTGCCAGTCCCAAATTGTTTGAACCTCCCAGGTGTCCACGGACCAACCTAAGTTTCCAAGACCGATGCTAATTTGCAGTTCGTGTTAATAGTTGGTTTATACCCTGTCGTAACTCCTGATCCACTCAAGTAGAATGTCCGCGTTTCGCGTCGCTCGGGTCGTAAGACGACGCTTGTCGAACCGGGACGATCCTTCCTCATTATCCTCGTCTAAAAACGCCTAATCGCCGGGGGCCTCTACAATCTCGACGACTCCTTATTCATCGATGAAATGTTCCTGTTTCACGGGCGATCCAGTTCCTCTCACTCTCTCCCACTCCCCTCTCCTCTCCTCTCCGTTTACCGTTTCCTTCTCGCGAGATTCCTGGCCAGAGTTTTCCCGCGGAATTTAAATTAGCCGTTCGGTCTAACAGGTGTACTCCAATTAGCGACATTCTGCGCGCTGTAAAAAGCTGGTTCGCGAATTTGCCGTCTTCGGGTCGCTATTAAACATTCCTCGCTACCTAGCATTCCGTTAGCTCGACGATCACAGTAATCTTAATGGACGGGGGTGGATCTAACGAGAGGAGTATGCCAGTGACTAACAGATTGGCAAGCGAGTGCTCTTAGTCTTCGGGATTTTCAATTATCGTTGGGAATCTGCTCCATTAGACTGATGTAACGTCAGCGCTGCGATCCAGTTTACAATCTTGCCTCGCTAATTCTTGCAATAATGTTATTCTAAAGGCTCGTACGGACCTGAACATTTCGGCGAACATCGCGCTGAACGAACAGCAAAATCGCGACGTTCGGTTCGCCGAAATGAATGTCGATTTTGCGTTTCGGTCAGTACTTTTATTCTATTAAAAAATGAATGTTTCTCCCTGTTCAATTTTTGTAAAGCAGATTCCAGAAATTGGATAGAGAGACAACGGGGGGGGGGGGGGGGTCGATGACTCGAAATTGCATTACAGAGTGGCATTCCGTTTCAGGGGTTGATATGGTCGTTTCATTGGATCGGCGGTGTCCTATTCTAATCGGGGCAGCTTCGACAGTAGTTCTCCTGACCCCGTAGACATTTTTCAGCGGAACAAGTGACGTGCGCTCGACAAATGGTCGTGCGCCTATTTTCAGGCCGAGTTCTGCCCGGGCAAATAAGCACGGTTTACTGTCGAGGGGTCGAGGGGTTCGGCGGCGTTACTTATGCAACGCGAAACTGCCTGGTGGTTGAACAGAGACCAAGAAAAGACAGATAGATAGAGAGAGAGAGAGAGAGAGGGAGAGAGAGAGCGAGGGGTAGAGGGGGTCAGAGGCTCGACCAAATTCATGCCCTCTTAGAATACAACCCTTGTGCGGAAGGGTCGCGAGCACCCCTATATTACTTACGTAGACCCTCTCGCCCCCTTTTATGTACGCAGAGTCCCGCGTATAATACTACTTTCTACGCTATAAGGCAGTGCGACGGGGGTGGCACCGTTGGCTCGTCGGATCAGTCTCTTCTCAAATTACCCATCGTTTAGAACTCGTTTTCACCCGCGCAGCGCAAGTGCATACAAATATGTATGCTGATCCGGCAGAGGAGACGGTTCCGGTTGATGCGTGCTGTTAGGGCCTCGATCGAGTCAATTTCGCCAGAGGTCAATATTACAGCGCTTGTCAGAGTTATAGATGGCCTGCCGATTTTATGCAGCTGAACTGTGCAAAGTACGATTGAAAAACGAGTGGTCCAACAGGATCGTTCAACATGGTCCTTGTTTTAAAACACTATCCTTGTGATGAATAGTTTTAAAAACTTTTGCTGATCTATCATGAGCCTTCGAACAATCGAAAAGCAGTAACAGGTACATCACTAACAATTGTCCACGTTGCGTTATACATATACAGGGTGCGACCGAATAACATGTACGAACGAGGCGATACCTTATGAGAAAAAAGAAAAATGTATAGAATAGAATTTGTTCATCTTAAGCTTTGTTTTCGAGAAAATCCAGTTTGAAAACGCAGCGAATAGGCATACTATTCTATATTCCTCGTCTGACGCGTACGATCATGACCAGCCAATTCTACTTTCTACATATAGTAAAGCACACGAACCCGACGGATCTTTGAATTCAATTTTCTCGAAAACGAGGCGTCAAATGAAGAAAATGTTATTCCTTTGTTCCGGTTTGTATTTACATGTAGAATCAGCCCCTGCCCGCTTGTACACGTTATTCGGCCGCACTAAAGAAACTAAAATCTTCAACAAAATGAGAACATCGAGAAAAACGTGATTCAATCACGAGGTCCTTAAAGAATACGGAGACGAAGAGAATCTCGGGATCGCAGAAGGACAAACCGAAGGATCGGCACCGTCCGTGTGTACTGCGACGAAAACCACCCAGTCACGACGGTTAACTGGAATAATTGGATGAGTGTAATCTCCGATAGCCGTAAAATTCTGAATACCGAGCGGGGCCATTATTCGGGTAGCGAACACTCGTAGGACTCTCGTCGCCGTGTCGTCGGGGCTGAACGAAGCCCGTCTATCTGTCCGTCCCTTCTAAATACCTTTAATCGGGGTCCCTTGCGGAGGATTGCACGCGAGAGAGTGCTGCGGCGTGGATCCACGTCGATCTCGCGATCTCGCGATCGTCGTGCGACGCTCGTTCGTTAGGCGCCTGTCCGCGGGACGACTTAACAGGGGGGATTAACGTTCAAAGGATTTCTCGGTCGGCGACCGATATAATCGGATGAACGTCGACGTTCGACGAGCGATCGAGCCAGTTCCCGGCTTCGCCAGAATCGGAGACAGGCGCCCTGAAAATCGTCTCCGCCGAGCGGCAGGCGTCTCTCACACCTGTCGCTACGTATCGCCTGTTTACATTCAAGTTCATCGAGCGGATTGAGTAATACCGCGTACCCTCATAGCTGTCGATCGGTAAGAAGCTTGTCCCGGTCTTTTATACCGGCCGAGCCGGTATGTTTGTGGGAACGACGAGCTGTTCTACAACTTCGGACGATGTTTTTCTAGGCTGTCTTCCTTTTCCCTCGGATCCCCGAGACGCTTCTGGTCAGACGGACGGCAGTTAGGCGAGCGGGGTCTCTGCACGGACTCCGCGAGGATTATGATCGTTCGAGGACGACGGTTGTTGCTCCTTCCGTACGATTCACGAAGTACGATCCATAGCGTGAACGATGAAAAGCGACGTGACAACGTTAAAGGAGCACCACATTTCCATGTATCTGACGGTTCGAAGACGAATAACAATTACGACTAGTAACAATTTGATGATCACGTATTGACGACATCGGTACATCTAGTTCCTGGGGTTGCAAATATTTGATACATACATAGCAAAAGATCGTCCACGCTGTTTTCATTTTTCGCATTATTTAAGACTTTGATGCGTAATCTAGGTCCCCGAGGAAAATATTCGTTAAACTGTTGCAACTTCGTGACAGAGAATCATGCGACAATAATTTTCGGCTCGTTTTAAAGCGTGAAATCTCTAGTTTCAGAGTCATCAGTTATTTCTCCTGAAAAACTCTCCTGCATCATGTGGAATAATAAGAGAGCGGAGACACCTTCTCCTTTCAAACATTTATTCCGACAACGGGGGACCTTTCGTTCAAACTTCAACGAAACGGTGATCGAAAAATTGTTCGTCAATTTTTAAAAGACTCCAATCTTTAAATCTGTCGAAGAGATATGACGCCTT
The DNA here is from genome assembly GCA_028454255.1 of Halictus ligatus. Taxonomy (NCBI): domain Eukaryota; kingdom Metazoa; phylum Arthropoda; class Insecta; order Hymenoptera; family Halictidae; genus Halictus; species Halictus ligatus. The sequence goes on from CM052137.1 coordinate 6,289,326, forward strand.
CGATACTGCTTCTCAAGTGCATAATATATTCAACATCCGAGATACAGATCGCTGGACACACACGTGTCGTAATTCCGGTACAGGCAGAGAATGAACGCGAGCGACAGGTGGTACTATTTTAATTATCCTTGAACTTCGTATTCCAACAGAATCTACGGTGATCGACAAAATTGTTGATCCTCAGCGAAATTGCCTACCGTCGGCGGAATCGTTTGAACTCGCAGAATCTTCGAGCACAGAATCCTCTGTACACTCGAGTACCTGGCACGAATCGAACGAAGTATGTTCGCGGGGCGCGTCAAGGTCGCCGAATTTGGCGAAACGGGGATCAAAGGGTCCGACGGGAGTGTCGCCTCCGCAGGAATGCATCCGCGACAGCGTGCACTCGTCGGGAGCGCTGGTCACCATCCCGCTGACGGATGCAAAGTGGGACACACGGAGGGAAGTTCATTAGCATCGGACACGCAAAGTCTCTTGGATCGCGAAGACACGCGTGTCCGGCGACCGACTGAAGTTGATAACCGCTCGACGGAGCTTGTATCGCTCTTACTTTCCGATGTTCCGCTGCAAAACGCGGCTGCAGACGGCGGCGGTTGCAGCTGCAGTCCTTATCCTTGCGCTTTCTTCGAGCACCGCGATTCCGGGAACGGAAACTCTGGACGGAATACTGATTCCCATGGCGAATCAACCTCTTCGCACTGCCGCGCCTCTCTTTTAACACAAGATTTGCGGGGCACTAAGTATATGCCTACTCGTTACATTATTTTATAAAAATTACGAAAATGTGTCTATCCAAATTTTTAGCCATTTCTTTCGCAGTATACACCCAAAGAAATAATACCAGAAATTTTGGAGGACTAGACTTAACATTCTTAGCAAAAGTGTCAAAACCGCTTGCGTCGATTCACGGTCAATTCGAGTTTTGTAAGCTAAGATTTAATCCGCCACTGTATATATTATTTCATGTATTATTATTCTGTATATACGTTCATGTTATTGATAGAACAAACGTCGAAACAAGAAAATAAAGGGACGAGCAGTCTCGTCAGGTCCGGAGAAAAACGTGTTAAATTCCTTACATATTAACCTCAAAATTTTGTGGATATTTCACTATGGTATTAACACATTGTTGACCGGGAACGTCATATGACGTCTTTCGATAACGAAACGTTATTGACCGGGAACATCATATGACGTCTTTCGATAACGAAACGTTATTGACCGGGAACATCATATGACGTCTTTCGATAACCTAATGTAATTGACGAAGTATTATACCTTCAAATTGTGATTACTGTTTACCACTTGTCTTCGTTAAATTTACAATTCAAACTGTAAATATATTATTGAGAAACTCTCAGATAATAAGCAAACGTGGTACGATCAAGGTCTTTTACATTTTTCCAGTTAGCACGCGACGTAGAAATCGTTATTCTTAACTTTTTAGAAATGGCCCATTGCGAACTTTTTGAAGAAGAATTTTGTGAAGATAATTTGTCTGTGACTGTCCAAGTGACGTCTGTGTTAGTGATTCAGAAAATGACAGTTTTTCAGAACATAGTTCTGATTCAGAAGATACAAATATCAGACCAACAAAACGACGAAAAACCGTAATTATTGAGAGTGACTCTGAAAATGAGGATAACGGTTATGATGCTGGATGCTGAAGTTTATTTAGATTGTTTTAGTTCTACATTTAATTACGAAATAATGTCTGGTGACATTAGATAGCTCCTGCGTAAAATTGCCGGTCAACAATGTGTTAACTGATGATATAAGTCTGTTTCCAAAAAAAAAAAAAAAAATGGAGCTTCGTCTCAGCGAGAATCCTGCGCGACGAAGTCGACAGCTGCTTTATTCTTCGGATTTGAGGATGAGGTGGCGGACGGGGGTTCGGGGGAGGGTGGTGTAAGACGGGCCCCGTGAAGTGCTATCGAGAGCCGGAACAGAGCCAGAAGGGGGGTTAGGGGGTGTCGGGGGTGTCGGCTGGAAAGCATCGGCGGCATAAGTAGGCAGAGAGACGGCGTCTTTGACAAATTCGATTCGCGTGTCACGGCACGCGGGACACGCTGAGAGCCGGAAAAGTGGAGGGTGTTCCACTCTCGCAGTCGCTAAATCAGCTAAATGGCTGGCAGCCAGGGGGATGGAAACCTGTGTAACGCGAGGTGTGACAGGCGTGGCTGACGCCCATCGGCGGAACCTTGAATATTTGATGTTCCGCGTCTCTCGTCGGTCGTGGGCGAACGTCCCCGACGACGAAGAAGACGACGCACGGAAGACGAGCCGAGCCAAGACGTGATAAAGAGGACCCACGGATCTCGTCGTTACTCGCGAAGAAGTCTCTCTCCCCTCCTGCCTCGTCCTCTTCGGCTTCGTCGCGTCTCCGCGAGCCTGGAATTCCTGGAGACTCTGCCCGTCATTGCTTGTCCTCTTGTTCACCTCGAACCTGTCTCCTAAGAATTTAAACGCGCGTGACGCGATGGGGAGCATCTTCCCGGCGCAAGAACGATGAGTCAATGTGGGCAAATTGAGGGCAGATTGATTTATACTAGGCGGCGAAACGAGTCCCGCGGAAATAAATCATGCCTCTTTCGTGCGGTTCGATCGGAAAAATTCTGCTGGATCTACTGATCCGCGCGTGAACCGGGAACGTGTTAACGGCAGCTCTTCGTTAACAGGTGGACCTCGCCTATTCGTTTCACATTTGAATGGTTTAAAACAGTGATTTATTTTTCAAATCGTTGGAAAAGTGAGATCAACGTTTATTTTACTCCAGTTCGTCGAAATTGAAAGTTTTTATTTTGCATAAAGATCCGCAGAACTGTTCGTAAATACTCATAAATTATTCGCCCTAGAGAAAAATATTCCAAACACGAATAATCGTTTGCAGCATGAAGCTATACGAGTATTGTTGGGAACATTTCTTTCTACGGTGAATAATTTACGAGTAATACGAAGTCGTCACCTCGCAAGAACCCTCCTGTACAAAAAGCGCAAATTCTTTCTGCAAACACGCATTTGTATAGTATTATACATCACCGTCGACTGTCGTCGCGGGGTAAAAGTCGGCGTTTTCGTCGCAGATCGCGATTTATCCCGTTGAAAGGACACTTCCCGCCAGCGTTATGAGTCATTTACGATCCCAGCGTCGGCTAGGAGTCGCGTTAACGTTTTTACGACGTGTGTTCAGGACTCTGGATCCATCGGGATCGCTGCGGGACGCCGTCGTCCAGTCCTCGGCCGATTGAATTAAGCGTCTTAAAAGCGGCGCGGTCGTCTGCGGATCATTCCCCGGCCAGTCCATTTCGAAACGGTGCAAACAGACTTTTACTACCCTCCGGCAAACAGAACAGAAAACTCGCGCTCGATCCTCTCTCGTTCTCCTCTCCTCCTTTCTCTCTCTTCGCTCGTCCCGGAACTCATCCAATTAATCATTTTACGATCCATCGGCTTTTTCTCGGGCCCTGCCACACCCACCGTTCGCGCATTTATTCTCCTCGTTCCCGACCTCGTCTTTCCGCGGGATGAAGTATTAAAACAAGCTTGCTCCATTCCCGCCTCTGCTATTGATTTATATTCACGCCGCGTTCTTCGACCACTTACTTCGACGGTCCGCAGGAACCCGAACCGACTCGATAACAGAGCCGAGAACTCTTCAAATTTCGAAGCCGTTGACCAGAGGCTTTCGACAGCTCTAGAAGCTCTCGTGACTCCGGTTGATAGACCGGCGACCGATATCAATGCATATTAATGCCCCGGATATTTGCTTCCCTATCGCGTGGCACCGAGAAATCCACCGTCTTCGAACACGCTCCGAGATTCTACAGTCGAAAGTCTAGAATCTAGTCGATTTGCGAGAGCCTCCGAAGATCCTGGTCTCTCTCTCTCTCTCCCTCAATGGAAATTGTCGGTTCGATAGGTGAAAGGATTGTTGCGAAGTTTTCGAACGGCAGAAGCACGGGAGAAGTAATTGGCTGGTCAATGTTGCCGGGGAACCGCGTTTCCTGTTCAGATAAGATGCCTCTCCGGCCTACTGTTGCGATTCGAACGGTAATGGCGGAGTTATGTTACCCAGAAATGAATATTTTAATTGTGCCCCTCCCGGGAACGAATGCAGATTTCCTGCAGACCTCGTGTGCAGAAAAATCCCAGCCGTTCTCCATTAGCGTTCCGAATTCGTCGATTCCGTAACCCTTTTGCTATTCGTGGATCATCGAGCGACCCGGCGTGCTCATGCTCGCTGAACTCCAGAAATTGTGATTTCGATGTCTTGTCCACGGCTCCGACAAACCGGAAGAAATGTTCATAGTAAATTATATCACTTCCGGTTCCGCGCAATATTTCGCAAACCAAACGATTTTTCCAATGCCAACGATAAAAATTTCATTCAAACTGCGCTAAGTTAAATGAACTAAACTAAATTAAATCCAACGGCGTGCACATTTATGAAACAGCTACTTTCAGCGGACAAAGGGAGCTCGGAGCTCGCTCAAAGTCCGCGAGCACAATGACCACTGGGCGCAAAACGCCTCTAATCAACATCTCGTCAGGAGGTTTGAAAAAACTTTCATTTAATAATCGAAACAAAGGGCGCGCGCGAGATAATAGAGAAAAAGGGTCGGACAGTGAGTAAAACGCGGGGGCGGGGGTGGGGGGGGGCGGGGTGCGAGAGAATAACGGGGAGCCGGAGCGCGGATCGAGAGCGTGCTCGTGAAAAGTACGAAATCGTCGGTTGATAATGGGCGCAGTTTATCAGCCGCTCGCCCCGCGCCCCGTCGTTCCCACCCCCCGAAAACGAAATCCACCCCCTGCGCCGGTACGGTTTTCCGCGGGGAACGAGCGGGGACGGGGGCTGGAGGGGTGTGGAACGATGGTCGGCCGGCCGGTTTCATTGTACACGCGGGCTGCAAACAATAATCATGACACGCCGGATTGCCCGGCAATGACAATGGAATTGATGATATATCGATTGGCGCGGCCGTCGACACCGTATAATTGTTTTACAACGGCGCCGCTTCCGATAGAGAGCCCTGCGGCCACGTAAAACCGCAGCCGAACAGCTACGCGCGGGATGTATGCACGCCTACACAACCCTTTTCAACGATCGAACGCGCAAAAAGAGGAACAGAGAAAGAACAGAGGGAAATAGAGAGAGGGCCTGGCCTGGCGGCGAACCGAGAGACGAGGGGGCCCCGCCCCCCGATACCGGCACGATCATTCGCGAATAATTATTATTGTCCGACGCATCGAACCGGTTGTTTACGAGACACGCGACCGGGAACGCGTTTCAGAGACATCGAACGACTCGCGCGAGGATCGAAACGCCGCCGATCCCCATCCCCACAGGCGATTCGGACCCACAGCGGCGATTCGACGATTTTGGAAAACCGGCTCGCTCCGATTTATTCGGGAAATTCGAGAATCGGTCTCGAACAGCGTCGAGTTCTCTCAGAATTTTTGGTGGGCGATCGAAATAACTGTGACGCACAAATTTCGTTTTTAACGACTCAACTGTACCTTCAGGAAGATTTGTAAATTTCGTTGATCGCGAGAAAACAATGTCGAAGCGTATAATCTCGGAAAATTATGAAACGTCCGAGCGCGATACAAAAATTGTCCAGATTATTGCGAAGTAATATAGTTGTATCTACTGCTTGCTGCGCCGAAGGTTAACAGCACGATCACCAATGTACGGTAGAATGTCTTGCCAGCGTAACAGAGGTGTAGTAATTATAATTGGTATCAACGTCACGCGCCATGAATCAAGAACGGCGCGCTGTAACGAAGAAAACTGGCTTTCCTCGGGGCAGAGTATTTTCCAGGATGCGCCCATTAATGGATTAAGATGGAACATTCCGACTACATATTCTTTTAAAAACGCAATAACAGAATGTATTAAATTCCACGGACATTAAATTCTCATTCATTCATACCCGCATCCTTCTCCATTAAACCCGACTTCGCTTTAATCAACGTCTGAGGATATTCACGGAAGAACGGACGCGGCTTCTTCGGCGACCAACGGGCCAGTACTCGACGGAACGCTGTGCCACCTTGTGCGATAGGCGTGTTAGACCTTGTTGTTAAATTCTAGCGCTGGACGGCTTCACTGTCTTACATGCTACTGCGAATAGAAATTGAGAAATCCGAGAAATCGAGGTTTGAAAAAGGAGAACGGTGCTTATTTGGATAATTTTTTAGCGATTATCTTAGGTACCAGACTCTTAGAGTATTTAGACTTCGTTATTTATCGATTCACTGTTAGCGAAGACATCGAAAAGCTGTGTTATGTTTTCACAAAGCTCGCGAGAATATCGATGAGCCAACATAGACAACAGAAGTAAACCTGCTAGACTCGACACAACTAATAATCTAGCAGAAGCAACCGGATAAAGGCATTGAGAAGCCAGATCAAAGCAGACCATAGTTAAAGAAGAATATCCAATCGCTTACGTCTTCGCAACATCCACGGCCGATGATCAAACCTCGGAGGAGCTACTCAGAAGAGTTTAATTGTACGCTGCGCGAGGCAGAAGATGGAGGATGATGGGTTGAATACGCCCAGGGCCTACGGACACCACGACGCGGCCCTGTCCGGTAAATTAAGCGGCCATTCAACGGAATTCGACGGCGAGAATGTTTCTCGACTTGTTTGCTTAAACGCACAATACGTCGCTACTCCGCGAGGATGAATCGATCGAACAGCGTAACGAGGCGCCACGAGGATTCTGACGGTCGAACAGGCGATTGCTACACGTCCGATCACAATGGGACACGGGATCCGTGCTGACCTAACTCGGACCTAACCCTTGGACAATGGTATTCAAGTCTGCGACGACGACCGTGTCGCTTAAAACTGTTTATCCGCGACGTGTTTCAAAAAATCGAGATTTCGTTATCCATTGACTCGGGATCGTTTGAAGTTCCAGGATTCTCGAGATCAAACAATCCGCGGCCTGTTGACGAAACAAAAGCGCAACTCGGTCGACAGAAAATCGACAATCTTACAGCAACACTTCGCGCAAAAAAATAAATAAATCGACAAGGAGCACTCGAGTCCAGATTCGCCGCAGAGTCTCCGAAAGGCTCGGCCGTTATCCAACAAAATCAGAGAGGCTCCTCCGGGGCTCTTCAAAATCAATATTTACAGAGCCGAACGGTGGTGCTCGCGCAGAGCCGAATGGTCCACGTCATCGAGATAATGCCCATTCGATTCGACGGGAGCCCGACGGCGTCCGCAACAACTCGGATCTCGAAGCGAGGAACATCGTCACGCCGTTAATCCGTGTGTCCCAGCGTCGGGACTCGAAGGACACGCGCGTTACAACGGCTCCGACCGCGTCACGGTCCTTTCAAACCGTTCGCAGGGATCGTTATTCCTTCGATTCCTTTCTGCGCGCGGGGGTTCTCCTTTTTTCCCCCCTGCTCGTCCTCTTTCACGGGTGGGGAACGTGCCTCGGTGTCTGATCCGCGGATCCGACCTTGTGACGCAACCGGGACACTCGAAACGCTCGGCGAAAAGCAACCCCCGGGGCTCCTCGCGCGCCCCTCCTCGGCCCACCCCCTATTTTAACGGGACTGATTGACTCGACGAGACCGGGGAGAAGTGTCGGACGTGTTTCTGGCCGAAGGCATCGTAATTACGGGTATCTTTTATAGGCAGGAAGCAGATATTTATACAGCCGACGTACGGGATGATCGAGGAGGCCCCGGGATGACGGGACCCTTTCCCGTATCCCCGGAGATCCGCCGAGGGATACGTCCAGCTCCCCCGGCCCCTTCTTCCTTCTGCTCTTCTTCAGCCTCCTCGACGTCGCGGGATCGCATTATTCCGAAACCGAAACTGGCCATACCTTCTCACAGCTAACGCACAGTTCTCGAACAGCAATCTCGGAAAGCA